>CM031239.1:390591992-391241992 GCA_018340775.1 Taxus wallichiana var. yunnanensis | reverse complement strand
ACTTTTTGGCCCCCCAACTTGGTGCACTTACCCAATAGGGAGTGAAACTTCATAGGTAAAACAGAGGTAGCATTTTGAATTAGGATTCGACCACTAGGCTCTTTTCCATTTTTGTCATCTTCTCCACTCTCTTAATTATACTTTTGGTACTCGAGTCCCTTAAAATATTATGGTTACACCTGAAGGCGTTCTAAAGTATATATAGGGATGACAACCTCTTGAATCGACACACATGTACAGGCGTATCAATGTAAGATCAAACAATCAAGTGCTCTGAAAAATAGATCCATTTGTTTAGCCATTTCACCTATTTAGGGAGTCATGTAATATGATTGTCACAAAGTAAAGTTAGAAGGTGAAGGGAGCCTCTTCCAGAGATTTAGAATCTATTTTTGTGTTATGGTATGATACGATAAGATTTTCGTGGTTGGGCTTGGTTCCAATTTTAGCCCCATTGTTTATATGTTTTGACCTCCTCTAATAAATGGAGAAGATGTAATTTGTGAGAGGTGGGTTGTTGTTGAGTGTCCCTCAAAGTTGGAGGAGATCATTTATTGTGTTGTCACCCTCGATGTTGATTTCTAACTAATTCATGCCACCATTGTTAAACCGATACAACAAAGACGCTTCGTAATTTTATACGTATTATCTTAAACTAATAATTAATGGGTTCGCAATTGGTTTTGTTTAAATAATTTGTGTTAATTATATATTTTTTCTTCTAAAAGTTAACTTGTTTGTGTTATATATATATATATATAGTTAGCCACTAAATTTTAATTAAAATATTATTTTAAATTAATTATAAAGGTCTTGATAGATGTAAATAATTCAATGTTATTCGTAAACTAATTACGTCGAAGGTATTCCAAAGTATATATATGGACGAGAAACTCTTGAATCTGACATGACCCATATGGTCGTATATATATGGTCGTATCAACGCAAGATTGGACAGTCCAGGCGCTTTGAAAAACAGATCCGACGGTTTAGGCGGTTCACATGTTTTATGAATTTTCGTGTCCCTTGACAATCCACTGGGCTCTTTAATGCATATCAGAGGCAGAGATGACCACGTGTTCCACTGGGCTCCAATAAATGCAAACGTGTTCAAAAATTGACTGTGATTTTTTAGAGGTGATTGTAGCGGTTATTTATACTAAAAAGTAGTGCATGTAAATTTAGTATTATCTCTTTATAATAAATTCACAAACTATTTGAATTGAGTTTAGATTCTAATTACTAAAAATGGGTTTGTATATAAGACGTTTTGTGACATTACTGTAAATGCAATCGACAAGTGTAAAGCCAACCTCCACAACCTTTGCCAACATCTTCTCTGTATCTATCAAAACATACTACGAAATGCATGCATTACCCGAATATGACAGATATGGTGTGTTTTTTATTGTTTCTTCGAGTTTTAGTGGCAACCCGCGTAGAATTTATTTATAAAAATAGTTAAATAAGTAAAAATATTTTTAATTATTTTTATTTGTAATAAATAGAGAACATCGTTTTGTATTTTTAAAGGGGAATATTGAAAAATTAATGTCATGCATAAATTGCTTGAGAGACATAGGTGGACATTAAATTCAACCCTTGTACCCAAGGATTGAAGCAGTTAGATATGGCATATTAGCAATCTAATTTTTAAAAATCATCCTCTACATTAATTGTGGTTCTAAAATGTATCGTGTTGATTAAGTATGACAACTTTATAGTATATATGGTGGGAAAGAAATGATGCAAATGAATCATGCCAAATGTAGTGTAAGAAGTTATGCCATTGAATGAGATGACGAGGCTTATCAAACTTTCACCCCATAAAGAATCTAATTAGTTATGTAATTATAAGAACATTTATTTGAAAATGTGTTATTTTAGTGATCCTTTTGGAAAATTGTAATATTAGTTGTATGAGTTCCGTTACATGTGACCTATATTTTATTAATAATATTTAAAGTTACTGAATTTCCTACAACCTTATTATATGTGTAGAAAATTATTCTTTATAAACCATGTTTTTTCTTTCTTAAATATTCCATTTATGTCCTTGCCTTATCTAACAAAAAAGTATATATAGGGGCCGACATGTTGTTGGTTATGACACCACCCGTACAAGTCGTATCAACGCAAAATCAAATGGTCCAAGCACTTTAAAGAACATGATTTGACGGTTTGGGCATTTAATATAGCATGTGGATATTTCCAAAATATTTGGAATCAAAGACTTGTTGTTACTAGTTACGGATTATGCCAATACTTCGTGAATCACAAGAAATATAGAAATTGCCCATAGTTTAAGTTGACAACAAAATGCCATTAGTGACACCAACACGCATCTCCAAAAATCTGAGTTGGGTCCACGTTCACCTACGTGTGTCTAACTTGGACATTGTTGTTGTTAATGTCATCAAAATATAGTTCAATTCTTTGCAATGTCATCATAATGAAGTAACTTTTTAATGATGAATTGTGGCAGGGTGGTGAGGTTCATTAAGTAAAACATGTTGACGAGTTGAGCGGTGGCATTTTCTATCATTTTCGCATCGTAAAAGATTTCGTTAATGGTTGTCTTGAGTTTCACATGTTGTAGGAAGGGGTTAAATTTGACGGCCACCTATGCCTCGCCACACAATTTTTAGGTGATGGCAATTTTCAAAGCTAGATCTTCAAAAATACAAAATAGTGTTATTTTTACAATGTTAATCAAATATATAAAAGATATATATATATATATATATATATATATATATATATATATATATATATATATATATATATATATATATATATATATATATATATATATATATATATATATATATATATAAAACTATTGTTAATATATTTTATTAATGTAATTTTTAAAAATCATCATCTACATTAATTGTGGTTCTAAAATGGATCGTGTTGATTAAGTATGACAACTTTATAGTATCTATGGTGGGAAAGAAATGATGCAAACGAGTCATGTCAAATGTAGTGTAAGAAGTTATGCCATTGAATGAGATGACAACACTTATCAAACTTCCGCTCTAGAAAGAATCTAATTAGCTATGTAATTATAAGAACATTTATTTGAAAATGCGTTATCTTAGTGATCCTTTTGGAAAATTGTAATATTACATGTATGAGTTCCATTACATGTGACCTATATTTTATTAATAATATTTAAAGTTATTGAATTTCCCGTGACCTTACTATATACGTAGAAAATTATTCTTTATAAACCATGTTTTTCGTTTCTTAAATATTCCATTTACGTCTTTGTCTTATCTAACAAAAAAGTATATATAGGGGCGGACGTGGTGTTATAACACCACCCGCACAATTCGTATCAATGCGAAATCGACAATCCAAGTGCTTTAAAAATAGGATCCAACGGTTTAGGCATTTAACAAAGCATGTGGATATTTCCAAAGTATTTGAACTTGAAGACTTTCCATTAGTAGTTACAGATTATGCCAATATTTAGTGGGTTAAGAAATATTGAAACCACATACTGATTAAAGTTGACAACACAATGCCGTTAGTGGCAAAAAAGCATCTCCAAAAATATGAGTTGGGTCCACGTTCACCTATGTGTGTCTGACATGGACATTCTTGTTGTTGATGTCATAAAAATAGTTAAGGTCTTTGCCATGTCATCAAATGAAGCTACTTTTTAACCGTGACGTGTGGCGGTGGCGAGGGTTTGTTGAGGAAAACATGTTGGCGAGTTGAGTGGTGGCATTTCTTGTCATTATCGATCTTATACGAGATTCCATTATTGGTTGTCTTGAGTTTCACATGTCATGAGCGGGGGTTAAGTTCAACGACCACATGTGTCTACCAAATAATTTTTAGGTGATGGTAAATTTCAAAGCTTGACCTTCAAAAACACAAAATAGTGTTATTTTTACAATGTTAATCAAATATATTAAAAATTATTTTATATATATTTAACTATTGTTAATATATTTTATTAATCTAATTTTAAAAAAACATCCTCTACATTAATTGTAGTTCTAAAATGGACCATGTTGATTAATTACGACAACTTTATAGTATATATGGTGGGAAAGAAACAATGCAAACGAGTCATGTCAAATATAGTGTAAGAAGTTATGTCATTGAATGAGATGACGGAGCTTATCAAACTTTCGCCCCAGAAAGAATCTAATTAGCTATGTAAGTATAACAACATTTATTTGAAAATGTGTTATCTTAGTGATCCTTTTGGAAAATTGTAATATTGCCTATATGCATTCCATTGCATGTGACCTACATTTTATTAATAATATTTGAAGTTATTGAATTTCCAGTGACCTTACTATATGTGTCGACAATTATTCTTTTTATAAATCATGTTTTTCCTTTCTTAAATATGTAATTTGCATCTTTGTCTTATCTAATAAAAAAGTATATATAGGGGCGACATGTTGTTGGTTATAACACCACCCACACAAGTCGTATCAATGCAAAATCGAACGGTCCAAGTGCTTTAAAGAATATGATTCGATGGTTTAGGCATTTAATAGAGCATGTGGATATTTCCAAAGTATTTGGACTCAAAATCTTTCTGTTAGTAGTTACGAATTATGCCAATATTTCGTGGGTTACAACAAATATAGAAACCACCCATAGTTAAAGTTGACAACGTAACGCCGTTGAAAGTGGCACTAGTACGCATCTTTGAAAATTTGAGTTGAGTCTGTGTTCACCTACACGTATCTCGACGTGGACAATCTTGTTGTTAATGTCACGAAAATATAATTTGGGTCTCTCTCATGTCATTAGAATGAAACACATTTTTAATGGTGAAGTGTGGCGGTGATGGGGTTCGTTGAGGAAAACATGTCGACGAGTTGAGCGGTGGCATTTTTGTCATTTTCAACATCGTATGAGATTCCGTTATTAGTTGTCTTGAGTTTTACATATTTCAGGAAGGGGTTAAATTTGGCCACCTATGCATGTCAAACAATTTGTAGGTGACGGTAAATTTCAAAGCTTGACCTTCAAAAATGCAAAATAATGTTATTTTTACAATGTTATGTGGACTTTTAACACTTGGTATTCCAATTTTGTGGCATGCAACATACAAAAATGCACACATTTTCGTCTTTTTGTGTATTCTTTAGATGTAAACACCCCTTTATAGGCTTCATATTTTCGTATGCTCTATTTACTTTATTCATTTTTACATGGTATGAAATTTGCATTTGAGCCTTCCATTCGAAGAAATCATGGATAGACTAAGACTCCATATTGTTTCTTACATTGTGGAGTACAAATCGCTCTATAATTTACAAGGAAGGTTTTTACTAATAAAACCATCAAAGTGTATCATATAATGTCTAGATGTGAAAGGGATTCCTCATTTTCTTAATTTAAGATCTGGTGTACTTACTATGGGTTTAAGTAGTTGATTTCATGTCGATCCTAGACATGGAATTTGTGAAGAAAAAGAATGCATTGACAGATAAGGAGCTATGTTTATATGCATACATCATTGACGAAGTGCCAAGTATATGGAGGGGAGGTATATACATTGAAACAAACATACATAAACGATGAAAAGTGTGTCAGACTATTAACATCCATGAAAACTCAATCCGAACCATCCCACTCTCTAACAATGTCAAAACAACCCACCCCAATCCAATTTGGCAACACCTTTAGCGTAAAAATTGAAATATTAGGATATGCGTAGACTTTCAAGAGATAAAGTTAAAAATTCAATTGTTTGAGATAAACATGGAAAGTGCTAGACATGTGCCCAATCAATAAGAATAAAGAATTGGAAAATTATACGAGATAGACATGCATACTTCTAAATTAAGGGTGCCTTAATTTTACATATGGTGGGACTATTGATGAGTATGACTTTTTACATTAATGTCTAGATGGACGTCATTCATCCACATGGAGATGTGTGTACTTGATTCTATGAGGAGCATGTAACTAGAATTTTTTTCATAATTGTGCTTTGTATTTTTAGTTTCAACAAGTAATTTCATAGTTCAATAATAATCTTACTAAAACCTTACCTATTTGATTCAAAGCCATCCAAGAAAGATTCGAGAATAGACCTTTATCCTGCGACCTACAAAGTGCTACAAGAAGCAAGCATCGTGGTTGGGTTTTGAACCAAAAACCTATTGGAATTCCCCCAATTTTTTATTTTGGACCCTTTAAGCTCACGTGAATAGTTTGAGTGATATCACAACTATAAAATTGAGCATATACCAGATATTTCTTAGGAGGAATAATCTTAGCCATGGAATAGGTGTGGGCCATGCAAGTGATTAATTTCCACTGTCCAATCAAAATCCTCAACGACCAGACACATGTCCCTTTTTTGGTGATTTTTGAATGACGCGTCGGCATAATGGTTGTTGATGAGGAAAACGGTGCATGAAGTTCCTACCTTGGGATGCTACACCCACTACACATCTTCTTATCTCTAATGTGTCCCATGATATGTGCATTTGAATTTCCCTTACTTTTACGTGTATTCTAGCTACCCAATAAATGCAAGGGTTCTGAAACTCCAAACAAATATTCACTTTGGCAATATTTTGCAACCACTCATTACATTCACAAATACTCGTATAAATTGTTGGTGCATCATCCTACACACCACCCTTTTTCTCCTTCAAACGATTGACATAAATGTCATGTGGTTGTTGGAGGGTTGAGTTCCCCATTGTTATCCCATTCCGTTCTCGCCACCCTCGCAATTCTCCACCCCCATACCTCATTTTCTTCGCCCCTCTTTCTCTCCCATTGTTTCTCTCCATCCAATTTGACTCCGTCAAAAGATTCCCATCTACATTTCCATCGTGCATTTCACGTGCGATTGCTAGTATTGTAGATGCTACTAAAATCTTAAAGGTTTCTTTCCGATTTTATTACTGTTTTTATTAATAGAAGCATTCTCAATTTTTAAAAAATGTGCAGACCACTACAGAAGTAAAATTGACGGCGGCAAAGGGGAAAAATTGTCCCTTATTTAAACGTATTCCTGAGCTTGCATTTCCAAATTCCCTCCTAATACTGAATATATCGTACTTCAACTGAGCAGCTCTCGAATTGTTCTGCAACAAAAACATATTCCCTTACATCGACTCGGCATGTTTTTAAGCCATAAAAATGGTGGTTATCAGAGTAAGAAGCAGGGATGGATTGGAGAGAGTCCAAGTGGAGAACCCAAATGCTACAGTAGGCGAACTGAAATATCTCATACAAACCCAGCTAAATGTCCCAATCCCTTGCCAAACCCTATCAGCAAACCACAACTTACTGCTCGCCAAGGGCACTGACATCCAAATGTTCAACGACATGGCAGACCCCAACGTCCCACTTTCTTTACTGGGCATAGCCCACGGTAACATTATTTTCCTGGCTTACGAGGGCCAGAGATTCATAGCCGGACCGCGTGTAAACCCTGCGGGAGCTTCGGCAAAAAAATGACAGTGGAAGACCTGATTGCCAGACAGATGAGAATTGAGCGACAGGAAAATCCCCATTGTCGTTCTGTGTCATTTGACAGACATGCCGCCAATGCTTTCCAGCAATATGTCAATGAAAACCTTGCGTTTGCAATCAAGAGGGGGTTTTATGTATGGAGAGTCAGTGAAGAAGGGGAGGTCAGTGTGGATTTTATCTATGAGCCCCCTCAGCAGGGGACCGAGAACAATTTGTTTTTGTTGAGGGACCCAGATGAGGAGAACCTAGTTGAGGGTATTGCTACTGGGTTGGGCATGAGGAGGGTAGGGTTTATTTTTACTCAGACAATTACCCATGGTAACAGGGATTATACTCTTTCCAATTTGGAGATTCAACAGGCTGCCGAGGTCCATGCAGAGAGTGGATTGAAGGAATGGGCGACGGCATTGGTGAAACTGGAGGTGAATGAGAATGGGGAGCAAGATGTCCATTTTGAGTCATTCCAGTTGAGTGATCAGTGTGTTAAGCTTTACAAGGACGGGTGGTTTGCAGGTCCGGACCAGAATTGTGATGTTTTGGATCCGAAGATTACACGGATGACGAAAGATGTGGTCATCTTGGGGAAAGATACCAGGGATGTTGACAATGACTTCTTTTTGGTGGTGGTGAAAATTCTTGACCATCAGGTATGTGATCCTTCCTTTCTTACCTTCTTGCATAAACAAGGTGAACCTTATATTCATTTTCTTTAGTGCTAAGGTACTGAGGGGTATCTACCCTGCGAAAGCTGCTGGTTGCTTGCATCTGCCCTTATCCGTTATTTCGGTATGTCCTGGGAATAGAACCCTGGTGCGCTCTTGAGCAAGCATTCTCCATCCGTCAGACTTCAGTTCGGGCAGGCATTTGGAATTTAGCTTCTGGAAATTGTTCAGGCCAACCCAAAGAAATAAGTTTTTATTTTAGTTTCAACTCTAGTAGACAATGGACTCGTAGAACCATCTCCCATTGTTACTCTTTTGTTTTGAAGAATTGCCTAAGATTACTTGTCACCCACCTTGCTGCTTTTGCCTGGGCTTCATTGATTTCAGGTTTAAGCTTGACGATGCTAAGCATTTTATCAATTTTGTTTAATTTTCCTAATTTCGTGCTTTTTGACCTTGCCCACTTACGTTTTTGCAATATTGCGTAATACCTGATTCATACTCACTTAAATTTAGTGAAAGTGCACAAGCCTCTATGCCTCTATGAGATCGGGCTATTGATGATTGCCTCAAAGTGCATGGTTTTAACTTTTCTTCTATGTTTCTTTTGGACTTATAGAGAGAATTGTCCTCTCACAAAATGATGTACTCCACGTAAAAACCCACATTTCATTTATCCATAGTGAAATATGCAGGAAAATATTGAAAAGAAACAGAAAACTGTGTTGTAATTATTTGAAACTCAATGTTTCAAGCCTTATTCTAGGCCCATTATCAGGAGGATGAGATCCACGAATAAAAATTCATATCTCTTACATATTTCATGTTAAAGATCCCTATTGAGAAGATGTGTCTTCTCAAATATATGTACTTTCTGTACACTTTTACAAAGTCTGGATTCTCGATTTTCAAAATATGAGAAACAACTAATATTTTTTAAGAGAAGTTTGGAGACCAACTTTTTAAGGCCATCCCGCATCAATAGTTCATGATATTTGTTTCTAGCGAGATCTCTAATTATATTTATCTCAGACAGAGGATCAGACATTTGTATTTCTGGGTTCCCAAGACTCTCTTGTTCTCTGATATCTTCTATGCTACTTGCCATCGTGCTAAGACTCATGCTAAGATTCTTCCTAGCACCGTTGTTTGAACATATGAATTTTGTGGATGCGATCGAGCTTCATTGGATTTGGAAAGGAACTGAAAATTCGAAATATGGTGATGAGGCGTTGTACCATGAATACCTTCGTCATTCACATGTTTGAGACTTCTCATCTCAATGAAGACTTACAAAAGGTAGATGCTCAAACTTAAAGTTGAAGAGTCCAATTATGCGCTTGGATGAATTGGTTAAAAATCAAATACCACAACTCTTAAGTAGTTCTTTTCCCTTCCCCACTCTAGACAGGCGAGTGATAGAGTTAAAGCTATATGTGATGCCAATCAGTCATCGACCAAACTTCATGATATCCTGAGAGCCTTTATCTCACACTATCATGGCGTTTTTTACTTCTCAGCTGTCTATTCCAGTGCACAAGTCACCCCTCCTAAAGTAAGTGCCTTAAAGTAGTTCCTTGCAAATTCTGTAATAGTCAACATGTGGCCTATGATCGATGAGTTGGAGGAAGTTTCTAGCACATGGTCGTTGACAAAGCACCTGGCATTGATGGCTTTCCTTGCAAGTTCTAAGATTTGCAAAAAGTTATCTTGAGCCAGTTCAAATCAACTCGCTTGGCAAAATGAAAAACCAGGGTAACATCAGTTTAAGCAGGGGACCCAAAGCTCGTTACCAACTGCTAGCCGATCACCCTCTTGAATGTGTCCTACAAAATCATAGCTAAAGCCCTTGCTCTTCAACCAAGAAACTGGCTTCCTCATTCTTATTTGTCTGGAAGTAGACTGGAACAAATGGGTTTCATTAGGAATGGGTATATTTTAGATAAGGTTATCGTTGTCTGAGAAGGAACGGAATGGGCTTGTTCTTCCCAAGAGATAGCCTTGTTCATTAAAATTGAACTTGAGAAAGCATAGGACAAAATTGAATGGCCATTCATTTTGGCTATGCTTCAGGGTGTACCCTTTGGGGCAAGGTTTGTGCAAACTGTGAAAATGATTTTTCAAAATGTTGGAGCTTGCATCATTATCAATGGAGCTCAATTTGAAAAGGTTGTCCTCTTGCTTCCTCTCTCTATGTAGTTGTTGAGGGATTAAACTATCTCCTAGCTGATTACACTTCTAGATGTCTTTTTAGAGGCATCTCCCTGCCTCATTCCCAGAATCAGATGGTCAATGGGAACTTTCTAGATGATTCCTTTCTCATTTTGTCTGAAGAAAAGGCATTTGTATGAAATGCCATGGAATGCTTGGAGATATTCTACCTTGATTATGGCTCCTTCATTCAATGAAGAAAACCCAATGTTATAGAGAATCGTCCACTCCTTTTGCTTCACAAGTACAGGTGGCATTGGATTCAACTTGGGGAACATTTAAATTTTTGGGCATCTCTTTTGTCTTTCAAGCAACTCCCTTTGACTCATGGAGCTATGTTTGAAGGTTGGAGTTAAAAATGCTAGTTGGATCACTAAACCCCTTTCTCCGGCCAGAAAGTTTCAGGTTTGTTCTAAGGTTCTGGCAGCTACTCATGTTTATCACTCATCCTACTAGGCCCCTGTCTAGAACTGTATGTGCCAAGTTAGAGCAGTTGCTGAGAGATCGTATTTGGGCCAATTTTGATGGTTCTAAGGGCTTCCATAGAGTTGTATAGGATATTTGTTGTGGACCTGAAGAGGTAGGTGGTCCCGACATTTTGGATATGAAACTTCATGTACTAGTCTTTGTGTCAGATGGATTATTTGGTTCCTTGAAGGAGATGAAGCCTAAGAAAGCTTGCTATGCCATTGCATTTCTCAAGGGACCCCTCTTGATAGAAAATGTTGGAAGGATTTGGGTCTCCAATCTATCCTACTAGTGCAGGTCCTTGTCAAAATTGGTGGTTCCTTTATGGCGCAGAGTATTTGGAAAGTGTGGGAGTTGTTCAAATGTCACTTAAATTTGGATGGGGATGGTTTTAGGTCAGGGCTATCTCATAATTCTCACTCGCTATGGTAGTCTTTAGTTCTTTCTATTATAGTGTTCCCTTTGCTAAGGTTCTCTAGATCAAGAGTCTCAGGTTTTTAAGAAATGGTTCAAAGTGGTTATGAAACCTTTTTTGCAAAAGGATTTAGGATCAGTTGCCTTGGCCAGCCCTTTGGAACAAGTTTTAACTCAGCAACAATAATTTGGAATTCATTAGCGAGATTCAAAATGCTATCCTTGAAGTACACCTCCATAAAATTGGGCTTCAAACATTCTCCAAATGGTGGACGGATTGGAAATGGCTTGTGTACACCCCATTTCACCGACACCAAATGTGTCTTGGGTATGAATTATTCTCTTCATAGCACATTCAAGTAGATTCCTTGAATGCTTGTTGGAAAGTTAACTCCTTCGCAACTTACCTATGAAAGTGTTTTTCCAGAGTTTACAAAGCTATTATCCAACCCAAACATTCTCTTTTCCTTTGGCATATCCTACACCATGGTCTACCTGTCAGTGGTTGTCTTAAGCATTTAGGGGTGACCAACCACCCTTTATGTCCAGCTGGCAATGACCCAGAGTCCCTCAAGCATCTTTTTTGGTTATGCAAACATGGTCAGTCAGTTTGGAGGTACATTCACACTCCCTCTCAACCATTTTGGTTAAGAGCTTTTCTCTGGGAAAATGTTGCTTTTAGGGATTTGGCCACGCTACTTCAACATTTAACCAAATCTGGCATATTTTTCATGTTGAGATTCTTTTTCCATTTATGAAAAGAAAGGAACAATACTATTTTCAATAATTTATCTATTGATGATTGTTTCTCTATTACTAATAAAGTGCAATGTATATATGATGTTATGCTACAAATTCAAGTGCAAGCAGAATAGTCTGCCTGGAAGTGGAGCATCCTGAAACCCTTTTCAATCACTTCCCAGTTAGTGCTCCTTGCACCATTAACCAAGTTCCACCCAATTCTCCCCTTCGCAGGCATCCTCTCAAGGCCGTGGATTTGGAACAAATTTTGGAGCTCGTGGTAGAAGGTATTCTTGCATCTGTCAACGAAGTGCTTGCTGTGCTCACGGCATCCCTTGCCAGCCCATACCTCTCGGGTAGTGATGGGATGACATCTCTAGAGACGGGTGGATGGAGGGCTCCATAGCAAGGGAAGTGTCCTCGGCTTGCTCTCACCATTTCTCCTTCCAAACAAGAGCCAAATGAAAATGCAGATAAAGAAAAAACCAATGATGGTTGGGAGCCAATACCTGATTCTCGGATCCACATGTGGGGTGTTGGGGGTTGGGGTGACAACCTTGATGATCCTATGCATCCGCTGGCTGTGCTGATTGCTCAGGTGGCTTAATTTCTTGTGACTTGTTGGTTAGTGGTACCAGTTAGGCATTTATTTGTGTCTGGCTATCAATCAAACTCTTTTTAATTGAAAATTTGTTTTGCCGTTTCTAACTTAGTTTCAAGTTAAAAGTTTGCTATATATCAACCAGCTCGGTTGATTTGATACTTTGCTTGTGCTTTAGGGGTGTGATATCATCCACCCACATTTTTTGTGTATGATTAGCCTTGTATCTTTTGTATTACTAATAGAAAGAGTATTTTTCGATGAAAACAAAAGTTGAATGAAGGAAATACAAAATATTACAGCCCTTATCATCGCATATATCTGCTTTTCTAGTGGGCATAAAGAGTGATTGTTTTGTAAGAAGATGTCGTTATCAAATATTTTGTAAAAAGAACCATGAGGTTTATCTACAATCTTTGATGTTATGTTTTCTCCCACAAAAATGTAAAGAGATTTTCCCACTGTTCTTTTTCTTGTTGGCCTGAAAACTTTTCAGCATAGATGTTTTTGAGTCATTATGTCGATTTCCTTTTCAGTTATAATCTGTGAACCAGTTTTCATCTATTTTACTTCAGAAGGCTCTGTTCTGTCCATAGCGTAATTAGTGGACAAGGCTTGAGCATTTATAATTCTCAATGAAGTTTTTGCAATTTGTTTTGGTGTTGTAGAACATTTCTTTTTGCATAATTCAATGCATATAATTCACCTTTCTACTTTCTGCAGGGTCTTCTATCATCTACCTTTCCCATTGAGAACCGAGTTTCTCCTGTTAGTATGAGGGCATTGAAGAATCATCTTGATAGAACAAAGAATGTTCCCTATGTTAAGCGCCTATCTGATTTTCACTTATTGCTCATGCTAGGAAGATACCTTGATGTTAACACAGATGTTCCTCAGTTAGCAGCATGTGTTCAATTACAGACTCCAATATCCGAAGGATATCAATTTTTAATTGACTCTCTAGCAAGCAGTAGTGAAGATTGAGAGTCCTTTCCAGATAAACAAGTGATACTGATTCTTCTGTCTATTTGTTTGGCTGAAGAATCAGAACCTTTTGCTGTGTCTGTTTCTGTACCGAATGAAAATTTGTTTTTTGTTGTGTCATATGGTACTCAATGCTCATTATAAATGCTATATGTTTTTTCCAGAAGTCCTTGATTGTTTTGGATGATCATTGTTTTGTAGTCACTATAATCTGAGTTGATTGAGAATTGTATTATGTGCATTTTATGTTCGTGGAAGCACCACTAGTTTGAGCCTTTATGCCATTTCATGTGTATACACGACGTTGCAATCTTGGAATTCCTTACATTTTGTAGATTCCTGATATTAATAGGGAGGTGATTGTATGGATTGGATTTTAAAAACTAAGATTTTACTGGCCAACCTTTCGATTTTGAAGAACATGTCTTTCTTTACTCATACTTGGAAGGCACCCATGTTGTTCTAAAAATCCGCACATGATATTTTTGTACAACACATCAGACTTGTGGCAAACATTTTTACACGTTTCAAGCTAACCTAATATTTATTTGTGGAGGCCTCTGAATTTAAATAACGATATTTTTATTGTATTAAATACTATTTTTGCTATTGTGAAGTATTCTTTACATCAAAGCATGCCATGTTGGTTCCCAAGTGTAAGAAGATTGACATGTGTCATGATGATAACCTTGCCATATATCATTCCTTTTTGACCTTTCTGTGGAGATGCACACATCAACAAGTTGATTTCCAACTGCAGGGCACACCATGTGTCACGTGTTGATAACCTTCCCATATATCATTTCTTTTTATCTTTCTATAGAAACATTTTATGCACACATCAAAAAGATGAACTAAGCTGCATGTCTATATTGAGTTTGAAAGTACCTATTTGTTTCCATATAAATTTTTACAAAATCAATAAAAAGGAAAAAAATCCTTCCATATTTTGTGTGTGTACTCTGACCCAACTGAGTTGCCAATGGTTATTCATTCGACCTCGAACACGTCATCAGAAGTGAATAACATTTTTGGGAGCAAGATGTCTTGGGTCATTTCAATTGAGTGATGAGTGTGTTAAGATTTGTAATTCAGGGTGGTTTGCCCTTGTAGAGAATCGTAATGATTTGGATCCCAAGATTACAAAGAATGTGGTTATCGTGTGGAAGGATACTAAGAATCTTGACACCAACTTTGTCTTAATGGTGGTGGAAATTATTGACCATCAGGGATGACATCCTTCCTTCATTTTAGCAAAACCTAGGTCTGTTTTACTATCTAATGCAGCTACACAGCAAGCCGTTGATTTTTAGTTCTTGAGATTTTATCAAGAACCCAAATCAGCGAGTTGCTAATTTGATTTTAATGCTAGCTATACTTTCTATAATTTGCTTGATGCTTGCTAAAAGCATTTTATAATTTTTATCAAATTTTCTATATTTTCACTTTTCAACTTTTCCCTCCAAAGAACATTGCTATACCTCCCAACTACGTGATCCACACTCCAATTTAATGAAAATGCTTAAGTTTCTACAAGGGCATTAATTCAAAATTGATTGTCTCAAGGTGCGGGGATTCATTCTATGTTATTTTCTGCCTTGAGTAGAGAATTGTCTTATCACGAGCTGTGTATGCATTACACATCAAAACATCTATTTCATGTTAGATTTCAATACTAAAAAACTGTGGCTGGTCAAACATACCATTTACTATACACTTCCGCAAATTTCAAACCCTTTTGAAAATCCGCGCCACAACTATTTTCTCAGAAGAGAATCCAGACCAATGTTTTACATACATAAGCTTGTTTAAGGTCACATCCCACATTATTAGTTGTTGATATTGATTGCTTAAAAGAGCTCTAATTATTCATTTATCAGGCAAATGATCGGACATCTGTGTTGTCCAACTCTTTTTAATTGAAATATCTTCCATGTTACTTGCCACTATGGTGAGATTATTCTTAGCACCCTTGTTTGACCAGATAAATTTTGGGGATGAAACTAAAAGCTTTCAATTTGAAAAGTAACTGAAAATAGAAATAGGTGAAGTTGCGAGGCAAAGGCAATTACTTAAAGTACACTGTTACAAGGGACAATTCAATCTGAACTGTCCACAACTCACACAAATTTGCATAATCTCAAATGATTTCTCCTAAAAATGTATACCCCGGACTGAGCATGTTTTCCTTGTTAGTGGCAGAGAGACTGGTTATTTGCAAGAAGATAAAATTATCAACTCTATTGTTTGAGTACCATGTTGAAGGATCCTCTATGTGAGGTTTTTATGCTATCATTGACATTATTTTTGCTCCCACGGTAATGAATATAGATTCTCCATCTGTTTTTTTTTTTTTTCTTTCGGTTAGAGTAATGTTTTTGGCATGAATGTTTTTGTCATTGTCTGAAATTCCTTCTGATGTCTTCTGTAAACCGCTTTTCATGTATTTTATTTTAGAAGGGCATGTTATAATCATGTAGTTATTCTTGGACAAAGATTATATTCTTCTCTTTGCATTTCTTCCTTGTATGCTGCTTCACATCAGAAAATGTCGTCACCTTTTACTGTTTGTACATAGAATGGATTTTTTCCTCCCTATGTGTATTTAACCATGCTTTTGATCTTTCAGAAGGTCCCCTACCATTCAGGGGGCAGAATTCTGATTTTTTGAAAATCCATTTTTTCAGTGTTTTCTACATTTTTGATACAAACATGATTGCGGGGCCAACTTAATGTCTGCCTTACTCCCCAGCCTAACACTCCAGAGCTACAAGACATAAAACCCTTGGTGTAAACACATCCTTTTAAAACCCAAAGTGTCTTTTTATCGATTCACAATGACTTGTTACAAAATGTTTCACACGTACACGCACACTTGCTTTATTGAATTCAAACACATGAAGATAATGACAATAGTGCCTTTTGATGGACTCTACTTTAAACTACACTATTTGCACTCATACAAACTTTCCCTATTCTGTAAGCTATCTGTTTAGTTCTACTATTTTGTTGTCGCTTGATCCTTCTTGCTTGTATACAATTCCAACTTCCTTTTACATCTGAAATTGCCTCTCCTTAATTCCTGACGGTTCTCTCTAACAAGTCTGATAGTCTTCAATGGCTCTGGGTCTGCCCAAGATGCTTAGAAATGCTGCAAAATCAAACATTTTTTTGTTTGGGCCTTTAGTCTATTGACGAAATTGCCGTTTTGCATAGTCACGTGATTGTGCAACTGCGGGATAACGCAGAACAGTGAACTGCTGCTTGCATAAACCAGTGGTTTCACCATCTTCTTAACAAAATGTCCTCGTGACCAAGGCAAATGACCAGAACCACTTATTCAGGGCTCTTCTAAGGCAACTGACTTTGGGGGTGTGTTTTTTCATATTTGATCATCTCAAACACATGCGACAAAGCTACGAGACACCAATTCGCTACTACAACATGCAAACAAACACTCTATTTTTGGTAATGCAAGATTTCTTGTGGACCTGAATGCTTCAACATCACACATGTCGAGTAATTGAATGAACCATGAGATCTTGCTCATGAACATTTTGTGAATTCTTGAATGTAAATTCCGAGTTTAGCAACTTTGAATGCATTCATCCATGTTGCCTCATCAACTATCTTGTTTCTCCACTTCACTAAACATTCTCTATATTCCTTTCATCATCTTCTGGATAATTTTGGAATCAATCACCTCTTCTACATCCTTTCTTACCTTCTTAGCTAATTGTGGTACACAATTTGCCATTTTATGATTTCATACTTCTTTCTTCACTTGCTCGTCTCTCATAGTAAGTGTACAAATCAACAAAATTGAATATCAATGAGATATTAATCCCTTCTAGGAGTTCAATCTCATACACATTCATTGTTAACTTCCTCAAAACCTTATAAGGTCCAATATTTTTCCATTTCAGTTTGTCATACATTCCTTACAGAACCTCTCATTTCACAAGTGAGCCAAAATTAGCTCTCTAACTTTGAATTAATGTTCTCTCCTCTTGAGATCAACATGTTGCATGTATCTCATTGTGTTCTTCTTGAAGTTGTCCTTCACTTGCTATTGTGCCTCATGCATATACAAGCAAAATCTTCCACTATAACCCTACCAAAATTAAGAGCATCTCTCAACTCATCCATGTCTCTAGGGATGTAACCAACACTACGAAAATGATCCTTTGATGTGCTTCTATTTATTGAGTTGTTAACAAACTTAGCTTATGTTAAGTTGATGGTTTCCATGAGCAATTTAATTAGATTATTTATTTTTGTGGGATTTTAACTTGTGTGGTTTTTAGTCATTACTCAAATGACCTCCATGAGTAGTCATTACTCTAATGACATTTTTTCTCATGTATTTTTAGTAATAATTACAAGGCTCGTGTTAAACTAGTATCATAGTGTCTTGGCTTGTTTCCAACCAAACATCTCAATAGCTTCTTGAGGCTTCTATTCACCACTTTCGTTGGTCCATCCTTTTGGGGATAGTACGTTGAATTGAAATTCAATCTAGAAAAGAAAAGATAGGAACAAATACATTTAGTTGTGCCAAAATTGGTTAGAATGCCTAAGAAGTTTGTGCTGAATATGAATCTAAGTGGATGTGTCTACACGACAAGACTAAGGTATCTGAATCTAATTTGAGAATGTGAAGTGAAGAGCATTTCTTGGAGATTAAAATTTTAAACTAGAGAAAATAATCCGAAAATTTGCCCCCCGCCTTGCTCCCCCCACCCGTTTAGTTGTGGGATGAACCTGCAAATCATTTTCAAAAGAAAGGGATTACATGGACCATGTGTTTGATAGGAAAATAAAATTTTCATGCAAACATATATTGTATCATCATGTACGCATGTATGTATATGTAAATTGCCCCTTATGTGGGGCGAACTATGAGCAATGTAATATCGTAATAGAGTACAACCCCAAGTGGGCGGATGCAATACACGTAAGCACACATAGGATAATGTCCCAAAATGGGCAAGATATAATGGTGTAGAATCAAAACAAGATAAGGTGAGCAAGATATGATACACATGTGATTACATGGACCACGTGTTTGATAAGAAAATGAAATTTTTATGCAAATATATTGTATCATCGTGTAAGCATGTATGCATATGTAAATTGCCAAACTATGAGCAATGTAATATCGTAATAGAGTACAACCCCAAGTGGGTGGATGCAATACACATAAGCACGCATAGGATAATGTCCCAAAATGGGCAAGATATAATGGTGTAAAATCAAAACAAGATAAGGTGAGCAAGATATGATACACACATGATTACATGGACCATGTCTTTGATAGGAAAATGAAATTTTTATGCGAATAGATTGTATCATCGTGTAAGCATGTATGTATATGTAAATTGCCCCTTATGTGGGCCGAACTATGAGCAATGTAACACCGTAATAGAGTACAACCCCAAGTGGGCGGATGCAATACATGTAAGCATAGATAGGATAATGTCCCAAAGTGGGCAAGATATAATGGTGTAGAATCAAAACAAGATAAGGTGAACAAGATATGATACGCACATAATACATCTAATCGAAGAGAGACACGTCATGTTTATAAATTATGAAGGTTTTGGTTATTATGATTCCATTTGTGATTTAAATTTTTAAACCCTTGGGTTTTCTTGTTACAAATCCCACATCTTGATTTGGCCTTGTTTGGGATTTCTTGGAAACTTCTACCATAGGCTCAAGTGCTTATGAGGGTTTGAGATGTTTTGGATGTTTCCCTTTATAAATTCTAGACACGTTGACTTCCTAGGGGAAGAAATTGTGGATGTAAAGGTTGATTTTAATAGAAGAGTCTGTATTTTTATAGATATGGAAAATGTGCAAGGGTAAGATTCACTCAATGAGAAGGCAAATGATCATTTCAGTTTGTTCAGCACATTTTTGTGGTAAAATTACGTGGTTCTTAATAAATCAAGACTAATTAGCTTTTCATTTAGCTGTGGAAATTGGAGATAAATATTGCAGATGTTTGTTTTTTTGTTCTTTGTTGTTGATTTATGCCTATACAATTTTTGAAAGAGAATAATTTTGGGCATATGATTCTTAGATCCCTCGAAGAGTAGGGATTGACTTAAAATGTTGTGTTCTCCATAACTATCAAGTTTGGTAGCAGATATTTTGAAGCTATAAAAGTCCCTTGATAGAGGATTTTGAGATTTGATTGTAGAAGTTTCTATGTAGTGGGTGCAAAAAAACTCATGTGAAGTGGCTGCAAAAGGTTCTAGGCTATGACTGCAAAACGTAGATTGCTATGAAAAATCTAAATTTAAGATCCAAAAGACTAGTTTATGAGACTCATGCTTGTATCTTGCTGGAAAAGCATACTAGACTTTTTTTTAATGTTTTATATGGATAGTTTTAAACCACTATTCTTTTCTATATCAGGCATCCTTGATTTTTGTGTGGAAGTAGTAGTTTTAGGGTGCAAAAATCTGTTTTAAGCTTTTAAATTTTTTTTTGTCTTACTAGTTTGATATTTTAGAACTCATTGCTTGAACTTAAATTTTTATTTTTTTTTGATATTAATGAAAATTTGGGGGCCCCATAAAGTCTCAATTTACTAATTAAAAAAACATTTTAGGGTTGAGCTCTGGTTTTAGTTAAAAAAAATTAAAAAATGTAAATTTAGGGAAAAATTAAAATATTTCTTAAGAGTCTACTCAGGAAACCAAGCTAATTATGTCTACCTTTTTTTAACACCCACCAAAAGGATTTCTCATGAAACCTTATGGTTCAACAAATTAAAGCATTTTACCATAAAAAGGTATATAAATATATGTCTCATGAACTAAAAATAATTATCTACTATATATGGGTGTGTTGCGGTAACACTCGACACCCATCAAAGATTTTCAATCAAGGGGGTATCTCTCTCTCTCTCTCTCATAAATGACATAAGGACATGCAATGCGAAAACTATGAAAATGTGTCGTGGAATGGTCTAGAGTCTACTTAGCTAGTTGACTATAGACTAACTCCTCAAAGATTGATAGTCTACTATAGTGGCACATCGGAGCACCCAAAAGACAAATTAGTTGTTGAATTGCATTCATTAAGAATAGTGATGCACTCTAACTATAGATGATAAAACAAAATTCAATGATGAATTGACTAAATCCATGGATTGTATTCAATGCAATGTTCACCATACATTATTCATGATCTAGTGGCGGTGATCAAGCTGCAATGACTACTTGCATTGGTTAGTGAGGTGGACATCACCCATTGCATGCATGGTGAGGAACTTATCCCACTATTTCTTTTCGGTATGTACTTGGTGAGGCCCAATCAACAAAAAGAGCATAACAAAATAGAAATGAAGTACCATGCCCATTTGCAATGAGTTGAGTGTGAGTAGTGTATGTTTGTTCACAGTTTTGGGAGGCTCGGATAGAGTGTGTCTCCTATCCACATTTGCTCATACATCCTCGAGACAAGTATGTGTATTATCCCTAATTGGAATTGTCGTGAGGTCGGATCCACCGCCCCTGTTATATTTGCCATATGTTCTCACCTATCGATGTTCATTTCTAACTCAAGTATGTCCCAATTCTCGTGCATAAGTGTTTCTTTCACTTCAAAATGTCTATATTAGGGGAATGTTGGGAGTCATCTCGTATTAGTAGATCATGGTTCAAATGATGTAGTAATCTTATACTAATATAGTATACAAGAGGGTCGATAAAATGTTATAGCTATTAAGAGTGTTAAACATGTATAAAATAAAATAGAAGTTTGTAAGTTTGTTATTAGACATGTAAGATATCCTTAACTTTAGGGTTACTTTTAACATTGTAAGTTGTATAAAACTCGCAACTAAGACAATGAATAAAGTAATGTAGGATGTCATATATTGAGTTATCTCCCTATTTTGTGTGTGGTATGACTGGTGAACCCAAACCAAATTCTAGTTGTTTCATATTTGTCTTTTCCTTTTTATAGTTTCCATTTTCTTTCTCAATTTTGTTAATTTATTGTGTCATTTAAATTTTCATATATTGCTTTTTAAGTCTCTTTGCAATCTTGTATGTTTGTCATAGATTTATTTACGCATTTTTTGAAGTAAACCATGACATTCTTTAATTCTACATTATCTTTCTTATCATTGGGTGATGTTGTCATTCGTCCATGCTAATTCAAAATTCCTCCTTTATGGACCTCTCTTTTGTGTTAGTATATTTTGTCTCAATTTTACTCCTTGTTTATTATTTTTCCTTTTAATTTTAGCTTTTCATTTTCTCTATTTCTTCCTTATCCTTTCCTAATCTTGTTTGTAAAAATAACCAATGAATTCTAAATGATGAGAATGCATTCAAACTATTACAATCATAATAAATATATCCCATAGAAAGAGTGGGTAAGGCTGCCTTTTTTATCATGCTCTTTCAACGTGTCTCCTTATTTTATCTTTTGTAATTTATTTTAAATACATATTATTTTTCAGACATATACGTTCTTTTCCTTTTCCATTTATTAACCATGATGTGTTTCATGGTTAGGTTTAAGTGATATTTATGGACACTCACTTTGAGGTTGCATTATAGCCCACACATTTTCACATACATGTCACACGTGTTTTGGAAGTAAAAACAAAATAGTAAGTTCATTATTTTTAGCTTTAGAGCGAGGTCGGAGGCAAATCCATATCCAATTTTCCCTATATTAAAGAATCAACTTCAAATGGACCCATTTAATATCATGTAGATTCTAGGAGTGTTTCAAGATTTCCATGTTATTTCATGTTTATCTTGGAGGCAACACAAGGAAATCTTTTGCATTGGGTTACTTCCAACATCATATGTGATGTAAGAGTTATATTTTTCTTGAATGAGAGATATATACTTGATATGATTTGCTACTACTAAAGGTTTGCTATGATATAATAAGTTTTCTATGGCAATTTTCATGTTGCATGGTTGTTATGTTTCCATGATGCCTCTTAAGAAAAATATACGATTAATATGTTCTTGATCATATCTATGTTTTTTTGTGCTTGTTGTGTTGCTTATCACATCCATTATTTTTGTATGTTCTCTTTGATCATTTTCATTTACATTCATATTATCTATGATTTTTTCTAACTTTGTCATATTGTTTATGTGTTTTGTGGACTTTCCAGTGCCTTATGTGTCCTCCATTTTTCTTATATACACAATGTGTCTTCCATTATGTTTATATGCATGATGTGATTTTTAGTGTTGAAATGAGAAAGCAATACTAAATTTGCAAAGTCAGCTACATACACTGAAATTCAAGCCAAATGAGAAAGTTGAGGCTATTCAAAGAAGAGCTGCAACATTGAGGGGATCATTCCTAGCACTGGGAGAGGATATCTCAAATGATGCTCTCATTCCTATTGTTTTGAGAGCACTTCCTCCCTCCTACAGGATCTTTGTGACGATAATCAATTTGTCCGATCAGACCATCAATTTTGAAAAGTTGGTGAACTTGTTGCAACAAGAAGAATCAATGTATAACAAAGATGAAGAAGAAGAGCAAACACTTTCTTCTCATCAGAAAGGGAAGAACAAATTCCAATCTTTCAATAAGTCCCAGAAGCAAAATCAACAAGGGGACGAGCAAAAGAAAAAGTGTCCTATTTGCAATAGAGGCCATGATTTGAAATATTGTTGGTACAACACATACAAGAAGGATTTGTCAAGAAATTCGAGACCCGATAATCAATAATCTTTACAGGGAAAATGTAATATCCCACTTAGGGATCAATAGAAAACATGCAAATCAACAAACCTTCAAAACACCAATCAGCTAGAAATAGCAATACTCAATCAAAAGTACTAGAACCAATCAAATAGATGACTCAATAAACCCAATAAGAGGGGTTTAATGGCCTCTAACAAGTGGCTCACTCATAGTTGAAACTATACTCCTTAGAAACCAGATTTATTTGATTTAAATAACCACCAATGAGCTCATGCCATCATCCTCAAGATTCAACCCTCACAGATATGTAACTAAATCAGCCACAAGAGATATGTAATCAAACTATAACCTCAAACGAATGGCATAACTTAGTACTCCAACTGAAGTAAGCAAATCAGATTCAAAGTGCATAAAAACCAGGCCCCAAACTATGCATACAAACCCCAAATATGTTGTAATTAATCGCATGGACTACGTGATAAATTCACACACCGATCGTTGTACTTAGAATCTATTAAATATCTCAATCCAAACAAACCATGCTCAAAGATTGGATCACTAAATATAGAGAGTGATCACCAAATTTCCAATAAATAGAAGGACCGATCATCGTTGCTAAACAAGGCTTAAAACACCATTAAATCATGCCAAAACCCTTCACCAAAAATACGTAAGTCGTTGCCAAATGAATGTATATTTTCACACACTATGCAATTCAAAATGGGAACAACAAAGTTGGAAAACACCGGGTTAGAAGTCACCTAATTGAGATTTATTAATCATCACAAATCTCATGCAAATACCATAAATTATGTGATATATAAGTCGCTCGGCATAGTGAGGGACAACAGTTGAATTAGTCCTTGAAGTGTATGAAATTACTATCAATTTGCCTTAAACAAATCGTTGTAGCTAGTGAATAAATACCATCAAGTTCGATTTGCACATCTAGGGCACTAACCATGAATCAAAACACACAAAGAACTACCAAAATGAAATGCTACAATCGGAGTAGGAAAACAAATCTATTATTTTTAAATATAGATCCCCAAATGAGATCACTTTGGAGCCCAAGCGAACAATGATCGTATTAGTAAAAATCTGATCATTTATTGCTTTAAAACAATCCACAAACACCATGAAACAAGTCACTACGGTAGAAATGAAGCCTTGACCAAATCGATTTGCAAAAGCGAGACATAAAGACACTTCAAATTGATATCAAAATCCAGTTTGCTACGGTGATTTGCTACGGTAAAAACATGCAGATTTGCCAAAGCCACAAACATGGATCTCACAAATAAATACTTTAGTTGAATCTCAAAACTAGCTCAATACCACCTCCCACGCGAGAGAGAGAGAGAGAGAGAGAGAGAGAGAGAGAGAGAGAGAGAGAGAGAGAGAACATCAATGGGCATGCATCCCAACTCCAAGCATGGAGTATCAAAATAATTTCATCATAACATAATCATAATAATGATCCTAGCACTCCTTTTATAAGCAAGGAGGCACAAAATACGAAATCCCTAGGAGAGGAAAGTTATTAAATGAAAGCAATTTGTTTTCCCTAGGTGTGGCATCCCCTTTTCAAAGGGTGATTTTATCAATAAAAGCCACCTAAATATTTATTTAATTAATTCCCCATTTAATTTTTATATTTTGGGAATTAAATTAAATAATCTTCATAATTAAATAATTATTGCTTCAGGCAATAATATTTAATTAATAAAAATGTTCCCCTTGCAACATCCCAAAGCCTACGGGGAAGTATAGGCTAAGGGTCTTCAAAAATGGGGACATTACAGGAAAATCCAACTATAAACAAGGGCAAAAAAAGGGGAACTGGAAGAAGAAACCACATCAACAAGGCAATATTGCTGAACAAGAAGATAACTTGGATGATGGAGACTTCTTGTACACTACTCATTCTAGTGAAGCAACCATGTTTACTAGTGTTATTTGGTACATTGATTTGGGTGTCACTCGACGAATGACTAGACGCAACCTTGACGACTAGTTACGCACAATGAGTGACACACCCTTCAAAAATCATGTCTTGTTGGGTAATGACTCATCCTACGATGTCCAAGGTATTGGAAACATTTCTTTACCTCTTGGTACATGTAATTTTAGATTAGTTGATGTATTTTATGTCCCTGGTTTGACAAAGAATTTGCTATCAGAGAGTCAACTTTTATATCATAATTTGAAGATTGATTTTTACTCTGAAGTTAGTAAGAAAATTTATTTGGTTCGAGATAAATCCATAAGCTCTAAGATTGCTGAATGAGATTTAAATGTTGGACGTTTGTTTCAAATTGATTTTATCTAGAAAGACGATCAATACATCATTGCAAAGGACATGTCCTCATCTTAGTTGTTGCATAGGAGATTTGGCCACATTAGTTTTGGATACCTCGACACGCTCTGCCGGTATGACATGGTGACAATATTTCCACCTCTCAATAAGGACACAGACAAGTGCCCAAATTTCCTAGCAGGAAAACAACACCCAACTTCATTCCAGAAGAGTATGTATCGAGCTCCATGTAAGCTTGATCTAGTGCACACCGATCTTTGCGGATTGATGCAACCTAGTTATTCTAGTTTTCAGTATTTCATGCTTTTTGTTGATAATTATTCTAGAAAAGTGTGGATTTATTGTCTTTGTACTAAAGATGAATCTTTCGAGCACTTCAAAAATTTCAAAGTAGTCATTAAACCGAGACTTGTCGTAAAATCATGTCTTTGCTCAAATTGAGGGGGAATGACCAAGAATGAGTTTAAAGCCTTAGAAGTTCGTGGAATTTGTTGACAAATGTATCCTCCACATACACCACAACAAAATGGTCTTTTTGAGAGAAGGAATCATACTATCATGGAGATGGTGTGATTTATGATTGATGATTTAGGACTTGCGAAAACATTTTGGGCCAAAGTAGCTAAGACATCAATATATTTTCGAATAGAGTTCTCACTATTGCTCTTGACTGAGTAATACCACATGAAGCATGGTCGGAATGGAAACCATCCATTGCACACCTCAGAGTATTTGGGTGCAAATTATGCATGAACATTCCCAAGAAGAAGAGAAATAAGCTAGATATGAAAGCGGGAAAATACAATGAAGAATCTCTTAGGTACATAGTAATGGATCCGAAGACCGGGAAAGTATACACCATTCTTCATTGGATACAATGAAGAATCTCGTAGGTACATAATAATGGATCCGAAGACCAGGAAAGTATACACCATTAGGGATGTAGAGTTTTTTTAGAACAAAGAAGTTGAAGATCCTTCCACAAACTCACTTGATGTTCAAAGAACCCTTGTTGTGAAGACAAAATAAGAAGTTCCCATTGATGATGACAATGATGATGGTGAATATTTTTCAAGACCAGAACCCATGGGAAAACTCATCTATTCCTAAATGGTATACTAACATGATTCAAGATGTAAACTTAGATGGTCCTCTAAACACATCCAATCCTGGACTGTGGACTCGCAACAAAGCTCATGAAGACGTAAATTTTTCCTGAATGAGTAGAGTTGTTGAATATATTGAGCCATCTACAACTCAAGAAGCCATACAATCTAAAGCTTAGAAAAATACCATAGAAGTTGAATATTAATCAGTGATGAATAATAACACTTGACACCTTATCAATCTTCCACCAGGGAAGAAAGCCCATTGGATGCAAATGGATTTTCAAAATAAAGTACAAAGTAAATGGGACCATTGACAAGTACAAAGTGAGACTAGTAGCAAAGGGGTATGCTCAGAAGGAAGGTAGAGACTATGAGGAAAACTTTTCTCCCACAACTAAGATCGAAAGCGATTAAGATGATCTTTTCTCTAGGCTGCACGAGTTTGGATGTAAAGTTCACTAGATGGACGTGAAAAGTTTCGTCTCAATGGAGACTTACAAGAAGAAGTCTACATGACTCAACCAGAAGGTTTTGTTGTACCTAGAAAAGAAGAAAAGGTATGTTAAACTAATTGGCTAAAGTAATTCTCGACACCCTAGAACTATAGTGTAATTGTAGCTCTTTAGTAAAAATTCCATGTGACACTAAGACCATTCTTCTACCCTTGAGAGCATAACCATCGATACCAGATGAATTGGTTAGGTTTGAGATACAAGGATGCCATGGTCACCTTTTTCCAGATGGGATCTGATGTAGATCAAAGAAATTATCCATTTGGGTAATTCAATTGATTGGATAATTTTCATCAAACTTACGCATTTCCACTTTCGAAACATGTTTACGGCATGTAGAGTATTTGAATTTGGATTGATTGGCTAGAAGGTCCTCCGAGTATGATTGAGTTGTGGCTGATTTGGAAGATGATGATGAACCTTTAGATTTGTACTGAGTTGTTGCATGATATCATCTAATCATTGATTGATCTTTTCTACATATCCCTTATTGGCCATCTCAGATTGTAGGATTTACAGATCATACTCAAGTTGTCTTATCCTATGATCCACCGAGGTAAACCATGGCACTAAGGATACCATAGTTACCTCTTATGACTCCAAACCCTATACTATTACCTCATTCTTGTTTGGAGTTTTACGGAGTGACATGATTCTTTTTACTTCTTGTGGAAGGCCTGTACGATGCCCCAAAATAGTAGGATTTAGGGACCGAGGTTGAAATTTAGGGTTTGGGGTTTCGGGAGGAAGTAGGCCAATAATGAAAAAACTTAAAGAATGGACTTAAAATTATTTTTTATCCTCTTTTCCGAAAATTTAAATAACTTGGAAAAAATCCACAATTTTCTCCCTATAAAGAGAATTTATGAAAAACCCTAAAATTGATATATCTTTTGCAAAACAATTCAAAAAATCTTGAAGTTTGGAGAGGATCTTACTTGAATGATTTTGCAACACCACAAAAAAGTTGTAGAAAAATTCACTACCTTTTTTTTAGATATATCCAAACCTTCACAATTAGGGTTTTAACGCAGTTCTAGCCGAGATCAAGCTCTAATACCACTTGTAATGAAATTACTTAGATAGATTTGAATATCATCAGCAATAAAACACCAAAGAATACCAAAATGTAGAGAAATGATCACAATATGCAAGTAGAATAACTTATCCACTTCGAGGGGGCAACCTCCAAACCATAAAATAAGACTTAAGTGCTCAATATGATGATCAACTAGTACATTCTAACTCATATATATACTTTTCCTATGTTATGGCCATCACCAAAGCCAACCCACTAATGATATTATAACATATATGAAAGAGATACAACATGATAAGAATTTATCATAGCCACAAGTCAACCAAACACATTTAATGTAAGATATAGGATTAAGGGTGTAACATCAATTCGAGCCAAATTTAGGTAAAAATACCCTAAATTTGAGGATTATGTTATATCTCACAAATTGTTACAAATTTATTTCCCATTTTTATTGGACCTATAAAATCAATCAAAAACCCCAAAACCTAAACTCCTACCCTAATTCTTGTACCCTAAGACCCAAACCCTACATCATGATAGTGGGATCAACTAGAGCCTAAGGGAAGGGAAATTAACTCTAGGGATGATTCATAAATAAGGAAGGTATGGATTTTGAGTTTTTGACTTTTTCGTATCAAAGGCGGTCACCCAACTCCAAGAGAAGGTAAAAACCATGGTGGTAAAAACGACCTCACAAATGTGAAGGTGGAATTTGATAATAGCTTGCACTTAGTGAAGGGTGAAATGAAGGTTGAATTCTCATAACACCCTAAACTTTACAAAGTAAATAGTATGACTAACTAGGAAAGGCTAACACCATTGCCACCTATAGTCAAGCTCTAAGTCTAGGAATGATTCATCAATGATCAAATCTTAAAATCATGCTAAGAATGTAAACTAAATGGAATTAAACACTAATCTACAAAGCATCCTTACTATGTATTGAATTGCTAAATAAATCTAAGAGGAAATCAAATGGGGATTGTTCTTTACTCAAGAAAGGTGAAATGGTCTCTCCAAATGACTACAAGATCATATTGGATACCCATCTACTAACCCCATTGAAGACTTTAGGCAAGGATTGAGCTTGGCTATAAATCATATTTCTTATATGAGATGTAAATCAAAGCGTGGTAAAAAGTTTGAAGGTAGTAAGTCTTATTTATAGTTTTTCCTTTGAGGAAAACTTGCATCTTGGTGCATGTGGGAATAAAATTACAAAGAATATTAAAGGCTTGTTAATCATGATTAAGACTTGCTAATCATGATTAGTGAATCAACAAGTGATTAAGATGTGAGAATCCTTAATCAACCACTTAGGGTCAATTAGGAGGCTATGATACACTTTTGAAGCTTGTTGAGACGTTGTGGAGGGAAATGGGGTGATTTTGAGTGGTTAGAAGAGGGGTTTGAGCCAATAATAGGGTATATTGACCAAAACAGGGGCAAAATAGGCTTAATAAGACAATAATCGCTACGTCATAAAGTGGCATCATGAATGTGAAAGAGGTTAGGCAATCAACAATGTGTTTTTAATTTGCCAAAATGGTAAGAAACATTAGTTAGTTAGCATAAATTAGTAATTATAACGGAATTAGTAAGAATGAGAGTGATTTGTGTGTGTTTGGCAATAAGATTGCAAAAGTGGAATTTAGGTGTCTACAAATTCAATGAAGGAGTTGATGGCCATTATCTTATTCATGACTACTTTCATGAACTCTCATTCTAGTCATATAAGATCCTCAAGTAGTGTACACTCAATTCAAAATTAGGATAACTAGGTTTAATCCTCTACACAACATGATGGATATTGTAGCCAATCCAATCAATGCACCATTGTTGTGGAACATGTTTCCAAAAGTGGAAATACATAAGTTTGATGGGAAGGATCTGGTCACCCATCTCAACCAAATGGAGTTTTTTATGTGCATCATGTTCCAAATGGACAAAAGGTGGTAATGAAATCTTTATACTTGGAACCAACACAATTCATTTGGTATATATGGATGTGCGAATAGAAGAAAAAAGGTCTTCTTGTTACTTAGTCAATGTTCATAGATGAAATTTAGATGCACTACAAGTAATAGTGTTATAGAAAATTATCTTAGTGAAATAGTAAAGGTGCGAAAAATTGGGAAAATCAAAGATTATATTTATAAATTCAAAAACATGTCCTTACATGTGGAGAGAATCTTAGAGGGTCACCTAAATTATATATTCTTGTGTGGTCTTGAGAATCATAGTAGCTAACTTGATGTTCACCTACTTAATCTAAGTTCTATATTAGAATCCATGGTAGTTTGATCCGGGCATCATTTTTAAAGTTCCCAAAACATCCCTAAATGGTTTCAGTGCAAAATATCATCTCGAGAGCTTTCCAACGACTGTAAGAACGCGACAAACGGACATCGGGAGCTCTAGTTATGTCCGGTCAAAGTTCGATCAGCGGGAAAGTCAACTCTAGTCAACTGGTCAATAATGGACCAATTGCACTGTGACACGTGGCGAAAAGGCAAAAGGGAGTTGTTTAACGGTTTTCAATCACCGGTCTTTGATGAGCGTAAAAAAATGATGCACGGGAACACAAGAGGCTCAACTTTTATTACGGAGGGGAGCCCGACCGCCGTGTGGACTATGGTATTATCGCCAACGTGGTGGGTCCACAAGCCACCACGTGGCTTGCCACCACTCGTCGAATTCACTCGATTTTCCTATCGGGAGACGACAAGTGGATTATATGATAATGACCGAGTCAATTATTTCCATACCACATTACATGGGTCGAAATTATATTTACTTGGTAAGTCCATTTTCCAAATGCCACACATATATGCCAAACCGTTATATATTAATGTTTATACATTAGTATCAAAACCCACTTAGTTCTCCTAACCGCCAAATTAACCATGCTATTGCTATGTTTCCACGTGAAGATTAAGGTGGGGGCGGTTATGCTCCAAAGTGGTCCTTTGACCACTATGTTGGCGTGGAGGAAGGCTATTTAAAGCCTTAAACAAACTTTCACCCACAAAATGTGGGATTTACCCACTAAACAATGCCGCCAAATATGGGAATTTATCCCTTATCAAATGCTAAGCCGCTCCAATTGGGATTTTATCCCATTAAAATATGTAAATCAACCAACGTGGGGATTAATCCCATTTTTTTGAAAAAAATCCGTGGCAAGACAATAGGAGGTAGGATTTGATCCCCTGACCTCATGGGTCCAAGACCAATCCTCCAACCAACTCGCCTAGAGGCTTGGGCGCATTATAAAATGGGGCGCTTCCACTTATACAAGGGGGAGGCAGGTCTGTGTAAAAGCCAGAAGAGGAGGCAGTCTCAGAGAACACCATTTTTGAAGGCCTTGCACTCAGATTGGGACCTCGGAGTAAAAAGGTGAAATGTAGAGAATTCTGAGATGATTCCAACCATATAAGATTTGATATTTTTGTTGAGTTTTAACCTGTTTTTGGAAGCTTTGAATGCATATTTTAACAGGGATCTTCAAGATAGCTAGTTGGAAAACACGAATTTCAATGCACTTCTGGTCTGAATTGTGACTTGGTGTAAACATGAAAAGTGTTCAGAATTCAGATCTGATCTCAGATATATAATTTTTTTCATAGAATGTTTTTAAATCTCTATTTGTAGGTGTTTTTCTAACACAGTTGCAGGGAGATCACATTGTGAAAACACTGTAGGAGCCACGGATCGTTCTTGGGACAGTTTCTGTTATTTTTCAAAGTTCTTGGGACATTGATCAGCTCATTTGCAGGTTGTGATTCATTATTGGTTGTTTGTAAGATTTATTGTACTTGAATTTCAATATTATTAATGGATCGGTTCAATCTGAACCCGGGGACGTAGGAATTTCCAAACCCGTAAACAATCTCTTTTGTTATCTGAATGTTTCAGTTTTCTGATTATTTATTTGCTACACAAGTTTTCCGCACTTCTATGGATGCATAATAATCAGAATTTAATCAATTTGTGGAGTTTAGAATACTTAAAATTGGTTAAGAAAATCACAATCTTTGAAAACTTTTAAAAGTGATAAAAATTACAACTCACGTTTTCATATCATAGTTTCTTGTTGGGTAGAGGAAAGAAATACACGTTCAAATGACCAGATTTCATTGCTAACAAAGAGAGTATGGTTCTAATACAATTGTTCCCTCAACCTACTAGATTGAATATGCAAAAATTGAAGAGAAACGATAAAATGACTCATGCTTCAATTGTGATAGCAAATATAACAAAGGACATAAACGTGTTGAAAATAAGTTGTTCTACATTGAGGATATTAATGATGAATTCAAAAATGAATAAAAATAAGTAGATGTTGTAGAGGAACTATGGTTTGGAGATTCCCAACCGACTATTTATTGTCATGTAATGTCAGGTGTTATCTCTCCACAAACCCTCAAGGTAAGGGGTCTTCTAAAAGAACATAAGGTAATAATATTGATTTACTCTAGGAGCACACATAATTTTTATAATTAAGGAGACGGTGACACATTTGAATTTATTTATTTACCTAACTTTATAATTTAATGTCATGATTGTATATAGTTGCACAATCAATTATTGATAGAAATGCCACAGTATAAAATTTGATATAGTAGACTACAAGCTAGATTCCCCTATGTTTGTTATTCCCATGGGTGGAGCAGATATTGTTTTGGGAGTCCAATGATTGACAATGTTGTCCATGATTGAAATGAAATTATTAGAATTATTCATGCCTTTTGTTCAAGAGGAAAAATGTTTGAGTTGAAGGGGTTTATCTAAAGTCACCTTAAATGGCAAGCTCTCATCAAATGTAGATAATCAAGGGTGTTGCAAAACAATTATTTTCGTAGTAGAAAAATAGTCTCTTTCTCACGTACCACCGATATTCAAGAAATGATGGAAAAATATTCAATTATTATGGAAGATATGTCATTAACACCTATGAGAGACACCTTATCCAAAATATCTCTTGATTTCTAGCCACCATCCACCATCTCAACCTTGAAGATCCAACCAAAGGTTTGAGCAAAAGAACCAACTATTGTTTTGGAAGTCCAATGATTGACAATGTTGGCCACGATTGAAATGAAATTCTTAGAATTATTCATGCCTTTTTTCAAGAGGAGATACTCTCTTGTCTCAAATATTTTTTCCACTATCGCGTAATAGTCACATTTCTAGATTGAGGAAATTCATTTCATAAAATGTTTTAGCCCAAATATAGTTACTCAAGCTTGATAAAAAGGACAAATTAGTTTAGAACTTGAGAAAATTCATTAGACGTGCACTAAGAGGGTGAAGAAATGGGTAATTAGTGAGTATCTAATCAAGTGTAAGCATCAAGAAAATGAAGCTGCCACATGGGAGGAGGAATATTTACGATATCAACATCTAGAGATCTTCAACGTCAAGAACTACAATTGTCTGAAGTAGCATCTAGAAGTTGTCAACATTGGGGACAATGTTTCTTTCAAGGAGGGACATACTACATGCTTAATCCTAGGTCATATATTGAGATATGTATGGCCAACATGTGGCTAACATAATCTCTTAGCATGTCATATCTCATTTATTAATGATTTGATATTCTTAGTAGGTCATCCTAGGTGATTTATATAGCATAAGTATGGTATATATAGGAGGTAGTAACTAGTAGATGATCATCATATTGAGCATTTGAGTCTTATTGTAAGGTGTGGAGGTTGCCCTCTCAAAGTGGCTAAGTCATTTATACTTGCATATTCTAATATTATATCTATATTTTGGTGTTATTTGGTGTTCTATTGTTATTATTCATTTGATCTCAATAATTTCCTTATATCTTATACACTATTATGTGGGATATGAGTTCCCATTAAGGCCAACTATTAGGGGAATTAAGTTAATCGGAAGAAATTATGACATTTGGAGTGCTCTAGATATATATGCCAGGAAATTTTGTCCATATTGGATGATAGTGTTTAGGAGGTGTTGTCATGCAAAATGGTTAGCATGAAAAATTCAAAAAAATTGACATGACAACTTAAGTCACCCTTGAAAATCCTTCTCTGGTCAATGTGAACTTGCCCTCCAGCCAACTTAGTCAATGTGTTACCATCATTATGGCTTGGAGGGATGTGCTAATATGATTTTCAAGTATGTTTAATGTGTAGGGGATGTTATTCAAGTTGATTTATGAAGATATTGGGATCAAGCAAAGACAAGTGCTTCCGTAGGCCCTAAAAGGCCTATTTTCAAGATTTTTACACCTAGTGAACACCCTTCGGGAACAAACAGAGAAGAAATAATGTATCAAATAAGTGTGTTGCAGAGATATGAGATCATCAGAAGTATTTTAGGAAATTTCTGCAAGGAAAATTAGGTTTAGGAACAAGTTGTGCAACATCGGGCTACTTATAACATGGTGCGGGAAATGAAAGTAGTAAAAAGGTAGTCAACTTGTTCTGGATGTTGTGGGGACTCTGGATATTTTGTGAAGTGAAAAATACTCTTCAAAAATACAAGTTATAATTCACATTGCAAAAGGGTTTGGGAGATTCTACTATTAGAATTTCAATATATTGGCCCAATACTGCAAATGAAGATCCCCAATCTTGGTGGGGATTCAAATGAGAATTCCAGGAGTTATATGGAGAGTTAAGGCCTGATTAAAATCCCAATGTGACCTATGAAATTCCATCTTCACTCAAAATGTGTTGGTTTTCATTTTCATCATCATACTTTTTGTGGAAATCCCTTTCATCGGTGCACGTGCTTTGGTATAATCAAAAAGGGGGAATTTTTCAAATTTCAGGCATAATTGGCTCCTGAAAGTTGTGGGAATGATCTCAAAAGACCTTTTGGATTCAAAATCATATAATTTTTCTTAGGTAACTCTTAGGGAATCTTCGGGGGTAAAAAATGACTCTCGAATGTCTATTTATAGTAGTTATTGGTGAAGGTGGGATTCCAAAAGTGGACATGGCACATTTTCGCACCCCTGATGTGATTTTTCACCTTTTCACCTAGTGAAAAGTTACACGAGGTGTAAACATTTGTGCCACAAAGAAGAGAGGATGTGTTATGGAGCGTGTGTCACTTAAAAGCTCACTTGGTTGGTTAGGTGAGTGTTATACACTCATAAGTCATTTGGCCCCCTCTCCATGTTGGGTATGACCCATGACACACCTAAGAGCTCTAGCTTCACCTTTGCACCTGCTGAAAACATGCATGATGTGAAAAATAGTGTTCCACCAAGGTATGATCCCTCTCACGTGACTTAAAACACTTCTTTGGGTGTTAGGCTCATGTTTTCAATTCATCCTTGCACTTGGCCCCCTTTCTCATGATAAACCCTACCCTTGGTGCATTTTTCCAAGCATGCTTCACCTTTTCACCTCATGTCCCCTTACCAAATGTGGTAAGGGACATGAGAGCTTCCCAGACCCATTTAGCAAGTTTTGATCCACCCTCAACCCGGGTTAAGCCAAACATGGTCTAAGTGAGTTAAAAGGCGAGTTTGCAAAGTTAGTGCTAAGAGCTGAATATTTAACTTAGCCATATTTTGGTCTTATTTTAAATTTTTCTTTCTATCAATTTCTAAAGAGAACTCTTCCATGAAGAACCAAACATCCACATGCACAAATCACACTTTTTCTCATATCTCACAAACCCTTGCTCCGATCTCCACGAAATTTGAACTGAAGCTTCCCTACATGAAAGCATTTGGAATGAGTTTTTGCATGACCTCATTAATTCCCTCATCCATTTTTATAGTCATCTAAAAATTTCAGCCATGGAAAAATTCCCCAGATATCCGGAGTTGCAAAGTGAGCCAAATGAGCTAAAAATCGGAGCATGAGATCCTAAAAAAATTAGCTTTCCAATGAGCACTTTCTTGCCCCATGAAAATACGTAGGATTATAGTTATGAAGGACTGTACTTTATTTTCATTCTCTCGTGTTAGATGAAGAAAACATAAACCTACAAGTTCACTTTTCATTTTGTGAATATCTGGACAAGAGAAACCCCTGAAAATTGGAGCAAAGCATCCCGTGAGAAGTAGAATTTTGGAGACATTTTTAAGCCCGATCCCACACCGTGTGGAAAATATCTAATTTTAGTAAGTCCCCATTCAATTAAATTACTAATATTATTATGTCTAAAGGATTAATGGATTCAAGACACTAATTTCATTCCCCATGAGGAAAAGTGCTCAAAAGTGACAATTCGGTGAAATTGCCAAAACTAGTCACCAAGAAGAACTTACTAAAAATAGTAAGTGTCTGGAAAAGGCTCAAAATGGTCATGGTTGTTCATCCTCCATTCCTCACTAATGTCAACCTTTTCATAGGAAAAACTTATGCTTTCAAAAGGGTAAATAATGACATTATGTCTCAAGTAAGAGAAGAGCCTTCTTAGTTCCCAATTTTGGTCATAGTGGAGCATTCTGGTCTCAGTGTGTTTCTCACTTCGTTGGATGGGTTGATTAAAGGTTTGAAAAAAATTCCATAAAATTTTTCACCTTCACTCATTGCATGATCGGAGTGCTCTTCACCTCATCTCATGGATGACTCCATTTCCCAAGGCTCCAAATCATCAAGTTGAATTGTACAAGTAATGGTCTCAAGTTGCAACAAGAACTTGCAAGGGGAAAAGTTCTCAAAGAATAAATCTTCATTGGTAGAGCATCACTGTGTTGCAAAAGGTCATCATGGATTAAATCTCATCTTCAATGTTATCTAGATCTGATCTACATTAAAGGCGAGAGGAATCTTTATTCATGCTTTGGATAATTTCTTATCTCCCTCCTCATTCGTTCTCCTCTTCTCTTCCCCTTTCTAATTCTCCATTGTAAGCAATCATTGTAATTTGTCTTACTTAAATGGATTTCTAAAGTTGCATTGTAAAAGTCCCTTTTGATTCATAAAAAGGGACTTATTCACTTGCTTCCTAAGAAGATGGAAAGTCACAAGTGGAATAAGAATGTAAAAAGTCATGTCTGGGGGTAGATGAAGAGACAATTCACAATGTTATAAATTGGAATGGCTTCTCCATTCCAAGGGATCTGAAAATTTTAGTTCTTGGTAGCAATTGTGGATTGTGATTGGATTTTGATCTTTGTATCACCAACACAAGAAATAAAAGCTACATTTCTTCCTTTTCCTTTCTCATGTGTTCCTCTATTTCCTCTCTTTTTTGCACTTTGCAAGCATAGTGATCAAGAAGGAACTTTGCATCCTTGATAGATGAATCTAAGGAACTATGTGTATTTAATTTTTTAGTCTCACTAATGGCTTACATTGTTGCATTCCTCTGATTGAATGTTGAACTAATTCAATTATTGGGTGTTAGCTCTACTATTTCTTACTCTCAACAATAACCTTCCCTCTCCTAATTTCTCTCCTTTATCCCTCATCGTTGTAATTTCATCCCTTGTACCTTTTACAAGCACTTTTCCATGGGTTCGGTGAAGTACGCCTATGTAATCCCGACCTATTTTGCCACCCCCATAACATTAGATAGAATTAGGATAGTTTTCATTCAATAATGGGAACCTCTCTCCATACATAAGAAGGAGGCGTAACCCCGTGAGTGTTGGTGGAAACACATAATTTTTCACTTGAAAAAATATTTCACCGTGATTTTGGGAGACTCTGCTTTGGGAGAGATTTTCCCATGTGCGCCCGCAAAGATATCTACAAAATACAAAAAAGTATATATTCCAAAAAAAAAAAAAAATAGGTTTCAAAGAAAAATTAGATTTTGAAGGTGACTTTGTCAAGGAACGAATCCGTGTCACGTTTCTTTCTTACATCACAATGAAAAAGTTTCAAGATTGGAGTTCAATACCAATGAGTGAAAGTGAAGAAGAAGATGACTACCAAGAAATGCAAATATTTGATCAACCATCATTCTGGAACATCGTTTGCAAAAGAAAAGATTCTGCTAAGGGAAAGAAGGTCAGTACCATATCTACAATAGTCATGAAAAGATTGTCTAGAATGGAGAAAATTGTTGTTTGTAAAGATCCTATCATTAAAACATGGTGGCTCCAATTCAAGCGGACTACTGCTAGAGGGATGAAAATGGGAATTTTTGTTGCTCATGATCGAGAATCAAGAAATGGATGAAGAAGATTCATAAGAGATACGAGATGTTGTATGAAGGGTATGATGGTGGAGAATCTACTAAAGGTAACATTTTCAACTTCATGCAACTGACTAACAAGTTAAAAACATTGTCTTTCATCTCCCTTCCTTTATATGACTTCCTTGTATACATAGACGAAGAAGTGAATTCCCTAAGAAGAGAGTTTGTGCAAAAATTCTAAATGCAAAAGAAGGAAATTCTAATCTTGAAGCCTACCATGAAGTTTGGAATTATGCATTGGCCTTGCAAAAAGGTATGAACATCTTGAAACACTTCAAAATCTTGAGGAAAAATATACCCACCTTTGAAAAAGAAGAACACGATTCTTTGTGTGCACACTATGAGGTGTTCATCCCAAGAATATTCTTGTGCACCTATGATGATTGCTATGTTCTTGAACCTTCCAATGAGAATCAATCAACACCTTGGAAGAGGAGGAAGAAGATACAATAGTTGAACCTCCATTCGTTAGCTCATTTTGGCTCGAGGCATAGCCGTTGGAGAAACAACAAATTCAAGCTATGAATATTCTTATTATATAATGATTGATCTAAAATCTTCGAGAATCCATCAACAATAAAGAAGTAGGAGAAGTACACCCTTCATCCCGGAATCAACATGATGAATTTGAGGTAATCATGGATAATCTCTTTTCCAATTTTGACTCTTCAATTGATACACAAATGTTAAATGATGAAATGGAGATAAGTGAAGAATTAAATTCCCTTCTCGATACAATCATGGATGAACAAATGGAAGAATCCAATTTATTTCTCGAAGCCAAGGTGAATGAGAAAATTGAGCATGACCTCTTTGAGGAGCTGACTCCACCATCCTCACCAAAAGAGCGTAACATTGATCATCATGATGAGTATGGAGTCTTTCTTTTTCCTTGTGAATAAGAAGATTCTATAAGGAATGATCAAGATGGAGTTGAATATTTCTTTCACATTGTTGCTCCAACATTGTATTCTTCTTCCTATCATGAGGATGACCTAATGGATCTTGAGCTCAAAGGTGTGCCCTTCCCACGTAACATGGATCTCTTCCCCTATCGATATGAAGGTAAATAAAGTGGACAAAAGTTCCCAAAACCTCTCAGGATTACTACAAGATGCACAGAAGTAGAATATGAGAGATTTCCATCGATCGTAAGAACGCACAACAAAGTTTCGAGTTAGTCAAAGTTAAGATTCGGCGGGGTTAAATGGCCAATCAAGAAAGCGAAACGTGGCAAAATAAAATCAGGTGAAGGTTGTTGTCACCCTCAAAATTTTCCTCATTTTTCAAGTCAAGTTTCAAAAATTTTGAGTTGGTGCATGTTATCCCAATTTTTCCCCCTAGTAAAATTGATCAAACATGACCCCGCATAGAATAAAATCGGAAGGGCGGTTCAGTCATGCGAGCCCACATTCCAAATCCAACAATGAAGGGACAGAGTCGGCCATTTAATCGACTAAGTATAAGAGGGTCGGTGGAAGCCTCCACATGCCTCATCGGCGCAACTTCAGAAGTGAGACCCAAGGGACAAACCCCAAATGAGCACCAGCCCTCCACGTGGTCAGAGCCTCAAAAAAGTTAAATCGACCGTTGAAAATTCTAAGGCCAGCGGACGGCGCCATGTGTCTCATCGGCGCACCTTCAAGGGTCGAAGCCAAAGGCGGTTCCCAAACAAGCGCCAACTCTCCATGTGTCTAGGGTCCAACAGAAGTCAAATGGGTAGCAGGCCCAAATCAGCTAAGTATAAAAGGACCGATGGAAGTCTCCACGTGTCTCTTCGGTGCAACTTCAAAGGAAGAATCAAGAGCGGGTCCCCAAGTGTGCGCGAGCTCGCCACGTGATCAAATTCAAAGAAGGGGCGGAGCCAGCTGTTGAATCAGATAAGTATAGAAGGGTTCGCGGAAGCCTCCACACGTTAGCTCGGTGCTCTTTTAGGGGGTGAATCCAAAAGTAGGTCCTAAACGTGCGCCAACTCTCCACGTGTCCAATCGGCGCACCTCCGAAGGTCAGGTCCAAACAAAGTCTCCAAATGAGCGGGAAGCCTCCACATGTCCCAGGTCAGACATAAAGCCTTCGCCAAACAGAGGGACTTAGTCAAAACAAAAAAATACAGAACATGCCCATGCAAAGGGACACGTGGCCATGTTTCAAGTGGTGGTGGAAAGGCGGCGGAAAGGTGGGCCCTTTTGTGTTTTGATGCTTTGAAAAGTCAAAAGTGGAGAGGTGGGCCACCAGACACTTTAGGAATTTTACCTTTGTTTCTAAAAGGGCATAAAGTTATAAAGTGACCCACGGCCCGCTCATGCCAAGGGATAAAGTCAAATGTTGAGCCCGCATTGAAAGTCAAAGAGTGAAGGCGGTGTCGGAGCAATTTGGGAATTTTGGTTTTATTTCCATAGAGAGTTAAAAGTTATAAAATGATCCACGACTCCGCTGAGGTCTTGAGCCCGCGTTGAAAAGTCAAAGCGGGAGGCGGGTTGGTGGAGCAATTTGAGTTTTTGAGCCCGCATTGAAAAGAGTTAAAATTGTAAAAGTAACCCGTGACTTCATCGCCACTCAAGTAAAGCCACGTGTCAGGCCTATATCAGAAGCAGATGGGTGGGCTGAAATGTTCCAAGTTCCATTTCTCTAAAAGGCACAAAATATAAAAGTTCTTGCCAAACTTGCTTCAGCAAATCTCTTCCATGTGGACGGCTCAAATTCAAAGTTTGCGGAAGTAGAATGAATGGTTGTGATATGATGCATCTAGTTTTGCCGCTAGGCATGGAAATGGTTGAGGCGTTAGAGAAGTTCAGATGTCGGTTTCTTGAATCAGTTTCATCATTTTTGTAACCGAATGTAACCATTTTTGGAAGCTATTTAATGGGTTCTCTATGCCATTGTTGGGTTGGATCCTAGTACTCTGTAGATGTAATAGATTCAAAATTAATCAATACATAAGTTTTTCCCTTTCTTCCTCTGCTATTCCTTCTTTCCTTGTCCAAATTTGTGAATCATCCATCTTTGCATGCTAAGAAACTTTGTGTTCTTGTTTATATGTTTTCTAGAACTTTGTGTCTGCGGAATTATATGTGTTATGAAAGTGAATGATTCTATTATGCATCTCCTTTAATCAATACGTATAAGGTTATACTCTGCTATCTATATTTCCTAAAAGTATTGTTATTTTCTTCTTCTCTCATCTCCTTAGTTCTTCTATTCTTTCGTATTGATAATCTTTTGGGCATAAAACACTTCAAAATATCAGGAATCCACACTTTGAAAGTTGTACATTTTTATATAAGTTTTGTTACTTGCTTTCAATTAGGGAACCTCTCCCATTAAAGAGGAGGGACTTATTATCCCCTGACTGTGGTTTGTTAAAGTACCATTTAAAAACCCAATAAAGGTGAAATTTGATTTTGTGTCTCGGTCTTCGATGCTTTTTTACGGACGGGTTAATTGTCATTTTTGCCAAAATGATAAAAAAATTCCACATGGTGGGTCCTCATGCCACCACATGGCATGCCACCATTGGTCCACATTGGAACCAAGTCGGGTTGCAAGTTACATTGGGAAAGTGAGCCATTCTAAACAAATCGGTGAGCTATCCACGTTGAACGCAGCGCAAAGGGTGACTCACACCGACCGACCAGAGCCAATTCGGCGAGCTATACATGTTGTGGATGAAGACTTGGCAAAAAAATGCAACCGGCATGCTCATAGCCACATCTACTCCCATTGACCATGGGCTATATTAAGCCCAATCTTATCCCCCACCTAGTGAATGTGGGATATCTTTCACCACTGACCAACTCGGTGGCAAAAGCAGCGTGGCCAAAACAGATAAGTGGAGCGGGGTCGGCGTAGGGATTGCGGTGAAGTGGTGTGGCGGGATAGTTGTGGGGTGGACATGTGGCGAGTCACCGATGCGTGGAGCGAGTATAAAGGCCGATATGTGGCCATAACAAAATAGTGGAGGATGGGGTAGGATTTGAACATCGTACTGCCGTCGCTCCCAAGTTGCCGCACCCAACCAACTCGGCCAACCAAGTTGGTTGGAAATGGATATGTTGATAAGGCATATGAACCCAAATCTTGGGTCGAGCTAGCCTTATATAAAGGCCTCCTCACTACCACTCGAACACAAAGCTTCTCAACTTGAAGACAAGGCATAAGGAGTTTGGAGAAGTATTGTGAGATCCTTTTAAGGAAAAAATATTATGGGATTAAGACTTATTTTTATAATAGGCAATATTGTATAAATTTTGGGAGTTAATTTATTAACTCACTCACATTGTTGTAAAGCCCATTGAGCCATAATTATTCTTGCGGGGAGCACACTGGGTTACCATTTTGAGCCATAGGGCATTGATTGCGTTGGAGGAGACACGAGAGTTATGATCTTCTACACTGGACATTGTAAGTCGAGTTATGCTTACTCAAAGTGGTCATGAAGGAGATTATTGTCTTGAACTTTTGAATACCAGTTCGAATTTAGACGAATCAACTGGCATGAGGTTCATTATTGCACATTCATTGCTTCATTTTTAAGTTTGTATTATATTTGTAAATCGAAAGTATTAATGAATCGGTTTAAATTTTGAACTCAGAGACGTAGACACTTTGGCCAAACTCTATTATTAACTGTTTAAAGTGGTTTTTCCATTTCCACATTGCAACTTTATTAAATTGATAATATTTCAGAGTGAAATCGAAAAATTAGCAATCTACCTACTGGGGTCCGAGGTCGGTGAAAATTTTTGGCCGGATTTTCATATCACTATTTGAAAGTGTTGAAGACCAAGTGTTCCCATCCTTGCAAGAACGTGAGTTCCAGGATGATGAGAAGCATAGAGGAATATAATGAAGATGTTTTAAATGAATTTTGGTCATGTGCAGATCAAATTTTCAATTATCTCCTTGAGGCCCAAATGTAAAGACTCTTTTAATGAAAATGATAATGAACACATAAAAAGTCTAAAAGAGCAATTAGTTGAAGACATCTTGAGGACTGCAGAAGAAATTGAAGACCCCAACTCAGTCTTGAGATCTTGACCCGAGGCCATGGAAATACAAGATAAGTATGAGTCAAGTTATGTTTCTTCTTTCAATGCTCTAATGATTGATAATGAGATGAAGAAAATGGATGAGCTTAATGTTCTTGTTGAAGCATTGGTGAATGAACATGAAAATGAAGATGAATCTTCCCCTTTCCCATTTTACAAAGTAGATTGCATTCATGATGAACCAAAAGGAAAGAAAATGCTTGAGTCTTCTACGAATGCCTTCCTTCATGAGGAAATCACCTCCACCATGGAAAGTGATATCAGAGTCATTGAGGAATTGATATACACCAAAGAAAATCAGCTGAAACAAATGAATGAGAATATGCAAGAACCTTGTGAATGGAGTCAAAATCAGCTTGCTTTCATCATTTTTGAAACCTCTGCTGATTTTGAACATGATTCTATGCTACAACTCTTACTCAAGGATGATGAATGCCCTCACATCAATAACATAGCCTCTATTTCTAGAAGTTAGAACAACAAAGTGAGAAGCTAGAAGAGGTTTGTGAATGGGAAAAGAATCAAGTTTCTCTCGACATACGGATTCCCCATTGATTCAAGGAATGATTTCATTCGAAATATTCATTCATGGATGGTGAATGCCTTCATGGAAAGAGTGGAGCTGTATCTTTGGTAACATGCCAATTTCGACAAATACCCATATGCCCAAACATGTTTTATCCCTTTGCCAAGGTTTGTCTGCAAGGGAAATTTGTATTTAATTATTTTGAGCCCCGTTTGAGGCAATTTGTGCTCTGGTTTAACCCTGTTGTGATCGTACATGTCAATTTTCCCATATACCAGTAGGCTTTTAACCAGGAATGAATCCTAGGCTTTATTTGTGACTTCTGGCAATGTTTTGTGTTTTTTCGTGTTTTCCGTTTCGTTTTCTGTGCAATTTCTTTGGATCAATTCCTTTGCCAGTTTGGTCTGATTCTTGGCCTGGAGTATTTGGAGATCACCTATGCACGTTGTGCCAGAAGGAATTCGCCATCGGAGGTCTGGTTCTCTCGGAAAAGATGAAGTCGTGCACAAAAAAACTTCTTCTAGGCAGCTGCATTTTTGGAAAAAGAGGGTTTGAAGTGGATCATGGGATTTTTGGAAGCAGCAGGCAGGTGGGAATTTTGTACCTGCCTAGCAGGGTACTTTTTCCCATGAAAGCAACGCCACTTAAGTCACAATGGGAAAATTGGAGGCAACAGGCAGGCAGAATTTCTTACCTGCCTTGCAGGGTAAAAATTCCCATTGTGAAATAAAAGAAAAATCACTTAAGGCATTGATGGGATTTATTATCTGCCTTACAGGGTAAATAATCCCATTATGAAAGTCAAACAACTTAAGTGGATCATGGGATTTTCGGAGCTGCCTTGCAAGGTAAATAATCCCATTGTCAATTGACTTTTAAAAATAGAAATCCCTCATACCAAAAAGTGTGACTCCTTTAGGGAAAGAAAGGCAGCCTTAAATGCAATTAATTAATTAATTTCTTCTCCAATTTTGGCGCCCAGGCTTGTGGAAAAGTCAACAAAGGGAAAGTGGATAAAGGAAGTTGGAATTAGACATTCTAAAATTAAATAAATATTATTTATTTAATGCAGCCCCTTCATGTCAAAAAATGTGCCCCTTTCGGGAGAGAAATAATACTTTTTAAGTATTAATTGATTTAATTAATTCCTATTTTCAGTGGCTAAGGTCAAAGCATACTGTGAGGCTTGAGTTAACTGGAAGCAGAGAGCTAAAATTAAATAAATTTAATTTATTTAATGGCAGCCATAAGCATGCACAAAATAGGTGCCCCATTTGAAGAGTAAAGCTTATTAAATAATTAATTAATTTCAGGAATAGGAGAGACATTAATTAATTATAGAATTATGAGGATTATATAAGTAGGGGCTGCCATAAGGATGAATTAATTAATTCAAAAGTAGAGAAGTGCAGCCCAGACAAAAAGTGCGCCCCATTTGAAGAGGAATTTTGCTCAAAAGAAGGTGTAATTACTGTTGGAAGCTTCAAATTTTGGTGCCTAGGTTTGAAGGAGCTTGATACGTATGCGAATAAATATACGCATAAGTGATACAGGTGCTCAGGAATTCATTACAGGTACTTTTATAAGAGAAGGGAGCTTAAATTAATGTTCAATACATTGAACATATCCTCGAATCGAAGAATTATCTAGATTTGCACAGTTGTAAAGAATTCCAATTGAATAAAAAGAAAAGAATTGCCAGACAAAGATTACTCCAGTCATGGTAAAGCGGGATGAACAAGAAAGATTAGCGAATCATGCATTACTTCCAGATTTGTTGACATCGGAGGCACAGATCTAGATCTCGGAATTGCAAAGGCTTCGTCCTCTTGTTTCTGATGCAGCCCGTGTAGAAGTTAGTGCATGGAAAATTTCTTCCAGGATCTTGTGCATGTGCTCCCAATCTTCTAGTTGAAGCCTTCATTGAAGTTGCATTCACCCGGAGTGCTTTCCAGAATTTTTAATTGCTCATATGCAATTAAAAATAAAAATGATGAGTTATTTACGGAAGACATTGCATTGATGCATGTACAGGAGAAGAACTGCAAAAGCTTCAAGGATAAAAGGGAAGACAAGGTGAAGGCAACACCCATAAGCAAAATTCTAGATCCACCACTTTCGAGATCTATTTGCTCCCAGATCTAGCTTGATGAGAATCAAAGGAAAAAGAATTAGCTGCATGCAGAATATGAAAAAGGACAACACTGCAGCTTTCCTCTTTCTTCTTCTTTCTCTTATTTCCTCCGACAAAATAATTGAGTGATCAATTAAATTATACAACTTAAGTGATTGGTTTAAAAGCCATTACTTGAAGAAGTCAACTACTTGGAGATAGGTGGCAGATGTGCAAAATAGAAGGTTCTATTTTCAGTTGCAAATCATGCATGTCATGCAAAGAGGAATTCCAGGAGGGAGATTGTCAGTTGTTTCCTTTCCAACTTCCATGTGTGCAGTTCAACTAAAAGCTTCCGACTTGTAATTGCCCCTCTACATTCTATAATTAGAGGAAGAACCTTCGGGTTAAAGAAGAGAATTGGTAAGCAACACTCTTGTGTTCCAGACTTTGTGCTTTGAAACCCCTGATAGCCACTTGAAGCAAAGGAATATAAAGGAGCAGATTTTCGAAGAACTTTGTGTCATGGTGCATTTTGTTTCTAGCTTTCTATCTTAGATCTTCTAATAAACTTTGTGTTATTTTAGATATAGATCTGGAGTTGCCTTTGCTTATAATTATGTGTGTTGATATCTATTGGTTTCTTCTATGTGCATGTAATCAACTCTGTTATCTATTGATTGTGTTGCACATCTTCCCTATTTCTTTCCTGTGTTTTACTATTTTCTTCTTCTTTAAATATTTCTTTTCTTTACATGCTTGTTTACTTGCTGCAAAAGCGCATAGCTATGGTTCATGAGTTGAATAGTTAAAGTAAAACCCCCATATAGATACTAGACATATTTTTATTGACAAATCGACATGGGAGCCTCACTGGTAAATGAGAGAGATTTATCTCATGATTGCTTAGGTTTTTAGCTATGCGAGAAAATCTAGCCAAAAGTCACCCTTGAAAATCCTTCTCTCAATGCGAACACGCCCTCCGAGAAACTCAATCAATGTGTTACACTCATTATGTCTTGGAGGGATGTGCTAATATGATTTTCAAATGTGTTTCATGTGTAGGGGATGTTGTTAAAGTTGATTCATGAAGATATTGGGACCAAACAAAGAAGAGTTCTTCTAGAGGCTCCGAAAGGTCTGTTTTTAGGCTTTTTGCACCTAGTGAACACCCTCTGGGAATGAACAAAGAGAAAACAATGCATCTAAGAAGTGTGTTGTAGAGATATGAGATCATCAGAGGTATCTTAGGAAAATTTTTCAAGGAAAATCAGGTTCATGAACAAGTTGTGCAACACCGGGCTACTTATAGCACGGTGCAACGAAATGAAAGTAATAAAAAAACTAGTTAGCTTGTTCTGGATGTTTCCGGAGCCTCGGGATATTTTGTGAAGTGATAAAATACTCATTTGAAAGCTAATAAGTACTAATTCACATTTAAAAGGTTTCGAGAGATTCTATCGTTTAGATTTTGAGATATTGGCCCGACAATGTAGATGAAGATCCTTGATCCCGATGGGGATTCAAATGAACATTCCATGAGTTCTATGGAGATTTGAGGTTTGATTCAAATCCCAATTTTATATATAAAATTCCCTCTTCATTCACAATATGTTGGTTGTCATTTTCATCATCATACTTTTTGGTGGCAGTCCCTTTCACTAGCGCATAAGCTTGAGTATAATAAAAAAAGGGGGCAAAATTTTCAAATTGTAAGCCAAATTGGCTCCTAAAAGTTGTTGAAATGATCTCAATCTTAGAATAAATTTTTGAGTCAAAATCATATAAGGTTTTCCTAGGTAACTCTCAGGGAAGCTCCGGGGGAAAAAAATCACTCTCTGATGTCTATTTATAGTAGTTGTTGGTGAAGCGAGGCTTCCAAAAATGGACATGGCGCATTTTGCGGTCGTGATGAAATTTTTCACATTTACACCTGGTGAAAAGGTGCATGGGGTGCAAAATATTTTGGCACCAAGGAGAGAGGATGTGTTTTGGAGCTTGCGTCACTTAAAAACTCACTTGGTTGGTTAAGTGAGTGTTATGCACTCTCGAGTCATTTTAGCCCCCTCCCCATGTTAAGCATGACCCATAACACACTTGGTATATATTTATGCACATTTTCACTTGGTTAAAAAGTGAAAAAGGTGCAAAAAAATTGTGCCACCAAGGGAGGAGCCCTCTCTCGTCACTTAAAACACCTCTTTGGGTGTTAGGTTCATGTTTTCAACTCATCCTTGCACATGCCCCCTTTCTCATGATAAACCCTATCCTTGGCACATTTTTCCAAGAACATTGCAGCTTTGCATGTCATGTCCCCTTACCAAATTTGGTAAGGAACATGAGAGCTTCCCAAACCCATTTAACAAGTTTTGATCCACCCTCAACCCAGGTTAAGCCAAACATGGTCTAAGGTGAGTTTGCAAAGCTAGTGCTAAAGGTTGAAAATTTAAACATACTTAGCTATATTTTTGGATTATTTTCAAATTTTTCTTTCCCTCCATTTTTGAAGATGATGCTTCATGAAGAACTAGACAACCCCATGCTCAAATCACTCTTTTTCTCATACCTCACAAACCCCTGCTCCGATCTCAAAAAAATTGAACTGAAGCTTCCCTACATAAAAGACTTTGGAATGAGTGTTTGCATGACCTAATTAATGCCCTCATCCATTTTTATATTCATTTAAAACTTTCAGCCATGGAAAAATTCCCCCTCACATATCTAGAAATGCAGCGACCAAATGAGCTAAAAATCGGAGCATGAGATCCTAAAAATTAGCTTTCCAATGAGCACTTTCTTGCCCCATGAAAATAGGTAGGATTGGAGTTATGAAGGAATATTATTTTTCTACATTCTACCATGTCGGATGAAGAAAATACAAACCTGAAAGTTCAATTTTTGTTTCGTGAAGATCTGGACGAGAGAAACCCCTGAAAATTGGAGCAAAACATCTCGGTGAGAAGTAGAATTTTTGGAGACCTTTTTTAGCCCGATCCGACACCCCATGGAAAATGTCTATTTTTAGTAAGTCCCCATTCAAGAAACTTACTAATAGTATTAGTTCCGAAGGATGAATTTATTCAAGACACTAAGTTCATTCCCTAGGAGGAAAAGTGCTCAAAAGTGACAATTCGGTGAAATTGCCAAAACTAGTCACCTAGGAAGAACTTACTAAAAATAGTAAGTGTCTGGAAAAGGATCAAAATGGTCATGGTTGTTCATCCTCCATTCCTCACTAATGTCAACCTTTGTGGAGGAAAAACTCATGCTTTTAAAAGGGTGGATAATGGCATTGTGTCTCAAGTAAGAGAAGAGCCTTCTCAGTTCCCAATTTTGGTCACAATGGAGCATTTTGGTCTCGGTGTGTTTCTCACTTCGCCGGATGGGTTGATCAAAGGATTGAAGCATGTTCCATCAAATCTCTCACCTTCACTCATCACATGATCAGATTTATCTTCACCTCATCTCATGGATGGCTCCATTTCCCCAAGGCCCTAGATCATCAGGTTGAATTGTACGGAGTAATGGTCTCAAGTTGCATCAAGAACTTGGCATTTTGGGAGGTATTGCAGTGTTTCAAAGGTTTGAATGTTTGTTCAAGTGAGGTAAATCACCCTTCATTGTATTCAATGATCAAAGGTTCATCACCTTTCCTTTCAATGAAATTCAAATATGCTACAAAGGTGCATCATTCTAGTGAGGTCTCGAAGGGGCAAAGTTTTCAAAGAATCAATCTTCATTAGTAGAGCATCATTGTGTTGTAGAAGGTCATCATGGATCAAATGTAATCTTCAATGCCATCCGGGTTGATCTAAATTGAAGGCCGAGGCATATTTATTCATGCTTTGGAGAATTTCTTCTCTTCCCTCCTCATTCTTTCTCCTCTTCTCTTCCCCTTTCTAATTCTCCATTGTAAGCAATCATTGTAATTTGTCTTATTTACTTAAATGTATTTCTAAAGTTGCATTGTAAAAGTCCCTTTTGATTTATAAAAAGGGGACTTATTCACTCATTTCCTAAGAAGATGGAAAGCCACAAGTGGAATAAGAATGTAAAAATTCATGTGGGTGGAAGATGAAGAGACAATTCACAATGCTATAAATTGGAGTTGTATCTCCTTTCCAAGGGATCCGAGAAAAATTTAGTTCTTGGAAATTGTGGATTGTGGTTGGATTTTGAGATTTGTTTCACCAATGAAGAAATAAAAGCTACATTTCTTCCATTTCTTTTTCTCATGTGTTCCTCTATTTCCTCCCTTTCTCGCACTTTGCAAGCCTAATGATAAAGAGTGAACTTTGCATCCTTGATAGATGAATCTGAGGAACTACGTGTCTTTAATTTGTTAGTCTCACTAATGGCTTGCATTGTTGCATTCCTCTCGATTTAGTGATGAACTACTTCGGTTATTGGGTGTGAGCTCTATTATTTTATACTCATTACCATAACATTCCCTTTCTTAATTTATCTCCTTTATCCCTCATCACTGCAATTTCCTCCCTTATACCCCTGTACAAGCACTTTGCCACAAGTTTAGTGAAGTGTTCTTGTGTGATCCCGACCTATTTGGCCACCCCACAACATTAGATAGAATTATAATAGTTTGAATTCAATAATGGGAACCTCCCGATACACAATAAGGAGGGCGTAGCCTCGTGAGCGTTGGTGGAAACACATAATTTGCCACTTGACAAATTATTTCACCAAATAAAGGATAAAATTATGAATGTGAAAATATAAAAGTACCTAACATGACATGTAGGATATTCATGAGTACTTAGATCAATCATGTAGGTGTCTAAGCAATAGAGTGTGAGATTATGAAGTGTTTACAAGTCTTAGGAAATAGTGTTTATACCTTTATTTGTGTGTACAAGTCATGACTAAGGGATATAAGCTAAATTATTAGTGTCAAGTACTTAATTATCAAATTTAGGTGTTTACAGTGCTAAGTGTCAAAGGTCAAGTGAAGGGTCATTCTACATTGCATATTGATTTTGTAGTTGCACCTCATAAATAGTCTTGGGAGAACTATAACCTCCTTGCTTACCTTTTAGGTATATGGGTATGTAGTGCAACACTCACATGCAATAGGTGTATGTCAAGATAAATGTTGGCCTAGGTATTGCTAAGGTTGAACATAATAGAGGTTAATTATGATTCATCGCATTAGATCATAATAACCTAGTTCTAAATCCCTAAAGTGTAGGGACAAAATAACATAATCCAAAAGTTGCGGACAATGCGGGATACCCCAATACACTACCGACAACCCCATACACTATTGGTCATTTGTCATTCTTGTTTTTCTTTCTGTATCATTGAGACACAATTTTAGGAAGGAAACTTCCAGATCACTTGATGACACTCTTATGAGTCATATTCCAATCCATTTGTCCATTATTTAGTCATCATTCGGTATATCAAGTTAGTTCTTTTTATTGTATATTGTTTGGTATTATCTCTCTATTTTCTCTCTCTATACTTACCACAATTACCTTAATTTAGGCTCAAATGACTATACTTGACTCTCTTTATTTACGTAATATGAATTAGGTTGAAGTCTTAGCTTGTTATATACCTTAGGTGTAAAATAGTTAAAAAAATACACTACATATGTAAAATGCAAGTATGAGTTCATAAAGTATTAAGGAGTTGATAACCCAAATAAATAGGAGAAGGAACAACCTCCATAAAGAAACAACTCAATCCCTAATCTTAATATCTTTAAATGATTGAAGGAACTCCAAAAATTTGTTGTCCTATAAATTGTTAGATCTCATGGAAATGAAATAAATATAATTACATCCGCAAGACCTAATAATCTATGAGACGACATATTGTTTTTGCGGACTTAATTGTCCAAAGCTTTGTGGGGTTTAGTTTTTTTTCTTAAGAAGATTATTATTTCTCTTATTGATTTGGATTATCAACTCCCATAACCTTTTATTCTAGCCACTTCAAATAGTTCCACCATGGAGCCGAATCCTAATGTTTCTATTTATTTGATTTGAATGTTATTCATTCAAAAATGAATTGGTTTTTTTTTTTGTTTATATTTCCTACATGGTGTATAAAACACATCCTTTCCTCCCATTCTTAGTACAAAACACACGATCCAATTTTCTTTTTTAAAAGAGCTACATAAACCAAAATAATACAAACAAAGAACAACATTACAACAAATGTAGAGTATTAAAAACCAATATATAAACAAGAAAAGGAAACTAATACACCTCATACAATAAATGAAATAGCTTCTCACAACTCCCATATACAAGATTAATAAACTAGCAACAAGCTAACTAAACCTTGTTTTGGTTGGGAAACTAACGATTTTACGTAGATATTGACATTTTTGCCCCATGATGAATGGAGTTAACATATAATTGGTTACATTTTACGAGTAAGCATGCATATGGCTTAACAAGCCATCATCCTCACCATTGAACCATAACCCTTTCAAAACAACGAGGAAAGACATCCTTGTTTGAGGAGGAAAGATTGGTCAAAACAACAAATCTTCTAATGAAGATCCGAGCAGGGAGATCCAAAATAAAAAGGAAATAGATTATAGCTAAATTTTTAGGGCTACTCTTGGAATGACTTTGTTCATTATAGTTGTGGCTTTAAGTCCCATAGACTATTTGGTCTCGTGGACGTGATTAGTATCGTTCATACATTCATTCATTTTTTTATGGGAAATGCACCAATTGGTGAACATGCACCAATAGATATGCACTTTTGTGAGGGTGGGGTCCACTAAGTGGACAAAAATTAAATTAATATAGTTGAGGGGACCCAATAAATGGGCATATTTGCACAAATATGATATCTTTCAAAATATTTATAAAATTTACATAATTAATACACTCATTAATTCAAAACATGTCAAGTGACATATTGGGAACATTAACATTTAAATAATAATGTTTGACTCTTCCATTTAAAATCCAACTTGCATCATTAAAATGTCAACATCAATAACTTAAGTACTTAAGTGTACATAATCACAAGTTCATCAATTTATGTATATGAACAAAGTTGTTCATATTTATGCACCTAACTACACAACCTCTCAAGTTGTCAAGATGATATTAAAAACAATTTTAAGTTTAAAATAAACAAACTTCTCCAACTTTTTTTAATCATAATTGCCCTTCTTTTTGCCACATTCACCTCATTAAATGTTGCACTTATAAACAAATATGTATTAGATTCACCATTTTCCCAAAAAAATAGAGTTAATGCCAAGTAATAACTATCCCTCCAAAATTTGAATAATCCCTCCAAAATATCAGAATTCAAATTCAAATGGAATGTAATATTATATATTTGGATGAATATGGTTAACAATCATTTTGTGGAAACAATTGACAAAGCACATAACTGGCAGAGTTATATACCAAATTCAGATTTGCGGGAGGCCACATATACATGAGGTAAATGACAATTACCTTTTTAATATTCAAAGTATTCAAAGAATGTTTGAATATGTGAAGAATGTCAGAAAATAGATAGTGTTAAATACATGAAGAATGTCTGCATATGCAATGAATATCTGAATCACTTACCTTAACATCTGAGGAATATTTGAATATAAATAAGTGTTGTCTTTGTTTATGCAATTAATATTTGAATATCCATGGTTAACTTTATATTGATTGATTGAATATGTGAAGGATGTCAGAAAATAGACAAAATGTTAAATACGAGAAGAATGTCTGCATATATGCAATGCATATGTGAATCACTTACCTTAACAAATGCGGATTATCTGAATATAAATAAGTGTTGTCTTTATTTATACAATTAATATTTAAATATCAATTGTTAATTTTATATTCACTAGTGAAAACGTGAACAATGTCAGAAAATAGAAAGACTATTAAATAAGTGAAGAATGTCTACATATACAATGCATATGTGAATCACTTACCTTAACAAATGCAGAATATCTAAAGATAAATAAGTGTTGTCTTTGTTTATGCAGTTAATATTTGAATATCAATTGTTAACTTTATATTGATTGGATGAAAATGTGAACAATGTCAAAAAATAGATAGAATGTTAAATACGTGAAGAATGTTTGCATATGCAATGCATATGTGAATCACTTACTTTAACAAATGTGGAATATATGAAGATAAACAAGTGTTGTCTTTGTTTATGTAGTTAATATTTGAATATCCACTATTAACTTTATATTGACTCGTTGAATATGTGAACAATGTCAGAAAATAGACAAAATGTTAAATACATGTGAAGAATGTTTGCATCTGCAATGAATATCTAAATCACTTACCTTAACTAATGAGGAATATTTGAATATAAATAAGTGTTGTCTTTGTTTATGCAGTTAATATTTGAATATCCATTGTTAACTTTATATTGACTAGCTAAATATATACTGGAAATTATTGAACATATATTGAATATATGATTGTAACTTTGTCATTTTCTACTACACATTCAAACTTTTATTATGCACATAAATTATTGAATATACAATGAATATGTTGTTAGTTCATTGCATGCTCTTATTACATTGCTATTATTGAATAAATACTTATATTGCCAGGGAGGCCACATATTCAGAAGTAAATGACAGATTATCTTTTTACTTCCACATTCACCAAAAACAATGTTGTTATTGACCATACACTGATGTTATTGAGTAATGGATAAAACACCATGAAAAAGAGAAAAAAAGGGAACATGCGAAGCTACAACGAGAGAAGAAGAGGATATAAAAGAAATGCAAAGGCAAAGAGGATTGAACAATCCAAAAAATCTGATTCCTTCACAACATCCAACTATGATGGATTTCTACAACATTTATACTCCGACTTTTCCAAATGTGGCCAATTACCAAGTGAGAAACATGTTTACTTCTACAAATCAAATACAGTTTCCTTTAACAACAACAATGCAATTTCCAACAACACAGTTTCCTTTAACTGCATTAATGAAATTTCCGACAACATGAATGCAATTTATTTAGATAGGTAATATGCAATTTTCTCACAAGTACAACAAACATACAATTTCCTACTTCCAGTCCCATGCATGTCAATTCTATTAGCCAAATGTAATCAGGCCATGCAAGCAATCAACAACTCCCATCACCAAGCACAACCAACATGCCAATGACACCCCAAATGGAGAATGGAACAATACAAAACAACATAAGAAGTGACACAATTGACAGAATTGAAGAAGAATTCAGTTTTGGAACAATTTAGATGCTACCTTATTATATGATTGGTATGCGTAATTATAACCTTATTATGCGTAAGTTATAACCTTCATGCAGAAAATATGAACTTAGTTCGTAGTTTTTGGGAAATCATGTAAGCAGTATTTAGTTTTTTCCATCCTATCATTACACATAAGTATTTGTAGTTTATTCCATCATATCAATATAAAAGTAGGAGTTTTGGTAATGTGTAAAAACATGAATTATCTTCTTATAGGTGTTTATATTTTTTTTTTTATTATTTTCTAGAATAATGACAATAAAGGAAAACAATTCACTACCTAAGTAAGGTCATAAATGACCTTACATGTAGAATGAAGCATTATGATTTCCTATAGATTAAAGGTGTCAAAAGACATTGTTGTGATATTCTCATCTTCCCTTCCGATATGACATTCCTTCGTGAACCAACTTTGACAAGGTATCTGTAAAAAAATGAACCCATGAGCAATGAGCACATTTGCAAGCAACACCAATATCAACATTTGTAGTTGAAAAATGTAGAATTACACCCGTATATTCAATATATGTTCAATAATTCTAGTGTATATTCAAACAAATATTAAAATAAGAACCATGTTCACCTTATGTTAAATGATACTCAATGTATAGACATCCTTTTCTTTACATGTTCAGACTTTGTTTTTCTTTGCATATTAACAAATTGAAATTATTGAAAACACATCGAAAATACGGATGGAATCCTGGTGCTGCATGCGAATGTACTCAGTGCATGGAGGACATAAAGAAGAAATGCCATTGCAGGTTGGAAGGGATCAATAAGTGCTATGAAAAGATGTTAACAATTAATGGTTGTTTTGAATGCGGCATTAACACATAGTTAGAAATGACGGAGGAGGAATGCGAGTGATATGAGCCAAAAGATTGCATAGTAGCTACAAACTATCTTTATGCATTGAAACTACAAAATGTACACTTAATGTGTGTAAATTTTGCCTTTGAACACATACATTTCAATGACTAAATTACAATTGTATATTTAGTCTTTCATTTGCTAATGGGAGAGGCAACAATTGGTGACCACAGAGCAAACTATGAACTAATTTATGACAAGGCGGGCTATAAAATATTAATTGCATAAACAAAGACAACACTTATTTATATTCAAATATTCCTCAGATGTTAAGGTAAGTGATTCACATATTCATTGCATATGCGTAGACATTCTTCATGTATTTAACATTCTGTCTATTTTTTGACATTCCTCACATATTTAAACATTCTTTGAATATTAAAAAGATAACTATCATTTACTTCTTGAATATATGGTCTCCCTGGAAATATAAGTATTTATTCAATAATAACAATGTAATAAGAACATGCACTGAACTAACAACATATTCAATAATTTTAGTGCACATTAAAGGTTTGAATGTGTAGTATAAAATGACAAAGTTACAACCATATATTCAATGTATGTTCAGTAATTCTAGTATATATTCAACCATCAATATAAAGTTAACCGTGGATATTCAAATATTAATTGCACAAACAACCACAACACTTATATTTAATAACAACAATGTATAGTCAATAACAACACTTGTATTTTGAAATTGTAAGATGCATGAGTGAAATAACCCTATTTTTTGGACAATTTCTACGTCGTATTAGAAGAGTTTGGGGCGAATGGAGGAATACACAAATGCACTGAAATAAATGAATATACACTAAAAAACAATAGTTCAACATGCATGCTTGAAAAACAACATGTCAAAATGAAACCCATTACTCAATAACAACAATGTATGGTCAATAACAACATTGTATTTTGAAACTGTAAGACACATGGGTGAAATAACCCTATTTTTGGACAATTTCTACACTATATTAGAAGAGTTTGGGGCGAATGGAGGAATAAACAAAATGCACTGAAATAAATGAATATACATTGAAAAACAATAGTTCAACGTGCATGCTTGAAAAAATAACAGTCGAACGAAACCCATTACTCAATAACAACAATGTATGGTCAATAACAACACTATATTTTGAAATTGTAAGACACATGTGTGAAATAACCATGTTTTTGGACAATTTCTACGTTGTATTAGAAGAGTTTGGGGTGAATGGAGGAATAAACAAAATGCACTTGAAATAAATGAATATACACTGAAAAAATAATAGTTCAACGTGCATGCTTGAAAAAAAACAATAGGTCAGAACGAAACCCATTACTCAATAACAAGTGTATGGTCAATAACAACATTGTATTTTGAAACTGTAAGATGCATGGGTGAAATGAACATGTTTTTAGACAATTTCTACGCTATATTAAAATAGTTCAGGAAAATAGAAAAATAAACAAAATGCACTAAAAGAAATGAATATACATTGAAAAAACAATAGTTCAACGTGCATGCTTGAAAAAACAAGTCAAAATGAAACCCATTATTCAATAACCAACAATAGAAATAACCCGTGTAGAAATGTGTACTAAAGGTTGAAATACGATGAATCAACAACATTTGTGTTGAGCGAAAGATTAAACAAGAACATGCACAAAAACAACTCAATAATGAATGAATAAACGTTTGTAAAACTAGTAATGTTTGACTAACTAAGACCACACTCATTGCATGAAACATGGAGAGAACATATCCAAATAACTATGGAAATGGGCTTGCCTCGTGACCCACATGGCGATTCAAACGGGTCTTCAGCTCCGTTGCAGGGTTGAAAGGGTCGGTCAATTGCTGATAGGCACCATCGTTCGGCTTCATTACATGGTTGGAAGGGACAAAAATGTTCAACTTCCCCCCGCATGCGCACTACCAAATGTAATCCCATGCGCTTAATGACTACGTTGAATGTGTTAGTGGAGTGCTGGGAAAAACAATCGATAGAGGCTAGTGGAGTGAAGTGAAAGTTAATTTATCTCGCTTGTCATGTGGGTACAAATAGTTTTTTGCATGGGAAATTATATTTTTTGGTTTGCTATGCAAATTTAATTTTTTTTAAGGTTTTCAATATCACAACAAATTTTGTGACGTGTCCAAAAAAATTTAAAGCCCTTTGTCATCACAAATTTAGTTGGGATGTAGTTGCACACAAAGTGCTCAACCAGTAGCTCCTTTCCTCTAAAACTATTTCATTTCGTTTGAAAGCTCAAATAAAAGGAGAGCTTGGTTGGGCAGGGTCATCCACCCCTATGCTCCAAGTTTGCCTTGCCATCCTCGGCATCAACAGAGACGTCAGCCACCTGCTCCTCGCCATATTGCATTAGAATCTTGCCTTAAAAAAAGAGTTGAGAATTAGCGAGGAGCTTCTGCACATTTTAAAACTTTAATATACCATTTACTCTGAAACATTAGTCGCGTGAAATTTGATTTTTATTCTCCTTCTTGTGATGCTCACCTCTCAATAACTATGCACAACTCAGTACAAATGTAGAAGCAACGAAGGAGTTAATTCTCAAACAGAGATAATAATGGGTTTCAGGAATGGAGGCTTGGGCATTTCAGTTTACAGGCGTCTCAATGAGAATTTTCGTCGCAGAAGGACTCTCTGTTTTGGGTCACCATCCCTCAAGGTGGAGGAGCCCCTTAATTTGGAGGGCACTTTGAATTTGAGAGGTGCTCTGCCTTTGAATTGGGAATTTGGTAGTAGATCACATATGGGCCATGCCCATCACCATGATCATCATGAAGGGTTGCAGATGGAGTAGCAGGGGAGCGTGTGTCCAAATTGGGATTGGCTGCTGATATTGCACTGGCTAGCGTGAAGGCAATGGCAGGTTACTTATGTGGGAGTACTGCTATTATTGCAGACGCAGCACATTCCGTGTCTGATGTAGTAAGTCATTCATTAAGTTTCTCTGTAATATTGTTATCTGTATTTTATTTTTGTGTCTGGTTTCTTGGGTGAATGTTTAAATAGTAATTCCATGAAGTAAATTTTTAGAGAGATCATTTTCTAATTATTCTGAAACAAGCATACACAAATTATAAACCCAGGTTTAATATGTGTCTGTATATTCTAATTCCGTCCAAGGGGTCACAGTATCGTTGGAATGATGCACCCTAATAGCCTCGCCGAGGTTCAAATCCCCTTCACTGTGATCCATAATTCAAGTGGGCTTCTATTGAAGTTGCTGTGCAGTAGTAAGAAATTGGTCCAACCTTACCAACACCGCATCAAAGGCATATCTAGTTTGAAAAGAGAGAAAAAAACTGAAACTATTTCCCAACCATTTGGAAACTAGCATAGACCCATATAAACCCTGAGTTTTATAATATTACATGTGCGGAAAGATACTAATTCTAAGGATGTTAGATCCACTTCTGCACCCATGCTATGCCGTTTGTTGGGGCTCTACTTGGTCCTTTTAGGCCTTCCTTTCAAATGTGTGTGTGTGTGTGTATATATTTTGATGCTTTATAAAAAATAAATAATGCTGAGTATCAAACAATGAAGGAACCAAGATAAAATTGGAACTTGTCCAAGGGGTTGCGGGGAACATTTATAACAGCATGATCCAAGTTGAAATCCCCCTACTGCAATAAGGCGCTCCTTAACTCCAGTGGACATGTGGTGAGGTTGTACTGTAACTAAATATTACATTCAAATGTTACCTATCTTTAAAAATCTTATGAATGTGGTCCAAGCTTATCCCAGACTATGTTAAATGACGACCCCTTACCTCATAAAAAAATAACAAAGCTAAAGAAAAAGATTTCATTTCAAACCCTTCCCTATTCCCTCCTTGTGAGCGCAGATCTATCTGTCAGCATGGATTAGGACAAACTTTGAATGCGGCAATCATAGAAACACAAGATCGGGGAGGATGAATCAATAGATCATCTTCATCATGTTCGGATTCGGATTGGACGGACATGACTGACTCAATAGCTGCCCCTAAATAAATATGGCGGAATGAATCAACATTTCATCTGCCACTCCCATATCTACAGAGGGCCCTTATCTATGGTATCTCATTCTGAATATTTGTAATCATGGGTCACACTTGAAGAGGGTAACCTTGGACCATATTCTTAAGATTTGTAAATGCAGTGCATGCTCCAATGGGGTAACCTTGGACCGCATTCTTAAGACTTGTAAGAATGGGTCATGTTTGAATGGGATATTCTTGGATAACACTCTTCATATTTGCAAACATGAGTCGAGCTTTAGTGAGATAATTTGGATTGTATTCTTAAGATCTGGCTCACACTTGAGTGTACACTAATCATTACACCACGACCTCGTCAAATCTCTGCTCAAGTTATGTGCCACCTATCCGAGGTGGAGGGATTTGAACCTGGGGGTTCTTACGAGTCTCCCACATTACCATTAGACCACAACCCCTTGGACAATTATCTTTATAATCTTGTTGCCTATCATTTTTCTTTTGCATTTGGCTTTTATGGTGAATGTTAAATGGTAACTGCATCAAGTCAAGCCAAGATTGAGGCTATTTTCCAATTACTCACTAACATAGACCCTTTCAAATCCAAGTGGTATTCATGCATAATATGTCTAGACATTCATCTTTAAGATGTTGCATCCACTCACACCTCGTATGGCATTGGATGGGCATATGAGCCTTTGCATGGACCTTTTAAGCCTTCCTTTCACATGACTAGATAATTATTTTTATGCTTCATAACAAGCAATAAGTTATGAAGATCCTCCCCTCTCATGCTAAGGGAGTTGAGCTTTTAAGCTGGAGTTCAGCTTTTAAGCTAGCGTTGGCCTTGCTGGTGAAACTGAAACTCAAGTTATTCCTAAAGGGATTTAATCCTTGCCCCTTGGGACACAGGCATAACTGTTATTCTAGATATCTTGGGAAGAGACTTCCCTTGTATCCCTATTGTCAGTTGATGTAATTCTCTTTACACTGAAGTAATATAAGATGCATTTCTCAAAAAAATGATTTAATGAATAATGAAAGAACCAAGATATCATGTAGACCCTTCCCCGTCCCCTCCTTATGAATGTAGATCATATTTATCAATAAAAATTACAACAATTTTTGATATATGAACTCCAATCAAACATGAACTTTTTTATAGGTAAAAAATCCTGTAAATTATGCGTTGGTTTGCTTCTACATTCACCAAACTGGTTTTGAACCTGTGTCATTATAAGACAAATTTGACTTGGGTTATTTTGTATCCACCAAGCTAGTTTTGAACCTACACCATCCTTGCAATAAGTGCTCCATCTTGCCAATGGACTGTCCTATCTTATCCCTAGACTGTAGGACGATGGACTTCACATATGACTTTGTTATGTGTGTTTTTACCCTTTTCTCCAAGTACCTTCCAACTTTAAGGATTTTTGGGTGGTTACTTTAATATAATCTATCAATTAAATTGTGTCTTTTGGGTCTGAAGTGCTTGGAATACATGCCTAGGTCTAAGCACTACTATTACGAAGAGTCTTGAGTGTGAGAAACTAGGATACTGATACTTTCCCTTGTAGACCTAGAAATGGATACGACATGTATTGGATATGAGAGCAAGATGGGTACATCCATAGATACATCTTGGATGACTTGGATGTGTCTGTGGATGTGTTCGAATTGTCTGGGATTTAGGGAGTATTCCAATCAAAATGACATTTTATATTTTAACCCAAAAACTCAAACAGACAACATAAAACAACACAAACCAAAAAAATCAAACACTTACCTCTCATTCCTCTCGTTGCATACTTACCTTCCTTTGCTCATTTAGGTTTAGTACCCCATCAACCAACATTGTTATCATCTTCCTTCACTAGTACGGGCGCGCATTTGCTGCCAAAGTAATTAAGGAGGATTCTCAGATTGAAGATCAGGTTTTAAGTTTTTTTTTTTTGTTTTCATTATGTTTCAATCTTCACACATTTTATTCATTCTTGTGTTCATTTAAAAACATTTTTGGTTATTTATTTAGCAATTTGACAACTACATACATGCTATGCCTCATGGTTTGGTTTTCTTCCTCTATGGTGTTGATTGTTGAACTTGTAGGAACAACTAAAGGGACCAAAATGGCAACAAGTTCTATCATTGTGGACAAACCTTGATTCAAAATTGATCCACATTCACCACTTTGGAGGCATGACAATGCTACAACAACTTTCAGGTGGTGGGTTTTTATTTGGAAATGGTATGAATGTGATATTGCATACAAATGCTCATATAGTAGGGTGAAAGATCACTTGTGTGCAATACCTAATGAGGGTCTCAAAACTTGCTCGAAGAAGAACGGTGTAAAGGTGCCAACATAAAAATTATGGAGTACATCAAGGAGCAAGAACAAGCAGATGCAATCCATACCTTGCCTTGAAACGGGTCATCCTTTGGCAAAGAAAAGATCTTGATTGATGAAGCCACCAATTTCCCCATCTTGTAGTGGTTCCCTAGTTGTGACCACGACACATCCGTTTTGTGCCTATGATGACGATTCTCCTCTTTCACATAAGAGGACAAAAGAACCATTGGAAAGGTTGCTTGAGAATGAGGCTAGGGTATCGTGGATAAGCACATCGCGTGATGTGTGTATGCAAATGTTTTGTCCTTGATATTGTCGGGTCATCCTATGGTAAGAGTGATCAACAAGGTCCAAAAGGGTACAAGGTTCAAATTATGAGAAGCTTCACACCACCTTATAGGCGAAAGAAAAAAACATAGAGGATTTCTTGCAGCCAATTAGGAATTTATGGGCGAAACAGGTGTCCATCATTTCCAAAGTGGATGGAAAGATGCAAGAAAAGCGACCTTTCTTGATGTGGTTGGACTATGCGAAAGGGATAATGTTTTAGAAAATAGTTTGATTGTGAGGGGCATTTGAAGAATTCTCAATTCATCAAGTAACATCCTTTCGAATCCATTGAGGCATGGGGTCTCAAAATGTTGTCCAAGTCATAATGGACAATGCTCAAAATTGTAAAGCTGCGGGGATGTTGGTGGAGGCGAGTTATGGGCACATTTTTTGGACACTTCGGGTTAGACACTTAGTCAACTTAATGTTGCAAAAGTTGGGCAACAAAATCAAATAGATTAATTAGGTGTATGCTTAGGTTGAAAGAGAGCAAATGTTTGTGACAAACCATAACATGTGCAATCCTTCTTAAGATCATTCTCAAATTTGGAGCTGCCGAAGGTAGAAAAATAATCTTTCGATTATTTATGTTGTAAGTTTTTTTTATTTTAATCTAGTACTTGTGGCATTTGAAGTTTCCCCATGGTTTAATTTCTTACTAGGTTGTTGATACTCAATTTGCCTCACACACTGATTGTCTTGAGATGGCTTGTGAAGGTGCGAGAGGCTCTTAGCAACATGATCATCGTGCAACCTTTGGTTGTATGATAGTTGAACACCGAGCAAGCTGAAAAAGTGAAGATGTCGATCTTAGATGATGATTGTTGGGTTTGTGTGGTATACTTGTTGAATTCCACCGAGCTCACTATGCATATGATCCACTTTCTTGTCATGGATCAACCATGTTCAAGAGAGACTCAATGATTGAGAAGATAAATACCATTATAAATAAAACAGAGTAAGATCCGAGAAAATATTTTTCAAACAAGTACAATCAAACCTCATAGATTGGTAGAACAAAATGATTGCCCTCCTGCATCACCTTGTCTTTGCATTGACTTGTAGATTCTATGTTATGAAGATCTTTTATTTGTCGAGGATGGTGCCAACATACTGAGGATGTTAAAGTTAGTGAAGGGTATAAGTTGGTGTTCTCTAGGCTCTTCCCGATCCGAGGTAGAAGATATGATTACTATTGAGTTTGGAAATTTCATAGTCTCCACAGGTCATAGGCTTGGTGCTCTTTGGGACAAATATAGGAAGGATGCTTATACCTGGTAGGTGGTGGTACCTTCATGGCCAAGGATCCATGTACTTACACTCTCTTGCGAATAAAATTCTTATCATGGGTAATATTTTTATTTTTTTGACTCTCTTTCCTTTTTGTTTTACATTTAACTTTTAAAAATTTAGGTTTGAGTTTATAGAATTATACTTTCATTAATTTAAATTTGCATTGACTTTTCCTTAATAGTTTGCAAGTTCATCCTCTCTCGAGCGCAATTGCAGTACACACAACTTATTCCATTCATACAAGGACAAGAAATTTGGGGCAAACAAGGCCGAGGAGTTGGTGTATGTGCATTCCACCTTGTGCCTTCTATCCCACAAGCAGTTGGAGTACAAGGGGGACAAAGCGTTGGGATGTAGACCTAGAGAATGTTGACTTCCCACTAGTCATTACTTAACATGGAGACTTTTTTGGCATTAAAACATCCACATGGGAGTGCTTTGAGTCCATGTGGTTCTAATGAATCACTAATGATGTTGATGTTGGTACTCTTTATGAAGAGCAATATGATGAATACTAATTTTGATGTAATAATTAAAATTAATATTTATCATGACATTTGTGACTTATCTTTTAGCATGCCGTTGGCATTATATAAATTATCAATAGTGTTTTGTGGTTATTTTGTTTTTTATATGCATACTGTGGTTAATTCCTATTTATTAGGTTAGAATTTATACATATTTAATATTTAATATATTTTTGGTATGCCCATATCAAAGCCATATCTGGGGCTAAAAATATAATATTGCTGTATCGGCATATCCAATTCTTCATATTCATATCCATATCCAAAATGTATCGGCAACTTAGTTAACAAATAGAAGGATCCAGAATAATCAGCTGTTACATACACGGCACTTAAGTCAGTCTAGATGAGACAAATCTAGGATCAACTATGGATTGTTTATCCTTTTCTTTGTGTGCCTCCTTACCTTAGGGGTTTCATGTCCCCAGGTCCATGGTTGAATGGTAAGTAGGGGCTCTTCTGTAATGAGATGCAGGTCTAATCTCATGGACATGTTACCCTTTAATTTGTTTGAAGCATAGGCTTCACTCCCAGATGATGAGGCCAGTAGTATGACTTGAAGTTGAAACATTGTATTTCAAGCGCCCATGTAGTTGTTTTTAGAAATCTTTAACAAAGATCATTCTATTCTGTGTATACTGATTAGGATGAATCACTAATCTTGTTAATCCAAAGTAAGGACGAACTCTGGTTACTATCATTTTGCTACTCTGATAATTCATAATTTAAAGCTCCTTTAAAAAAAAAATTAGGGATTTCCTAGACGGTCACTGTATTTCAATTTATCACTTGCATTGTCTTTAGGATGCGAAGGAGATGCAAACTGCACACATAGGTTTAAGCATTACTTAGTTTGTACGAGAAGTCCCTAGTTTGATCCACCAGATTCCAGAATAATCCTTTAGTTAGTTCATGTTCTACATTAGTCGACGAGCTATATTTCGTGGTTTCATACTTTTATATTTTGTCTCTCTCCCTTTTCCATTTATTATTGCATTTAATTTGCAGATGCACCTTTAGTTTATGGTGTTTGAGCCAAGTTTGGACATTTTTTTAGAATGGATTGGATTCTATAGTATGGACTAGTTTCTCATCTCTGTACTTCTGCAGGTTCTAAGTGGAGTTGCTTTATGGTCATTCAAAGCAGCAAGAACTCCCAAAGACAAGGAACATCCTTTTGGTAACTTTCTTTCCAAATATTCAAACATGTCCATTTTATAAACAGAATGGTCAGTGGCCCTTTCTTGAGGCAGTTCACTCCAAAGAATAAATTTGATAATTTCATTTTAAGAATTTTTCATATCTCACATTGTAAGTATAGTTGGTGAGCCCCCATAGAAGGACATCTATTCGTTCTCTAGTTTGCATATGTGAAATAAGAGTCTTAAAGAGGTTTCCACATATGATTTTGGTATGTTAATTGTTACTTTTTGTTTCCTTACCATATGCTTATCACTGAGAGTGCATTCGAACAAAACCTCTGCTTTGAGTTGTGCATATTAACTTCAAAGACTTCATATATTTTTGTTAGGGAATGGCTGAAAAAAAAATGGAGGTAGCCTCAAGAATAGTTCATAAATTTTTAGTTGGGAACTTCGCTATTGCAGTAAATTTTTGTTTTATTATTTAGGAAATAGTAATGTAACACCATTTCTAATGTTTTTCAATTCTCTAGCCTCAAGTTTGAGCATAGCAAATGATGCGGTAGCAAGATATGATTTGAAATTTTTAATGGACTTGATAGGAATGAGATGAAATACCATTAGGTTATGTTTTTTTCCTGTTTGTATTGCATGGATACAAAGTGTAAAATAAAAATGGGCAAGTGAATGATCATGAAAGGGCTCGATGCATAAACTTGTCAAAAAACACAGCCTTCAAACTATGAAAAAATGACATTTTTACAGGAAATTTACAAATTTGTAAACATGTAATATTTTCAATTCTCTAGCCTTAAGTTTCAGCAGGGCAAATGATGTGGTAGCAAGATATAATTTTAAATTTTTAATTGACTTGATAGGAATGAGATGAAACACCATTAGGTTATGTTTTTTTCTGTTTTTATTACATGGATACAAAGTGTGAAATAAAGATGGATGAGAGAATGATTATGAAAGTGCTTTATGCATAAACTTGTAAGAACAACACAACCTTTGAAATATGATAGAACAAAATTTTTACTAGTACAAATTTGTATAAACATGTAATAAAAATATAGTATAGTACAAAAAGCTGTTTTAGTATTTGCAAAATAACATATATTACAGAATATTGAAAATATATCTTATTTTGAATCTTAAAACTGGTCAGTTCACATCATCCAGACAGTATTATATTTATTAATACATGCAAATCTGTGAGTGTGGAGTCAATATTATATAAATATAATGATATGATTATGCTCTCTAATATTTTAGAACATCATTTCATGTCTTTGCCATCCCCAGATCCCTTTTCTTTTGTTACGTACGAGAAGATAAATTTTATTATAATAGGGTCACTAACTAGGAAAAAGTTTGTAAGGAATTTTTGGTGCATCTCGAAACTATTATTAGAAGAAATATTTCATGTCTTTGCCATCCCCCATATCCTGCATTTCCTCTAACAAATGAAGATGTACCAACCTTTTCCTTCTTGAATCACTTTCATCCATCTATAACTCTCACGGTAGGAATATTGAATTCAATAAGAAGAACTAGATCAACTCCATGGAAGGCCAATTGAAAGGGGAGTATCCTTTTATTGACGTTGTGGTAGCCCTATATGCACACAATGTTGCATGAATCTTTTATCCCACTAATGCATCTGCAAAACTGCATTCTTTGCCAAGATTTGCCACTGATACATAATTTGTTCACTCTACCCTGTCCATTTGTGCTTGGCTTGTAAGTTGTTTCCTTCCTATGCTTGATGGAAAACCTATCCACCAAGGCTTCTACCACCTCATTAATAAAAGGACTTCCTTGATCATTCTGATCTCAATGGACATCCAAATCTAGTAATGATGCATTCATACATGAACCTTGCCACTTCATCCATGGAAGTTGTTTCGGGGTCTAACCTCAAACCACTTGGTTAAATAATTAATGACAACTACAATATACTTATTTCGACGTCGGGTAGGTGGAAGTGGACCTCTGATATCTATTCCTCACTTTTCAAATGGACCAAGTGGAAGAATAAGACACAATGGAGCTAATGAAATTTATGATTCCCATGTGATTGACAAATATCATGTCTTACAATAATTATAACAATCTCTAAAAAGAGTTGGCTAGTGATAACCTCGCATCAAGATCCGCCTTGTTGTTAGTTGTTTAGAGAAGTGTCCTCATACGTACCATCATGAAATTCTTCATTTAACCCCTTCCCTTTATCATGGCCAACTTCCTTTTGTATCTCCCATTAGATTCTATTTGAAACAAGACTCCATGCATAATAGAATATGTATTATGGACGAATTGGGTAATTTTCCTCTTAGTTTTTGCATTAGCACCATCGGGAAACTTGAAATCATTCGAGATAATTCCAAATATTTATGTACTCACTAGGAATTGTGTCAATGGATAACAAACCTACATCTAGAAACTCGTCATCATCATACGATGAACCCAAACCATCATAGGCTCGAGAAAGTGCATATGCATTTTTTCCCCTAGCCTATCCACAATATCAAATTCAAATTCCAGCGGTAAAATTATCTATCATGCTATCCTTCCCGATGGGTTAGGCTTAAACAATATATTTTAGAGCCCGATGATCCGTCATGTTGTAAATTTCTACCCTAGCAAGTAATTTCTAAATTTTTTTACAACAAAAATGATAGGTAGAGCCTCTTTTTCAATACCGAGTTTAATTTACCTTAGCATCGCCCATTTGTCTACTCCCGATGTCGATTGGATGATCATTTCCATTCTCATCCTTTTGGCTCGGAGTGCTTCAAGAGCTACATCTAAAGCATCGATATATATAATGAATGAATTGCTCTAGTGATGATGAGCGTGTTCTCCTCGAGCTTGCCTACGAGTCACGCAACGGGCTGCTTGGCTGAACTCACATACTTTTATTAATGGAAAATTGCCATACGACATCTCTGACTCTTGCTTACCATGGAGCTTATCACAAACTCTAGAGGACTCCTAAGGACTTAACCCAATCTGTTTATATTTTACATTCGGCTCTATGGCCTACTCTCGACCTCTCTTCTCGGTCCCTCTAAGTCTAACCCTTAATGACAACCAAAAAAACAAACTCCTTTTATAGGCTGCGCGTGGTGGCTTTTTCCCGCTCGGATCAAATTTGAAGCTGGGCTCATAAATGCCCTCATCCACCTAATCTCCATTCGGCCACTCTGTCGCACCACATCATCGGTGGTTGGTTTCTCTCGATTGGTCTTTGATCGACCTATCATTGTGAGCCATGTGACCAAACAAATTTGACACTTGTCCCTCTTTTGCCCGACCTAGTCGTGTCTTTTCGCCCGGGTTTCATTCTCTGTGTTTTTTCTATGCACTCGCTTCCATTTGGGCTCCTCCAAAATTTTTGTGCGCTCTATCATCTCATGCTTTCCTCTTCTGTGCTCCTTTGGTGATCCCTCGTCTTCTGCGTGCTGCGTAAATGCACGCCATTGTCCGTCCCTCTTGATCCATTTCTCTATGCGCCTCACATTCTCCCACACGCATATCTATTTTTTTTGTGTGGCATGCCTTCCAAGCCATGCACCGAACTTTCGTGTCCTTTGTTCTTTCTTCTCTTCCCCCTTTTCCTTATGCCATGCACACCTCTTGGGCCCTCTTTCCTTTTCTTTGTGCACACCTCTTGTGCTCTCCATGCGCCTTCCAAGTTTCTTGCACATCCTTAAGCAAAATTGTGCAAGATTGCCTTAGTCCTAGGATGCTCCTACATCATCCGTTTTGGATTCCTTAAAACATGTGAAGTCATTAAGGCTTCCTTAAGGTACATTTAAAAGCTTCATGCGCCTTTTGCTTGGCTCATAAGTAGCATCCTTCTTTAATAAGCTGGTCGATGGTTGTGCTGATCTTTGAGAAGTTCTTGATGAACCTCTGTCATAACCCACATGGCCTAAAAATGATCTCAACTTGCTTCTATTCATGGGAATGATAACTATTTATTTTTTGAAACTTTATCGGGATCAATACCACTATCATTTCTAGATACAACATGTCCTAACAAGATACCTTTGGAGTATCCAAAGACACAATTTGTAGGATTTGGTGAGTTTTGTACTTCATCCAACCTCTAAAAGGCCTTCTCCATTTGGTACAAGTGGTCCACTTTGCTTTCGTAGATGCAAAAATTATCTAGGAACACTTAGATGAAACTTCCAATATAGGATTCAAACACCCTATTCATTAGGCACGAGAATGTTGTCGGAGCATTACACAAATCAAATGGCATGACTCTATAAGCAAACATTCCCTAATGAGTGGTGAACGTCATCTTGAGCTGATCTTTTTAGCTATGCAAATTTGGTTGTACCCATTTATAGTCATTTGCAAAACTATAACATTCCTTGCTTTGGAAATGCGAAACGTGAGGGAAACGCTGGAAACATCTATGACATTTCCAACATTTTTTTAATTTTTAAAGCATCATAACTTAAAAAAATACCTTCATTTATTGCACCTAAACCTAATCTACCTACCTAAACTTGCTAAAGACACTTCCTAAAAGCTATATAATGACATCTTGGGTCCAAAATACAAAATATTTTGAGTGCTTTATCAATTATCTCTTATGGTCCATGGAGTACACTATGCACACACACACACACATATATATATTTTAATAATATATTGTCTGGATGTTTCCCCTGCGTTTCGTATCAAGGTTTTTTGAAAATTACCATTTCGCGTTTCGTACCCATTTCCGTTTCTTGGCAACATAGAGAAAAGCTGATCATTTGTTGGTTGGATCAAGCAAGGAGCATAGTGTAGGATTCTTCGAGAGTCGATGAGCGTTTAAAAGATTAAAAATGTATTTTTCATGTAATTAGCAAAAAAGCTGTTAAGGGAATGTATAGTGCTATGACAAAATGACAAGGCCCTAATTCATGTCTAATGAGACATTAAAAAAGTGATGGCTTACGTTTGTACTTCTAAGTCATTTAAGTCACTTCTTCTCGAGGCATGTGATGTAAAGAGGAAAATTGTCTTTGTATGTGAAGGATAATTACTATTTCCCTAAAATAGATGTTGTGTTTAGAATCAAGTTGAATAGTGAATGTTTTAGAAATTAGTCGAGACCAAAATGCATGTGACATGTATGATTATTAAGTGATAAGATAAAAAAATGAGTGAGCTAAAGTTGAAGATAGGAGATAAAGTTGGTTATGTTGTGGTTTTCAAGTTATTTGAATATCACAAAGATTCATTGTATAAATAGGATGAATGATGAATAAAATAGCCTCCCTTTTGACCACACTTTTTGGGGGCTTAAATATCTTTGAGTTGTGTCTTGCCATCTTCCTGGTATTTGCTTAGTTGAGATTATATGTGCATGTGTACTAAAGTTGTGGATGTTTATCTCAAATGGAAGACTTTGTGTTTCTTGAAGATCATGGACATTAGATCACTCAACAAGGTTTTTGGGGAAAGCTCTAACTTCTCCTATATCAATTAAGAACTTTAGTGAATTTTGTGTTGCTCAAGTTCTTAGTTTGTGTGTTAAGCATAAGAGCTATCATACTTCCTTTACTAGTATGTCATTTTGTCTCATATCGGGGAAAGGAGGTCAATTGGTTTATTGGGCCCCTTGAGCATTGTCATGGTGATCATTGATGTGGTGGTCCCGAGCAACCCTTTTAATCTCGCAACCTAAATTTTGTCACCTTTTACATTATCTGGTTAATAATGAAGAACCCTAGAAATGTACAACACTTTTCTTTTATGCCGATTTTGGTCTTTGTTTTCACTTTCTGGTGAAAACTGAATAAAAATATAAACAATATTGTCATAAGGGTAACCATCCCTCTCAAATATGGAGGAAACAGTGAATAGGTTTTCTAACATTGTTGTTCCATGTTTTGTTGCCATCCACATGGAATAAAGATAGTTTTTGTTGAAGATTGAAAGATGACAAATTATTGGGATAGCAAGGTGGTAATAAGTGGTTCTTTTAACCTTCATGAGCTGTTTGAGAACATGTGATAACATGTCTTTCTGCAGCTGAACGTTATTAGGGTTATGAAACCTATAATATAGATAATCTATGTTTTGAAATCATGATTCAAATTTAATTTCACAAATTTTAAATGTAGGAACTGATCGAGATTTTTCTTAGACATAAATGTATCTAAAAGATAATTATGTCAAATATTTCATTCTCTGTCTTTTGTAAATTGATTCATTTCCTAATCTCCTGGATCTTATCGATTTCCGATCTACATGAGTGTATGTTTGAAAATAAGTCACTCCATTGATTTACTGTGGGAACTGACACTCAAAGTTGTAAAAACTAAGAGTGACATTTTTGACATTAAAATTCAGTCAAAAGGAAAAAGAGTTATAGTTCTTTCACTGTAGAAACATGCCACTAAAATTGGAAAACATAAACCACAATGCCCACATAGATAATCCAAGTATCCAAAGCCATAACCTAGGGGAACGTGAATAGTTAATTTCATCGCAGGATTGATTAACCAGACCCGCTTAACCCAATCTAATTCTTCTATGGATATCATCAGATCCTGTATCATCCCCTTTTTGGTGATTAATTGATGTATTTGGTCCTTTTTCTACTCCAGACTTCGATACATACTAGAACCAACTTTAATCTCCAACCTTGATCCCTAGCTTTGGTCTCCTCGGCTCCCTTCATGTGATTTCATTGATGAGCCTTCCTTTCACATGGTTATTGGCATTTGTATCATATGGCTTCATCTTTTGTGGCTTTTCTGGGGTTTATTTATTTTGGGATCCCCAGGTAAGTATCTTTCATTTTTGAGGTGTTAGTTAACTTTTCATATTATATCTAAGACTCCCTACTTTTAGCGGAGCTTATACTTCAAGTCTTATTGACATACTTTGGTCATTTATGGATATTAATATAATCTCTTACCTTTTTACTGGGGTTTTCTCGGGAAATATTTGGAATTATGAGCACTTGGCACAATTTACATTGTGGACAAGAGTTAGAAAGGTAATACAAAACAGCTTATCCAGAGGTATGCAAAATGAGCCATGACAGATTCCATCATCGAGGATGAGTCCCTAATTGGAGAGATTGGAAATGCAGGAATGCGAAGGCTTTGTATAACTGTGTGACAAAAGACTTATATGACCATATGCAACATACTCCTGCTATTGCTTCACAGTTGAACAAGTGGTGGGGTGTAAGTGATCCTGAAGTGCAATGGAAAAGATATTTCCAATGTTTGGAAATCAAGGTCTAATTTCAAACACAAGGTTTTGGAGTGGCTAGTGCTTCATCAAGGTTCGACAGTGAGGTCAAGGCTTGACAAGGTTGACTTATCAGATTCTTCTCGCATTTTGTGGAAAGGAGGAGTCCGTTGGTTATATCTTCTAGAGATGCACTTCTGACAGGACTTTGGGCATGATTACTGGCTGAATTTAACTGTTCATTCATTGCCCTCCTATCTTGGCGAGTTTCTCTTTTAGGGGACACTGGATGATCAGGGGTAGTGGCAAAAATTGGTTTTTTTTTTGGGAAGCAAAGATGTAAGGAATTCTTTTATGAGGACAGTTGGCCACTCAGTGCAGGGTAGTTAAGGCATTTAATTATATTTATCTATGTTTGGCAAAGTCAAGATCGAGCGGATTTGTAAAGATGTTGATCCTTTGCCTCTTGGGGTACATGCTCAGATGTTAGAATTTCCAGCATTTAGATGACCAGATTTTCCATGCAATCCTGTCATTCCCGGTGTAATTATCGTGTTCCTTGATGTAATATATAAAATATTTTTGCAAAACAATATGGAAATTATAAAGATGCACTTAGAAGGAACTGACTCCTAACATGTTGATTAAGTACCTTGTTACCTGGTTTTCTAAAAATGGATTATTTTTATCCCAGTGAATTATTCACTGCATCAGTAGACATCTGAAATTTTGGTCATTTTTTCATTTATGAAGTAAATGACCTATGTGGCCCTGAAATGATGCATTACAATGATACAGGACATGGAAAGTTTGAGACTGTAGGAGCACTTGGGATTTCATTAATGCTTTTAGCAACTGGTGGTGGTATTGCATGGCATGCTGTTGATGTCTTCCAGGCAAGTAATATTTGGGTACTGAAAAATGCATAAATGCTTTGCATACAAATGATCTTGCAGTATGCATTAATTCTTGCGTCTTACCATATTTCTGATACATTCAATAGCATAGAGAACATGTTTACTAGAAAACACTAACGTAATGTTTTGTCTTTTAAAAAGTTTTTGGACATAGTTGAAGAGGCAAATACACACACACACACACACACACACACACACACACAACAAAAGAATTACAGATGTAGGAATCGTATTGCATTAAGTGGATGTTTGCTTACTGCTACTTGGGTATAAGATAACATTTCTAAAGATTTTGCATTTCCTTCTACAAGCTTTGTATATAAGCTCTACTTACCAATCGAAATATACAAAATCATACACAATTTTTAAGAACAACATACAAAGCAACATGTATGCACATGAATGCACTTTCTACATTGTGGCAACAATTGACTATGAAACAATACCAACCATCTATTTGTGATAGCAAGATAAAGTAATGCTAGTCAACCACAATGCTCTCCATGCACTGCTACATTTGGCTTAGTTAGGACTTTGGAGATATTTATCATTTAATTTATAAGAATCATCTAAATTTGGGTGATTGCAACTATGTGAGTGATCTGCACCGGGGTGCCCAGGACCATTTGTTTGGTTGGCAATGCTGCACTTAGAGATATGCTACAAATTGTAGAATGCACGTTAGAGACTAAACGAATTAATCTATTAAGTATCAACACATTCAAATGCGGAAGACTCACATGCAAAAATGCAACTTCTATGGAATGGAAGAATAGGGATAGTACAAATGTGTACAATGATTTAGGAAGGCTAATTATGCAAGCTCTTGTGATCAGAAGGGAATCCTTCCTTGCTGGTTTGTCTAAAATGGAATGAATACAAAGTAATGCATGAAGTACATGATACATTGAGCATGCAAGTATTACTACCATCTGGCCTGGCAGTGAGTACTCGATCGTTCATTACCCTGAGGGTTGAACATTTACATATTTATACATGTACAATTACGAAGGAGGAAGTTACAATTGACAATGCTGCATGAGAAAGCGGTTATAAGGCACTTCATCCTCCCTAGCCGAGTAACAATTGTGATTTAATGCGTGGCATGTTGGCAAGATGCTTTGACATTGCGTAGGCATGGATTGTGCCACTTGGTGTGCCACGTGACAATGAAGTGATGGCAAGCAAACTCTGAGTGTAGAAGTCCTGCATAGATTTGTAGCAAAATTTGGCGTGCAAAGAAACAAGGCACAAGTGTGTTGACACACCGCAAGGCTATGAGGTAGTGCGCAAGATTGCAAGAGCTACGGATGCTACAAGCTAGGTTTGGAGAAAGATTGCAGAAATTGTGACCGCTGCATCATGAAGTGTGCAAGGCCGTGGAAACAATGAAGGTTGTGATCTGATAGTGTAGGACTGCAAGAGTTGCAAGAATTACGAAGCGGGAGTGTATCGTGCGTGGGACTGCAGGGAGCAATGCACCAAGGTAATGTGACATTTTGCAAATGACACAAAGTGTTGGGCGAGTTATGAGTCAAATGAGGTTTGTGTAGTATGCTACAAGAGGCTACACCAATGTTGCTTGATGCCATGATTTCTTTGTGCAAGCCGCAAAATGCCGTGAGGTTGAGGAGCTCAAGACTTTCAAGAGAAATGAGGAGGCTTGCGTGGCTGCAAATTGCTGCGAGGTTTACATAGATGGTTCACCCTTTCTTGGGAAGAAATGGTTTTAATTGCGTCTTCAATTAGCTATGGAAATTGAACCTGAAGTCGTGGAAGGTTATAGAACAACTTGATCAACATGTTGCCTGGATTTGACCACTCAAAACAATTAATGGGTGGCTTGATGGATGCACATTTGAGTTGCCTTTATGATTTGATCCTTCTCTACGGGACACACGTGTTTGAGATCCAAATTAGTAGGGTGTTGTGTTACTGCTAGCTCAAGAAGTGGAGGGAAGTAAGGCTTAAGGAGCTCCACATTGAATAAGAGGTGCTAACTCAAGTATGGAGGCGAATCAAGAACTACTGCATTCTCATCGTCTAGAGATTGGTGTAAGGACCATAACGTATAGTCTTGATCTTTGGGTGTGGACTATGGAAGTGTTCTTTTTGAAAATGCAACCGTACATTTTCAACTCAGAAAGCATGAGGTGTGCGATGCTCGTCATGGGATTTTTATACTTCTGCTATGAACACGAGAGAATTCGCTTAACCTATCCATGAAGAAATTGTATGTGCTGCAGAAAATTGTGCTTCATTTGTTTTATTTATTGTGAGCGCTATTTAATGCTGATTGGTGTGCGATAGGAGGTGTCTAGAGGTGCCTTAGGCTAGAACCCTAGACACTTCTAGAATGGAATATCCCTTGTAGAAGCTGTGAAGAGCTCTATTGTAGGCATGTTGAATGTAAGGCAAGTTATCATCCCAAGTGCGAACATGCGCATTATACATACGCAAAAGATGAACAAATGTGCGGTTGACAAATTTCGTTTGTCCATTTGTCGAGGATGAAACACTTTGAATAATCCGACTATGTGTCCATCAATTTCCATAATGCTTTTCGTAAATGACCAAAAGGCGAGGATTGTGATCAACTACAATGGATGTTGGAAGTCTAAAGTGAACCCATGCATGGCTAAAGGAAGTGTGAGCAGTGTCAACTGCGTTGATGCCTTTCTTGCAAGAAACCATGATGGCCATCCTCAAAAACCTATCCACTCAAGAAACATAACATTGGGTTGGTGTTTTTCGTAGGAATTTCAGTCATGAAATCCATGCTAATTGATTTCCATGGTCTAGATGGGCTGTTAGAGGTGTGTAAAGTCCCATCTTTGCATTCGTAATTTTGCGATGTAACAACAAGAAATCGAGACTTGATGTGGCATTCCATGTCATGTGCGACCAATAGAAGTGTGATTGCAATGCTACCGAGTCTTTGTAAAACCAAAGTGGTTAGATGTCTTGCCATAATGCGCCTACTAAATGAATCTTTGGCAATTTGTGTCATTAGGCACACAAAGATGTCCAAGCTTGTAGAGGAGCTTGTTAGAGAATAAAACTCCTAAACTTGTTCACTCTATGAAAGAGTGGTTTAGGCATCGTGAAGTCCTTATCAACTAAGTTGAGGGACACCTAGTCTTTGAAGTTGTGGTTGTGCGTGGCATTGGTGGTTCAATAAGGCAATTTGTGGCTTTATTTTCCTTTCCCTTGTGCTTTATCACGAGATGGAATTGTATGTAAATCATCCACTTCATATGGCACACATTCTCCGATTGCTTTGTGTCATAGAAGGCTGAAATGACTTATGATCAAAATCATAGTTACCATATTCGCCCGAACATGGTCGAAATTCGGTGCGGAATGAATATTTGGGGAAAACCGAACTTGTTCGGTTAGTTCGATTTGACTTTTGGCTTTAAAATTTTTGCTTTGAAAAATAAATAAATATCTACCTAAACCAAAACCCTAAAGCGAAAACATTAAAAACTAATAGCTAAAGTAAAAACGCGAAAGCATTTTGTCGCAGACCGTTGGAAAACACTCATTGCCGCCATTGGTAAACACCCATCGCAGGCACTCGAAAGCCACTGGTAAACACAATCAATAAAGTTGGATCTATTGTTGAAACCCTATTTCAACACAAAAACAAATTTTACCAAAGTAGAGACCGAGACCCTATTCGCATTGTTTGAGTGTAGGAAGTAAAACGGAAATGATGAACAAACAAAACCGAGTGAGGTCAACGAGTGCGAGAGTCATAGGACAAAGGCTATATCTTTGCATAATGCCCGCATTCATGACCTTTTAAAGGCATTTTGCTTGCCATTCTTAGACATTTTCTACGTCTTATTGGTTGTTTTCTACATACAAGGCTTCGTGTCTTCCGTTTTAGCAACCATGCTAGTTGTAAATACTTGCAAATGCAAAGTATACAAGTTTTTAAGCTATGTCGCAGATTAGGTTATGTTTTTTTATTCATATTTATTGTTTATTATTTAGTATTATTAAATAGTTATACATTAACTATTTAATTTATATTGTATTTATTATTAGTGATTAACTTATTTGAAAATTTTATGGTATTTAATTTAATATTACAATTTAGGTTATAAAATATTTAAGGTTGTGTTTATTATTTAGACTTTAGTTTGTAATATTATATTTTGTTTATTTTAGGTTAGTTAAAAAAGTTTATTAATTTTTAGGTTAGTTTAATTTATTTTCCTTTATGGTCGCTAAGTTTGTATTATTTATTTTTATAAGTTATAAATTTATAGTTAAGTAGTATTTTAAATCTATATTATAAATTTATAATATATAAAATATATTATTTTTATAAATATGAATAAGTGTTAGGATTTATTTTAAATCTATTAATAAATTTATAGTATATAAATAATAATATTTTTATAAATATGGCTAATTATTTATTTTTATTTTTGTTTAAAAAATTGTTAAATATTGAACTAAACCGAACCAAACAGATTTTTTTGTGAAATTCGAACTTTTTCCCTGTCCGAACAATCCGAACTTTTCGAACATGGTAACTATGATCAAAATGATTGACCATCTCCTTACCTAAATTGTACTACCACCATTGCTTGGCTGCTTGCACAATTGCATAACTTCTTTCTTGTAGGTGGAGTACAAATGAACTGTGTTGTTGAATGTTTGAGTGGTACATGATTGGATGTCCATGCTGCATAAGTATTACATTCAGTGCATAGTTTTATGCATCGGTGTGAAGTTCGATGGAGTGAGCAATGTTGAGCATTTTGAGGAGAGGTGCTGCACAAAGGCGCCATTTGAGAACCTCAACAACACGCTGTTGTGTAAGTGTCCAGCTGAAGGTTACTTTGGCTTGCATGATTTGAATGAGAGGCCATTTGATGTTAGAGAACTTGAGAACAAACCCGTGGTAGAAGTTTGACAAGTCCAAGAAAAGTCCTCAATTTTGTGAGATTGTGTAGAGTAGGCAATCTTTGATCACTTTAATCTTCTCAATGTCTACATGACTACTGGTTGATTCGATGATGTAGCCTGCGTATTGGTTGTTAGTAGTGTTGAACGTACACTTGGCTAAGTTGGCTTGCAACTTGTGTTTGCGTAGAGTGTCTATGATGTGTGAGATCGTGTCACCCAAGTAGACAACAGTGAAGGAGTTCAGAAATGCCCAAAGATGTCATCCATTAGGTGCATGAATGTTGTTGGTGCATTGGTCAAGCCGAAAGGCATAAACAACCATTTGTACAGTCCTTGCGTCTTGAAAGTGGTCTTCCAAACATCTTTAAGATGGACGGGAGCTTGGTGGTAGCCTAAATTTAGGGTGATCTTGGTAAAGAATTGAGTGCCTTAGAACTGGTCCAAGAGGTCGTCAATGCATGACAACTTATGCCAATTCTTCACCATGAGTTGTTGAGTGCAATAGTCTATGTAGAGGTGCCAGTGCCATCTTTCTTGGGAGCAAGGACTATTTGATCCTTGCCCCGATCGAGGAGCTTTTGTGTTTGGTGTTGGATTTCATCATTCTCTCAATTTGATTTGCTATATAGAGGGCTGTTTGGAAGAGGGGATCTAGGAACCAAATCATTGTAGTGATTTACTCCACAAAGCGTGGTGAGATGTAATGTCCCTTTTAGGGCTGAATAGGGACGAATGGGGTTTTTCCACAAATCTGATCCAAATCAACAACAAAACCGGCAACACATCAAATTGAACATGGAAATAAATCAACCACAAATGAACTTCACACACAATGAAATGCCATTCTTTAGGGCAGCAAACTGATAAGAAACTTTGGGAGTCTCAAACCCTATTCAAAATATCTCCAATCTTCATGAAATAAATACCAACATGCACGACAACACTTGTAGATATTATTTATGCAATAAAATTGAATTTACAACCACTAGAATAGCTGGAAATGAATTAATTTAGAACATCAACAGAATATTAGGTTAAAACACAGTTGAAACTTCTAAAATTCATAACTCCATGGAAAATAGGAATTAGAACACATATGATAGCTCAAAATGATCATGAGAAGACAAGCTATCCAACAAAAGTAATCTCATAATTTTCCAACCACGAAATCATGCCCAAATATGCAACCAAAATCTGCAAGTGAGTAGTTAAGGATGAAACCCTACTCCAAAAATCACCAAATCATAGTCTCTATCCCCAAATATGATGATAAATCTGAATATGAACTCAAATCACAAAGATCAGCTCTCTATTACACCAAATCAGTCCCTTAAGAAATTCTCCTAGGGCTAGGAAGAACAATGAATGCACTAGTAGTGCCAAATCAGCTCACATGAGACTCCTAGATGAAGCCTCCAATGGATCCCTTGAGGGTTTTCGTCCTCAAGAGAGATTGCCACACCTTTGGGGTTTCGTCCAAGGTGGAGAAGGAAGATGCACACCGTGCACAATCCAAGAAGAATAAACAAACATCCAATGCCCTCCTCCAAGTGTAGCGAACTCCTCTTTATAGCCTCCCAATGCTAAATTAGAAGACTTCCAAGAGGACCAACCCTTAATGGAAGAATAGAATGCTCCACATGCAAGACCGACCTCCAAGCATACAAAAGTATTTAAAATTACTTTTTGTACAAGTATGAGGCTCTAAGAGTGATGTCCTTGAAAAAGGGGACATTACAGTCCTCCCTTCCCAAAATTTGCTTGTCCTCAAGCAATTGCAAGTACCCGGATCCCAAGTGATCCTTGTAGGCTTCATTTTTGTACCTACACAAGAAACAAACTCATTAGAGAAAACATGAGTGTTCAACAACACTTTTCCATTTTCTTCATCATGTCCCGTGCACATAATAGTTGGCTTGCTTCCTTTGCTTGCAAGTGACTCATAATTCCCACTCCACATATGTCTTCCCAAAACTCCCAACCAGCTGTCCCATACATCTTCATAATCATGCATCCCCTCAAATATTAGGAAGGCAATAGAATGAACCAATCTCATACCAATTGTATCCAAGCTGCTCATGATGGTGCCACTCTCAAGAGGGGCTGAAAACCCTTCATTTCTCATTGGAAACCACACTAGAAGGGGGCTGGAAAAGTTTATAACAGTCACGCTAAAGCTGATGGTAACGTGTATGGATCCCCAAATTACAATTCCCTTATCATTCCCCCTCATACCAACCACTTTCAGCTGAGAAAAAATATTGGAAATCATTTGATCATAATCAAATTGAGACACAACGTGCATGAACTCTTCAAAAGTGTGCACACTCTTTTTACCTTGAAGCACAACATCCCTTTCTTCTAGAACTGCTGCAAGGACAGCTGTAAATGCATCATGATTGCTTCCATTTCCCAAAACATAGAATGAAAAACCAAAATCATACCTCACCCTTTGCTGATCCCAACACAACAGCAGTGTTATAGGGGCTGGAAATGATCCCATACCATGTGCCAATGATGCTACAAACTGAAAATTAGCACACCTTTTGACTGAATTCTCTTGTGAGCTTGCCCACATGTCCCTATGCAAACTGGAAATGTGTATGACAGCAATAATCAGAAATGATGGAGCTATTATGTATGCACATACCTTCCTTGACTGAACTATCATCAATACAAGTGCTCAATTGAAAATCATCCTCATTGGTGATCACATCCCTTTGTATGGTAGTCATTTCAATATTGATTGTAGTGGCGAAAAGTATAGCAGTATTCACATTCACCTTTGCATGCCAAAACTTCAGTTCACCAATTTTTACACTTGCCTTCTTTTCTTCCATGCCCGGCTGAGTTGTGTGGCTAAAAATGGCCATGAAGTGTCCATCAAACACCCTTTCTTCAACCACCTTCATGAGCCCTTTGCTCCCTGGCATGGATGGGCTCTTCCTAGCCCCATACATTATGTAGAAGGATGAAAACAACCCATACAATGACTGCTGTGCTAAAACTGAAATAAGAGAGGGACTTACATCATGTTTTAGTGCTCCAAAAAGCGGCGGTTCAACTTGGGATGACTGCTGTAGCAAAACCGAACTTGGAGGGTGACTTATACCACTTTCCCATGCTACAAAATGCGGAATTTCTCCTTGGAAAGACTGTTGGTGTAACGCCCACAAAAATTGCACACGAAACCCAAAACCAAACAAATGTTATAATAGAAAAATTATGGAATAATTTTTTTGTTAAAGGAAATGAAAGCGACGATAAGGTTAACCTTTGGTTTCAAACGGTCGTCACAAAATTACTTAAATAATAATATTAAATAAAAGAATTGATTTAATCTATGGTTAGGTTTAAAATATTTCATTCAAATAATCCTAAATTAATTTAATACAAAGTGGTTTCTAAAGTCATGCAATAATTAAAATTAAAGTCCAAGTCTAAAATAACCCTTCTATTTACACAAAGCTATTAATTTAATTTTCCAGTATATAAGGGGTCTAAACTATTAAGAAAAAAGTTTATTTAAATTTCCTTAGGTCATGGCCTAATTAACTTTGAAAGTTGCAAAAGAAATAAATCAAAAAGGAAATACTAAAATTTAATTTACTTTCAAACCACACAAGTGGACCCCATTCAAAACAAGACCCATGTGATCAAATGATCATCTCACCAACCCCACCTAACATTTGTAGGAGACAATTTGGGCCATTGGATGGGGAATTTTCAAACCAAACCTAAAATCCAAGGAGAGTTTCTTTTATTCTTTTCATTTGACTTATTGGCTCATTTTTGTTTTGTGCAGGTTAAGGGAAGGAGGAAGAGAAGGAAGCCATGGGAGAGGAGGAGTAAGCTTGGGGATGGATACACACAACTCCAAAACTATTTATTTTTTTATTTTGCTTGTTATTCTATTCTACCCTATTCTAGGGTTTGATCGAAAGTTTTCTATTTATTGTAAATTTATTTTAATGTATTTGCCCTTCTTGGGCATTTGGGTATTTTACCTCTTCTAGATCTAATTGAAAAGATGTATTTTGACAAAGGATTTAAAGATATATACACAATATATGAGTGTATCTATATATATATATATATATAAACCGAAGATACAAGAAGTTGTGGCTCACAACATAGACCGCTTGTTTTTTTTTTTTATATTGCAATGACCGTGAAAATGGCTCAAAGGCCGGATTGAACAAGGGTTTCATAGTTTTATTGCTGCATTGGATATTTTTTAAATAACTATGGGGGGGAGGACCCTCCCTGCCCCCATTCCCAAAAAACTTTAAACATAGCCATAGGTATAATTGGCTTTAACCTCAAATTTTTTTAATTTTACTTTGCCTTTTTTTTTTTGAGTTTATAAAATTTGTTTTATAATTATCTTAATATTAACATATTAACACACACACACACACATAATATTGTAATAATAATATTATCATTATTATTATTATTTTTTATATTACTTCCATATTTAATATGTATTAAAATCAATTTTATTTAAAATATTAAGTGTTTATTCTCAATTAGTTTCCTCCTTTTTTCTCTTTTATTTTTAAAGGAATTGGGAAAAATAAGTTTGACAAATATAAATATTTGTTAGGCAAGTTTGTTTAAGTTCATTAAATTCCAATTATAACTAACTATAGTTATGTTGATATATAATAATATATCTATTTTTTCAATAGACCAAAAGGAAAGTTGAATAATATTGTGATATAAAAAGACAAAATACCATAGTTTTTCTAACCATAATAAAATTAATAAAATGAGAAACATTTTAAACTTCTTAATCAACCTACCTAAATAGTAAGTACAGATTCTTCCTTATACAAGAAATTTTTAATTTTTTATTTATTTTTAACGATATACTTTCCTTTCATAAGCTTGACTAAAATGCAACAATTTTAACAAGCACAACATTGCATACAAACAAGCAAAATAACATAATAACAAAGGTGGAGAGCCTACCTCTCCATCAAGCTCCAAGAAAAATTCCACAAGTCTCTTCAATCCCAAGCCAAGCAATTTCCAAAGCACTCCCAAAGCTCTAATTCCAAAAGTGCACAAGAAGAGAAAAGAACAAGTAACCCCATTCCAACCAAAAATCACCAATAAATAGAAATGGAATGTGAGGATGATGAGGTGGCTCCATGTAGGATGCCACTTCATCATTCCTCCATCCCCACACTCAAGTCAACACACCAAGACCAAGAAAATCAATGCACATGCAAGGACTATGACAACCCACATGGCTCAAAACTTGCACACCATGCTTTCAAGGACATAATAAATTGGGGTAGAAAGAAAGTGCAATAATTTTCCTTCTTTTACACTCAAAAATGGACAAAAAAGTCAAAAATAAGCTTCCCAACCCATAGGTAGGGTTGTTGGGTAAATTTAAGAGGCATGGACAAGCCTTGCTTGTCCCACAAGCCTCCAAAAATGCCCCCAAGTCAAAATCCGAATTTTGAAGTTGGGGTGGAGTAAAACACTCACAAATCAACATAAATTTTACTTACAACAAGGACCACCAAATCTCATCATAACTATTTGTCACATCCTTAATTTGGTTACTAAAAATAAGAAGGGTTAAGCTTAATTAACACACATTTACAACATGCTAATAAGGTGACAAAATTCCAAATTAAAAATATACAACATAAATAAGCACATACAAAAATTAAAGAAAGGGACACAATTCACCCCATGGCCACACATGTGAAGTCACCCCCATGGGAGACCTCCAAACTAGACATGCAAAACACCACACTAAACAACATTACACAAGTTGTCAAATTTTTCCTCGTTGCTCAACACCCGACATCCTTCTTCGTGGTTGGTTCCCTATCCCCTTCGATGTATGTGATAAAAGTCCTGCACACAACAAAATACCTCTCTGGCCTTTCGGCCGTATTAACAACATCGAGAAAATATATATATAAAATCAATATTCATCATTCGACATTAGCAATTCTATTATCCATCAATATATCAAAATCTAACCCTAACATCCATGAGATTACAATTATACTCCAAACATCCCAAAACATAACATGTCAGTATAAAATTCACATCATGAAAATCAACATATATCGAATCTGTCTAACATCACTATCTAGTGTATCATAATAAAACGTAAACATCAAAATGTCGATAGTCCAAATATCAATGAACTCTATCATCTACTGATCAATGTATCATAATCAAAATGTCTGAATATCAGTCCAATAATATCAATATCAAGATGAAACAGTGTCGAAGAGGAGTGGGCACTACAGTTGTATCAAAACTGCATGTAGTAGTTGCCTTACATCATGTATTACCATCACGTGGGGTTGATTTATCCCTTGGAAGGACTGCTGTTCCAAAACTGCATGCAAAAATGAGTGTTGAAGATGATTTACCTCATGTATCACCACCATAAAACATGGAATTGCCTTTTGAAGTACGAGCTGTAGCAAAACTGAATTTAGAGGGCGTATTTCATCATGTTTCCACCCTATAAAAGATGAAATTTCTCCCCCACATGAATGTTGTTCCAAATTTGAGTGTAACAAGGGGTGTTGGAGATGAATTGCCCTATGTGTACTTCCCCCAAAGAGCTCAATTAACTTACTTAGGGGCTGCTGTAGTAAAACTGGATGTAGAGGATGTATCATATCATGTTTCAACACTACAAAAGGCGAATTTACCTCTTCCAATGACTGTCGTACCAACATTGCATGTATGAAGCCTTTCCCACCATGTAGTATCTATTTGAAATGTCCCTCTTTCTAAAATAACCATGGCGAAGACCCTTGGCCTATTTTGTCTACCCGACGGCCAAAGGGGAACATAAGGGTGACTTAAGTTATCTATAATTTTTATAAAGTGCCATTAACAAAAGAAAATTATGTAAGCACTTATAATAATTTTAGTAACTTAAAATTATGTCTAGACTAAGTCATAAAGGGGTGCAAACACATGTTTTAATGTTCCTAGGGGAGAAATATGACTTGGGTCACCTTGTAAGGGGGACCTTTGAATTATTAAAAGACCTTTTATATTTTTAATATGCCCCCATGAGAAAATGCGACTTGGTCTAGGAAGACCTTGGGGGATAAATGTTAAAAATTGCTGCATGGTGATTGGGTGCCTTGGGAGGTGTTCTTTGGGTCTCATCTTTCCCTTAAGGAGCAAATCGACTTGTTTTGGGCATCATTCTACAACTTCATATTTTCTATTTTGTGCATGAGAGCTTGGAGCTGCTGCTGCAATTTTCTGGGGACGAAAACCCTCAGAAAATCAAGTTTAGGGAGAATGAAAACTCTTCCTAAAATCACTATTTTTGTTGGAGAAGATTCAGAAATAAAAATCAGGTTTTGGAGCCATTATTCTTCAGCTGGAGCGACCCATTTTGGGACTGTTTGCAGGGTTTTGAGGAGCTGAAAATATTCTATTTTATATCAGTTTTGTAAGGAGCATTTCCAGAAATTTATTTAGTATTTTTGGAGTATTTTTGTGGGGTTTCAAACCCTTATTCTGCTGCTGCAATATTCAGGTCAGATCTGAAATATTTTGTGATTGTAAACAATTTCTGGAGCTCCCATTTTGGTATTTATTCATGCCATTGTTCTCTATAAATATATTTCTATTGAAAATACACAAAAAGAGAAATTATTTTGCTTGGTTTATGGTATTTATATCTACTTGTGCAAGTCACATTTCCTGGATATATTGTTATTGCAGCATATATATTTCAGATTTGGGTTCCACTTTCAGCTGGGTATTAGATCTTTCCATTGTTCTTTCCATTGGGTCTAGTTGGGGACATTACACCATGCTAAGGGCTGAATTCCCCTACAAAGGTACAACATGTTAGGACTACGGAAGAACATAACAACTCAGAATTTCTGAGTTAGGATCAACATTCTTCTTCCTCTTATCTTTGCCCAAATTTTGATGGCACTTGTGTGGGGTATCTTTGGCAATCTTCCTTCTTCCTCTTCTTGCATGATTTGCTTCAAGGGCATGTCAACCACTCACTTCTCCTCATTGCTGTTCGGAAAATCAGCGAATGGCTTCTCTTCAATCCACCTTTAGGATCACCCGGATCCCATTTCTTCATGTGCATGCCATTAGGAACTTGCAAGCTTAGCATTTCCTTTAGTATCCTCTTATCACTACTCAAGACATGTCCCAATGAATGCAAAGATGGAAACAATAATCCGGAAGTGTACATACCAATCCGTGGGCTATCCACCCATGTTATGCTATCCAATGTGTTGCTCCCTTTGATGCTATGCCCCCCTTGAAGCCACTTATCTTCAACAAATGGAGCTACTTTTGCCATGCAATCATCCGTACTTTGTGCACACATGTATGTATCATCCTCATGGCTTGTGCTTGAGTTACCAACCTCATCCTTTTGCTTCATATGGACTGCAGTTTTGTGCAGACCAACAAGCTGAATGTCACTATTTTCTTCCGGTAAGTGAGCCCCAATCACCAAATCTTGTGGGCACATACTTGGAAACTCTTCGTAGCTTCCTTCCATGGTGTGAACTTCCTTAATCAACTCATCATGAACTGCTGTTTGGGAATTTTCAGTGAATCGATCATGATCAAGGGCAACCGGAAGTGTACTCTTTTCCAAGACAAACTTGCCCCCTACATCATCCTTATCATCTTCATGCAAATATGAGTTTTCTTCAACACTTTGCCACATACAATCATTAGAAACCAAAAGAATATCATTAAATACCAATGAAATTTTACCTTGGGACTCATGCTTCAACACTTTGCCAATGAACTTTCTTCAACACTTTGCACACATACAATCATTAGAAACCAAAAGAATATCATTAAATACCAATGATTTCCCCCACTTCCACTTGCACCGTGGATTCCTCTATGGGTTGTTTCTTCTCCATTACTTGCAGCCCTAATTTTTCTTCTTGTGCAACTTGCGACCTAGGCTTGGGCCTTGATCTTCCCTTGCTTACTCCCACGAACTCGAAAATGACATGGCATCACGAATCTTCTCTGGAAGAGCCCTATACTCCTCATACCATGTAGCAATGTTGTCCACTTTGGATGGCTGAGTATTATTGACTCCCTTTGAAGAGCTCTTTCCACCATTCGGATCTTGAAGGGTATGGATCAGCTAAGCCATTTTATTGGCCAATTTTTCTTGCCCTAGGGCAAGCCTTTCAAATCTAGCATCACCAAAAATTCTATCCGCCATTTATCTTCTTGCAAGAAACCCTCAGTGGGAAGATTGAAGCTTTGATACCATTGTAATGTTCTTTTTGGGGCTGAATAGGGACGAATGAGGTTTTTCCACAATTCGATACAAATCAATAACAAAACCGCAACACATCAAATTGAACGGAAATAGATCAACCACAAATGAACTTTACACAATGAAATGCCCTTTTTAGGGCATCAAACTGATATGAAACTTTGGGAGTCTCAAACCCTATTCCAAACATCTCCAATCTTCATGAAATGAATACCAACATGCACGACAACACTTGTAGATATTATTTATGCAATAAAATTGAATTTACAACCACTAGAATAGCTGGAAATGAATTAATTCGAACATCAACAAAATATTAGGGTAAAACACAGCTGAAACTTCTAAAATTCATAACTCTATGGAAAATAGGAATTAGAATACATATGATAGCTCAAAACGATCATGAGAAGACGAACTATCAATGAAGTAATCTCATAGTTTTCCAACCACGAAATCATGCCCAAATATGCAACCGAAATCTGCAAGTGAGTAGTTAAGGATGAAACCCTATTCCAAAAATCACCAAATTATAATCTCTATCCCCAAATATGATGATATATCTGAATATGAACTCAAATCACAAAAATCAGCTCTCTGTGACACCAAATTAGTCCCTTAAGAAATTCTCCTAGGGCTAGGAAGAACAATGAATGCACTAGTAGTGCCAAATCAGCTCACATGAGACTCCTAGATGAAGCCTCCAATGGATCCCTTGAGGGTTTTCGTCCTCAAGAGAGATGGCCACTGTAATGTCCCCTTTTTCGGGACATTACTAATATCTGGGTTCATCTCTTTTATTTACATTATAACCCCTTGGCATGCCTAGCGCTACAAGTGGGAGTCTCTTTAGTTAGTTTAATGTGCACATAGGTTAGTTACTTTTATTTATTTAATTAAAAAATAAATAAAGTGCACGGTCTTAGTATTAAATATTTTATCATGTTTTCCCTCCAAAAGGGAAAATGTTGGTCATTGGATAATGCACCCCTTAGTTCTATAAAAGGAGGTCACATTTCCTTTAGAGGGTTATGTTGATTGATCATTTTGATTTCACTCCATGCTTGGAGTAATGGGATGTATGCCCATGGGATGTATGCCCTAGTTCTTGCATTGCTCTCTCTCTCATTTGGATCCATTATTGAAGAATATTAAAGACTCCATTGTTCTCTCCATTGTGCTCTCTTGTGTTGAGTGAATTTATGCAATATTTCCTCCATTCTAGCATTGGCGACTTGCTCTAGGGTGTGGCGCAATTATTTGAAGCATAAATCTGCATGTGGGTGAATGTTTTGTGGTACTTTGTGATTTTTATTATTGCTGCAATTTATTAGAGGCAAATCGACTTGGTTTGGGGTTTGATCTATCATGTTTTGAGGTTGTTTATGCTAGATCTATTTGCTGCTGTGTCTAATCAATTATTTCGGATCAATTGTTGATTATTTGAGGGTTTTGGAAGGGTTTTGTGAGCTGGAAATTATTTAAATATTTTATTCTAACTCTAGCAACTTGAAGGTAGATTTCAGGGGCAGATTTGCGTGGGTTTCAATGTTCAGAAAATTCAATTTGTTAGCTCATGATTTCTACTTATCAGTGCAATTCGTTTCATGCCAAAACTCCAAGTATTTTGTGAGATATTAAATTTTGAAGTTTTAGCATTGGGTGCATTTTAATTAATTAACTGTTATAAATTCCAGATCTGCAGTTTGGGATCAATTTAATATTGAATGTGGTTGTAGAAATTAGGAGGAATAAGGAGAAAGTGATTTCATAATTTTTGGAGTTGATTTGATGCCCTAAATGTGTTGGGCGACCTACTTTTTAGGGAAAAATTAGGGTTTTGTGTTTCGTTATTCGAAATTTGGTTTTAGAATATTATTCTTCATATTTTTGTGGCCAAAATCCAAAGTTTGAAGATTTTTGCTTGGATGGTTAAGCGGGAAATAATTTTGGAAGATTGCAGCAGTTGGGGTGTGATTATTAATTATTTTTCAGCTGTTAAAAATCTGATTTGAATGTGTTTAAATTCCAATTGTTTTCTTCCAATCTATCCCACCACCTTGGCTAGTTCCAACCCCATTTGGGTTCGAAATAGCTGACATTGGGATATTTTAGGTTGAAGCAAAAGGGTTTATCCATTCTTTGCTTGATCTTGACAAGTACTTCTTCATTTTCTAAATTGTCCTAAGAGGGGACATTACAACCACACCTTTGGGGTTTCGTCTAAGGTGGAGAAGGAAGATGCACACCGTGCGCAATCCAAGAAGAATAAACAAACATCCGATGCCTTCCTCCAAGTGTAAAGAAACTCCTCTTTATAGCCTCCCAATGCTAAATTAGAAAGCTTCCAAAAGGGTGATGCTTAATGAAAGAATAAAATGCTCCACATGCAAGACCAACCTCCAAGCATACAAAAGTATTTAAAATTACTTTTGTACAAGTATGAGGCTCTAAGAGTGATGGCCTTGAAAAAGGGGACATTATAGGAGACCTTTCGGTTCTACGAAGGCTTCCTCGCATTGCTTGATAACTTGTTGAGTTCTTCTTGTTGTGACGATGATTGCATGGTGGATCCGCCAATACTTTGTGTAGGTGTCTCAACACATACTATGAAGAGCATGAACTTTTGCGCGTGTGAGATGAATTTGTGGCATTGTTTGGTGAGGCCAAAGTTACTTTGGTTGTTGGAGATAACTTAGAGAGGTTAGTAAAGTGGTCATACAAGTATGGTCTTCTCAATTGTATGTTGTAGACCTCAAGAGGTGCGATGTTTCAAGTGACATTAACCTCCGTTGGCATAACTTTTGTTGAAAAGTAAATTGTCGCTTGCCTTGTATATCTTTTCTAGGATGCAACCATCAAAGCGAGTATGGCCGAGGATGTGTGAATGTAGAATGTGCAAGGCGTTGAGCTGCATTTTGCAAAATTATGCTCTTTTGAATCTCATTATCGACGTTGACACAGAGGTTTCCTTTGACCCAAAACTTCATGTGGAAGAGATGCTCACATTCCTTTAAAGCATTAATGACATTGGTGTTGGTGCTTAAACAAGAAATTTGGATTAGTGTTGTCTCACGGTGATGGGTCCTAATGTAGATTGCAAGCAAGGATTGATGTGTGCGGCCTTTTGAATTGTCGTGGGTATGTAAGCATTGTTGATGATACCATTTGTCACCTTGTTTTCTTCTTTCCTTTATCTCATGAGTTAGAAGGCATTAGAGCTTTTTGGTATTGGTATTCTCGTGGCCTTCTTAGGTTGCTCTCCATTGCGATCTCGGTTATGACTCATCAATTGAGCGAGACGTTCGAGAATGTGTCTGCTTTGGAAGTGTCTGTTGGCTCCTCAATGCTAGGGTGGGTGGGTTTGTTCTTAGTGGTTCTGTTGTTATGTTTGGGCATTGGATCGGCCTTAGGGAGTGTGTGCCCGTTGTGTGGGGATGTCGGAGGAGATTCTCTCCTATACCTCTTCATTAAGTGCTAATATATTAAGCTGCGAGTGACAAGATCACAAGCTGGTTTTTAAAACGTACTGTGGGAGCTTTTTTGCCTTGCCTCTATGGATGCCGGTGAGAAGGATTTGCTCTTGATACTCCTTGGTGGGGAGTGTGGCGGACATCGTCTATCATATTGGTTAGGCATTTGCTTGCATCGGAGGGGAACTACAAGCTTTGCACTTGTGGTGAACTTCATGGTTGTGGCATTATCTCTCTATCATAAAGCCCTGTAGGGTTGTATGATGGGGGGAAGTGTCGTAGTTAGCGCTTTTGGGGCATCGAGAGATACCTAACCACTAACGAGATGATAGACGGTTGGGTAGGGCGAAGCCTTATTGTCAGCGCTACTGGTGGAAGAGTTTCTCCTCCACTTAGCCCTCGTTCTCAAGAATAGGGGAGCCTACCGTTAGGCCTCCATATGGCTAAGTGGAGAACGACTTTCACAAAGAATATTCTTTGGAGACTCTAACCTTAATTGGTGGGGTCGATATTGCTAGATGCGATCACTAGATGGTTTATGTTGCTCGATATCTTTCGCGGGGAAGAGCTTTAGAGACCAATTCCTAGTGGTGGTTGCGCTATCAGGCCTAAACTCGAAGTCAAGGGTGATTCCCAAAGATCGCGCTTGCCCCTATCTGACCGAACAAGGGACTCTTCTAGTTCAAGAAAACTGGGAAAAAAAACTTTTACGATGGGTGTTGAGATGGTGCATTGTGTATGGGTTGGCTCTTATGCATAGCACTAGGTGAAGTAGGGAAACAATGCTTCAACTTTACCTTGGCCTCGATCTTGGCGGTGTTGCGATATGCTTGCCCTAGAGGGTCAGAAGTCAAGAACTCTATCTTCACATGAATGTAAGGTGAAAGTTTGCTGATGTACTTCAACACCTTATTTTGCTCTGTGAGGTCCTCATGCCTCGCACGAATGTAGTCGTGGAACTCGTTGGTGCATTCTTTCGCCGATTGTTCCTTATGATGTCACAACTGTTAGAACTTCACATACTCATCTTCATAGTGTTTGAGGGGGTAGAACTCCTTCTGCAGAGTATTGACAAAGTCATCCTAGGTCTGAATGGGCTCATAGGCTTTCTTGTGCTCCACACAAAATGGTTCCTGCCGGTGGGACACTAAAGTGGGCATTTTCAACATTGCAAAGGTGATCTTCTCTTTTTCATCAAAGTGGTTGATGAAGAAGTAGGCCTCAAGCTAGTGAATCCACTTATACAACAATGTGGTGCTGATCTTTCCTTCGAACACTTGGATGTCAAGATTCACTTAGACCTTGAAAGGGGTCTGATGTTGAAACCGCTGGTGAGTGGGTTGCAAGAAGGAAGAGGATGTGCTCATGGGGTTGATTTGAAACATCAACTCATAGAATTGGCCAAAGAGTTCAGTGCATTGTGCTTCCAAGACATCCTTATTGAGCCTCTGGACATCCAAGGATGCCTCAACACTCTTTCGAGTAGATTGAAAAAGGCAATCTTGATCTTACTACAACACTCTTTCGAGTAGATTGAAAAAGGCAATCTTCTTGCCCTTCTCTCATTGTGCTTGCATGTTTATGAGCATAAGAAAAATCTATGCTCTGATATCAATGATCTGCACAGCGATGCTCAGGACTGTTTGTGCAGGTGACAATGTTGTGGTCAGAGATAACTAAGATTGTATATTGTGTAGAAGAGACTAAACAGACTAATATATCAACACAGTTGAATGCAGAAGACTTGTATGCAGAAATGCAACTTCTATTCAATGGAATAATAGGGATAGTATAGATGTGTACAATGATTTAGTAAGCCTAAGAGTGCAAGCTTTTGCAATATGAAGGGAATGCTTCCTCGCTGATTTGCCTGGACTGAGATGAATACATAGTGGTGCGGGAAGTACATGACACACTGAGCACTAGCTTGGGAGTGAGTACCCGATTTTTCATTACCCTGAGGGTTGAACATATATATTTTTACATGTATTGTTATAAAGGAGGCAGTTACAGCTTACAATGGTTGTAGGAGAAAGCGGTAAGAAACGGCTGCAAGACGCTTCATCTTCCTTGGCTAAGTAACATCATGATTTGATACATGTTGCATGGCAATGAAGTGCTGACAAGCGAAAGCTTAGTGTAGAGATCCTGCACAACTCTGCGGCAACATTTGGCATGTGAAAAAGCAAGGTGTAATTGTGCTGACATGTTGTGAGGCTGCAAGGTGGTGTGGGTAATCGTGGGAGCTGCGGATGGTGTGAGCTGGACTGGCGCAAGACTGCTGAAGCTGCAAACATTGTGTCTTGAAGTGTGCAAGGCTGCAGAAATGAGTGTTGCAATTTGCTCGCAATACTGCAGGAGCTGTGAGAATCGCGAAGCAGGAGTCTGGATTGCATGGGGTTGCATGGAGCAATGCACTGAGGTACTGTGACACTTTGCAAATGGTGCAAAGTATTGGGTGAGTTGTGAGGAAAATGAGAGCTGTGCAGTATGCTACAAGGCGCTGTGTCATTGCTGAGAGATGTTGTGATTCTGTATGCGTGTGAGATGCTGCAAGGCTGAGAAGATCATACGATTCTCTTCTCAAATGCTCAACTCACTATTGAACTGCCATGCCGAGGTTAACAGTTCATATGGCCTGAACAGTGAAGCTTAGCTGCAGTTATCAATAATTCCATGTATCTTGGCATGTTATCATTGCATGCATACAAGCATCTGCTTTAGGATTATAAAAAAATATTCCCCCTTCCATTTCCACTCACTGAAATCACAAATTCACAATTTCTCCAGAGCATGCATTTAAATTTAAATTTAATTTAATCTCTTCTCTAAAAGCTTTTAATTGGCATAATAGCTATTGTGGCTGGTTTGGATGACCAAGGATGCTTAGGATTCACATGTTGTACTCATTTTTACCCATAACAACTTCCAGGTCTGAACTGGATACAGCCAAGAAGAAATTAACACCAACATGAAGTAGTTTGTAACTTTTGCAACCTCTCACCAAAATGTATAATAGAGGAGAATGGAACTGAAATATGAATATTGAATTTAAAAGTTTCTACATACAAAATAAACACATGGTAGGCCATCCCATCCAAGAACAAGAAGAGAAGTTAGAAACTCCTCAATTTCAATTTTCTAGGACATTTGATTTTATCATAGGATCTCTATGATTTATCGGGTTGTACATATGTTAGGATATAGAGAGATACTTAGTTTGTAGTAGTTGGTGTCAATCTCTGTGCATTAAAGCTTCGTGATTTTGTAACACTTTGTAAGTCCGATTAATAAATTTAGCCTTTAATAAAATTAATTATGTTCAATTCTTGAAATAAATTACCTCTATGAACCCCCTTCCCAATCCCTCCATGTAATGTCCCACTTCCTAGGATAATCATGACGAAGACCCTTAGCCCATTTTGTCCTCCCGACGGCTAAGGATTAAATCAAAGGAAGACTTAAGTTATAATATTTTATTATGAAGTGCAAAAATAAAATAAAAGAAAAAATTGTATGCACTTATAATAAATTATTAGTAACTTAAAAATATAAAAAGACAAACATAAAGTAAAAGCATATGAGCCAAAAATGATTTATTCTAGGAAAATGCAACTTGCATTAGGAAAAAAAAGTGGAAGGAAAAAGACATTTAATGAGGAAAAAGATGATTGGTCTTACGTAAGAGCAAGGTTGTAAAATTTAGATACTTGTCATTAAATCCCATGTATGAGGAAGAGGCTCTTAAATTTGTCACCTTGCATTTAGAAGGTGTGGCTCATGAATGGTGGTATCATGGTCTAGTGACACAAGGACATGGTTCCATTACCACTCTTGAGGAGTTTGGCAAAAGACTAACAGAAAGGTTTGATAGGAAAGATCTAGAGGTACATTTCAGGGAGTTGGCACAACTCAAGCAAGAGGCATCTGTGGAAAGGTATGTTGTTGATTTTCAGAAATTAGCAGTCATGGTTTCAGATATTAGTGAAAGAAGATTAATTGTTTTGTTCATGGAGGGCTTGACCGAACCCCTTAGAGGTTTGGTAAAGGCTTTTGAGCCTCCATCTCTTCAAGATGCTATCAAAAGATCACTAAATCTGGAATTTACAGCGGGAAAGAATAGAAATCTGCAGTTTGGGCAGCAGAAAACATCACCTTTGGGGCAGAAAACAAGTTCATGTGAACCACCAAAGACAGCCCCAAATGATAAGCAAGGAGCAGCAGTTAGTGGGCAACAAGGAAGAGCACAAGAATGGGAAAAAAACAGGTCTGAAATTGAAGCAAGAAATGAATTAAGGAGGAAGAAATTATGCTTTGATTGTAAGGACCCATGGACACCCAACCATCATTGCAAAGGTAAAGGATCTATCCATTACATTGAAGTTGTTTCAGATAATGATGAGGATGAAGGTAATGTTGATCCAAAAGATCAAGCAAAAGAAGATGAGGTGGTTGTCACAGGTGCTACTTTAGCTACACTAACAGTATTGCCTAGTTTCTATGCTTTCCATGTGTGAAATGTCCCTCTTTACGGAACAACATCTTGAAAGACCCTTGGCCTATTTTGTCTACCCGATGGCTAAGGGAATCTATAAGGGTGACTTAAGTCATTTTTAAATTATTATAAAGTGCCATATATATATATATATATATATATATATATATATTTAGCACTTATAATAATTTATATGACTTAATATAAGTATTATAATGATGCCAATGTAATTTTTATTCATCTTAGGAACATTGACAACTTGCCTTAGGGGGTATATGGGGATATTAGAAAGAATAAAATAAAATTATAAATTTTGTATCCCCTCTAGGAGAAATGCGACCAGGTTGGGAGGTTGTTTGGGTGCTTAGTGCCTAGAAATGACACCAATTGCTGATTGGGTGTGTTGGAAGTAACTTTTGGGTCACTTCTCTTTCATATTGGAGGAGGTCGACTTGTATTGGCATCATTCTACATTTTACACTTATGCTATTTTGGCTTGGAGCTGAAGTATTACTACTGTAATTTTCTGAGGACGAAAACCCTCATGAAAATCATTGGGAGAATGAAAACTCTTCCTGTTTTATGGTGTTGAAAGTCCAAATTTAAATCTGAATTACATATCATTATTTTGGCAGCTGAACGACGCATTTTTGGTTGTATTCTCATCTGTTATAGAGCTGGAAAATTATATTTTTGTTAGCAGCTGTTGCAGGGTATTTCAAAGGTTATTGCAATATTTTCAAGTATGTTTTAAAGGGTTTTAAGCATCTTTTCCAGCACTGCAAGTACAGGTTAGAACTGAAGTTATTCATCATTAAAATCAGGTTTTTGGCTCAGCTATTGGTGTTTTCATTTAAAAATATTTATAAAAATTAGCTCTTCTATAAATATCAGAAAATATCATATTGTGGGTGTGCATTGTGGTAGTTTCCTTTTCTATTCAAATCGCATTTTTCTGCATAAATCAGATCTGCAGCTATTGCATTTCGTTTTTGCATTATATCGATTGGGGTTTCATTCCTGTCCATTGAAGATTACAATCAGATTTTTAGAGGGGACATTACAATGTGAAAGGTGATCTTCTTGGGCAAAAGATCACCATATTGATTGATAGTGGAGCAACACACAACTTCATTGATGAAGATTTGGTTGCTAAATTGGGTTTGCAAGAAGAAGACTTCCAAGGATTCAATGTGATTGTGGCGGATGGACATTCAATCACATGCACCAAGAAGATTCCTCAACTCCAATTCACCATGGGAGGTCATGAGGTAAGTGATGAGTTTTATGTTGGTATTGATGGTTTGGATTTAGTACTTGGTGTACAATGGCTTCAATCCTTGGGTGAATTCAATCAAAACTATCAAACCATGGAGTTGAAATTCAAAGTGCAAGACAAGGAAATTGTTTTGCAAGGTATGAGGAAGGGAGTTCCTCAAAGAATGGCAGCCAAGAGCATGATAGGAATAATCCAAGAAGGGAAGATTACACAATATGTGAGTGATGAAGAAAGGAGCATAACATTGCAGCAGCTGATTGGTGAAGAAATTCAGCCTTTTATGGTGTGGTGACTTCATAAGGTATGATACTAGCAAAATAATGTCATATATGCTGCATATTCAGATTTTTTTTGAGAAGAGTGATGATCTAGATGATAAAATCTGCAATTTGCATTATGTAATGCCTTGGGTACAACCATGTGTATATGAGCATCTTGTGAATGACAAGTGGTGGCAAGTTTTAGCTCATTTAACAGGTACAAGTGCCAGGATCTTGAAACATTTCAACATGTTTTGTCTATTGTGCATGGCACTTAGACAAAAGAGTTCAGAATTGCTTGAGGGAAAGCAATCTTGGGAAGGGAGGACTGTATGTGCAGTGTAATGTCTCTCTTCTTAGAATAATCGCGACAAAGATCCTTTGCCCATTTTGTCCTCGCGACGGCTAAGGATTAAATCAAAGGGAAGACTTAAGTTATAATATTTTATTATAAAGTGCAAAAATAAAAATAAAATAAAAGAAAACATTATATGCACTTATAATAAATTATTAGTAACTTAAAAATAGAAAAAGACAAACATAAAGTAAAAGCATATGAGCCAAAAATGATTTATTCTAGGCAAATGTGACTTGCATTAGGAAAGAAAAGTGGAGGAAAAAGACATTTAATGAGGAAAAAGATGATTGGTTTTCTAGAGTGGCCATTTTGGGTCACAAGCACTATTTAGGCAAGTCGACTTGCCTTAGGGTGACACTTGAATATTTCTCTTATTGCTGATTTTTGTCTGAAGCTTTCATGCTTTGTCAAAGAAATTTCTAAAGACGAAACCCTTTAGAAATACGCTCTTGAGGACGAAAACCCTCCAAGAGTTCAAGGGGATTCTCCACCATTGGGGTTTCCATTGTGTTTCATTGAGTTATTAATAATTTTCAGAGTTTTTCCAGCAGTTGAAGGTGCAGATTTGTAGATTTTGGATCAAGGGTTTGAAGTAAATTTGCAGATGTGTTTTCCGTCATATTTCAGCCTTCTATCATATGGTGCGACCCACTTCTAGGGCACATTTTGAGGTATTTAAAGGTGTTTTTTGATCTGATCTGGGCTGCTGCAAATTAATCAGATTTTATGAATTGTTTTAGCCTCATTTCAGAATTGTTAAATGATAAAAAGTGTCATTTTTAAGGGCAGCTTGTCTGCAGATTTTCTAGAATTATTCCAGCCCATTGTGCCTCTAAAATCTGGGTTTTAATTCATATTTTGGCTTTACAAATATATTGGATCAGATCTGAGTGGAAATAGTTGAATGTAAATGCTGATTTATTTGAGTTTTCTTCCTTGCCTTAGTCGCATTTTCTAGGGATAAATCAGATCTGCATTAATATTAATTGCTACATCTTTAAAAATATGTTTTTGGCTTGAGGGATTTGCCTCAAATCTGTGTGGAGTTCAAAAGTGTCCTTTTGGGGACATTATACTCCACCTCTGCCCTCCACTTCGCCCTCCCGCTCCCTTCATGCTATTGGATGACCTATAATAACAAACACCTATGCATCTCCGATTGTATCCTTGTACGTCATTTATGGCCATAAATGTTTTAGGGATAATAAAAACAATAATTACTAATCGGTTGAATTAGTAATTGCTGACATTATGCTTCACTTCTCTTGCAGCCACCTCTACATTCAGCCAGACAAACTGACCTGTAAAATGATAATACATCACATTTGAATGACAATCTAGGTTTCTTTTGCCTTTTTTTTCTTTCATTTTGAAAAGGAAATTATTTGATGTCATTGTTTGTCAATCATCTATATTCCATCCCTTCACTTTATCAATGATAACACATCACACTTGAATGACAATGTAGGTTTCTTTGTCATTTTTTTTTCATAGTCAAAAGAAAAAAATTAAAGTCTTTGTTTTTCAGAAAGCCATATTCCATTCCTTTTCTTCACTCTATCATACTTATGCCATTTCCAATCATATTTCCATAGGGCTATGTTCATTGCTATTAGTCATACATTTGCAGCCAAAAGGCTACCTAAGTTTCAACCGCTTTTATTTCTATTCACAACTTCAAGCTCAATATGTTTTTGGGCTGATGCATCAAATGAGTTTTATGTTAAAACTTAAAACATTGGCATCTGAATTTGTTTGTCTTGTCTAGCTTTCGAGGAAGTAAGCAGCAATATGTCACAAAGATGACAGATTGTTTAAATTTCTATTCTATTCTCTTCTGAATGAATTATTGATATTTTAATGACTGGTAGTGAAGTATTTAATAAGTTGCAATTATAATGTTTTGTTTGGTCATTTGAGACATTTTATGTGTAATTCATCCTTTTCTTATTTGTTTATCATCATCGTCATCGATGCTGCCATTGCAAACTACAAGGGCCTTCTGTCAGCGGGGCTCTTCCTAATCAAAAGTGAGCATGCCCGTTGAAGATCCATCATTGACCAGGACTTAAAACAATAGTATTGCAACTAGTCTGAGATTTTCCTAAATAGAGAAAATAACAACAGATAAAGGTTAGCTTGGACATACTTGTACTAGTATATTCTATCCTGAACAAAGCACAGAAAACTACATCAACCAGAAGATAGTATTAACCAAATTGAAGGCACAAACACCAAAGTTTCTTCACAAAGATTGACAAAGCTAGGAGCCAACATTTTCAATCAGTGCTGCATATCCAAAACTGCAAAACAGTGTTGACAATCTTGAGTAGCAGAATGTTGGATAACCACCTACTCCTTGAGAGGCATAGTAGTGTGCTGTATTTCCCGAAGAAACATCTTGATTACAGATTCAGATAACAGTCCATATGATATAATGAAATATATACTTGCCAGGAAACAGGACAATAAGATGTAGTCAATTTCATCCGTCTTTGCCAGGGAGGGGTACCAAAAGAATGTTTAATGTTAACTTAAATCATTGGGATGGGCTTCCTGATCTGTGAGACAAGCCATTACATCCTTCTTAAAAATTGGTATGAGATACATTGAACTGGAACTTGCCACAAGAACCTCAGCAACCAGGGTTGGAGTCAATGTAGTTATAGTTTTTGCGAGTTTTGGCATGGCCAGAACCAGTCATAAATTTCTGAACATTGGCAGCTTGACATCCTTCTCCAGGAAGCTTATCCAACTGTAAGGTCAATTTGAGAGAAACCACCACCCTACTGTAAAGCTTGGGATTTTTAATCCTCCTTTTAACGGTAGTTTTAAAATTACTTTCCAAACCAGCTACATTCTAGTTGGGGATAGACTGTAGATGGTTTCCACTTCAAGATTTTGATGTGGCTAGATGTTTGAGGGGGAGGGTCACCTGAAACCTGTGCCGAGGCAGAGCCAAGGAAGTAGAACCCAAAAGTGCTTGGGGCCGGAGCTGGAAGTATCAAACCACTCTAAACTATCATGGCTGTTGGGAAAGACCATGTGCTTGATTCTCAGAAAACCCAAATCAAAGCCAAGTACCATGGCAGAAAACCTTAAGCGTCTAGAGACTGAGCCAATTTAAAATCAAAATACCAACAGCCAAATTCATGATGTTATTAAAGATAATCATAGCTGCACCTTGAGACAATCCAATTTAGCTTGTCCTCGAAGGGAAGGAATTATATTAACGAGTTCATTAATATTTCTGTCATTTCAAAAAGCCTTTCAAATTGGCTTGAAATCAGTATTTAATAGTCCTTGAGGGGGTTGGAGAGATCAAAATTTGTAGGAGTAAATAAATTAGCACAAGTGTGGCCATTCCATTAGCCCCCTTATTAGCTAGTAATTGGCTACTTTGTTGGCATTTCTATGGATAGGTGCAGAGGACGTGTCCCTGAATTGCAGAACTAAGGCCCCAATATCCTGCGCGATCTGATTAATCTTCCACCCAGGGAAACCTTGATTTTTAATGGCATTGATTACTGTCATGGAGTCCCCTTCCACCTCTAGGTTCATCCAATTGCTTTTCAAAACAAATTTAATTCCATGAAAAAGTGCATGTGACTTGGCCAAAGCTTTGATGATAGCATCTGCATCTGCTCATTTATAGAGGAGAGTGTCCCCCTTTCAATTATGAAACATTCCGTCTCATCCAATGGGACCTGAATTGACCATATTCTCCCCATCAAACTTACATTTAATAAAGCCTTCTTTTGGAAGTGGCCAATTGGCTGTAGGCTTAGGAGCCTTATCACTTCCTTCTCCATTAGAAGTGTTTACTATAATTATTACTACTACTACTGCTGCTTCGACTGCTACAACTGATCCTCCAGCTACTATTGCTTCTGCTACTCCTCCAGCTCCTGCAAGTCCTACTGCAATTGCAATCACTATTATTTCTAAACCTCCGTTTACTACTGCTAGTGCCACATTACTACCATAATATTATACTATCCCTCATGCACATTGAAATCTTGGATTTTTTTTTATTAGCTCTCTTTAGTGATGTCTCATGTTAGATGTCCTAGTGACCCTGAGGAAGATGCCACCAAATAGACACATATACCATATGTTATGCACTTGCTAATACAGAATTATGTTTGCAGGAGTTTTTGGTACGTAGGCATAAAATTATGATAGTTATGTAGGATGTTTATTGGTTTAGTTTCAGGTTTTAAATTCCAATAGCGGTACATGATCGATATGTTTGCTCCTCTAGGAAATCATTGTGATTATGTCATTTTCGGCATTCCTTTCAATTGAGTATAGTCCTAACAAGCTGATTGATTGATAGAGAAGGCCAAATCACAAGATCCCAATTGTGCTATGGAATGGTTGCTAAGGATTTTGTAATACATTTAAAGTAATTTAATTCCCAATCTCCTTTTGTATTCATGATACTTTTATATAACGCTGTCTAGTTGGTTATTGGTAACTTGTTAAATGCTCTTTGTTTATTGCCTGTAAGCTTTAATTTTACTGTAATTCTGTTCATTTGCACTATTAAAGTGGTGTCTCTTTCACAGGGCTTATTGAATTCATCTTCTGATTTGGATATGCATTCCTTGATGCATACACATGGAAGTGATCATGCACATGGGGGTCATAATCACGGATTTGATATGGAGCACCCTATCTTAGCGCTAAATACAGTAATAGTTTCAATAGGTGTCAAAGAAGGGTATGTATTTTTATGACTTCATTTTCACTGTTTCTATGCATATGAAATTGTTTTCAGGAAATGTTTTTAGTAATATTTAAGCATGATATGTAGCTATTTAATAGATGGATGTTGTATATTTTTTTGTATTGAAATACTTAGAGGACTTAATTCTTGTGGATTATCAAAATACATTTCATAGCGACAAATGACGATCTGACCAAATGCTAGTTGTCTCGTACTACTTTTACAATGGCATCATTATGCTATTTTACAACAATTAATACTGCGATATAGATAAAGCAGAAGAAACATTTTATGCCAGTGTATCTCAACAAACATTAACTTTCTGTGGCCCTTGATTGTTCCAAATTATCTAAGAGGATTCACCATTTTCTGCACTAGCCGCCAATCTTCATTATGTTGTTCAGAATTACTAGATACGATATGCTCCTGAGAAAGCTGCATTGGTTGATCTATAATAGATCTAACCCTTTTCAATCTTCAAAAGGTTTGAAATTATGTCTTGCAACATTCTGGCTTCTCTTAGCTAACGCAACTACACAAGTAGGTCCTTGAGTTGATCAATGCCAAGGTCATTGAGACATGCAAAAGGATGGAACAATACACAAGGTTAAATATAAACTGTAACTTTTTCAAAAAAAAAAATATGCGAGGTTAAATATGAAGTTGGCAAAGTCCTTTTCATGTCTTCCAAATCTTTCCTCATTTCATAATTCCCAAAGCTATTGTAAACCTCAAAAGAAAAGCACAATTTGGTACTTCGATAAGTAGTAAAAAATGAGTCAACATAGAAAATTTTACTATCCCATATTTTACACCAATTAATCTCACTTCTATCAATCTCTCTTACCCATATTACATGCGCATTCAAACATTCAAAAGAAATATGCACTAATAGATTTAAAAACAAAAATTTTCGTGATCTCGACAGTGTACATGGGTTTACTTTTAAGCTCAATATTTGATCACACAAGTAAGTTATTCTATTAAAGGATCCATTTGAAACATCACTTTTTAGAACCACTAAAAGAGGATCAATTCAAATAAAATTGTCTAGACCAAATTTATTCAGGCTTATCTTTAAGTCAGATCCGGCTTAAGATCAACCTAAAAAACAAATTTGGGGAGGATAAAAGCTTAGAGATGGATTTTAATATGACATCAAAAATATTTTTCGTAGCAACCTGATGGATCATTTCCTGGTCACTGTGGTTGGAACTTGAGATTAATGGCCATTATTGTCATTAGGACCTATCTCTATGATCGTATTTAATTTTTGTTAAATATGTTAGTCCCATGTGCAATTTTCTGATGTAATAATGATAATATTAGGTATTAATATTTTCTTTGGAAATTTGTCTGATAAACAATGTGAAATGACGAACCTTATTCAAGTCTTCTCTTCTTTAGTTGTTCTGCTGATTGTTCAATATGTATTAGAACTTGAATAAAGTTAGATTATTAAATTTTTATGGGATTTTACCTGGGCGTGTTTAAGTCATTTCAAGATGACCTCCATGAGTAGTCATTACCCTAATGACATTTTTCCTCATTTATTCGTTGGTAACAATCACAAGGAAGGGGACCCACTTAACACTAAAGCACCTTAAGGCAAGGGGACTTGAGTACAGTTGTAAAAACTAAGGTCTGCTTGATTTGAACAGGCTTGAATGCAATCATATGGAAGAGAATCAAGAAGACTGAGCCACAACGATGACATTTGAGATATGTTTGTAGAATTAGACCAGAAGAAATAAATTATTTTAAAGTCCATGAGGGTCTGAAGTAGTTTAGTGGAATTCAAAAATACATCTACATTAAATTGAAAAGTGCTAAGGGTAAAAGATTTCTGGGAACTGAAAATGTAACTAATAACTAAAACAATGTAAACATAACTAGATATAAAGCCAGAGTGCTTAAGCCCTGACCATATTATTCATGCACAGATACAATGAGCCATGTGAGATGGAACTGTCAATGGAAACAAGGAGCAGTTGGAGGCCAAAGCTAGAGATTGTGTTTGGAGACTAGTGCTGTCACATTACCATCATCGTCATCCATCACCTAAATAGGGTCAATGCAAATATGATAATATCTATAAGGAAATATCTAAGGCTAAGTGGGCTAGGATAAACTCTACTAGGAGCGAATGGTTGCTTCCTCTTGAATTTCTCTTAACACCCAAGGTCAACGAGTCGCCAGAAATAGATGGAAAACTAGAGATACAAACCTATCCCTGTCATATGGGGCATGGCTCAAGAACTAGAAGGCTTTCGACATAGGGTAGGAAAAGTTCTGGTATACTTTGTAATATGTATCATGTATGTAAATGAGAGGATGGGATATCCTAGTAACACCATGTGGAGGAAGACACTGTATCATTGACATGTCGTTGACTGTATGTTGAGGAAGATGCTTACCACAACAAACATCTAGGATAGGCTGAAATGAGGTAATCATCTTGGCAACCCTGAAGGTCCCATACAATGCATTAGCTGCTATACCTAGTCCCCATGGAGTTAAAGGGCCAATTGTGCAAGCAACAGCTATAGTAGTGGAGCTTCTGCTGAACCTATCTCCAGCACAACAAATGGTTTTACATGTTTCCCTCCTGCAACATAGTCGAAGGTGTGCCCACAAACTGATTGGACTTTCATAACAGGTGTGATTGACTGTGCCTTTTTCCAATTTCAAATATGCCTATTTATAGTCTGCCAGTGGAAAGCATTTCTCTTTGTTCTCTAATACGCGTGGTTTTGAAGAATCCCTTGGGTCAAGCTTCCCTGGAAAATTGAACTGGCAGATATGGTTTATTTTTAATATGAGGGAGAGCAAACTATTGAATGAAGATGTCTTTCTAGTGCTCAAAAATAATTTCAAATCTCATAAAAGATACTTGATAATTAAGATTCAGGTAGAAAGAAAGGACTAGAAGTCATCACAGGTTGAGAGAAAAGTTGGCAATCCTCTTGTTCTAGTTGTCAGTGCTCCTGTTGTTGCTCCCGATGATACTGCGGCTACTTATACTGGTGCAATGCCAGACAGTTTGAACGAGAATCAAAATGCGATCCTAGGAAGAAATGGAACTTTGCCAGTTCATTTTGTATGTTTTAGTGCCTTGACCTGAAAAAAATAGGCTGTAAGTGTCCATCACAATACTTATTTTGGTATTTGGCTGGTTGTATCTAGTAGAAATTTGATTTGAATCATGGTTGATGGTGATATATTTTGATACTTTCTTTGGTATGGATTTGTAAGGTTTTTCATTAAAACTCTTCAAAGAAGTTGCTGTTTTTGAGAGAATCTGTTTTATATAGTTTCACACCAATATAAAAAAATATTGTGATTTGAACAGCCAAAGTCTTCAAATCTTTAGTAAATTTAATATGGTGCGAGATCGACCTATAATGACCAAGCATGGCAAAATTTGTAAAGTATGTGCATTAGGCAAGCAACATATAGAAATTTTTTAGTCCATAATGACAATCCGAAATCAATTGGGAATTACACTATTAGTAGTAAGTACACATTGATGTGCACGGATATTATTCAAAGTCACTTGCGGGGCAACATATCTCATTATATACATTGATGATTTCAATAGGAAGATACGAGTTTTATCTTTTAAAACATGAGCTAGAGGCATTCTCCAAATTCAAAGTACATAATGTCAAAGCATAATTTTTTCAGACAATAAGATCAAATTTTTGAGAAGTGACAGTGATGTGAGTCGAAATTAAATGAATTCATCAAGCATGTTTATTTTTAACTGTGCTTTAATGTCCAATCATTTAAGCTTTGATGTGTTCAAATATTTAGGCAATAATATTATATTAATGCCTAAATATTCTAGATCAACCTTAATAGATGAAAGAAAATTTTAATTCTATCTTGAAAGATGACACTTGAGGCCTTGTTATACTTCCCCCAAACAAAAGATTAATTGGTTAATGACGGGTTTATATTTTATAGAGTTATATTTAGCTTTAAATTTTTGACGGTTCTTTTATAGATATAAAGCTTGACTTGTGGCTAAAGGTTATGCCCAAGTTAACATTGTGGACTTCAAAGAAACATTTGCATTAACGGCAAGGATGACTACAATAAAATTGTTGATTAATATTACAGCACAATTTGGTTGGGAACTACAACAAATGGATGTAAAGGGACCCCTTCTTGATGGCATTCTTGATGAAGGGGTCTGCATACAACAGCGTGAAAGATTTATTTAAGGTGGTGAAGAGCGTTTTGTTGGTAGACTTAAGAAAGCTTGTATTGGTTAAAACAAGCACCAAAAACTTGGGATTCTTGCATTGATGAGTACTTAACTTCCCATGGTTTCAATTGATGCGAATCTGATCATACATTTTATGTAAAAATGATGAGTACTGTTCTTCCCATGGATTCACTTTATATGAATCTGATTACATATTTTATGTGAAATCATATTGAAATTTAATTTTATTGTAATTGTACTCAATGTTAATGATCTCATCATCACTAGTAATGATACCTATAAAATTAAATCTCTCAAAAAGAAATTTGGTAAAGCTTTTGAGATGTCTGATCTTGGTCCTTTGCATTACTACCTAGGCATGTAAGTATGGCATATTTGGATCTCAATCAAAATATGCACATAGTTTGTTACAATGCTTTCATATGGAGGATTCTAATACATGTCTACTCCTATGAAAGTTGGTGCTGAGTTGACCAGGGATATGTTTGATAAACATAGTTACAAGGAGATGGGTATGGCTACGGGTATGAGGAGATGGGGACATGTGCGCCATTTTAAGGAAAATAGGAGATGGGTACTTGGAGACGGGAAAAAAGAATATTTTTCAATATATTTAAATATATATGTAGATTTTAGAGAAAATGATATTATACAACATAATATTAACTTTTAAAAGTAAATATATAATATGTTGATGAAAGACGAGTAATTATATTGATATTTATCTTTGATATCTCATCGGATATTGGGTCAAGAGTACGAAATATTAATTTTTTTGTGAAATGTAAGTCTCCGAGATGCATCTCTGGTGGTAGGAGACGAGTCTTGTGCAACACAATTGATAAATTTTTTGATGGTGCTTTTTATAGTGTAGGGTAGTGGCAGGGAGGAGGGGCTAAGCTAGGCTTATAAGAAAGAGCGGTTGGCAACTTGTGGTAACTCTCGTTAGTATATTTGACTACCACTGGAGGCCTAATATCAGTTATGTTGTTGGTATTGTGTCACTGTTTTAGTTTTCTTCATCCATCTCTCATTATATTGTGAGATATCTAGAAAGCGTGATGCAGCTGAATGTGATCTCAGTAAAGCCAGAATTGAAGGCATCATTAGGGATGCTTACGGGAAATATTTTTATGCCTATGCCTACTACATAGGCTCACACACAAACAACTTAGCTGAATTGCTTGCATATCAGTATGGTATCACAAAAGCTACACAACATAAGATTCAAAGATTCATTGTTAAAGTTGAATACCAACTTATCATTCGAATGATATCTCATGCAACCCATTCCAGCACCCTGCCGCTACAAACCCCTCATTTCCCCTCCAACTGGAAAATGGACAATTTCATTCACAAAATTGTGCTGGACTACCTCCACTTCACACAAACTATTATCCAGCAAAAAACCACATGACTGTAATCAAGTTGAGGATACCTTGGCCAGTTTACCTTTCCAATCGCAGTTGCACCACCCTTCTCAGGAGTTTGTTTCCTGGTCCCTCTCGCACCCCACCTCAATACACTGATTTCCGTAAAGCACAATGCTAATATCTCATCCATTTCATGACACCAAATGCTCTTAGCACTTAGAGACCACCATCAATGAAGGACTTTTCCTATCACTCCCCACATGCCATTATTCAAAATCCACGGATCCTATTTTAATGGCACAACAATCACGTGAATATCAATCCATTATCTATTGGAATGATCAACACCAATATGTTACCCTCCAATGCTATTTCTATGCCTTTCCTTACAAATTCAGAGAATTAAGCAAAGACGGCAGGAATCCATTAAGGGAATCTGACTTGAGCAAATATATACATATGCTTTCTGAAGACAACAAAGAACTCAATAGCATTCCGATGTAGATAGGACTACAAAGTAATCTATATTCTATGCAAAGTCATTCATATATAACTGTCACATCTATAATCTATATTCTATGTATAGGGGTGGGGGCGGGTTAGGTTCAATAGAATGGTTTGAATATCATGACTGCATTGAAGAGGCACATTTTTGAAGGGATATCCTGGAAAAGTATCTAAAAATTGCACTCCCACTCCAAAATAGAGAGGGAGGCATGTCCTTGACAAATTCGTGATTAGGAAGCAAAAATCAGATTAAGAGACGGGTCAGTAATTTGAAAAACCTGGAAAGAGCATCCTTGGTGGTATTGAAAATCAATAAATCATAACCCTAGTTTTTCTATGGTTGACTACATGTTGGTGAAGATTGCAAAAATAAGTAGGGCATCTAGCAGTTTCTGCATACCCTTGGGGAATGAAAAGGAGAACTAAATCATCAACAACAGGTAAAATGGAAATGAAAGCATGCTGCAGTATATAACCATCATCAACATTTAACCACAAGTTGGTGAAGATCATAAAAATCAGCAAGGGCATCTAACAGTTTCTGCATACTGTTTGGGGACCGACAAAGGAGCACCACATCATCAGCAAAAGGTCGATGATGAAAATATGATGTAATATACAACCATTCTCAACATTTGACCACAAGTTGGTGAAGATTACAAAATTCAACAAGGGCATCTAACAGTTTCTGCATACTGTCAGAGGAATGACAAAGGAGAACTGCATAATAGTAAAAGATAGAATGGCAATGGAAGCATGATGCAACATACAATCATCATCACATTAATATGTTTCTAAAGAATGTCTCCAAGCTGATGTAAATCCCAAAGAGAGTCAACAAGAGATGTTATCCCTACTTGATTCAAATGGTACTTTTGAAATTATCAGAGAGCCTGAGGGAGTCAAAACTTCGCCAACAACTGTCCCATAGAGCCCCTTGATGGTAATAATGGTCTTCTCTAAGACTCCAATACCACAACTTTTGAAACAACAAATACCTTGGAAAGAGTCAAAGACCTTAAAGTTTCTAAAGCAACAAAAGACTTTAGGAGACCATTGTGGAGCCTCCTCAACTATTGCCCGCAGAGGAAAATGTAGCTGATAGTCTCTCCTGAAGACCATTTCTTCTCTTGCTCCAAGATTATCATCCTAATTGCTTAGAAAACATGTGCTGCACTATGGTATAACATTCGGAAAATCTACACCCATTCATAATGGCCTTGTAGTTTTGATCTCTGATAAACATATTTTATTTTTATGCATGGTTTGTAAGAGGATTCTTGAGCATCGAACATTCTGTAAGGATTACCTTGGAGCCTCCCATTTAACTAGGATAATATTTAATTACGATCACTCTGAATTGGATTTAAAATTAATTACATTCCTGCTTTTGATCTTTCTATATGTGCTATTTGGCCAACAAGTGTGATTTATTCGATTACAATGTGTCCTATAGGTTTATTGTTCGTAGCATTTTTCTATCAGTGTGATACTTATGTGAATGTATCTAATGTAAGAATTATGTTGCCACAGACTCTATTGGGTGACTAAAAGGGCTGGAGAAAAGGAAGGGAGTGGACTTTTGAAAGCTAATGCATGGCATCATCGTGCTGATGCTATTTCTTCAGTAATTGCTCTTGTTGGTGTTGGTAGGCAGTTTGTTCTCTTGAGCTTGTCGTGCATATAAACATATCCCTAACTAAACCTTACAAGTATGGAACATATTAACTTCCTAGGGAAACATATTTTTCTCATTATTTCTTAGTTTTGAAAATTCAATTTGGCAAAGTTAATTACTTTCTGAACGGGAAGGTCCTGCTCTACACGTGTTTTGTTTGGGAAATAATGAATTTATCAAACGACTTATGGATTCCATGCATATAGATATTAGCGTTTTTCTATCACTATTTCATTTATGGTCCTCAAAAGTTCTTTTATTGTCAGAATAGAGACTAAATAATTGTTTATACTGAGCATTCTCTTGAATAATAGAAGTATCACTGCTTGATATGGTCAATCCAATCATACAGTAAGTCTAACTCCAATTGTCTTACCGGTCAATTCCCCATGTCAGATGCTTTGAAATTAGTGGGGAGATTACAATGGAAGTTATTGAATGCTTCCTAATTTGCTTACTAGAGTCTAGAACTATACAGTTTTAAAAACCGTATGTGAAACATCAAAAGTAGAAGTTTTTGCTCTCTAGTTTTTGTTCCTTTCCTTCTTGTAAGTACTTCATGATAAATTACTTGAAGCTTCTTTCATTTTTTCGGTGGTAACTAAAGTGGATGTTTTTGCCACTGCCTCCGCTGTACTTGAAAAATGCTCACAGGGAAAGTAAAATATGTATGTAATGATCAATCCAATTGAATGCAGAATGCTACATGAAGCAATTTTAGACAAAGGTCTAGGAAAATGCAGTAACCATGTTGTTGTGGAAATGGTCTTTGAATTGTCCATGAGGGACAGGGGGTGGTTTTTTTTTTGAAATTTTGCATTGAGCGAGGTTAGGAGGGCAACCAATAACTCATTAGGTTACTCAAAAGTCCACATTTGATGACTCAATTCTCTGGATATAGTGGTTGGCTCGTTTTTCGCCTCCAAAGCCTTTCCATTTCCATTAAAGGTGCATGAATTTTCTTTCTATTCCAGTCTCCTGTTGAAGGTGCTTGATATCTAATGGTTTTGGATTTCCTGTCTATTCTTTGATTGGAGTTTTCCCCTCTTATCCAACTATTTTTTTTTTTTTCGTCCTCATAGAAGCACCTACATGCTAGATGCTAGAAAACAGGATATCTTTCAAGGCCAATAAACATAGACCATCAAGGGTTGGCCCATAAATAAATTAGTGGGGCGACTGGTTTAGGGGTATCATTGGAAGAGACAACTGACTCTGCCACAATGTTACATCCTCGAGTCCTAACCCTTTTCATAACGGCAACTAAGGCTCTCTTGATCCCAACAAGGAGTTTTAAGATAAGAAGTCAGTAATTTCATGTCAAAGGCAGAAATAGGTTAAACAGAATGGACACACACCAGGATGGACACAGCAGAGTTTTGGAAACCCCACAATAAAATATGGCTGAGAAATGGTAAGTTTATGTATGTCTCTCTCTCTCTATATATATTGAACATTTGATTGATGAATCATGAAATATGCTTCAAGAGAGGGTATTTGCTTTACCATTCGGAGATGATAAGTAAAAATGCATAGAACATATTTGTGATAATCTCCTTTATGAGCTTGAAGATGAGCCCTTCATCTTTACCAAGTTGTCAATACCGGTCATAGACTCATTTGTCCAAATAAAGTCTTGCATTATCTTCCTTGTACTTGAATGCACTGACTTGTACATTGAAGAATAGTGGATTTCGTTGGGAGTTGTGTCATTAATACATCACATTAGTGACAACATAACAGTACAGAACTGAACAAGATAACAGTGTGTTACTTGATGTTCTTGAAATGGGGGACACTTATATCAGAAAAATAATAAAATTTATTTATTATTAATAACTAAATTATCAACAAATAACAATAATTTCAAGATAAAAGAATCATGAGAAATATAAAATATTAAAATTCATTATGTTTAATAACTAAATAATGAACAAATAACAATAGTTCAAGATAAAAGAACCATCACATATTATCATACAATTTAAAATATTATTTTTTTTTCCCGATAATGGGGTTCGATCTAGATCTAGGTTCGAAGCTCAACTCAAGGCCTTATGGGCCCCTCCTCCAAAAGGATTTGTTAAATTCAACTTTGATGGAGCGGTGAAGGGTAATCAAGCCGAGGAGTGGAGGAGGCTTATTCGAGGATGAGTTTGGATAGCTGAAACCGACTTATGCATTTGATGTAGGCTTGGTTCGAATAACCAGCAGAGGGACCGGTTACGCTTAGGGGTCTAGAAGTGGCCATCAAGCGAGGTGGAATCACGTTGTGATCGAAGGCGTATCTCAAATTTAGATTCAAGGCATGACTAGCGGGGAAGATTTAGTCTCGATCTCTTCAATTAATTCAAGATAAAGCCCTTTGACTCACTAGGCAGCGGTGGAAGAGGTAAAATGCAAAGACATCAAAAGATTGGGCAACCAAGTAGCGGATAGGCCACTAATCTAGGTGTCAAGCTACTCCATTCCTTAGGTGCAGCAATTTTTTTTTTTGATTGGTAAACGCTTTTATTTGAGCTATGAACCGGTGGGGAGAGGGACCCCAACCCTACAAACACACGAAGGAGTCGGAGGAAGAGTAGGAAGAAGAGAGTAGAAAACTGAGAGAGAAAGAGAACGCAGAGACAGGGGATGCGAACGCGCAGCGATGGGAAGAGGGCTACACCAGTTAGCCCGAAGAATGACCGGCCGCGGGAGGCCGCTTGCAACAGGAAGTTGAAGGCATGGAGAGCTCGATCCTTGAGGGCATTCAACTGATCAACGGTGAATGAAGAGGAAAGAGAGCCGCTTCAATATCCACGACCGGAAGAAAACGCTGGTCCAGAGAAGGATGGAAGTTCTGCGCAAACGTGACAAGGTCCCTGTACTGCCCGCTAAGCCAACGAATATCCCGCCCAGAGCCGATGGCCAACTCGTCAACATCTTCCACCCACAGCAAAGGGTCTGGAAGTGAGAAATCAACAAGCTGATCATGCGGAGCCGCCATTTGTGAGCAAGCGTAAATAAGGTCGAGGCGACTAGTTCCACTTCAGAAATGTTGGAATGAAGCAGCGTGCGAAAAAAGCGAAGGCGGCGAGCAGCGTCGGAATCGGTTCGAGGGCGACGAGCGTTGAAGCGGTAGGAGTCACCAAGGATGGCTTCAATGGCTTCGGCCTCGGCTGACGAAGAGTATTTGAAAATCATGGCTAGACGCCGCCTATCAATGGCAGAAACATCTGCCAGTTCGCGGAACTGCCCACGGAGGGCCACAAACGGGAAACCAACGAAAGACATGGCACTGAGAAGAAGCAGAGCAAAAGCCGAGAGAGACAGACCTGGAGGTCTGCGAAAAAAGACAGGAATATAAGACAGAGAAGAAGAGACAGTCCCGAGAGGAGGACTGGCAAGATACGCTTGGAAAAGACGGAAGGGCCAGAGCTCCGTGCGGGAGAGCGGCATGGGAAGGGAAGGACGCCGCCGAGAAAGGGGGAGGAGACCAATGCGCGGGGGAACTGCCAAGCACAGAGGAGGCGCTGCGACTTAGTCACTAATGTTTCTCCGATCGAGGAAGAGAAAATGAGAAAGGCCAGGCCACATGTGTGCATTGTTGGAGGAGACGATAGCAGAGGGATTGTCAATAGCATAGTTGGCCAGGAAGTCCGCAGCCCGATTTGCTTCTCGATAATTGTGTGACATGTTCCAAGAATGGAATTTACCGAGCCAATAATGGATAGAGGAATAAAGAGGTTCAATTTCCACGATTGAGATGCACCACTGGAAACAGCGAAAATAAGGATTTGAGAATCCCCTTCAATACATAAATCTGAGCATCCAAGATGAACCGCCAACTTAACCCCTTCCAGAAGAGCCTGAGCTTCAGCGATGTTACAAGTACCGTCTTTTAGAGGGAAGGAGCCCGCGTGGATGAGGAGACCTCGATCGTCCCTGAGGATACAACCAGCCCCAGATAAACCGGATTGCCTCTGGAGGCTCCATCAAAGTTTAGTTTCCAGAGCCCTTTAGGAGGGGGACGCCATCTAGTGTTCTTCCTTAGTAGCATCTTTTCAATTTGTGAGAGCCCTTTGCAAATAATAGACCCAGGATTGGGAATTTTTATTAGTGACCACTGATGAAGAGTAGCGAAGTCCTTGGAGGAAAAAGAGGGAAAAGAAGAACACTTAGCACTTATACATTCTGAAATGGCCACCTCGAGCTTGGAAAGGAAGGAAGGGAGCTCCACCGCTTGCTCTCTGAAAAGACGAAGGTTGCGTTCCCACCATATATGCCAGAGCAAGAAATAAGGACTGACGTGCCAGATAGAGCTGTGCAAACAATTATGGGAAAAAGACGGCCAGGAGGAAAGATTAACATCAATTCTGTTACAGGGGACCCAGGAGAGATTGAGCTTGTTAAGGAGCCATTCCCAGCACTTGGAGGTGAAGGGACAGAAGAGGAAGAGATGATCCAGGTCTTCCTCAGCCGCACCACAAAGAAGACATTTAGAGGGACCCGAGAAGCCCCACGCACGCCTTCTAGCCTGGGTAAGGACCTTTCTCTTTAATACAAGCCAGCCGAAGAAAGCAATCTTCGGGGTAATATGAGGGTGCCAGCAACCAAAGGAACTCGGAGAACCCTTACCGAGTTGTGAGACGAGAATGTTGTACCCTGATTTAACAGTGTAAAGGCCAGAGCTATCTCCAACCCAAAATAAACAATCATCACTGTTTAGGTACGTAGCATGACGATCCTCTATAGAATTTGAAAGGTGGACAGCTTCTTGGGCAGAAGCGCCGATAGACATTATATCTTTCCAACACCAGGTGGGCGAGCCGTTGGGATGCTGGTTACCGTAGTTAGAAACAAGAGAGCCCCATAACAGTTTGGAGGAGTTCATAATACCATTAAGAGAGGAAAGCAGGTTGAGGGGAGGGAAACCATTCCAGCTTTCGTCCCAAAAAGATACTAACCGACCATTGTTTAACTTCCAGGAGACCCTCTCAGCGATGAGATTTTTGGAATTACACATAAAATTCCAAAGATGGGAGCCCTTAGGTAGCTCGGAACTGGAAAGAAAAAGCTCATGTCGGTGCCCATCCATATATTTATGAGCGAGGACCTGGAAGGCAAGTCTGCTATTATCAGATATGAAGTTCCACACCAGTTTTGCGAGGGCCATGTTCTGAATGGCAATATCCAAGATACCCAAGCCTCCCAGCTTCTTGGGAAGCTTGACCAGATCCCAGTTAGCAAGATGGAATTTACGTTCAGTGCTAAGACCTTGCCAAAGAAAAGTGCGGGCCACCTTTTCAATTTTGAGCAGTACAGAATTAGGAATCTGTAGAATGGAAAGCATATATATAGGAATGGAGAGGAGCACCGAGTTGATGAGAAGCGCACGGCCTGCTAGGGATAGCCATTTACCTTTCCAAGATAGAAGTTTGGCAGAGATGGAATTTAAAAGCCCGTTCCAGAGTAGGGCCTTGCCCTTTCCATGAAAAAGAGGAATTCCCAGGTAGGTGTGTGGAAGTTTGCCCAAAGAGAAGCCAAGAATCTCTTTAATTCTTCCCTGTAGCCTGGGGGCCACGTTAAAGAAAAAAATCACAGATTTATGAAAGTTTAAGACTGGCCCGCAGCTAAAGAGTAGGAATCCAGAATAGAGGAAATGCACCTGGCTTCCGGAACAGTCCCTTGACCGAAGAGAAAGGTGTCGTCTGCGAATTGCTGATGAGAAAGAGGAGGGAGATTAGTGGAGATGTGGAGACCTTTCAAAGAACCTTCGAGAATCGCAGCCTTGATGCTACGACTAAGGGCTTCCGCCACAATGGTGAAGAGGAAGGAAGAAAGCGGGTCACCTTGACGAATACCTCTGCTACTCTGAAAGAAGCCTTCCGAGACCCATTAACAAGAACCGAGAAGCACGGGGAGGCAATACAATTAAAGATCCACTTACAAAAGTGAGCACAAAACCCATAGCTTGCAAAGATTTAATGAGGAACCTCCAGTTAACCCGGTCATAGGCTTTGCTGAAATCAGTTTTAGCAACATACCGGCTCTGGAAGAATTATGAAGGGAGTGAATAAGTTCATGAGAGATAATAATACCTTCCGTAATAGACCTTCCAGGAATGAACCCACTCTGTTCCCGAGCAACCAATTTATGCATCAAGGGGGAGAGCCTATTGGCAATAGCTTTGGAGATAATTTTATATGAAGTATTACACAAAGAAATTGGCCTGAAATCATCTAACTTCTCAGCTGGGGATTTTTTGGGGAACAAACAAATGAAAGTGTGATTAAGGTTCCCAAGAATCTTCCCGAAACTCTGGATTCCTCAACCGCCAGCCAAACTGAGGGACCAACAATAGCCCAAAAATCCTGGTAGAAAGAGGCAGGAAAACCGTCCGGGCCTGGGGCTTTATCTCGCTTCATAGAGAACACAATTTTCCGAACCTCCTCTAAGGAAAAGGGGGAAAGAAGCGAGCATTTTCAACGTCTAAAAATCGGCGGGAATCGAGAGTGAAGGAGAGACTGAGTGCCAAGGGGGGAAGCCGTATCGTTCAGGAGCTTGCAAAAGAAATCCACCGTTTCCGATTTGATCTGAGCTTGCGAAGTAGCTAATGGTGGAGTCTTCGAGTTTGAGAGAAGATATATAATTGAAGTTTCTTCTGGCTCGGACCGAAGAAAAGAAAAATTTGGTATTTTTATCACCATCCAACAACCATGTTTCCCTGGATTTTTGACGCCAAAAAGTTTCCTCTTTAAGAAGGAGATCCCCCAATTCCTTGAGAAGAAGTTTTTCATTCAGGTGATCCTCCTGTGACATCCCATGCAACAGAATACTCTCATTGAGTGAGCGAAGAGTCTTCTACACGGATCTTTTCATGAAAAATATTTTTAAACTTCGAATGATTCCAACATTGTAAGTTAGCTTTAAGCAGAGATAACTTTTTGGAGAGTTGGAACATCTTGGTCCCTTTGACAGCAAAGGAGTCCCACCAGCCCTTTATCAGCGACCTGAGAGAAGGGTCCTGAAGCCACATATTCTCGAATTTGAAGGGGGCGCGACGAGGTGGGAGGTCGAAGTTAAGAGCCACGGAGATAGGAAAATGATCAGATCCAGAAAGAGGGAGAACCGAACTTTTGAGAAGGAAATTTTGCTGCAACCAATGCTCGGAGACCAGGAAGCGGTCAAGACGCACTGCAAGGGAACTGAACCCGGATCTCTATTGTTCCAAGTGAACCAGCCCTTGCATGGCTCTAAATCAATCAGGCGAGCAGAGGAAACGAAGGAGGAGAAATCAACCTGCGAGCGAGGATGCCACTGAAGACCACCATGCTTATCACGATCAGAAAGGGTAGCGTTGAAGTCACCTGCGACGATGATTTTATCGGCTGAAACGGAGGTCAAAAGCTGGCTGAGGTTACCCCAGAGAACCCTTTTACTGATGGGAGTAGAGGGACCATAAATATTGCAGAGGAAAAAGAAATCCTCCGAGTGCTTAATCGAGACCTTACACCAAATGAAATTAAGGTCGATAACAAGGGGTTCAATCATGCAACTGTTAATTTTCCAAAGAATGCCTAAACCGCCCGAGGCCCCAACAGAGTTCGAGAAGCAGCCTTCCCAGACCTTTCCATTTACTGAACCAACTTCTATTACATCCATCAGCCGACATTTTAGTTTCCTGAATCAAACAAATATCCACACCCTCATCCAAGGCGTAACGTCTTAACAGACGTTGTTTGTTAGGGGCGTTAAGACCCCTAACATTCCAGGAGAAGAGGATCATGATTGCTTCAGAGAGGACTCGCCTCTCCTACTTGAAGACGGGAAGAAAGACCGAAGCTGAAGTTGCTTCCCGTGGGCAACTTCGTTGAGAGAAAGCTTGCTTTTATTAGGGCGGCCAAGAATGCTTTTAGGACCGAAATCCACGCTGAGAAGAGGAGTGGGAAGAAGCGGTCCCAACGACTGCGTGGGAGGGGAAGGAAACTCGGCAGAGGCATTGGGTTCAGCAGGGGGGTCTGCATCGTTTGACAAAAGCAAATCCTCTTTATCCATGATCCATTTCTCGAGGGAGGTTGAGCTACCTCCCATACCAATGGAAATACCCTCGTGGAACAGAGATAGGATCCGGGAGGAATCCTTTACAACAGCCGTCGTTTCTTTGACGAGGGAGAGCGTATCGAGAGCAAAGTAAGAGGTTCAAGAATGGGAAGGGGGCGAGGGGGACGAGGGGCAGAGGTGGCGAAGGAGGAACACGGGGGGAAGAAGGAGGGGAGGGAACAGGGGAGGTGTGGGAAACTTTCCGCCAATGCGTGACACCAGGGGGATTTTTACAAGACTTGCGGGAATGACCGGGCTTCAAGCATTTGAAACAGATATTAGAAATACCTTCATAAACAACCTTCTGTTTCCAGGTACCCGAAGGGGAATTGATAAGAATAACTTCCTTTGGTTTAAGAGCTGGAATAATGAAATGCAAACTCTGGCAAAGGAAGAAAGAGTACCATTCAAAGTAACAGGATCAATGCGAATGACCCGCCCCAAACTGGAGCAAATTTTTGTAAGGATGGGTGCCGACCAAAATTCACTGGGCAGGGAGTAAAGTCTAATCCACACTTGAAGCCCATCCTCCGCCGCTTTGTGACAATCAAAATGAGGTTCCCACTCGCGTATCGCAAGACCAGAATCGGAAAGGAGAGAATTTTTTCTTTCCATAGTGTCGTTTTTCTGAGCAGCGCTACGAAAAAGCACAAGGAAAAAACCCTTTTCCAAGGAACGAATACTCAGGCCGCTGCCCCACTGAGTTTCGCACCAATTCCTTATGCCCGGAAATGAGAGCCGTCTCCCAATAAACTTAGCAAAAATAGCCCTCGAATATAAACATTTCGTATGCGCAGCGAAAGCAACATCCTCGATCAGGGACACGGAGGGAAAGTCGTCCTGCAAAGGAAGCGAGTCACTATCCGGGGGGAGCGAATCAGCTTCAGGCCCACGGGGACCCAGACGTTTAAGCATAGATTCCGACAAGCCCTGGCCCGCCATGTGCACCATTGCAGCACCCCAGAGGGGCGAGACCAGGGGACCGTTGCAGGAACGAAAATTCAAAAATTATGACCGTCAAACGCCCGCCCAATAAGGATGATCACAGTGCAGCAATTCAATATTAGAACGAATCGTACTTTCAGATTTAAGATAAAAATAATGGAGGATGCAAGATCCTTCTCACACCTTAAGCCAACAATACAATTAAACATTAGCATGCTCTGTAACACTTCCCTAAAACTATGCTTATGAGTGTTTGGAATCGGTAATTATAGAAATGGGTGGCTTATACAGCATTATTGGGGCACACTCGTGCTCTGTCTAATCCCCCAACCCATTCAAATTTCAATTCATCTCATGACCTTTGGCATGTGGGAAGGCCTTTGCAAATCCACAAAGCAGATGCGAGATAACTCATTCCCACACAACCGGTTTCGATGATGGCACTGAGAAAAGGAAGATGGTTAGGAGTGAGGCAGTTTTGCAAGGTGACTCCTTGGCTCGAAAATGGAAAGCAGGGGAATCTTTGTGCACTTCATTTGCACGATTCTTGACAAGAAATTGCTAATCCTTGGATGTGTCAGTGAGTTGAGAAGGTTTGAACTTTGGACCATTGCTAAGGAGAAGACATAGATGTGACTGAACTAAAAGGCTTGATGAAGAACCTTCTAGCAGACCCAGGTTAGTCTTTGGGGAGGAGGAATGTATTCGAGATGGTGCATAACCCGAACACAACCAATATCTTGGCCGATGCAGTGGGGAGCTTCCTCTTACACAAAGATCACACTGACTTGAAGGAGACCATGGCAGTCAATCAGGGGGGCAATAATTTTCATTTCCATGCTATTCTGAAAGGGACGCACGCATTGCAAAAGGGGCAGAAGGAATTGACTGAAGCTTTAGGCGTCCATCATTCCCCTCAGCTCAAATGGAACTTCAGCTGTGTGCATCAGAGCCCTCTTCAGATGATGAGCATCTCAATCTCAAGGAGGAGGTAATAGTAATTGAATGATAAATTGTGGGTCAAGACTGTTTTTTTGTTTTTTTGGTCCCCCATGCAACCAATTCACGACATGCATAACTTGCCCTGGTTGCAATGGATGGTATAAGGCTGGGCCCTGTTTTGTAATCCTATAATGTAAGTACAATGATGATTGTACACACCTATATATTTCATAGAATATATAGTGTTCAGATGTATGTGAGTCCAGAATTGATGAGAATGCTAGCTATTACACACTCTCACAGACTGGCACATAGTGACACTACACAAACACAACCTTTTCGCACAGCACTCTGAGCACAATTTACATGGCACACCTCTATCAATACGCTTTGCATGGTACAACTCTCTCAGCACAATCACTATGGCACAACTCAGAGGGTAGACAAGACATCAAGCTTCCATTGATATGCACATAGATCAGTTATTTTAATTTTTGAGTGATGGACGAGTTAGTTATTATGGTTGAAGTTGGTGAATGGCATGGTCAAAATTCCTTTGACTTCACATTTCTCTCTCCTCATGCTTGCACGATAACATGCATACATTTTTGGGACTGCTAAACCTCGGTTAGCAACCCACCTGCACTCAAGTGTATTTTTGCTGGGCCATGGCACTCTCCCTATTTAAATTCAGCAAAAATAGTAACTGTAAGAATGAATTCTACTACCAGTTTAATTACATTATTTGAAATTAATTGATAATCCAAAACCAAACAAAAACTTATAATACAAAAATTCATCACATTCCATATGAAAATTGATATTCATGAGACTCAAAGTTAAAAGTTGAAACAGTAACTTGAGATTGAAATGACAAATCTGAAGATATATTGACAAAGTTATGAATTATATAAGGTAATTCAAATCCTACCTGCTAATGGGTCAATTGTTAAAAAAGTAAGCGGAAAGGAAGTTAGATGGTTCATGTCTGTACTTGCGGACACAAACTAAACTTTGATGAAGCATCTAGAGGTAAATTGAGAAAAGTTGCAACCTGGTGTATTCTTAGAGATTATAAAGGGGTCTTTGTAGGTGTTTCCTCAATTCCCATCCCTAAGGTAATTGATAATGAAGAGGAAGTGATAGATTTGGCTGAAGGGTTAAATATGGCCCCGGCCTTCCCGTTGCTCTTGAAGGTGAATTGCTTAGCAATGGAAGGGGACTCATATATTGATGAATGCTATGAAGAGGGTTTGAATCCGAGTTGGAATCTCAAAAGCATCCTAAGAGAAGCCTGGATTTATTGCGAACATTTCAGTCGATCAACTTCAACCATTGCTACAAGTATGCCAATAATCCTATAAACCTTCTAGAAAATGTTTGGATTGATGAGGATTCATTGTCACTCATTCTAAGTGTGAGCCTCGATGAATAGGTAGGGTTGAAGGAGCTTGTGCCCCAATGGAATTCTCTAAGTTTCTCTAAAGCGCACGTGATAATCATATAAGTCCGGGAACAAGAGAAATCATGACGGACTATGATTACAATGTCCCAAGGTGATATTTGGGTGACTTGAAGCATTCTTTTGAAATTAATAAATTCTAGTTAAGCTCATTCTATTATTCTTCAGCGACATTGTGTAGAATATCTACCGATATTTCACATCATATATTGGTATACGCAGAGCTCCGAGAGGTGATAATATACGTGGGTGATGGGCTTGACATCCCCTTTGTTACTTCAAAGTCCCCTCTTTTCCCTTTTCATTGGTTTCCGTCGCTCCTGCTACTTCTTCCCTCTCGTGTCTCGACCTTAGTAGTATTTGTAAAATGATGAAGGAGAGAACTATTGCAATGGGGTGATCGGGCTAGCGGTTAAGCGTATATTCCATGCTTCGTCTCCTAAAATGTTAACCATGATACGATTCGTTTTTGGGCATGATTATCTATAATGGATTAAAGAGGAAGAATTTGATATTACATTGTCCTAGAGTCCATACCACCGCTACAAGACTCGTATCTATGTTGCCGCATTCGGCGAACTTCAAGGAAAAAAATTCGAAATTCGCCGAATTTTAACAGCGCGTTGAAAATCGCGATTTAATTCGCGTTTTTTTCCTTTTTTGGCAATTTTTTCCTTTTTTGGATTTTTGGTGAAAAAAACACAAAAAATTTGCCATTTTTGGAAAGGGTCCGGGAAGATGTAGCAGCAAAAACTTGCATGTGCCATAACTTTCATTCTGTGGCTCCGTTTCAGGTGTCGTTTTCTCTAAAAGTGCATATTTTCTCGAGCTCTACGCATTGATGGCAATATTTTTCTTATTTTCATAAAATCCATTTTTGCACCTTTTTCGACCAAGCAACTTCTTGCAATCTTCTGAAATAATCATGAGCTTTGATCGCCTGTAGATAGATTAGTAATGAAATCAATGAAATGTGATATTATCTCTCTTTTGAAATGTGAATTTATCTTTTGTTTTTATATATTTAATAAAAATGTATATTTCTCATAGTCGAATTTAATCACGAATTTAATCGCTGATTTTTTTACCAGCGAATTTTTCACGAATTTAATCATCGGCGAATTCGAACACGAATTCGAATGCGGCAACTTAGCTCCGTATCACTATTACAGTTCTTCAGTATCGTTGCAACAATGCCACGCTACAGTATCATCATACTTGCATATTTCGTGAGTTGCATTTGCTGTTTATTTTGGTAGTTCGAATAATAAGTGAACCAAAGATTGCCACTATACATCTTTGAATATTATATGCCAAACAGGGTTTGCTGAACTGTTGCTACCCATTTGCCATAGAAGATTTAATATTGATATTTAATGCTGCTGTCCAACATTCAATAAATGATAGTTTTGGCTTATGTTCAATGCTACGTGTAAGGGTTCAATAACCACTATTGATACTTGTCATCTTTTAGTATTTCATAAGTGTTGCATAGATAGGAAAGTTAGAAAATTTGCAGAGAGGTAATCAAATATTAAAAAGGGACATTGCAGTGGTATCAAAGCGAACATCTTACCAACATGTGGGTTTGGGAGTAACATTTAATGCAGGTTAATGATAGAGCAGTCAGATTTTAATAGAGGGAAAGGAGGTTGCAAAACCAAGCAACAGAAGTGGAAATAGAAGAGGTAGAGGAAATGGGTGAAAGAGGAAAGCAGGTGCTAACTGATGAGGAAAAAGCAGAGATCCAATACAATGCAATTGTTAACATGAGTCAAGGACAACAGCAAATGACAAACCTCATGGCTCAGTTATTACAAACAATGCAAAATATGAATGCACCAAGACTAACCCAAATCCCTACGGGTGACGACAATGCTTCAGGTAATAACAAACGGTGATTGGATCAGCACCTAGGTCCTTCTGGCCTAAATTTCTTTATAGGGAAGAGGAACAACTAGAAGAGGAATGATAAAATCTGAACAGAGATAATTTTACAGCTTTGATTGATGAGTATAGATCCCTTGGACCCGATTTCCATACAAAGATGTCCCACAAATTTCTGCAGTTTGAAGATGAAGAATGGACATAAAAATGAGAGAAGATCAAACAAAAACCAGCTTCATAGGGATCTGCAACAAAGGTTAGGTAAGCTGATTATTCTAGCTTTTAATGGGTCTAACAAATGTACATCTCGTGCTTGGGTGCAGAAACTGGTCACATATTTCTTATTGAATCTCATGATGAAGAGGCCATCAAATTTGCCACATACATTTGGAGTGAATAGCACATGAGTGGTGATACCATGGTCTAGTGACCCAAGGACAACCTCATCAACACATAGGAATTCAGCCAAAGGCTCATTAAGAGATTTGACAGGAAAAACCTTGAGATCCATTTCAAAGAGTTAGCGCAATTGAGAAAGTATGGTACAATGGATAACTATGTGGTAGAGTTCCAAAGATTATCATTCACGGTTCGATATCTCCAAAAGGAGGAGGCTTACTGTTGTGTTCATTAAGGGCTTAACCGAACCTCTCAAAGGTTGGGTAAAAGCTTTTGATCCACCCTCCTTATAGGATGCCATTAAGAGAGCTCTAACATTGGAGGATTTAGTGCCCAAGAATAAATTCTATGCCAAAACACCACCTTTGGGGCAACAAAAGAAACCCTTCCAAAAGGATGTGCCACAAAGACCAAGCAAGAAAGAAGATTCCAGAAATGAGCTTAGGAGGAAGAAGCTTTGTTTCACTTGCAAGGATCCATGGGCACTTGGTCATAAATGCCTTGGCAAAGGCCAAACTCACTACACATAGAGGTAATATATGATGATGAAAGCGATAATGAAGAATCAGAGCCATAGATAGCAAGGGAAGAACACGAACTTGAAAAGATGAAGGATAAGGGCACAAATAGAGGCATATTTGTAGCTCTTTCAGAACACCTAGATATCATCCATTTAAGGTTCATGAGTGCTAGCTGGACAATGGATTACGGTGCTCATTGATAGTGGGGCTACCCACAACTTCATTGATGAAGGTTTGGTGGTTAAGAGGGGACTAGAAGTTGAGGATTTTGAAGGTTTTAATGTTATTGTTGCTGATGGTTTCACCATCCCCTGCACCAAAATAATTTGACAACTCAACATCACTTTGGGAGACCATAAGGTATGTGATGATTTTTACATTGTGGGATTAGGAGAGATTGATATGGTGTTGGGTGTACAATGGTTGCATTCCCTTGGTGAGTTTTCACACAATTATTAGACTATGGAGCTTAAGTTTAAAGCTAAAGGGAAAGAGGTGGTGCTTAGAGGCATCTCAAATGGATCACCATGGGTGGTCACACCTAAAAGAATGGAGAGAACCTTCAGTAAGAACAAAAGACACGCAGCATGGATAACAAGTTGTTTAGTGATTCCTACAAATCCATCCATGGGTAAGCGGGGCATTTATCGGAGATCTTGAATAAGAGTAGTATGGTGTTTAGTGATTTGCCTCTAGGTCTCCCACCTAATAGAGGTTGTCAACACATCATTGAGTTGGAACTAGGATCCAAGCCCATCATGACTACTCTCTACCGCCATCCAAGAATTTACAAAGAGGAGATTGAGAAGGTCATCAAGGAACTCCCTGGAGATGGGACATATCAAGCATAGTTCTAGCCCATTTACGTCATCAATGGCCCCGTGAAGAAGAAGGATGGCACTATGCAAATGTGTATTGATTATAGAGCCTTGAACAAGAAAGCCATAAAAAGGTATACTATCCTTATGATTGATGAGCTAAATGGAGCCGTGTACTTCTCAAGGGTTGATGTGAGATCGGGATATCATCAAATTTGTGTGAGGGATGAGGATGTACACAAAACAACCTTCGGTGTCACTTGTGGGCATTATGAGTTCTTGGTCATGCCTATTGGCTTGATAAATGCACCGGCCACTTTCTAGTCATGCATGAATTAGGTATTTTGGGAGCACCTAAGAAAGTTTGTTTTGGTTTTCTTTGATGATATTTTGATTTATAAAGCAAGACTTAAAAAGATCATTTGAGGCATTTGGACAATTTTTGGGTATATTAGAGCAAGACACTTTCTTTGCAAAAGAGTCCAAATGTGAATTTGGGATGACAAAATTTGGTACGTGGGCCATGTCATTGGTGCTCAAGGAGTTCGGGGATCAAAAAGATCAAAGCGGTCTTGGATTGACCTCCTTGTGCCACATTGACACAATTGAGAGGATTCCTTGGCCTTTGCAACTATTATAGGAGATTCGTTAAGGGATTTTCACAACTTGCGGCACCCTTGACAAATATGACCAAGAAAGGAACTTTTGCATGGACAAAATCAACATGAGAAGCTTTTGATAAGTTCAAGGAGGTAATGAGTTCATGCCTTGTGTTAGTTGTTCTGGATTTTTCACTTCCATTTGTATTATAGTGTGATGTGTTCGGAGAAGGGATTGAGGCGTTTTGATGAAGAAAGGGCATCCCATAGCTTTTGAGAGTTGGAAGCTCAGAGAGTCATAAAAAGGATTCTCAATCTATAACAAGGAGATGTTGGCCATAATGCATGTCGTTGCCAAAATCAGGTAGTATCTAGTTTTGGCAGGTTTGTGGTTAAGATTGACCATAATAGCTTGAAATTCTTCCTCAGCTAGAGAGATCTGAATGATAGACAACAAAAATGGGTGTGTAAACTTGTGGTTATGCTTTTGGCATAGTCTACTATGTTAGGGTAAAAACAATGTTGTAGCTGGTGCCCTATCCATAAAACCAACTTTATGCTCTATGTCTGAAATCTTTGCTGATTGGAAAGTTACTATAATAGAAAAGTATGCGAAGAGTGCATTTGTTACCGGTGTCTTCGAGGAAAAATACGGGATGACAGGTATAAAGTATCAAATGATCTCATCCCTTACAAGGATAGAAAGGATAGGATTTATCTTATCCTAGAATCAAAGGTTAAGGATAAAGTCTTGAAGTGCATGATACACCATTGGCTGGTCACCCAGGGTACTTCAAGACTTACAAGCAAATCATGGAGATGTCCTCAAATTCATTAGAGAGTGTATTACCAACCAACAAAACAAAATAAAGCAGGTATTCCCAACCAACAAAACAAAATAAAGCGGTATTCCCAACCAACAGGTTTATTACAGCCCTCACCAATTCCCAATAAAAAATGGGAGAGCATCTCTATGGATTTTATCACTGGTCTTCCAAAAGTTCAAGGTAAGGATTGTATATATGTTGTAGGCGACAACCTCACTAAATATGCTCATTTTTTGTTGTATCATTTGAGATCAAGGCACCACAAGTGGCTGATTTATTTTTCTGAGTAGTATTTAGGCTTCGTAAGTTGCCTAAACAAAGCGAGTGAAAAAGATAGTAAATTCCCTAGTTTGTTTTGGCAGGAGCTCTTTTATTTGATAGGAATCGAGTTGACTCTTGGTACTAGCTACACCCTCAACCAGATGGGCAAATAACGATTGTGATTAAGTGGATTGAGGGATATTTGAGGAATTATGTAGTAGGACAACAAACAACATGGATCAAATGGCTCTACTTGGGGAGCATTGCTACAATACATCACATCACATGTCCATTGGTATGACTCCATTTAGGGCCTTGTATGGTTATGACGCTCTTACTTTTGTGGATTTGATCATCATAAATAGTAGAGTGCTAGGGGCAAGAGACTTGGTCAAACAAAGTCGATAAATTTTGGAGTCACTCAAGGAAAATCTCCAACGAGTACAAAATCTGTAGATGTATGCAGATCAACATTGTATTGAGAGGACCTTTGAGGTTGGAGACATGGTTTTCTTGAGGTTACAATCTTACCGACAGTCTTCTCTCAAGAGGAATGGAGCTAAGAAGCTCAATCCTCACTTCGACCAGGCGAAGGATTGGGGAGGTTTTGTATGAGCTTGAGTTTCAGAACACAACATGATTCACAATGTATTTCTTGTTTCTTGCCTCAAAGGGAACTTGGGCAACACATCACCCCTTCAGCAGAGTTGCTTCCTTTAGATGATGAAGGTAAATTGATCTTGGTTCCAGAGGCCATCATTGACATTAGAGAGAAGAAATTGAGAAACAAGAGCATAATAGAATATATCGATAAGTTGTGAAAATCTCCCGTAGAAGATGCCACATGGGAAGGTGCAAAGATCCTTGATCATCCCAATCTAGAATTGCTTGAGAGCGAGCAAACTGGGAAGGGCGGATTATCACGTCTCCTTTTCATAATTAAAATAATCGGAAGACTCATAGCCTATTTTTATTTCTCGTAGGCTTAAGGGATAAAGTTAGGGAAATAATTCAATAATAATATATTAAGTTGTCTGGTAACTTTATTTTTACAACATTGTAAAATGGTGACTTATGTATTATTATTATGAAGGGGCCTAAGTAATGTTTTATTAAAAGTGTTTCTAGACACTTTTGGAGGGAATTTTAGGTGGAAAAAAGAAAATTCAAATTAAAAGGGTGATTATAAAAGGAAGAGATGGGAGGAAGAAGACATCCATATTTTGTTATCAAACCCTCCTTTGAGAGCTTGAGCATTCTATGTTCAATTTCTTCTCCTAGGATGAAAACCCTAGGAGTGCGGAGATTTGGAGGACGAAAACCCTCCTCCTTTGAGGTGATTCCATCTAGGGATCACATTTGAGTTGAAAGATTGAAGTTTATGTCCAGTTCCAGTTGGGTAAGAAGGTTTTTGGAGATTTTCAGTTTGCAACCATGCTGCTACGGTACTCCGCACCGCCGCTATAAGCGCTTCGATATTGCTGCGCTGCAGTATCATCACAGCTGCATATTTTGTGAGTTGGGTTTGCTGTTTATTTTGGTAGTTTGAATTATAAATGAACCAAATATTGCTGACGTACATCTTTGAATATTATATACAAAAGGGGTTTGTGGAACCGTTGCTACCCATTTGGTATAAGAGATATAGTATTAATATTTAATATTGGTGTCCAACATTTAATAAATGACAATTTTGGCTTATGTTCAATTCTGTGTAAGGGTTTGATAACCAATATTGATATTTGTCATTGTTGTTTCGTATTTCATAAGTGTTGCATAGATAGGAAACTCAAAAATTTGCAGAGGTAATAAAATATTAAAAGGGGATATTACACATTTTGATGAAAATGGCCATGCATATTAGTGAAGACTCGAAGAAGTGTTGTTTGAATGCATCGTCAGGTTGATTGTAAAAATTATTGAAAATTCCTAAAAGAGATGAAGCTCTTACCCAAGCAAGAGGCCAACAAGCTGAACTGGAAAAATAAGACAAAGAACATGGCTGAATTAGGTATGTTTAAAGTAGAGCTTGCAGGGTACGTTTGAGGCATTTCACATGCATTATAATGAGATGGTAATACACGAGGGACATGCAGGTGTGGATAGATGACAAAATATCGAGGTTTCCAGCTTCACGCCCTTAGCAACTATTTGTCAGAGCCCTTCCATGGAGCTAAAGAGCAAAAACATGATTGGAAAATCATGTGCTTTAATATGATGGATCCAAGGAAGAACCCGCCTGATTAAAAGTTGGTTTTGCTAAAGAACCTGGCTGAAAATTATAATGTACATGTTATGAATAGGGAAAAACTAGAGGAGCTCTTGTGCTTGTTTGAGGCTTCACAAAAGGTGGAGAGCCAAGAGAACGAGGCTGGCCTGTTATCTCAACTGGGAGGAGAGCAAGCTATTCTTTGTTCATTTTGAGGAAAATACAATGTCCATCGCAGCAGCAACTCAATAGGTGGCAGGGTTGAAGTAGGACCCACCCTTTCGGTAATTTATATTTTGGCCAGCAGGGCCTCTAAGTTTACGTTCTTTTTTATTTTTTGAAGGAGTCCTAGTTTTAAGTGTAAATTTGTAGACTCTTGTGGCTCTTGGTGGTTGGCTTGTGGTGATTTCAGGGGCAAATTTTTTTAGTCGTTAGTATAAATCTGTCGTGTGTTGTAAACACTATATTTTGGTAGTGCAGAAACTCGTTAATTATTATCTAGTTTTTGTTGATGGCCAATGTAATTTGATCTCTATGTTTTATTGTTTCTTGACTCTTGAGTTGAGGAACCCTATATATTCCTATTTTGAGCAAAAAAAAGGTAAAAGATCAAGTCCTAGACTTCAAAATAGTGAGAAGTTGTACAGACTTAACCACTCGGGGTTGTAAAAAAGTGAATTGGTACGATGGTTAAATTAACCACTTGGTGAAAAACTATAAATCCTATGGGTGGTGGGGACATGGTTACATATGCATTGAAATTTTATCAAGAATTATTATTTATGAGATTTGAAAAGTGTCTAAGGCAATCAAAGGTTAAGTGAGGAGGCAGGTGGTGGACACGTGGAGAGGGGCACCGGTGGTATGGAGTATAAACCCGAGATAGTTCTTGGCTGGGGCATCGGATAAGTGTTTAAAATTTTATGAGATATTCTTCCTCCAACATCGTGAGGCCACAACCTATGTGGCCCGATCGCAGACACCCTTGATTGTTTGAAGCACGACTCCCCACACCTGAGCATAATTGTACATAGATAAGTTTTGTACTAAAGCTTGTAATATTTTGGGATATCAATGACAACATTTATTTTGGTTTACTCATTAACAGAAAACATTGAAATTATTGATTTATTCATATATTTGTGTGAATGAAATATTAATTACATTTAGAATTAATAAGAAATATGAAATGTAATTCTTGATGTTCATTTATTGCTTATTCCATAGTAAAATTCTATTGGTTAGATTAAATATTGTTTTACTATTGTATTTATTAAATTTCTAGTTATAAAACATTGTGTCAATTTCCCTATTAAAATCCTAGATAAATTCTTCTTAATTCTTATCAGGAGGACATAATTTATTTAATAGCTTGATCAAGGGGATAACTAGAGCAATTAACTCTTAGTCCCGACATTTTCTCATTTTTAAAATCACTATAAACTATGTAAGTGTGAATAAATAATAATCTTATTCCTAAGCCCATCCCCTAACTCATGTGCTAACCTCACACCTATAAAATTAGTCTAAAGATAAATAAGATAAGATAATTATATTAATGTCCAACAAATGACCACAAAAGTAGGTTAGTGGGATTGCATAGTACAATGCAAAAAGATCCAGAAGGGAGACCCGAAAGGGTCATCCGAACAACAAGAAAAGAGAGAAGAGAGAGGAAAGAAGAATGAGAAGCAAGGGCCACAATGGCTACAAGGGTGCAGATGGGCGGAGCTGAAGAAAAGAACCCCAACTCCGACGCTGTCACCTAACAACCGAGGCCGAGTGGAAGTAGCTGGCGATATGTCTGTGTCCTGTAGTTGAAACCGTGGAGGGTTTGGAATGTTGTTGTTTGGGATCGGGACGAGTCCTTTGAATCCTCTGGCTGACCGTGGTCCATGGGAGGTGGCATCCCAGGTCCGACGGATCTGGTCTGAGAGTCCATACTAATGTCAAGGTGCCACTTAGTACCCCTCACTGGTGAGAGCACCACAAAGAAAGATGTGATCTGTTGAGTAACAACGTGTCTGGGAGGGGATTGAAGGGACTCATTCCGAAGTTTGAGAGCCTCTTGTAGATAAAGGGAAAAATACCACTAATCATGATACCTGAAGAAAGCCGCAAGACATGGATGCCCTCTGAAAGGCAAGTGGAATCTCCCTTTGATCTCGTAGTAGATAGGGCACCTGAAAATGAAGTGTTCCTTCGTCTCGACCTCCTGGAGAGAACAAAGCTTGACAAATCCTCTCCGAGCGGTCTAGCTGGTGGTCCTCAACCCAAAGCCTATGAGAACCCACTCTGAACTGGCCTAGGGGTATGCAGAGTGCCTCGCAACTCCGTGTCGGGGAAATATATGTGGGCCGGCAAATAAGCCCATCATTGATCACAAGGAAGTGTGCAACATAGAATGCCATCTTGGGGCGTAATCCCTCTCCGGAGGGCTGATCCATGTGTGCTGGATGTACTGCCTATAGATGTCATCTCTGATGATTTTGTGCAGATCCTGCTTACTTGGTAGGAGATGGGCGAGAGCGTCCATGGAGTATCTGTAAGGAGGAGGCGGTCCATCTGAATCCCGAATGAGCTAAGAAGTCGAGAGACACGGTGTACCAGCAGCGAGGACTGCTGTGATTAGAAAAGCAATAGCCTCGGTGGAAAAGTAGGCAAGGTAGAGAAACCTATCCCTTCCTGCAGAGGAAGCTGAAAGTCCCCGAATGCGATGCAAAAGCGAAACAAGGCTAAAGATGGTCTCCAGTCTAAAGGGGCAAGCCCCGAACTCAGCTAGGAGGATATTGTGTGGAATTGTCTCTTTGCACCTGATGATGCATCTGAGCATGAGAATTTGGACTCGCTCAATAATGGCCCAATCAAAATCAAGCAGGGATGGCCCCCAAACCTCAGAGCCATAGAGAACTATGGGTCTCACAAGAGAATCCGAAAGATACATCTTTGACAAGATGTCTTGGAAGTGATGGTGGAAGCACTGTCTCTCTAAGATAGCCAAAGAGCCATACCCCTTGTTGACACGGAGTGAAGGGTAGGTCGAAGACTGAAATGGGGCCCGATAAATAAAACTCCCAGGTAAGTGTAGGAATTGGTGATCTCAATCTCTTCCCCTCTAAAGAAGAAGTGGAAATCAGAAGTCTTCATCCCATTGAAGATCATGACCTTGGTTTTACCAAGGTTAACTGTTAGCTGTCTATGGTCGCAAAAGAGGGATAAGGCGTCTAGTTGTCTCTAAAGTCCTTCAGCAGAAGAGGCAAGGAGGACCACATCTTCTGCGAAAAGGAGAATGTAGACTAGTACTTGGTGAGAAGGCAACCATCTTCCTCTTGAATATGGTCCTTGAGAAATTCCTCCAAAGCATCGATATACCAAACAAGGTAGGTGAGAGGGGACAACCTTGTTTAACTTTGATGGTACTCCTGATAAAATCCGAGAGACTTGTAGAAGAAGTGTGAAGGTGACCCAAAACCTCCTCGTACAGGTGCATAATGGCAACAAGAAGAGTTTCAGAAACACCAATGTCTTTGAGTCTATGGAAAAGAGCTTCCCGTGGCACCGAGTCAAAAGCTTTCAAAAATCCACAAAGCCACAAAAACCTTGGAGGAGCGGTGGCGAGCCTCCTCAATAATGGCACAAAGGGTAAGGATATGGTCGATGGTCTGGTAAGCAGGTCGGAACCCCGCTTGCCCCCTGGCTAATGGTGCTGCTCCAGAAATTGAGAAAGCTGCATGTGGAGAACCGTGGCATAAAGCTTAGAGAACGTGTGGCCCACCATGATCGTCCTATAGTTGTTCGGGTCGGAAGTGGGGCCCGACTTGTGGATAGGGTGAATGATATGGTGGGACCATGACTTCGGAAAACCCGTACAGACCACCTGATTGAAGAGGTCCACAAGATAGTTGTTTAGAGTGTCCAAACCGTGCTTGAGGAATTCCTCCTGGAGGCCCTCTTCGTCTGTAGCCTTGCTGCTATTCATGGCAGAAATGGCTTTCTTCACATTCGTGTAGGTAAAGATATGACAGGTGGAGGGAGGGGACAAAACATGGATCTGGGGCTGGCTAGGGATGTCATAAAGGGTGGAGGTATGAGTAAACATGGAGTTGGGGTGCAAGTCCTATGGTAAAGAGGAATGATGGGGAAGAATGGTACGCCATAAACGTTTAGGGGAACGAATAAGGGATGTATGGAGCTCTAAACGACTACGAGAGGTAAAGGTGCGCTTCTTGTGGCGAAGGAAACGACAAAGGTAATTGGATTTGATAGAAGGGAAGGAGGGAAGAGGATGTGTGAAAGCGAAGCGAAGCTAGTGATGAAGGTCTTTGCAATCTTCGTCGTACCATTGGTTCATGGGACAAGTCTGCTTAAAAGGGAGGGTGGGGGTGACGTGGGGGAAGGAACACAAAGCAACGTCTAGACCATATATGAAATTTCCTAGAAAAGTGCATACATCTAAAACCCTTGGACAACGTGTGTGCTCATGCGCACACGCACGGTACACATACACTCACAATTTATAAATCCACGTGGGCATATGAGTGTGCGTGAAGGAGGTTGGGTGGACGTTTTGGAAAATTGATTCGGATCCCCACGTCCCCTCCATTATGTCACAAACATATATTTTAAAATTCAAAACTTTTAATTTTTTAAACCTACCTTTAATTTTAACCTCAACGTAATATTTTAAAAAAGAAAACTTTACTTTTTTAACTTTATATATTTTTATCTTCTAAAACTTATCCATATATATATGTGAAGATTTACTTATATATATATATATACAGGAACCTATAATTTGTTAATATATTTAAATTAATAATAACAATATATACTTTATTTATTTGATCGAGTAATTTGTTAATTTGTTTGAATTAATAATAACGATAGATATTTTGTTTATTTGATCGAGTGTTTATAATAAATATGTATGTAAGTATGTATGTATGTATACTCAAGTATTGTTATAAAACAGGATAAGAATAAAACATAAACATAGTGATTTATCCCGGATAAGTTGTAATTCGATCTAATCTTCATAAGCAAGTTGTAAGTCGATTTTTAGACCCCACAGATAAGTCGTAAAACAAAGTATTGAAGTATTCGTACTGTGTACATTCTTCCTCCCCTGAGCAGAGGCAACCGTCTGCTGGTTGGGTGCTGTACGGCCTATTGTTACCTATACAATACAACCTTTGGCAGTCCTTTTCAGATTCTTCCTTGCATAGTGTTGTAAATTTTTGAGAAGGGGATATTGAAAAAGCTTTGTATATTTGCTTCTAAGAGCGGTAGACCATTTCCCGACCTAGCATACAACACTGCATTTTAAGATGCTTTAGCATTTTTCATAGACATTTGGTTGTCGTCAAGGTGGTTTCATTTCCGAGAAGACCAAATAACGGCTGTGAATTGCACTGGGTGAAACATGCTTTTTCTTGCCTCCAAGAACACTACAAGTTTTCTACATCAACGGCAGCTCCACTGGATTGTCTTCTTACTTCCTTCTTCCTTCTACTTTTTATCATGTCATCTATGACTTGTATCAGAAGCGACTCCAACTGGTTTAGGGATAATGTAGACTGTCAATTATGAGAACATGCATTGTTATAGCTGACATTGTTGTGGTAGTTCTTTGTTGGCATTTAGTTAATGATGTAGCCAGGCCCTTAGTTATGTCAGCAGTGATGGGTGGGTTAGCAGCCAACTGTTGGGTCTTGTCCTTCAAATATCATATTGTATGTCAGGGTATGGGTTTTGGTATCATGTCCTTTTTGTATTGTTCGAATTGTATCGAGACTTACATCTTACGAAACAAGCTGCTATTATTCTGATACTTTTCTCTGCCATGGTAGGTTATGCAATTACTATTCTGTGCATGCTGTTATTGATAGTCTAGTATCTCAGTAGACATTAATCATTATTGTTAGACACCTAGGTCAATGTGATTTTTAATTATGGCTTATTTCTTAGACATGGATCTTCTTTTGATGATGTATGCGGTCCCTTGGGGGTTTCATAGAAGCCTCTTGCTCCTATTCTCAGTTCCTCTGTCCTAGACTATGGCTTATCCTCATTTTAACTATGACTTCCTATCCCATTGACCAATCGTATCCTTCTATAATGTAATAAACTTATCAGGCATTTTCTACTAATAGTCTGTCAAAAGCTAAGTTTGTAACAATATGTTTTAGGTAGATGCTATACGATAATGGTATATTAATTGCATATAATTGATTATGAAGGATTGCATCTCTTGCTCTCTTGTGTTTATTTGCCTTGTTTAAATTTTGTGTAAATCTTTGATGATAATATGGTATTTACATGAAAATTTGCATTTGTCCTGAATTTTGCAATTGCTCACCTATGCCCAGGAGGTGCAATCCTGGGAGCGCCAATTTTAGATCCTTTGGCTGGGATTCTAGTATCAGGCATGATTGTTAAAGCTGGTCTGCAAAATGGTTACCAGAGGTATTTGTTTCCCTCCCGCAAATTTTTCGTTGTTTAAAATTAATTGCAATTCTATTACTCTCAAATTAAATGGTTCTTGTTCCAGATATGCTACTTTGTGTATAGGAGTAGGGAAAATGGTGTTAAGTATGAACATTGAGCAACATCTTTTTGTTGTTTCATGTCATGGTTAAAAACATGGATATTGAGCTGCAATGATACACTTCTATTGTTTAACTGGCTACCATTTCCTTCTTTCTTTATTGGCATAGGGAATAAGGTTATTTTACCATTAAACGTGGTTGATAGATTGATTGTATCTCAGGATTTTTATTACAAGCTAATACAGGAATATCATTTATTAATATAATTTTGTAAAATCCATTTTGTTGTTATTTGCACTCTTGATAAAGAAAATGCAAATCTTAAGGTGCAGAGTATTTCTGTGTGTACTAATTTATAGATCCTTTAATTTAATAGACATACTGAAGAATGAAATTTCTTGTGAATGCCAAATCTGCATTTGAAGATTGAATATGGGTACTTTCTTTTAGCTTTTCAATTTTCCTGCTAAAATATTTCCTGGTCTCATTAGGAGTCTTCTTGAGATTTAGTTGGACTTAAATTTATTTATTTGTAATAGTAAGAATTTAGAATGTATTTTTCATTTGAAGGTTGAATATAGGTACTTCGTTTTTGATTTTCAGTGTCCTGCTAGAATATTTCATCTCATTAATAGTCTTCTTGGGATTTGGTTATACTTAATTTATGTAGTCTTGATAGTACGAATTTAGAATGATCTCTTATATTCTCCTTGGGAGTAATCATAGAAAACCTGCTTCCCAAGATTCTTCATATGCACATGTTTTAATATTTTATCTAGCAGATGTGAATGCTTTGGAGTCTTGGACATCAAATTAGGGACACAATATGAACCGAATACGCATATTATAGAAGATGCTAATAGATAAAGCTTTATAAAGTTTGCCAGTTTCTATCCCTCTACATTATATCCACTCCATCTATCATGAGACAATTCAGGTTATACTTCAAATGTTTCTCCAAGACAACAAAATGCCTTTCTTGGAAAGACCTTTCCTCTCTAGTCTAGTAAGAAAACTAGGTGAACCGTGAAAGAGTTTTAAACATGAGATATCATTGCAGTGCGAGCGTCTCAATTATGTTGAAACTTGAAAGCATTTAATTTTCCATCTTAGAAGAGGAGAGATACTTGCCATGTTCCTGGAATTTTTGAAAACCTAAAAATCTTGGAAGAAGGCATATGTATGTAATGTCCCCAATTCCGAGTAGATGGCCTAGGAGGCTTTTCATCCTGTCTTAGCCTTGGTCATGCCCAAGGGGCTAGTGACGTTGATGGTTATTGGGTATGGTTTGCACCTTCATTTCACTTATATATTATGTTTTGACGTTGGACACGTACTTTGAGGTGACTTAAGTGAAATAAGGTTGTGTGATGCTCCCCTAAGGTACTTTATGTTATATTTTGTCGATGACTTAAGTGATGGGTGAATATATGGTACTTTGTAACTTAATGTACTTTTGGGCATAGTAGTGATAAAATAACTCAAGTTATTTTATTATTATGTGGATTTTGTCTCAAGAAGGTCGATTATGATTCTTTTGGGCCCTTTGTTGCAATGAAAAGTTACAACAGGAGTGCTTGAGGGAGAAAGGGGCATTCTTTCATACACCCGCTCTTTTATGATATCAAGCCAATTGTTGGTTGCATACTTTTTGCTTGTGGAGTAAGATCCAAAAGAATCCTAGCTTCGGTGGTGAGAGATCCACTCCTAGCCAGCAGAGCATTCTTTTATGGTGAAAGATCCTCCATAGTTTGCTAATTTGGAGCTTCATTCAAATTAGTTTTTCAGAGTTAGGCTTTTCGAGAGAATTTCAAGGGTTTTCCCAGGTCGGAGAGAGATTATTTGTTCCATACTTCAGCCATCTACAGATCAGATTATTTCTAGCGTTCGAGGCAACATTGATGAATTCTAGGAGGAGTTTCATTCGGTTTGGGCCTTATTTATTTTCAGATCTACTTACTTAGGGTTTTGCAGTAGTGTTTTCTAGGATTTCTGGTTGGAGTTGTTCAGTTTTCCAAGTTGGATCTGATTCATTATGATTTAAATATATTGCTGTCTGAATTTCAGAATTTATTAAGGTCATTTCAGCTTCTTGTGAATTTTTGGAATTTTTAGGCAGTTTCAACAGTTAAAATAAATAAAATCAAATCTAAGAGAAAAATTATCTCTCTTGTTTATCTGTTCAACATATTTTTCTAAGTTATTTGAAGCTTCTAGGTAGTGTTAAAAATTATTTTTTTGGAAAATACAAATTTTTTTGTTTCTGCATATTGCTGTCCTAAAAATAAGAAAAAACAGAATTTTAGTTCGCTGTTATTATTTATATATTTTGTGAATTTCAAGTGATATCCCACAACGGATATTTCAATGTATAGAGCAAAGACTTACACGGTAAAAAAAAAAAATATTATTGTGGTCTCATATTGAGTAGTGTGCTCGATAAGAGTGAGTTAACTATTAAAGAACATCTGGTTGTGTTGGTGGTTGATTCGGTTTGAATCAAAGAAAGAAAGAGATTATATTAATTTCCACAAATGACTAAAAGTAGGTGAATGAGACTCTAAAGTAGATTTAGTTACAATAGAGAATTACAAGGGTAAGAAACTCTTAGTTCATCAAAACTAAGTACTAAGCACTAAAGAAATGCTAGGTTGCTGGTACGGGTACAGGTGTACATACGGGTACAATGACGTGGTAAACCGGCATGGTAAGTATTTGGGGCTTGGGTACGGCTGTACAAAACATATATAAAATATAAAAAATATAGCCAAATAAGAAAAATTGAACATATAATATGCATATAGTAAATGAAATAAGGTAAAATAGCCACAACACATTGATAATTCAATGCCAAATGTCATGATATTCATTGATCAAACTTAGAAAAATTACATTGTGCAAATGTTACAATCTATACAAAAAGATAAAGATAAATCAGCACATTCATTGTATTCACAATCATAATGCTCACCAAAGTATTCATCGAGAGCCTCTTTGTTGCAAGCTCCTAAAACTACTTGGCACTTGTAGTGGTGTAAGATTAGCCGTAAGCAATTGAAAATCTGAAGCTGAGAGAGCAAATATGCAATGTGAGCTAAATGTGTTAATTTAAAAAGAGTTCGGGGTGTCTTTTAGGATTTTGGGTGTTTTAAAAATATTTTTTAATTATAGGTTCGTGCTGGTTACGTGTAGGACATTTTTTTGGGTTTGAGATGTTTTCTGAATACTATTAATATTCATTTACTTTTTTTTGAAAATCAAAGAACCAAAATAATCATTTTGACTGCAGGTTCACGTTGGATAAGTGCAGGGTATGTCAAAATGGTTGACATACCTAGGGCATATCCCTCGCAAACCTGTAGGTGTATCCGACCCGGATATTTACCACAGCCGTACCTGCAGCTTGTATAGGTGTACATGGCAAGGTAGAAGAAATGTAATCATAACAAAAGGAACAAACCTAGAGAAAATCTGTTTGAACAATAAGCTTTGGTGAGTAATATGTCCTTGGAGGGAGAGAGGGTCAGCCTTGTAATTAGGTCCCTCAAACGCCATGATGGAGTAACAATAGGCACAAACCATTTCTTTAAGAAAATTAATGGGGAATTGTCTTTTTGAAAGAGTAGTTCCCAGCCTTGTAATTAGGGCCCTCAAATAATACAATGAAGTAACAAAGAGGGCCAAACCATTTCTTTGGCCTTCAAATGCTATGATGGAGTAACTATAGGCCCAAACCATTTCTTTAACGAAATTAATGGGGAATTGTCTATTTTGAAAGAGTTCCCATTTATTATAACAAGATGGAGGAATGAGGAGCAGCACTTGATGGAGAGATTGAGGGGGTTGGAGAGGTCAAGGAAGGCATAAACTAGAGCTATTCTCAATTTCTTTCCATGGATGAAAATACAATTTGGAATGGTGTCTTCTGTAATATCCCGTATGGCATAAAATAATAAATTTTGGAAATTCGACAAACCCTTACACAACATATGTAATATCCCCTTCTAGGACAAGTTAGGAAATAATATAAATCTGATCACACACCGCTGGAAAATAATTAATTTTCAGACCCTAATTGCTGCAATTTTCAACAAATTCATATCTTTGACTAGAGAAGTCCAAATGAGCTGAAATTGTGGATATTGAACCACAAAAATATGAAGAACAATACGCAAGAAACATATTTTGCACAACCAACACGAAACCCTAATTTTATCCTAAAAGTAGGTCGCCCAACACATTTAGGGCACCAAAACTACTCCAAAAATGATAGAATCACCTTCTCTTTATTTCTCCTAATTCGCTACAATCACATTCAATATTAAATTGATCCCAAACCGCAGATCTGAAATTAATATCCAATTGTTAGTAATCGTGGTATCGAGCATGTTCTTTTGCACCTATGAGGTTTGACATTGCTTGTGGATCATGGATTTATCTAGTGCAGGTAACATGAAGGCAAGATTTTGGAAACTTGGTAGAGCACTCAAGCACCTACCTCCATCAAAGGATGAGTTGCTCAAAATTTTGGAAGTAGTAAGTTGCTTGGCAACAATAGAACAAGATGATTATGGATCCATGCTTCTTGCAAGGGACTCCTTGGTGATGCAGTTGGCTAAGCACGAATTGTTGGATCATGAAGATGGGGAAATAAGAATTGTGGTCATCTCTTGCATTAGTGAGATCACAAGGATTGCAAACCCTAAAATGCCGTATAGTGATGCCATCATGGAGGACATATTTGAGGTCATGGTGGGAAGTTTCCAAGGCCTTTGGGACCTTGCAAACCCTTGCTTTGGTAAGAGGGTTAGCATTTTGAACACTATGGCAAAGGTAAGATCTTGTGTGGTGATGATAGATCTAGAATGTAATGATCTTATTTCTCACATGTTTGAGGTGTTCTTTGATGTTCTGCATAATGATCATACTCAAGAGATAATGGTCTCCATGCAAACCATTATGTCTTTGGTATTAAATGAATATGAGAGTCCCCCAACACAATTGCTATCTATGTTGGAGGAAGGATTGAGTCAAGAGGCATCATGTGTTGCTCATACGCTAGCCCAAGGTGTTCTAGAGCAATGTTCAAGCAAAGTGAAGACTATGATTCTCCAAGGTATGAGTTCTTTGGTGTTTAAGGATAAAAATTTGGTATCTAATACTTGCATGAGAGTTGGCATTTGCACAGAAAAATCAGACTTAGTTCAAAAGGAAGAGAAGGAAGAAGAGCCCCTAGATGCAAATAAGCAAGGTAAAGAGTTATTGTTTGAAGAGGTTTCCTTGCCTTTGTATGATTGCATGCATGTTGATAAGATAATCATGGGAGATGAGCCCAAGAGGGAAGAGAAATCTGATTTGCAAGTTTGCATGGACAAGCAAAATGAGGACAGCCAAGAGGTAACTAATGATCATTATTTAGTTGTTACTAATGCTACTTGGATTGGCAATGAATGCAAGGATGAGGGGATGAATGATAGGAAAGAAGAAGAGGCATTTCCGAGCACTTTAGACCATTCTCAGCTTGCTGGTCCGTACGGTACTGTTGTACATGTGCAGCGAAAAAAAAAGGAGCAGCCAAGGTCACTATTGAGTGATCAAACACAAGCTTCAAAGGGGCAGCCAAGGGTAGACCTCAATATGGCCTTAAAGAGGTCTATTTCACCATATCTCCCTCCACATAAAAAGCAACCACTTAACAACTACATTGAGGTAATAAATTATTCCAAGTTTGATTTGGCTAGTACTAATGATGAAGTTGTTGATGAGCATGTGCATGCTAAAAAGGAAAAATCAGATTTGAAGGATATCATTCACCTTCATCATGAGCCATTTGAAGGACAAGAAGGGAGTATGAGTCTCATGGTTACTCCAAGTCATTTCCTACATGACATGAGCATTGATGAAGGAGAAAAAGGGCTTTGGATGAAGAAAATGATGAAGGAAAGAGCGCTGTCCTAAACTCAGAAATTCTGAGTTTTGTATATGATGGGAACAACCCAAGGTATGGTCTTTCTTATTTTATTTCTCCTCATATGTTGAGCTTTGATGGGTATGTTCATAAGCATGTTAGAGGGATGGATATGAGGCATATTGGTCATATTTTGATTGGTATTTTTGCTCCTAACACTTGGGTGCATGCGGAACATAATGGCAAAGGAGAAAGAGTGATTGATACTCTTTCCCACGGAGGTATGATAAACAACACATAAAGTCATTCCAAGGTATGAAGAGAGTGGATTATGGTTGCATACTTTTCTATCTCAGATTTGTACTTCTAATGAGAGGCATGCAAGTGACAAAGATAAAATGAGGATTAGGAAATGCAAAATGGAGCAAGAAGACTCCTTGGGACAAGATCATGCACATGGGCACTCAAAGGTATGGGAACCAATGATCTTTTCAAAAGAAATCAGATCTGATTTTCTGATTTTTACAGCTGGTTTCATGTGTCCAAGTGAAGTTTCAGATTTGAATATGGTGAATAAAGGTGTTGGCAAGCATGTCCTAACATTGGTGGACCCGGAAATCAATGGGAAGGGTACTTTTTTGAGTGGTAATAATAATTTTCAGTTTGAAGAACTTGTTAGGACAACCCCTATGGATTTTGTTGTTCATTATTGTGATGGTACACTTGACATGACATCCTCCAAAGTTTTTCTCCATCTTTAGCGCCATAATCTAGGAGGGAATCTTATTTTATGTAATGTAATTACTTGTATAAATCTGATTATCAACAGCAATATAACACCAATGAACACAATATTTTAGATAAATGATCTCAATGTGCAAGAAGAATAACTTAGCCACTTCGAGGGGGCAACCTTCAAACCAGACAATAAGACTCAAATGCTGAATATCATGATGAACTACTACCTGCTAACCCCTATATATACTATTCCTATGCTATGGCCAACACCAAGGCCGACCCACTAATGAAAATATAACATATATGATAGAGATACATAATGATAAGAAGTTATGATAGCCACAAGTTGGCTATATACATCCAATATAAGATATATGATTAAGGGCGTAACATGCCCCTTTCTTTGAAGCAACATTGTCCCCAATGTTGAGAAGATTTGAATCTTCTGCTGCGGGGAAATTTGCATCCTCCCAAGTTGCGTCTTCATTGTCTAGATTTTTCCACTTGATCAAATACTTAATGATGACCCTTGTCCTCAATCGCTTATTGCGTGTCTCGAAGGATGCATTTGCGGTTCAGGATGATTCGCCCTCTTCAACAAGCTTGGGTAACACGGTTTGGGTTGATCATCATGTCATTCAATTACCTTCGTTAGGCAAGATACATGGAAGATTGGATGAATTTGAGTAGCCGGAGGAAGTTCCAGTTTGTATGCTACATTTCCAATCTTCTGTAACACTTGATAAGGACCATAATACTTAGGTGAAAGCTTGTTATCCTTTTTTTGTTGTTTTAAGGACATTTGCTTATATGGTCAGAACGCACAAAACCCAATCACCGACTTCAAAATGTCTTTCACTGCGATGTTGGTCTCGCCTTTCTTTGCTTCATGCGGTTTTGTGACATGGCCAAATTCTCCTTGAGACTAGAAAGCACCTCTTGTTGGTGTTGAATATGTTCTTCAACTGCTCGAACCTTTAACTTGGACTCTCAAAGATGAAGTGATAGATGGTGGATGGTACCCATATAATGCCAAGAAAGGAGACATTTTAGATGAAGTATGAAAGGAGGTGTTATACCACCATTTTTCCAGTGGTAACCATTGGACCCATCTCGCTTGCTTATCTGATGTAAAACAACGAAGATATCCCTCCAAGCACTTGTTTACCACCTCTGTTTGCCCATCAGACTGGGGATGATAAGAGGAACTATGAGCTAGTTGTGTGCCCAAGCATGAGAACAAGTCAGTCCAAAAATTACTAGTAAAGATAGGGTCTCGATCACTTACTATAATCTTTGGTGTCCCATGTAGCTTCTGAATTGTATCCTTGAAGGCCGTTGCTATTGTACTCGCAACAAATGGATGTGATAAAGCACAAAAATGGGCATATTTGGTGAGTCTTTCCACCACCACCATGATTACATTTTTACCTTCTGATTTAGGCAATCCTGTGATGAAGTCCATGGACACCTCTTCCCACCTCTGGCTAGGAATAGATAGAGGTTGTAAAAGACCTGGGGACTTAATTGTTTCGCCCTTATTTTGCTGACAAACCATGCATTCTGCCACAAACTTTTGGACATCTCCTTTTAGCCCTTCCTAGAAAAAATCATGCTTGATTCGATGATAAGTCTTTAAGAAGCCAGAATGACCCCCTACTGGAGAAGCATGGAGCTCAGATAGAACCCTATTTTTAAGGATTGAATTCTTACATAGATATAATCTATCTTTATACCATAAAACATCTCCTTTCCATACAAATTTTTCTAACATGCTTGGATCTTGTTGGAGATTCTGAATGAGATTTTGTGTACCTGGGTCATTTTTCCATTTAGACCTTGCATCCTCTATCCAATCCTCATGTAATACTAGATATGGCACACAACAATGCCTAGGTAGATTCATCCTTTCGAGATAAAGCATCAACAACTACATTCTCTTTCCCTTTCTTATATTTTCTCAAAATCATACCCCAACATTTTGAGACCCATTTCGTTGTTCTTTCGATGATAAACGTTGCTCTAAGAAGTATTTCAGACTATCATGATCCGTCTTTACTTTAAAATGTCGTCCCATTAGATATGGTCTCCATTGCTTCACTGCAAGAAGTATTGCTAACATTTCTTTCTCATAAACTGGTTTAGAGATATTCTTACCTTTGAATTGGTGGCTCTCGAAGGCAATGGGTCGCCCTTCTTGCATGAGTACTGCCCCCATACCATACCCTGAAGCATCACATTCAACAATGAATGTTTTTGAAAAATTTGGGGTGGCTAGAACTGGAGTGGTGCACATGGCCTCCTTCAACTTCTCAAAGGCCATAGTAGCTTGCTCGTTCCAATGGAAAGAGTCCTTCAATAAAGTTGTGAGTGGTGTTGTGATGTTGCCATAATTCCTTACAAATCTACGATAATAACCTGTAAGCCCCAAAAATCCTCGGAGATTTTTTAGGGTTTTGGGAACCTTCCATTCAAGCATGGCTTTTATCTTGTTAGGATCCACTTTAACACCTTCATAAGAGACAATATGACCTAGATATTCAACTTCCTTTACACCAAAAGAACACTTAGAAGGCTTTGCATAAATTTGATGTTGTTCAAGAGTTTCCAACACCTTATTTACATGATGCAGGTGTTCCTCCCATGTTTTGCTATAGATTAATATATCATCAAAGAACACTAAAACAAACTTTCAAGAAATGGCTTAAAGATGGAATTCATCAAGATTTGAAATGTAAAGGGTGCATTTGTTAGTCCAAAAGGCATTACCAAGAATTCATAGTGTCCTTCATGTGTCCTGAAGGCTGTTTTATGAATATCTTCATCCCTGATTCTAATCTGATGATATCCAGAACGAAGATCAAGTTTTGTAAAGTAAACAACATGTAACTCATCTAGCAAATCATCAATTACAGGAATAGGAAACTTATCCTTAATTGTGTACTTATTGAGTTCCCTGTAATCTGGACACATGCGCCAATTGTCATCTTTTTTCCGTACCATCACTACAACAGAAGAGTAAGCACTTTGACTATGACGAATAAGTCTTGCTTATAACATCTCTTGAACTATCTTCTCAATCTCACTCTTTTGCATATAGGGGTACCTATAAGGTCTGATGTTGGGTGGTTGACTCCCTGGTACTAGCTGGATGGCATGGTCATGGTCTCTTTTTGGAGGCAGGCCCTTGGGCATTTCTCCACACACCACTAAGTGCTCATCTATCACTGCTTGCATATCTATGGATATAAATGTATTGGAATGATGTGCTTCCAATGAAAATAGTTGTGCCACAAACCCTTCTGCACCCTTTCTAAGCAATTTTTGCATCTGATGAGAACTTACCATCTGTGGGGACTTTGCTCTCAGTTCTTTTAGTTTAAAAGTCCTCCGTTCGACTGAAATTGCATGAACTCCCGGAAATTCATTTCAATGGTTCCCAAGGTGGTAAGCCTTTGAACTCCTAACGCAATGTTTGCTCCTTCCATGACAATGGCATACATATTGCTAGTTGGCAAGTAATCTCCCATGGCGAGATTAATGTTATGGCATTTTCCTGAGCAACTAACAGTTTTCCCATCAGCGATCATGACTTGACATTCTAGAGCTGGATAAACAAAGTAGTTCAAGCGTACCGCCAACTTATGATTGATGAAATTGTGAGTACTTCCCGAATCAATCAACACTGTTACCCTCTGTTTTTAAGAAGCCAACTACTTTGAGAGTTTGGGGAGTGCTAATACCGGAAATTGCATGGCATGATATTGTTGGCTGGGGATCTCCTAATTCCTCCTTTGGCTCTACCTCTTCATCTTCTTCATTTTCTTCTTCTTCAGTAGGTCCCTCAATGTAGAACAACTTCTTTTCAGCACACTTATGTCCTGGTCCAAATTTGTTGTCACAATTAAAACATAACCCTTTGGCTCTCTTTTCTTCAATTTGTTGAGGTGTCAGTCTTACTGGTTGAGGGAATGATGGTGGAAGGGTGCTACGATCTCTGATATTACTGATAGTTTGTTTCCTACTGGAAATAAATTTTTCCTCTGCCCTACGTGCCATGATCATAGAGTTTGAAACCTTATGAGGATTAAACATACGCACCTCAGTCTCAATTTGTTCTTTAAGACCCCAAGAAATAAGTCATTCAAATTATCTTCAGAATATTTTCCACTCGTAAGGAAAGGTTTTGGAATTGATGAATGTAATCTTTGATTGTTCTTGTTTGTTTGAGCTTTGCTTAATTGACTGAAATAATTCTCTAACACACTAGAACTATAGTGCAATTGCAACTCTTCGGTGAATACTTTGTCCATGTAACATTGAGGCCACTCTTTTCCTTTGAGCACATAACCATCCCAAATGAATTGGTCAGATTCAAGATACAACAATGCCATGGTAACCTTTTGTCCCGATGGAATTTGATGAAGATCAAAGAAATTCTCCATCTGGTTAATCCAATTGAGTGGATCCTTTCCATCAAACTTACGCATTTCCACTTTTGGAATCATGTTACGGGCTTACAGAGTGTTTGTATTTGGATTGGTCATGTTTGCAGATCCACCTTGGCTAGTTTGTCTATTACTTTGACCTAAAGATCCACCCTGGTTAATATGAGTATGATTGAGTTGTGGCTGATTAGGAAGGATATTATGACCCATGATATTGTAACTAAATTGGTGAATGAAATCCTCCAATCGTTGTCCAATCTTTTCTACATCTTCTTTCTTTGGCCATTCTACCCTGAGGTTTCGCAACTCTAACTCAAGATAGCTGACCTTATGGTTAGTTGAAGTAAACCCTAACCCTAAGGACTCTGTAGATACCCCTTCTGACTCTAACTCCTCAACTATTATCTCATCCTTATCAGGTGTTTTACTCGGAGTGATGGGATTCTTTTTGCCTCTTGTCGAAGGCCCACCATGATGCCCCAAAATGGTAAGATTTAAGGATCAAGGTCGAAATTTAGGGTTTGGGATTTCAATAGGAATTCGGCCAAATTTTATAAAACTCAAAGAACGAACTCAAACTAATTTTTAATCTTCTTTCTGGAAATGTAAATAACTTTGAAAAATTCCACAAATTGCACCCTAGGTAGCAATTATGAAAAACATAAATCCGCTATAACTTTTGCAAATCAAGTAAAAAATTCTTAAAATTTGGAGGGAAGCTTACTTGACTTATTTCGCCACACCACGAAAAATTTGCAGAAAAATTTGCTACCGATTTTGAGATATGGACGAACCTTCACAATTAGGGTTTGACGCAGTGTTGGCCAAGTTCAAGCTCTGATACCACTTGTAATGTAATTACTTGTATAAATCTGATTATCAAAGCAACAATATAACACCAATGAACACAATATTTTAGATAAATGATCTCAATGTGCAAGAAGAATAGCTTAGCCACTTCGAGGGGGCAACCTCCAAACCAGACAATAAGACTCAAATGCTGAATATGATGATGAACTACTACCTACTAACCCCTATATATACTATTCCTATGCTATGGCCAACACCAAGGCCGACCCACTAATGAAAATATAACATGTATGAAAGAGATACATAATGATAAGAAGTTATGATAGCCACAAGTCGGCTATATACATCCAATATAAGATATATGATTAAGGGCGTAGCATTTTAAAACATGTTTGAAAGTCACACTCAACAACAAATATTAAATGTATAGGGATTTAAATAAAAAAGGGGCCCATATGGATCGACCCATGCTTAGAAGAAATTATCTTATTTTAAATATCCAACATTAAATAATCCCCAGAAAAATGGGATTGCTTAGTCACTCAATTCACCTATAAAATATGAATTTATTATCCCAAGGTGAAATTGATTTTCTCCTTTATTTTAATTGATTTGCACAATAAAATTATATTTAATTTCTTTTAAATCACATGTGCAAATCAATTTTTTTCTTATTTTAATTTTACATTGAAAAGGGGGACATTACAGTCCTCCCTTACCAAAATTGTTTGCCCTTAAGCAATTGAAGATTTGGATGCTCTAAGATTGAAACATTTTTCCATGTAACATCCTTTATTGGTAGATCCTTCCATTTTACCAAATAATCGTTAATGACACATTTTCTTAAATTCCTTTCCCTTCTTTCCACTTTGTAATATCCCCTTGTGGGATATTAATTAATTATTATTAATTTACTTGCAAAAGAAGCAAACTTGTAAGAGAAACCCTTCTAGGTTCACCTCAAGTAACCTAGTGTCGGCTTCAATACAACCCAAATAGGGTTGGAGTGAGCCAAGGTAAGGGTTCAGATGGGCTATCTAGTTGGAATTTACACTCCTTTAACCAATAAACTTTGCACAAGTAAAATAATAAATTATAAACTGCTAAAATTGATTGAAAACTTTGAAAATTAATAACTCCCACAATATTAACTCTTTTAGCTTGAAACAAAGTGCAGTAGAAAGATAAACTTATGAGCTTTTAAATGCAACCAACATCAGAATTTTCCACCCACTGAAATCCACTCGAAACAAACCCCGTATCTACAGTTTAAGTCGGGGTTAGGGCAAAATATGCAAAATAATTCCAAAGTGCTTTTCCTTCCTCTAAAGTTTAGTAAATGCAGTTTTTCAGATCTGCAATCGATAGATCTATAACAACAGATTTAATAACACTTCAAACCCTCTCAAAACACTGTTAATACATGCCTAGGTAAGTCGACTTGTATTAAATAAATTCCAGCAGTGTAAGTAAACCAAACTAGCATGAAAATGGCCACAATATGCCCCAATTAGAAGCATAAATAAATCAGAATGTAACCTCCATATGCAACCTCATAAAATCATACCAAAATGCTTCATACCAAGTCGATTTGAGCTTACAAAATTCTAGAAATGAACAAGTATTTGGGCACAAAAACACCTCCAAACCAACTCTAAAATTGCCCTAGACAAGTCGATTTCATCAAGGGAAAACCAACAACATATAATAAATGATATTCACTCCAAACTCTCTCAAAGCAAGCTTATGTCCTCTCCCAAAAATGGCGACTTACATATATATATATAGAGAGAGAGAGAGAGAGAGAGAGAGAGAGAGAGAGAGAGAGAGAGAGAGAGAGAGATTGCAAAACTTATTAATTCAAGATCAAATGGTCACACACACTTCACAAATGGGTGGTGTTGATGAACTCCTTTTATTTTTGATTATAAGTGGGCATACATCCCTTCTTCAAGTATGAAGATAAGTTTCATAAACCGTCAACATGCGAAAAAGGAGTATCCACATCTTCTTTTATATCTTTTGCCTTGCACATCCTCCAAAGTTCTTCTCCATCTTTGGCGCCATATTCTAGGAGGGAATCTTATTTAAAAATGCCTGAAAGTCACACTCAACAACAAATATTAAATGCATAGGGATTTGAAATTAAAAGATGCCCAAATAAATCGACCCATGCTTAGAGATAATCAATTTATTCCAAATATTAATTATTAAATGGTCCTAGAAAATGTGACTTGCTTGGTAACTTGATTTTCCTCAAAAACAAATATTTATAATCCCAAGTAAATCGATTTTCCTTCTTATAATTGATTTGCACAATAAAATTATATTTTATTTCTTTTAACTCACATGTGCAAATCGATTTTTCTTATTTTAATTTTTATTTGAAAAGGGGGACATTACAAATATTTATTTAATTATTTAATATTTATGGAACAAGTAATATATTTAATTATTTAATTAAATTCCCAAAATGTAAATTAAAAAGGGAATTAATTAAATAATATTTGTATATTACTTGCTCCATAAATATTAAATAATTAAATAAATATTGCTTTATAATGTCAAATGATTAAAAATCACTCTTGAGGCAATATTATCTAATTATTTAATATAATTTTCTCCTCGCAACATCCCTAAAGGCCATGGGGAGTGATAGGCTAAGGGTTTTAAAAAATGAGGACATTACAACATATAACAACAATCTGATTTTTAATTTAAAAACTCTTACAAAAATAAAAACTGAAATCTTCAATTATTCCTCAAGTATTATCAAATGGGAATACCCACAAGGGGCAAAGCATTCAGAAATGCTCTAGAGATGAATATGCAAACAAATATTTTTTTCCACCGAAGTTTTAATTTATTTTTCCAATTGGAAATACCACAGTAAAACAACTGACCGTTTGTTGCTAGAATTGAAGGAAGAAAGGCTGAAAAGGCTGTCCTCGTACAGATTAAGACCTTTGGCAAGCTCTAACACTGAATGCTTGGCCTGAAATACCTGCAATAGTCCCCACAAGGGGTCGCCACATTCCTTAGAGGGTCGGCCAGCCCAAAAATGCCCCAAAACGCTGCTGTTACACTTCCCAATGCTGCTCACACTAGTAGATGGATGCCCTAGCTGGAATAGGACTGAAAATCTGCTCTTTGGTGTGTACCCTAGCTGTTAAACCCTGAAAATAGCCTTGAATATGTGCCCTAGCTCTGTAAAACTGATTGTTAGCTCAAGTATGACCTTTGGATGAGATCACCAATGAGAATTTGAGGTTTTCGTCCCCAAATTCTGAATACCAATGAGGTTTTTCGTCCTCACTAGCTGCAATGTTGAAGCACAAGCTTAACACCCAAAAATCTGAAATGATATGATCAAGAAGTACCCACAATGAACCCCTAAGCTGCCTTTTATAATTTTCCATTTGCCTTTCCCAAGTTGGCGGCTCCACTTTGGGCCTTTTCTTTATTTTTAATAAAGTAACACTTATATTTCTATTTTAGCATTGACTTCATTAAAATTCACCTTTTAATTAATTATAATAAAATATAAGTTGCCTTTAATATAACATAAAGTTACTTTTTTTGGCTAACTTAGTCATATTATTAAAGTATTTAAAAATACTTTTCATTTTAATAATAATAATATTATTAAGTTGCCCAAAAGATTAGAAATGACCGGGCCCAACTTAAATAATATTATTAATTATTTTAATCTAGAAAAGGGGACATGACATGTGCTGAATATGGTAAACAATGGTGATTCTACTAGCACAAGTCCTTAACATAATTTGCCTTTTTTTACAGGATTCTTGCAAATCCAAAAAAGAGTACCGAATAGGATTAAGTCTTCATTTTACAAGTCCTCATTTTACAAATGAGTTTCTATACATTTGACCTTTCTAAACAGCTGGCTGCGTGCTTCAATTGTAAATGGGATCACAAAAGATTAACATTTAGCATTGGGTAGGTTTAAGTTCTTAAAGGACACCATTATGTGGATTAGTAATGTCATTTGGCTCTTGAAGACTCATTTATGTGTCTTAATATAGTATTAACACATGTCGGGCTTTGAAAAATGCTTAATGCTCTCGTCTTTTGAAGCTAGAGCTTGTGTATCAATGTGTTTAGAGAATTTGATTTATATGCTTTTATTTTGTTTGCAGATGAAAATCCATATTTAATGCTTACTAGAGCCTTGCATAACAATTAAGATGCTAAGTGAGGTTTGAAGGCATGAACAAGTCGGGCCCCCATATCTATATAGTTTGCAGCCCTATATATATGGATTCCACAAGAAAACAAACACTTAGTTTGATTCGATTTCTCGGGAAGCCGAAGTTATAGTTTTATATAGAGGGAGGGCATCTTCCCCAGCTGTATCTATATAGGGAATTGAAGAGGAAGTTCTAGTTCTATATAGAGGGGGAGGGGAGGGGGCTATTGAAATCCATTTCCTCTGGGCCATATGCACCAACCGAAATAGATCTATATCCATGTCTACATAGAGGCTGAGGTAAGGGTCAGTGATGATAAAGCCTCTTGGAAGTAGAAGATGTAATGATATTTCTTTAAATTGGGGTGTGGGAAGGTGTGATCAATATTTACTGATGGTAAATGCCTTTGAAATTGCAGTTAGCTATGAACTATATTGAATCAAGAGTCAAAATGGTACTCCTTGATCGTCATAAGGCTAAATGCTATATTTACAAGAATATTTGAAATTCAAGGGTGCATTTTCACAATTACCATGTAAGATGAATTTTTAAAAGAACAAGAAAACTTTAAATTGTTGATTAAATGACCATTTTCTAGAAGATTACAAAAGCATAATTAAAGTGACCCATTTAAATTCATTTTTAGAAGAACATTTTTGAAATGAAAATTCCCTTTGAAAGAAATTTAGAAAACACTTTTTAGTTTAATAAATAGTGATGGTTTTGTTCAAAAATTACAACTTGCCAAAAAAGAGTGAATTGGAAAATGTACTTTGGAGTTGGGAATATAAACATTTTTGTTGAATGTGTAATTAACCCCTACTTGAATGGTCTAAAATGAAAAACTTTGGATTTTTCAGAATCGAGCAATCTGTCACAAACCAATAAGGGTAGGAAGCTTGGTTCTATTGAAGATATAACAATATCAAAATAATATTATATGTCTAAGTGCAATTGTATTGAGATCCCTACTCGGATCAATCTCTATTTGATATTTGACTTAGAAAAACACAAGATTTGTCGCTACTTATTTTCCAATGAAAAAGTGAATATGAAAAAATTCATTTGCATAGACACATGGAATAATAATAAGAGATGCACAATCATCGAGAGACAAAAATGAAGAGGATGCAAAATACAATAATAATGTCTTCATAAATCATGAAAGCAATATATACATTTCTCCAATTTGTTAATACTCAATAAAATTTTGGATAGAGAACTCGATTATATCTACACAACATATACATAAAGGAAAGGGGATGGTGTAATGTCCCTTTCTCGGGCTGAAACTGAAAAATAAGAGTTTTGGCTCAAACACAAATGACAACTTCTGATTTTTACTACAACTACCGGTCAATCACTTTAACTTGAGAGGAACAAACTGAAAATGGCATTAGCAACAAAGAGAAATCTGAATATTTATGACAACAAAGGAATTTATATGAAGCCAACAATATTACCACTTAGCCATAACAATGAACACGGGTTTCTATTTCCTAGGGCAGCGAACTGTATGAGCTTTTCAAGACAATATTCTTCTGCAATATAGACTGAAAATCAATATAGAAATATCTCAAACACTTCATAAGTCCAACAAAATGAAATCTGGAGCAAATATATATTTTATAATTTTAATTCAAGTGCAAATACAATTGAAACTTAAAAATTCATAACTCCATCAATACTTGGAGTTTTAACACAAACAAATGCTCAAAAGGATTTCAGAGAGACCAGCTATCAAATAAAAGTGAAATCACACTTTTCCACCTATGAAACCCCTCCAAAAGAGATCCCGAACTTACCAAGTAGTTAGATCAAGTGGAGGAAGGGTGCTGTCGACACTAAAATTTTTCTCCGGAGTTTTTATTTCATTAATGTATGTATTAGGAATAGGATGTTAAGTATAATTAGTAGTAGCGTCGATAGAAGATAACGGCGCCGTCGATGCGGTGCCGCCAATAATGTGGAGTACGGTAATAGTCAAAGTACAATAGGAATGTTGTAAAAGTAAATATTTGTCGTAAGTGGTCCAGGTAATGTTAAAATGTCAAAGTTTGGGTAATTAGAGAAGTAAGGTCTACATGATTAGGAATTAGAAATATTATATTGGTAATAAAGACAAAGAGTGAGGTCATAAATATTTTGTGTATTTTATTTGTAAAAAGTCTAAAAATGTGGGAACGCATGTAAAATGATAAGGTTTATCTTATCTTAATGAGATAAGCTTACATGTATGAGATAAGAGTTAAGGTATGGAATATGATTCGTCGAGTGGATTTCTTATCCTATCTTAGAGATAAGATGGATGAGCACGGAAGTTCTATAAATAGAGAGGCCACCCCCCTCATTTAGCATAGAAGGAAGTAGTGAGAAATATTGTAGGAAGTGTGCGAAGGAAGCCATCAGTTTAAAGGTGTGTTGAAGAAGCCATTAAGAGGTGTAATTGTAAAGTTTCTCCCATAGTCTTGGTGTAAGGCAAGTGAAGTCAATAACACTTGAAGTACCTCATGGGTGAGATTGTAACAATTTCATGTTAATATTATCATTTACTTTGATATTTCAGATTTGTCATCATTCCGTCTTATCATAGTCGATGGTATTCTTGTGTTATGTTGTTTTGTTTCTAGATTACATCCACCAAACTAAAGGTGTGCATTAGTAAATAATCATAGCACGAGGAGTTCGGTGAAGAATTATCATAGTGCGGATTGGTGTTGACGGTGACAACACCCTGAAAGTGCCCTATTTGGAGTAGAAGTGCCGTATGCACAAATAAACACTTTGTTCTAGAAATCTGCGTAAATCTACCAATGAAGTTCACTTGTGACTCTGAATGAAGCCACCAATGCACACAAGAGTGTTTCCGTTCCTAAATGTGATTCTATTGAAGGTTTTCGTCCTCAATAGGTAACCAAGGAAGGGGTTTCGTCCTTCAATGGCAAGAAGAGGAGCTACACTAGTTTCAAATCTAAGTAAATGTCAAATGATGAATGATAATGATCCCCTCCTCCATTCGAATGTAATGTCCCCTTTTTCGGGACATTACTAATATATATCGGTTCACTCTTTTTAGCAATGTAACCCCTTGGCATGCCTAGCGCTACAAGTGGGAGTTTCTGGATAGTTTAGAATGTGCACATAGGATAGCAATTTCTTAATATTAAATTAAGAAATTAAATAAAGTGCACATGATAGTAGTTCATTAAATATTTTTATTTTAATTATGTTTTAGGATGAAAACATTAAATGGTTGGTCATTGGATATTGCACCTCTTAATTCTATAAAAGAGGGGTTACATTTCCTTTGTGAGGATGTTTTTGGATGATTATCGATTTGGCTCCATGCTTGGAGAAGGGATGTATGCCCAAATTTGATACTCTTGCTCTTTTTTTCTTCATTGAAGATCTCTTGCAATTAATTGGAGTTGGTTTGAAATCGATTTGTGTTAGATCTATGCTCTTTTGCCTTGACGACTTTCCTATGTTGTTTGTAAGTGTTGGATCTCTCCTTTGGCAGTGATTTCTTATGTGATTAGTCTCCTATGTTTGGTGTATTTTATTGTGTTAACATGTTGGTCATGTAACTAAGCATGTTGGTGGGATATTTTAATTTGCAAACTCTCCTTCATGGCCCGAATGCCCTCATGACTTGTGATTATTTCAACGACCAAGTATTGAAGAGTAAGTCTGCAATATTCATATTATTCTGCCCTGTGAATCGACTAGGTTCAAGTGAAGTTTGAATGTTTAATGTTCTATGGCAGCGATCAACTTTAGGGAGCTATGATATGAGTTCAATGCATTGATTAATCCTCCTTGGCAGCGATTTCACTCTAGATAATATTCTCCTTTGATTGGCTGATATATTCCAAGTCTAGCAAGTTGTAGGTTGCACAATATTATGGTATTTTGAGACCTCATGTTTGCAGGTTTAGCTATGGTATATTCTTTAAGTGGATCGACTGATTTAGAGTGTGGTTTGGGTGTTTAAAGGCCTCTTGTTACAGCGATCTGTGTAAGAGGGTTTAAATGTAATTTTTAGTGTTCCTTAGCAGCGAATTCCATGTTGGTTTGAATGGTAATCAGTGTTTATTGCAGCAATCTGTATTTGGGTGGATCTCCTGAGTTTATTGCAGCAGTTTTGTGTAGATTTCTGAGTGTATTTGTCTCTGCTGGAAGTTATTCATTTATACTCGGATTATTTGATTTAATTGAGGCCATTAAACCCTTCCTTGGGTTTATTGAGTCATTAATGCCATTAAATCCTATTCTGGATTTATTGAGCAAATATCAAGCCTGATTAGATCCAGATCTCGGTTGAGTTCAAGGCACCTTGCCTGATCCAATCGTAAGTTGGAGCTACTTCAAGGTCATGCACTCTATTATAATCAGTGGAAAGGTTTGATTATATGGGAATTGATTGCAAGAATCTGATCGCTGTTATATAACTTCAGTTTATTATCAGCTTGCATATTTTATTTCACGAATATTGGTTGCCTCCTAGCTAGTCCCACGAAGGGGACATTGCATCGACCTCCTTAAGTTTCTTTGGCGCGAGGATGAATTAAAAGATCGATCTATATGACCGACCTCTTAATGAAGGGGGAAGTGTACTTATAATCTTCACTTAAGAAGACCAACTTCATAGAAAGGGAAAGAGTATTGCTTCATCTCCATTGCAGCTCTCAAGAAGACCGACCTTAATGAAGGAGAAGATAGAAGTTCCTTTTGCTTTGTCATTCACCTATCACCTAATCGAATCACTCCAAGCCATAATTAGTAACCAAATAAATAAGGAAAATACAATCACTTACAATTACGGTAATATTCACCTCCCTTACTTTCCTTCCTTGAAGCCCACGAAAGGTGGAATGGGCCCAATGCCTTTATAGAGACTAGTGTGGAAAAGGGGATATTACATTCCTCCCTTCCCAAATTTACTTGCCCTCAAGCAAATGCAAACTCATATGCCCAAGTGGTGTCCCCAGATTTCATCATGAAATCTGTGACTGCCCTATCTGAAAAAAATTCCTACTTTTAAAATAATGGGTCGTTTTGTGTTTTTATTGCTTGAAAGTTCTTGTATTGCGTTAAGAAACTCCCAAAGAGCTATATTAGCCATTTTCACCAAATGCCCAGATGCCCAAAATTATTATATTCGTCATTGCCGGGATTTGTCTCAAGGGAAATTTGTATTTAATTATTTTGAGCCCGTTTGAGGCAATTTGCACTCCGATTTAACCTTGTTGTGATCAAACATATCATTATTCCTATATACTAGGAAGGGTTTTAACTTGGAATAAGTTCTGGGCTTTATTTGTGACTTTTGACAAATTTTTTTTGTGTTTTTGTGCTTCTCTGTTTCGTTTTCTGTGAAATTTCTCTAGATCAATTCCTTTCCCGGTTTGGCCCGATTCTTGGCATGGAGTAATTGGGAAACATATACGCACATTATGCCAGAAGGAAGTCGCCATCGGAGGTCCAGGTTCATTGGGAAAAGACGAAGTCGCGCACCAAAAAGCCTCTTCTGGGCTGGCCACATTTTTGGAAAACAAAGAATTAGAGTGGATAATGGGAAAATTAGAAGCAACAGGCAGGTGGGATTTTTGTACCTATCTTGCAGGGTACTTTTTCCCATGATAGAAAAGTCACTTAAGTTGCAGTGGGAAAATTAGAGGCAGTAGGCAGGCGAAAATTTATTGCCTGCCTTGCAGGTAAAAATTCCCATGGTGGAATAAAACAAAAGTCACTTAAGTGAATCATGAGATTTTATTACCTGCCTTGTAGGGTGAATAATCCCATTATGAAAGTCAAATGACTTAAGTGACAATGGGATTTTCGGGGCTGCCTTGTAGGGTGAAAATTCCCATTGTCATGTGTTTTTAAAAATAGAATTATTTTTGCCCAAAAAGTGCGACCCCTTCAAGGAGAACATGGCAGCCTTTAAAGTGATTTAATTAATTAATTCTTCTCCTAAAATTGGTGCCCAAGCATGGAAGAAAGTCAACAAAGCAAAGGGGAATAAATCAACTGGAAATAGATTGTCTAAAATTAAATAAATAAATTTATTTAATGGCAGCCCCCTCTTATGAAAAAGTGCGCCCCATTTGAGAGATAAATAATGCTTTTTAAAACATTAAATGATTAAATTAATTCTTATTTTCAGTGGCTAAGGTTAAAGTACACTGTGAAGCTTAAGTGAAGTGAATAGTGGATGATTAAATTGAATAAATTTAATTTATTTGATGGCTGTCCTTAAACATGCAATTTTAGCACATTAGTTAAAGAGAAAAGCATGATTTTTAATTAATTAATTGCCAGGAATAGGAGGGGCAATTATTAATTATAGAATTATGAGGGTTATATAAGCATGGGCTGCCATAAGGGTGAATTAATTAATTCACAGGTGAAGAAGTGCAGCCAGAAGAAAAGTGCGCCCCATATTGAAGAGGATTTTGCCCAAAAGAAAATCAAATCAATGCTAAAGGCTTCCAATTTTGGCCCATGCATTGAAGGAGGCTGATTTGTGTTTGCATAATCGTTTGCATAGGTGATACACGTGCTCAGGTGAAGTTGAAAGAATTCATGCTCACTTTGCATGCAAATAAAACATCAATTTTTGGGGCAGCAGTTCGAATAGTGCAAATTTTTATTATTAAAAATCATTGTTCATGTTCGGTTGCCATCTTTGTCTGCGAATTACTTGCGAGGAATTCATAACAGGTGCTTTACAAAAGAAAATGAGCTTTAATCAATGTCCAATACATTGAATATATCCTCCGAATCTAAAGAATTATCCAGATCGCACAAAGTATTGAAGAAATCCGACCAAATAAGAAAAAAAAAGAATCACTGATGCATACATGAAAAAGGACAAGATTGCAGCTTTCCTTTTCCTTCTTCTTTCCTCCGACAAAGTAATTGAGCGATCAATTAAATTATACAACTTAAGTGATTGGTTTAAAAGCCATTACTTGAAGAAGTCTACTTGGAGATAGGTGGCAGACGTGCAAAATAGAAGGTTCTATTTTCAGTTGCAAATCATGCATGTCATGCAAAGAGGAATTTTAGGAGGGAGATTGCAGTTGTTTCCTTTCCCACTTCCACACGTGCTAGTTCAACTAAAAGCTTCGACTTGTAATTGCCCCCTACATTCTATAAGTAGAAGAACCTACGGTTTAAAGAGCAGAATTTGTAAGCAACAACCTTGTGTTCCAGACTTTGTGCTGAAACCCTTGAGAGCCACTTGAAGCAAAGGAATATGAAGGAGCAGATTTCGAGAGAACTTTGTGTCACGGTGTATTGTGTTTCTTGTTTTTTAGCTTAGATCTTTTAATGAACTTTGTGTTATTTCAGATCTAGATCTAGAGCTACCTTTGCTTAGAATTTTGTGTTTATATCTATTGGTTTCTTCTATGTGCATGCAATCAACTCTGCTATCTATTGATTGGGATGCACATCTTCCCCATTTCTTCTTTGTGTTTATATAATTCCCTTTCCCTTCTTCTATAAATATTTCATTTCTTTAAACAATTGCTTACTTGCTGCAGAACTGTTCAGTTATGGTTCATGAACTGAGTAGTTAAAGTAAAACCCCATTTAGATATTAGCATACTTTAATTGACAAATCGACTGGGAGCCTCACCGGTAAATGAAGGAGATTTATCTCATGACTGCCTAGGTTTTGTGCTATGCAGAAAATCTGGCCAACACCAAGTATCATCATATCAAGGTGGAGGAACATGCTGTAGTGCTCCCATAATTTGAATCCTGTGCCTGTTAAATGAAGGAGCTTCAATCCAAACAAACTCATACCTCTGTTGCCCCTCTCTTCAATGAAGTCTTTTTTATCTTCCACTTAAAAAACAACCGTGACATATCTTTCTTTTGCGTACTTAGCTGTACCAAAATCTCTCCAAACTGCTGTAGTGTCCATCATAGAGCAAGAAATGGATGAATAATCAACTTGACCAACTATCCCTCTGATTACTAGATGCAAATAAAATTGTGGATGGCCTAAAAACAAGTTACAACCATAAAATACTTGGGACCTCATCTAAATCAAGATTATCAGTTTTGATTTATTTGTTTCTTCTAGTCATTTGTATCCTTCTTCCCACATCATCCAATGATGAAATCCTTTTAAAAGTGCATTGTTGCTGCTGCCCATGGCTGCTAATGGCAGTCCCAACTCTGAATTTTGCATGCTCAGCCATATGACATTGATATAACAACCAACAAATTGAAATCTTATTGGAAGGGACAATTTTATGAGTAGTTTAGAAACTGAAAAATTGTCTTATAAGAAATGAACTTTTGAGAACAGATCTATAATGAAAAACAACTACAATGGTCCTTAGTTCAAGATTCATACATCCCACAGCTTACCCCAACTTGATGTAGAAGATGGCTTTGAATAGGTGGTGTCCCAGATTTCACCTTGAAATTTGGGACTATCCATTTGAAAAAAATCATTCCTTTTAAAACAACAGTCTTTTCGTGTTTTTATTGCCAGAAGATGTCTGTATTACGTTAAGATATTCCCAATGAATCATATGAGCCAATTTTGACAAATACCTAGATGCCGAAACTCATTTTATCCCTTTGCCAAGTTTTGTTTTAAGGGAAATTTTTATTTAATTATTTATTAAATAAATAATGCCCCGTTTGAAGTAAATTGTGCTCCGGTTGAATCTTGTTGATGTTTTGCATGCCAGTATTCACACATCTCAATAGGGTTTTCACCGGCAATGAATTCAGAGCCTTGTCTGTGACTTCTGACAACATTTTTCACTTTTATTTATTTCTTTTGAATTTTTCTTCGGTCTTCTCTGCAGTTTCTCTGTGAAATTCCTCTAGGTCAATTTCTTCGCCAGTATAGTCTGTTTAATTGCACGAAGCATTTGAAGATCATCTCCGACACAACCCAGCAACGAATCGGCCTCAAAATGCAAGCTTCTGACCAAAAAAGATGAAGTCATGCACAAAAAGCCTCTCCTAGGCAAGTCGCATTTTCTAGAAGTAATGAGTGTAAGCTGCGTAATGAGATTTTTAGTAGTGGCAGGCAGGCGAGAATTTCTTACCTGCCTTGCAGGTACTTTTTCCCATGAAGTCAAAGTCACTTAAGCTGCGATGGGAAAATTAGAGGCGGTAGGCAGGCGAGAATTTCTTACCTGCCTTGCAGGGTGAAAATTCCCATTATAAAATAAAAAAATCACTTAAAGCACCGATGGGAATTTTCTGCTTGCCAAATTAGAGGCGGCGAGGCAGGTGGGAATTTCTTACCTGCCTTGCAGGGTGAAAATTCCCATTATAAAATAAAAAAAATCACTTAAAGCACCGATGGGAATTTTCTGCTTGCTGATAGGCTAACTTTTCCCACCAAAGAGATTTATTCACCCATGCAAGTCGCACTTTATCAAAGGAGGTCAGTTTTAATGCAAGTCGCACTTTTTGGAAGGAAGACTTTAAGCTGCCAGTGGGAATTTTGGCAGTGGCAGGAAGGCGGGAATTTCTTACCTGCCTTGCAAGGTAATTTTTCCCATGAAGTCAAAGTCACTTAAGCTATCCAACAAAAGTAATCTCATAATTTTCCAACCATGAAATCATGCCCAAATATGCAACAAAAATCTGCAAATGAGTAGATAAATATGAAACCCTACTCTAAAAATCACCAAATCATAGTCTCTATCTCCAAATATAATGATAAATCTGAATATGAACTCAAATCACAATTATCAGCTCTTTATGATACCAAATCAGTCCCTTAAGCAACTCGCCTAGGGCTAGGAAGAACAATGAATGCACTAGTAGTGCCAAATCAACTCACATGAGACTCCTAGATGAAGCCTCTAATGGATCCCTTGAGGGTTTTCGTCCCCAAGAGAGATTGCCACACCTTTAGGGTTTCGTCCAAGGTGGAGAAGGAAGATGCACGCCGTGCAAAATCCAACAAGAATAACAAACATCCAATATGCTCCTCCAAGTGTAGCGAACTCCTCTTTATAGCCTCCCAATGCTAAATTAGAAGCTTCCAAGAGGACCGACCCATAATGGAAGAATAGAATGCTCCACATGCAAGCTAATGAGAAATTAGAACAAAAATGCCCAAATAATTCCATGACCGACCTCAAGCATATAAAAGTATTTAAAAATACTTGTCGCACAAGTATGAGGCTTTATGAGTGGTGTCTGTAAAAAAGGGGACATTGCGGTGCTGCTCGAAAATAAGCCTCTTCCTTCTTTGTGGTACCCATGCTTGGAATTCCATCCATTCTAGTTTGAAGTATTGCTTTCTTCCTTTTATCCTTGAGTTCCAACATAAGATGTAAACAATATATACCAATACTTATGCTCACCTCCTTTGGATGGTTGTTACCTTGCTGATTTGGAATTCCAATTGTTGCCTCCAAGTTGCCCCACTGAAATTTCTTCACAAATTGGTTTGGATCAGACCATAGGGGTGTGGATGAGGGGTTGTAATAGCCATGTACAACTCTAAATTTCTTTCCAAGAAATGCCAAAGATGTTGGGATGTTGCCTTTACTCATTCTCAATGGTCGAACTGTCTTACAAATCATTTTAAGTGAAAAGAATGTTTTCAAACCTGCCCATCTCTTGCTACCCATGTAAAATATGCACCACCCACTACCTAAACTTGGGAAGAACAACCCATCATGGCATTAGCATAGCAGCCTAACTATTTTTTTGGATATTAGTAACATAGGAAAAATGCAACAACTGTAATACTTGAAATCTCTTTCACACATCATGTTAAACCTAAAGAACTTCATCAAATATAACAACTCTTCAACTGTCCAAGGAGAGTACTATCCATCCAAAATATGAATTTAGAAAGAACATCTTACCATTTTCCCACACCAAGCTTCTTGTTGCGCAACTCTGATTATCTTGATAACCTTGCCTTGGAGTGTAGAACTTGGCTTCAAAGAACACTCTAGGAGTAAATCCTTCACAACTTTGTTAGGATACATAACAAGTTCAAAACAATCCTTCATAAAATTTCTTTTTAACCATATGCATGGAGTAGCAATATTGAATTCAACAAGGACTTCCTCTTTCTTATAACTCAAAGGATCAACCGAACCCAAACCTTTATGTTCACATAATCTTGAACTTGCACGCAAATGATGTATGTGTCCCGTGTTACTCAAAGTGCTTCACCGTATCACCAATTATATTATGAGGCATCAAACATGACATATGATCATTCTTTTCAACAAACTACCCATGATGGCACAAGTATGGCAACGACATAGGAGGAGACAAAATGTGATCATTTCTATCATACCTTGGGCTGCCTACAAGAAGCTCACCCTTATTTTGTTGGTACTTGATCTTCAAGGTTATGAACTCCTTCAATCTGCCCACCATTGACCACTTTTGGGAAATTCCAGCTTAATTGTAAGTAATCATGAAGAAGCTGGAAGTGCCTTCCTTCATGGACATACTCTTCCATAATGTCATCCTCATATACTTCATGCAAATTTGATTTTTCTTCTCCATTTTTTTTGCTACATGCCGCCACTAGAAATAAAGGAATCATCATTGGATATCAGAGGAGTTTTACCTTGCAACTCGTGCTTCATGATTTCCTTCTCTTTCTTAGGCTCGTGCTTCAAGATTTCATCAAACCCTCGACCCTTCATATTGCTGTTATGGAAATCTGTCAATGGCTCGTCCTTGGAAAGACCGATGGGTACTTCCACCTCTTTGTTTGGAGATTCTTGCTACATCAAAAATCCTTTTTGGTTCTTCATCTAAAGAACACCTTTCATGTCCTTAAACAAGATCTTCTTGGGGCTCCACCTTAAAAACCTCTTGTAGATCTGATTTTTCTTTTTCTATTTTCAAGTGGGGTTCCTTTGGGTTTGGCTCTTTGCGCAGTTTCTTATGGTCTAGGGTTTAACCCTAACATCTTCATCCATGCTTCGGCTGTCCCCTTGTTGGAACCATCAAATGTGGAGAGTGTCACCTTTCCCAAGGCATGTTGAAGATCCTCCTCTAGTGCTTGAGGTCTAGGCTTGGGCCTTGATTTACCCTTGCTTACCCTTAAGAATTTGGCAAGCGAAATAGCATCACGAATCTCATTTAGAAGAGCCCTATATTCTTCATAGATAGCCACAATGTTGTGACCCACTGAATGTTGTGATTTCGCACTGTAGAATGACTTCTTTCTTTGGTAAGAACCTAGGTCGCCAATCTATGTCTATATTCTTTATTCTTGCCTTGCACAAATACCCTCAGGTGGAAAGATCGATGCTCGATACCAATGTAATGGCACTTTCTAGGGATGAAACTTAAAATAAGGGTTTTGACTCGAATCCAAATGACAACTTCTGATTTTTATTACAGCCACTTTGTCAATAACTTTAACCTTAGAGAAAGAAACTGAAAATGACATTAGCAACAAAGAGATATATGAATATTTATGATAGTAATGGAATTCATATGGTTGCCAACAATATCACCACTTAGCCCTACCGATGAACCTGATTTTCTATTTCCTACGAAAGAAAATTGAATGGGCTTTCAAGACAATATTCTCATGCAATATAGACTGAAAGTCAATATAGAAATATCCCAAACACTTCATAAGTCCAGCAAGATGAAATCTGAGTGAATATATATATATATATATATATTTTATAATTTTAATTCAAGTGCAATTACAACTGAAACTTCAAGATTCATAATTCCATCAATACTTGGAGTTTGAACACAAACAATGCTCAAAATGATCTCGGAGAGACCAGCTAGCAAATAAAAGTGAAATCACAATTTTCCAATGGCAAAAATCCCTCTAAAAGTGATCCCGAATTTCTCCGGTGGGTAGATCAAGTGGAGGAGGGTGCCAACACCCTTGAAAGTTCCCTAGCTGGAGTAAAGTGCCCTATGCACGATAAACACCTTGCTGTTCACGAATGAAGCCACCAATGCACACAAGAGGGTTTCCGTCCCGTGTGTGATTCTATCGAAAGTTTTCTTCCTTCAATGGCAAAAAGAGAAGCTAGACTAGCTCCAAATCCAAGTAAATGTCAAATGATGAATGATAATGATCCCCTCCTCCATTCGAACCTTCTTGAGTCCCCTTCTTTGGCGCCAAGGATGAATTAGAAAATCAATCTTCATGACCGACCTCTTAATAAAGGGGAAGTGCACTTTTAATCTTTGCTTAAGAAGACCAACCTCATAAAAAGGGTAAGAGTATTCCTTTATCTCCATTGTAGCTCTCAAGAAGACTGACCTTAATGAAGGCAAAGATAGAAGTTCCTTTTTGCTTTGTCATTCACCTATCACCTAATTGAATCACTCCAAGCTATAATTAGTGATCAAATAAATAAGGAAAATACAATCACTTACAATTATGGCAAGGTTCACCTCCCTTGCGTTCCTTCCTTGAAGTCCACGAAAGGTGGAATGGGCCCAAGGCCTTCATAGTGGCTCGGCTAGCGTGGAAAAAGGAGATTACAGATGAGAGGTTTGACTGCAACAGTATGCATTGATTCGAACCAATGAAGACAAGTACAACAACCAGAACAGAGGCAAGAGATTGCTGCAACCATAAATGCTGTACTCTCATTTGAATCACGTATATATAAAGATTGCAAGGAAGCTTTTAAAGGAAGGAAGCATTTAAGAGAAGAAACGTGTGCACAAAGATATGCACAATGTTTAAGAATATTCAATCTCATTTAGAAAAAAACGTCAAGTCATGTGACCATGTTTAGATTGAGTATGACCATCTCATCAGTTCCTCCCCTATTTGAGGGATTCATCCCAAATTTCTGTTGTAGATGTGGGAATTCCTACCAAGTGGTCATAGACTTTCTCGTTGTAGTGCACGTGGAAACATCAAGAAGAGTATCTTCATCCAAATAATAACCTCTTCCTCCAAATGTGGTGGCTCTTTGCGTTTGAGTTGACTCACATTTATAACATCACGCATACCAAGCTGAAAAGGAAGATCTAATCGAAAAGAATCTTCCTAATTTGCTACAAAATGTTATAAGGCCCACACTGAATACATTTGAGACTGTGATACTGCCGAGATTTATATTATTGTTTGATCAAATGGAGCCAAGCTTTGTCACCATCCTGAAAATATTGGAAAACTTAATGCCTATCATGAATCTCTTTGTGAATGGTGCTGCCATGCTTTTAATTGTTGTTCATTGAAATGGAACCAAGCTTCGTCACCATCCTGAAAATGTGGAAAACATTGTCACCAATCATGAAGCTCTTTGTCTTTGGCTCGAGTCTTCAATTGTGAATCATGGACTTGTGTATTGACTTTAGTCAAATGTTGAACAAAAGAAGATTCTTTAACTTGCTCCTATTCTTCATGAGACGAAGAATTTGTGAAAAGAGCTACCATAATATCATAAAGAACAAGGGCTTGAGGCCCACAAAAATCCTCGAATGGAGAACATCTTGTAGATACATGGATGCAACACACAAAGATAAGTGTCCCATTGTTTATTTTTCCGATGACAGATGTGGAGAGCGTGAATCAAGGAGCGATTAACTACTTCGGCTTGACCATCAGTTTTGTTGGATGAAAGGATGTAGAAAATGTCAAATGAGAACCTAAAATATTCCACAAAGTTTTCCAAAGTGATGCGGAAATTTGAAGTCACAATCACAAACAATGGTGTGTGGTAAGCTGAAGTGACACCATACATGCTAGAAAAACAACTCAGCAGCTTTGGAAGCATATACAGTTTTTGGCATACAATAAAAAAATCCTTCTTAGAAAACTGACATGCAACAACAAGAATACAGTCACGTTTCCTAGAAGTGGTGGACAGAGTTTATTCATAAAGTCCATGGAGATGGATTGAAGCCCTGGTGGGAGTGGGAAGTTGCCGATATAAACCAGCTTTTTTAATTCTTACGAAAGCTTCGATTGATTGCATAATGAACACCTCATAAAATATTCCAAATGCTTACTTGTAGGACAACATTTTTTTTGTAAATGCTGCAATGTTTTCAATTTGCCAAAATAATCACCGTATGATGAAGATCAAGCTCTTTAATGAGTGTAAGGTGTGGTGAATCAGCTAGAACATGAAGCTGATTTAATTTGCACAACAAAGTCTCTCTCTTAATGTATAATCAAGATGCAGAGTTCGATTTACCATTATAGGTTGCTGTAAGGAAGCGAGAACTGGTAAAAAAATGTGGATCTGAAGAATAAAGTGATATCCAATCTTCATATGCAATACATCTAGTATCAAGAATATGCAAAACCTTGGAATGAGGTCTACTCAACATAACAACTCTATTAGCAACCCCCTATCATACTTAATCATCAGATGAAATTACTGAATATAAGAAGCCCATTTCAGGTGCCTTTTTCTTGAACCTTGAATTGGGGATACAAATTTGTAAGGGGTTGATGATCAGTATGTGGGATTGTTTCCTTGCCAAGGATGTAGTACCTCCATTGCTTGATTGCTTAAACCAATGCATAGAATTATTTACATGTGTTCTATTTCTGTTTCATTTCACAAGTATTTCTGATTGAGATATGCAATTGTGTGGGCTCCCTACTTAAGAACATCAGTTATGGCATAATCTGAGGCATATTATTCTATCTGAAAGGGCTGTTGCAAATCAGGAAGACGAAGCACTGGAGCTGACAAAAGGGCATGCTTGAGATGTGGAAATGCTTTATTTGGTTGTCATATTCCATGAGAAATCGATGAAGTGACTTGGTGATATGAGAGAAATGTTGAATGAATTTCATTGAGAAATTTGTACCACTGAGGAAAACTTTCAGATCTGTAGTATTTGATGGAGTAGGCCAATTGTTGAGGATCTTGATTTTGTGTGAGAGCTGCAGGGACAACATGTTTGTCAATAGAAAGACCTAGATATTTAATGGAAGCTTGAAGAAGGATTTTTTCGCCTGCAATTTTGTTGTTGCAGAATAACAAGAGCAATTTGATACTGTTTAACACGACCATTCCAACTACTCTTGTAAAGCAATATGTCATTGAGATAAGCTGCACAAATTTCTCCTATAAGTGGGTGGAATACATATCATTTGTAGAGCCCCGAATGTGGCTGGAACATTGGTGAGACCAAAGTGCATGACTAGCCACTCTTATATACCATGCTTAGTTTTGAAAGTCGGTTTCCATACATCTCATGCGTCCATACATACCTAATGGCATCCAAAAGTTAGATCAATTTTGCTGAAATATTCAGACCCATTTCATTGGTCTATGAGATCCTCAATTTTCGGCAATATATACCAATTTTTCATTGTAATCTTGTTCAATAGTTGATAGTGCACAATCTCCTTTCATGTTTATCTTTTTTGGGCACAATTAATATGCGAGAACCATAAGACGAAGTGCTGGGACGGATCTTACCATCACCTTCACCAAGTTAGAGCACTTGGTAGTATACCGTGCACCTAGAAGTCCAACTATAACACATGCAAGAAGGTGAACCATCAGTTGTGCAGAAGATGAATGGTTTCTTGTAACCATTATCTCTTGTAACCATCATTTTCTGTAGTTGCTTATCTTGTCATTATGTATTGTAACCCATTCAACCCCAAAAGGGGATCATTAGAATAGACATGACCATGTTCCTCGCATGTTAGCATGCTTGGATTATCTAACCTTGGTTTGTCATCTGTTGGAGTATCTAACATTGGTTGGTCATTTGTACACACATTTTGCAGATTAGGCAATTCAGATAGGAAGTGTCACTCACTTCTCTTCATGGGAATTCTCATTCTTAGCTGTTCTAGCAATCCAAAGTCTAGACAAGTCATATTGGAAGTGTTACCGCCCTCGATCATGAGAATTCTCATTCTCGGTCTTACTATGCTTTGATCGCATATTTTATTTGATTAACCCTAATCTTTATCCTTGAATAGAAGTTGCATTACTAAGCAAGTCGTACATATTTGAATGCGTAATGGTTGTTTTTCGCATCTTGTCATTATATTCCATTGCATATTATTTAATTTCAGCTAACTCGCGCTTGAGAAGATCCAACCTTCTTAATCGGTTATAGGTTGTTCCCTACATACCTCTTGCTCTTTGTGCAGATCATTCTTCGCCCCTTAAAGACCGATGGTCCCAATTTCGTTAGTTTTGGGTTCCGGGGTGTTGGTGCTCAACTAGCGTTGTATAGAACGTACTTATAAATGCCTGCAAATGCCAAAGGATTTATGCTAGGTTACCGGAAATGCCGGTACAGGCGGCCGGAGCGGGAGTGGGAGCGTCTCAGGAGCGCTGGGAAGGCGTGGAGGCCAGGAGGCGGGCGGCGGCCGTGGAAACGCACGGTACGACTGCGCCTGCATGCCGGGCGTTTCCACACGCCCGCCCGCTCCTCCGCTCCCGCGTGGAAAACACGCGTTTTTAATTTTTTTAATTTTTCCATGTTTTTAAAGGCGCACAACAATAAAAAATAATAAATTCTTCTAATCTAAAACCTAAAAGCTACCTCTAAACAATAAAACAAAAGAACAACACACAAACAAAACATAAAGCAAACAAACTCACATTGTGGCTCTCCAAAATTGCATTGTGCTTGTCTAGGGTTTGAGGAGCTATTGCTAAGCTTGTAGGAGTGTGAGGAGCTGCAAAGGAGGATTTGTGAAGGATTTGATTTGTGGTTTACTAAGTGAAGGTAAGTTTTTTTTTAATTTCTAGCCTTGTTCCTCTTTTTTTTTTATTATTTAATCTTTCACACATTACATTTTTTTGCTTATGTTCATTTTTATTTTGCTCTTTCCATTTAATTTTTTTAATTTTCATTGTTCAATCACAATGCAATTGCATGCCATTGTTTTCTTTGCTTAATTTTTTTTTTAAACCTTGTAGGTATTTCTACAATGGCAACAAGTTCTGCTTCTTCTGGGCAATCTTTGGCCAAAGACTTTGACCCAAATTCACCGTTATGGAGGCACGTAACAATAGTTCAACAACTTGCAGGTGGTGGTTGTTTTGAATGGAAATGCAATGAGTGTGATGGAATATTCAAAGGCTCTTACAGTAGGGTGAAAAGCCATTTGTGTGCCATAACGGGTAATGGTATAAGAGTATGTAGAGGGAGTAATAATGCTGGGGTGCCAAAAGAAAATGTTTTGGCATATATCAAAGAGCAGGAGGATGCGAGAGAGGCTAGAGTGGCTCGAGAGTGGGTCATCCATTGGCCAAAAGAGGAGGTTCATCTCGTCAAGAAGGCCTCCGGTTGCTCCATCACTTAGTGGATCCCCAATTGTGGCCATGCCACATCCATTTGTGGCTTCTATCTCCACAGATGAAGATGTTTCCTTTGCACGAAAGAAAAGTAAGACAAAAGGGCCATTGGAAAAGGCCTTTCAGAATGAGAACAGGGAGATTGCAGATGAATGCATTGCAAGGTGTGTATATGCTAATGGTCTTTCTTTTAATGTTGTGAGATCACCTTATTGGCATGAGATGGTGAAAGCCATCAATGAGGCACCAAAAGGGTATAAACCACCAGGATATGAGAAGATCCGCACCACCCTTTTGGATAGACAAAAAAAATATGTGGAAACCTCCTTGCAACCAATTAGGGACTCATGGACCAAAATTGGTGTGTCCATTGTTTCTGATGGATGGAAAGATGCAAGAAACCGCCCTTTAATCAATGTGATTGCAGTATGCCCTAAGGGGGCAATGTTTTTGAAAGTGGTTGATTGTGAGGGGCAAGTGAAGGATGCCCAATTCATAGCCAACATTCTCTTTGAGTCCATTGAGGCAGTGGGGCCTGAAAATGTTGTCCAAGTGATAACGGACAATGCCAAAAATTGCAAAGCTGCAGGGATGTTAGTTGAGGCACGGTATGGGCATATTTTTTGGACACCTTGTGCTGTGCATTCATTGAATTTAATGCTAAAGAAAATGGCAAACAAAATAGAGTGGATCCAGCAAGTGTATGCAGTAAGTCAAGAAATCCAAATGTTTGTCACGAACCACCCATGTCACAGGCATTTTTAGATCATTCTCGCATTGGAGCTTTCGAAGGTAAGGACACGCTTTATTTCTTTCTTTCTTTTTAATTTAATATTTAATACAAGTTTTTAGTATTCTTTTAGCTTTCAATTTTATAATTTAAATTTTATTTTTAATTTTTGTTCCTCGTTCTTATTAGGTTCTTTGAGACTCGGTTTGCATCACACACAATCGTCTTGAGACGACTAGTGAAGGTGCGAGAGGCACTCATGAGGATGGTAACATCCAATCTTTGGGTGTATGGAGGCAATCAAACACTCGGGGGCTCAAAAAGTGAAGAACCCGATCTTAGAGGACTCTTGGTGGGATAGGGTGGGTTATCTGTTGAGATTTATGGAGCTCATTATGAGCATGATCCGGCATCGACACGGATCAACCATGTCTAGAGAGATATATGACCGCATCGACTCAATGATTGAGAAGATAAAAGCCGTCATAAATGCAAAAGAACAAGATCTCGAGGAAATATTTTTCAAACAAGTGAAGTCAATCCTCATTGAGCGGTGGAACAAAATGACCACCTCATTACATCTACTAGCTTTTGATTGACTCCTAGATTTTATAGCACGTAGATCCTTTCCTCGCTGGGAGGGTAGCACCATACAAGGATGCGGAAGTCAGTGAGGGATATATGGCGGCATTGGCTAGGCTCTTCCCTGATCCTGAGGCCCAAGACCAAGTTATGGTAGAGTTTGGCAATTTCATAGCAGAAACGGGTCATAGCCTTCTCGCTCTTCGAAGCAAATACAAGATGGATGCTCATATGTGGTGGTACCTCCATGGTACTTCATCATTTACTTGCAACCTCTTGCAATCAAGGTCTTGGCACAGGTAAGTTTTTAATTTTTTATTCTCTTTTCTTTTAGTTTTTTAAAATTTAAGTTTGAGTGTTTAAATGAAGTTGAACTTTGCATTGACTTTGAAGTTTGGGTTGCCTTAATAGGTTGCAAGTTCATCTTCCTCTGAGCGCAACTGGAGTACGTATAATTTCATCCACTCACAGAAGCGCAACAGATTGGGGGCTAAAAGGGCTGAAGATTTGGTATACATACATTCCAACTTGCGCCTTTTATCCCACAAGCAGCCAGAGTACAAGGAAGGGTCAACAAAACATTGGGACATTGATCCAGAGATAGTTGACTTGGATGCTTCCATTTCCCACCATGGAGCATATGATGATGAGACGAGTTTTGTGGCACCACGAGACCTACATGCACAAGGGGGTGCAACTGGCAGTGGCCCTAGTGCGAGTGGTTCGAGCCCATGTGGTTCTAATGAACCACATAATGATGATGATGTAGCTGGTTTTGATCCTCTTGATGAAGAGGAATATGATGAATATTGACAATGAAAGATAGTTTGAGCTTTGAATATTGATCTATGATTGAATTTAATATATCATGAGATTCATGACATTCACTTTGTGTTTGATTTAAGTATTTTAAATTTTAATTTAACTTTTAAGCTTTTAAGTTTCTAAGTTTTATCGGTGTCCTAGCTTGTTTGTTGTGGTTATTCACTTATTTAGCTCATAACTTGTCTTTTATCTTGTCTTTCATATGCATAATATGTGGTTAATAATTAAATTCCTATTTAGAAGGCTGAAATTTATATATTTTTTAATTTTTATATAGTTTTTGTACTGTCGTATCCTACGCCGTATCCGAGGTCAAAAAAAAATTTTCCGTTTCCGCGTATCAGATACTCCTCTCCCACTCCCGTATCCAAAAGCGTTTCGGTAACTTAGGATTTATGTGATATCCTTGTACTCGAAGCTGAGAAAAGGAGTTTATGCGTAGCCAAACTGCCTTCCGAGGGATTTTGGAGACTGCTTGTACATGAAAGAAGCTAGGTAGCCGGTACGGGGGTACGGTGCGGGTACGGGTACGGGGATCTGGTATGCTGGTACGGCAATTTTTTTGGGGGCCCGGTACGGCACTTGGGTATGGCAGTACAATATACATATAAAATATTAAAAATATAGCCAAATAAGCAAAAATTCAGCCTTATACATGAATAGAGTAAACAAATTAATAATTAAGTGAAATAGCCAAATAATGTATTAATAATTCAATGCATTTTGTCATGATATTCATTGATTGAACTTCGAACAAGTACATTGTTCAAACTCCAAATGTTACAATGTCCAATTATTAACATAAATAATAACAAATCACATAACTGGACTGGAATTCTGGCTATTACCAGCTCCCTTCAAATCTGGCAGTTCAGATTCCTTTGGGGTTTCTCTTATTATTCCTGCATTAGTCTTACTTGCTAGTGGAGATGCTGCCACTGTGTTTTTTGATCCTACATTACCCAAACGCATCTCAACTGTTGCAGTTTCAGCCATTGTTTTAGGTACTTCTGTGAAGTTTTACCACAGTTGAATCATTTACGTAATCGCATCTATTGACCTTTATTGACCCCCAAAAATAGTTTTTTTTTTTACAAAAAGTTAAAAATAAAAAACAAAAAAATTAAAAAATTGTTGTTTTTACTGGTGGGTACGCCCTGGGTACAGCTGGGTACGCCCAGGGTACGGCCAGCAGTACCCAGGTACGCCTGGCCGTACCCAAGGCGTACCGTACACATACCACATACCAGGTACATACCGTACCCGTACCCATGCCCTGCAGGGCACGTACTGGCTACCTAGGAAAGCAGATTGCAGATGATGTGTATCCATGCAAGATGGATGTTGCATGCTCAGTAACATGGCAAATGGTGCTCAAGAGTGTATCCTGTTTGAAGACTTGCACCAAAGCTTGATACCAATGGCGTAGTGGTACAGATCAAGAATGGCCTGAATATGTGAATAAGGAAGTTTGCTTATGTTATGTACCTTTTCTTTTTTTGCAACACACACAGTCAAGAACTTCTGGATATTAACTTGTTTCACTGCTGGCATTCCAGAGAGCAAAGTACTGGAAAAGGACTTCATAAATGGCATTTCGATTGAAGTGGTAAGGACTTCCAAGAAGTTGAGTGACATCACATTGACCTCTATAGTGTATATTATGTACAGATGCTACAATCCCATCTCTCTTTTCTCGTTGTTGTAATTGCTTTCCTTTATCACTTATATTATGTATAAATAAAGATTAACTAAAGGAAGCTTCAAAGAGAAGAGAGATGTACATAGAGCTATGCACAACATTTAAGAATATACACCAGCCAATATGAATGTGTACAATATTTAAGAATATATAATAGCATTTAATAAAATACAATAGGCCATGTGGCTATGTCTTGTCATGTACACTCATAACCTTAGTAATCCATTGTCGACCCACAAATTAACTTATTGATCTATTTTTATAAAAGCTAATTATTTATTGATATGAATAAAATTTACAAGAACTCCAATCTCCTTTCCAAGTTGGCAAAGGGAGAAAGTAAGGGAGGAGTCAGGTTTTGAGATATTCAATAGAGAGCATAGAGAAAACCTAACAGTAGATAGAGAGCCTAACATGGACACAAGGAACACAACGTACATATCTCAGCTCCTTTTTCAAGAGAGACATAAGCAAAACAAAGCATTCAGGGTAGAAGAAAATAACCAGATTCTATAAGATAGCAGAACAGCCTCAGAAAAGATTGGACAATTATTTTTGAAGGCAGAAGACTGCAATGAGTAAGAAACTTATTCAATTTTTTTCCTTCTCGACTTCCATGAAACATTTGAGCTGTAGGTTGGTGATCTTTCCCCAGCTCATGAGCAGCCACATGTGTACTTGATTCAGGTCCAACTGGCACAAGGGTGGGGCAGAAGAGGGTGTTGCTCCACGTTTTCCTCTGATGAGATCCTCGGTAAGCTCTGAGACCTGGTATTCTTTTTCTTTAGCATAGCATGCTGAGCATTGTATTGTAACCAATCAGCCAGTCTTTTCCTGGTTCTCTTGGTTGCGGTAATGTTTTCAATGGCTTCAGTTCTGCTTTTGGATTTTTTGAAGTTATGGGTCAGAACATTAGTGCACTTCTTTTGTTGTTGAACACAGTCCTGCAGGGCTTAGATGCAATGCTTCTGTACTTCTGAATGCAAGAAACCATAAAAGAGGAGCTTCTTTCCATCAAAGAAATGTCAATTCCTTAATCAGCAGTATTATTGCCAGTCTTGTCAATGCTTTGAGTAATGGTGTGAAGGGCTTTGATGATTAGTTATTGATCGTAAGTACATTACACATTCATATAGTCATTCCTTATCAAACACTTGATTTATAGTTATTAACACAGAGTCGTTAAGTATTTTTAACTAAAATTATCGTCTAAAATCTTGATATTCATATTTTTTGGATTCAAGTAAGACTGCTTCAAATAATTGACTCAAATAATTTGCTAGTCTTGATCACTTTGAAGATGTCAAAGTTAAATTAGCTCTTCTTAAAGACTATAGGTGGAAAAGTTGTTGCAGCATTCTTTGCTGACAATCCTATTGTTGACAACAATTGCATCTTGTGACAAATTGGTATACATTCTTCAAATTATCGTCTAAAATCTTGATATTCATATTTTTTGGATTCAACTAAGACTGCTTCAAATAATTGCAAGTCTTGATCGCTTTGAAGATGTCAAAGTGAAATTAACTCTTCTTAAAGACTATAGGTGGAAAAGTTGTTGCAGCATTCTTTGCTGACAATGCTACTGTTGACAACAATTGCATCTTGTGACAAATTGGTATACAAAGAAGAATGTTGACGAATACATCAAATGAAGTACAAAAATCAAGTAATAATTACAACACTTTATAGATGAGGAGGTTAAACATCTGGTTATAAACATGTAGTTTGTATAAGTATATTCGTGCAAGATCCAAATTGACAGAAATGTTCATTATGTTTGGGCTGTATTGATTGGGACAAAATTGCAGGAGGTTGAATTGGAGAAATTATCGTAAAGAATTATATTTTTTAAACCAACCAAAACCAGTCAAATCTAAACAAAGCTAAAAACTGCCAGAAAAACATTTTATATCATGGCAAAAGTTTGTCTTGAAACTTTGAGAAAAAGAATTTTTATCGTGGCGAAAGTTTGTCTTGTAAAAAGACAACTTGGAACTTTTTGCATGTTTTTAACCATGTTGATTAAACCATGTAAAAAAATTCACTTTTAAAATAACGGGTCGTTTTGTGTTTTTATTGCCAGAAGATGCCTGTATTGCGTTTAGATATTCCTAGTTAGTCATAGGAGCCAATTTCGACAAATACCCAGATGTCGAAAATTGTTTTATCCCTTCATCAAGTTTTGTCTGTGGAAAATTTTTATTTAATTATTTTGAGCCCCGTTTGAAGTAAATTGTGCTCCGTTTAGCCCTGTTGAAATTTTGCATGTCAATATTCACATATACCAGTAGGGTTTTCACCAGGAATGGATCCTGGGCTTTATCTGTGACTTCTGACAACGTTTTGCATTTTTGTTATTTTTCTCGTATTTTTCTCTGTGAAATTCCCCTAGGTCAATTCCTTCGCCAGTACAGTCTATTTTCTTGCCTGGAGTATCTGGAGATCATCTACGGCCGCCATGCCAGAAGGAATCAGCCTCGGAAGTCAGATTCTCTTTAAAAAGACGAAGTCGTGCACAAAAACTTCTTCTGGACAGGTCGCATTTTTGGGAATGGATGGATTTAAGTTGTGGGATTTTTGGTCGCAGCAGGCAGGTGGGATTTTTGTACCTGCCTTGCAGGGTACTTTTTCCCATGAAGGCAAAGTCACTTAAGTCATGATGGGAAAATTAGAGGCAACAGGCAAGCGGAATTTCTTACCTGCCTTGCAGGTGAAAATTCCCATTGTGAAATAAAGAAAAATCACTTAAGGCATTGATGGGAATTTCTTACCTGCCTTGCAGGGTAAAAAATCCCATTGTGGAAGTCAAACAACTTAAGTGGATAATGGGATTTTTGGAGCTGCCATGCAGGGTGAATAATCCCATCAAATTTGACTTTTAAAAATAGAAACCAGCCTTTACCAAAAAGTGCGACCCCTTTGGAGAATTGATTAATTTATTTAATGGCATTTATTAATAGTCTCTCTTCCAATTTTGGCGCCCAGGGATGAGGAAAAGTCAATGCATAAAGGGAAGTCAAAGAAGACTGGAAGTAGAATGCTAAAAATAAATTAAATTAATTTATTTAATGCAGCCCTAGAGCATGCTAAAAAGTGCGACCCATTTGGAGGAGAAATAATACTTTTTGAAGTATTAATTAATGGTTTTTATTCCTATTTTTGGCGCATGGAGAAATAGAAGGTCAAAGCATGATGTTAAGTGAAAGTAGAGGGCTAAAAATAAATTAAATTAATTTATTTAATGGCAGCCATGAGCATGCACAAAATAGGCGCCCAAATTGGAGAGAAAAACATGTTTATTAATTAATTAATTGCCAGGAATAGGAGAGGCAATTATTAATTATAGAATGATGAAGGTTATATAAGCATGGGCTGCCATAATGATGAATTAATTAATTCTTCTAGCAAAGGAGTGCAGCCCGGACAGTTTTGGCGCCCAAAGGAGGAGGATTTTTGCTCAAAGAAGTGTTTTTCACTGCCGGAAAGCTTCAAGGTTTGGCGCCTAGGATTGGAGGAGCTTGTTTTAGGCTTGGTTAATTATCTGCATAGTGGTACAGGTGCTCAGGTGAAGTTGAAAATATTCATGCTTGCTTTGCATGCAAACAAAGCCTCAAATTTTAGGGCAGCGGGCTTTATATATGCAGATTTTTATGATAAAAATCAAGTGTTCATGTTCGGTTGCCATCTTTGTCTGAATTAATTGCAGGTATTCATTACAAGTGCTTATATAATTGAAAGGGAGCTTAAATCAATGTCAGATACATTGAATATATCCTCCGAAGAAGAAAAAATCTGCACTGATTGTAAAGAATTTACGAATAAAGAGAAAAAGAGTTCTCAGACAAAGATAGATCCGGCCATGGCAAAGGATGAAAGAGAAAGCTCAAAGAGAATCATGCATTACTTCCAGGTTTGTTGACATCGGAGACAGATCTAGGTCCAAAACCTCTTTCCGAATTGATTGACAGATCCAGAGCTGGAAAGACTTCTCTCATGCGTGTAGTCAAAAGTAGTGGAATCATTCGAGCTTCAACATTCCCATTCACAACCCAGTTGCCAGAATTCATCATGGAGTGTGCAAGGTCGTACCACCCACTATCTAGATCAATCCGAGATGTTTGGGGAAGACAATAATCCGGCTGGACGCACAGTTCATCAATTATTGTCTGAAGATTCCAACACGACAAGGTGGTGACTACTATTAGCATGCTTGGACGCCGACAACAGATGGGAGAAGCATAAAGTCGACTGTGTGGGCATAATGAACAACAGGTATATGAAGAAGCCCAAGATCTCCATCCAAGTTCCCGAGGACTCTTCCACGATCCAATCTGGTGCAGGAGGTGGATGACATTACCAAATTGCTATGCAGGATAAATGGCGAAGCTAACGCTCACAACTTCCGCTCATGGATGTATGCCTTCATCAGGACCATTGAAATCAACAAAGCAGATTCTATAATCAATTGGTCGGAAATCATAGTGACAACATCGGTGAGCAGCTCCGAATGTGAGGCGGACTTACAACTTCAAGATGACTTCATATTTGGTATATGCAGCAGCCTTCGCAGGGTATCTTCTCCAAGCTGGATAGACGTGGTGTGCTCTCCAAGGATCCTATTTTTGAGTGCTATCCGCAACTTACTGTGCCCGCATGCAATAAAGATTATAAGGTGGTCAACGATGGATTCTTCTACGGATTCATTTGTAGGCTGAACGGTGATCTAAAGGCCAACAGGGTAAGCAAGGAAGCTTGGGAAGCTGTGTCCCAGATTGGTAGTATCTTCATCCAGTTTGCGGACTTTACATACCTCAGGGTCACCGGATTTTCGGGAGAACCAGTCAAGTTGCCCAGATATCCAAGTGACAGATTGGTCATCATGGAGTTGAGTAGACAACTCGTGGAGATGCATGACCTACAGTCGAAACGGCACAAGTCTACAGGCTTCTTCCCGATCACAGTGGGCTATTATAGTTGCCAGAGCATTCATAAAGCCAGAGGAATTGAAGCGGAGATGTTCTTTGAGTACGAGCATGAGTTCTTCCCAGCACGGCTGAACTTCGATCCATATGGGGTGGCAAGGAAGACAATCTCCCAGGAATACGCGCATGTGCCTTCGTTAGAAGATTTCTGGATGAAGTGCGTGTAGCGAAAGTACGACGGTTAGGAAGAAAGACTTCAAGCAGTTATCAACGCGACAAGTGTTTGATTATGGATTAGCACGGATACCTCATGGATCTTAAAGATGATGGGCCTGTGTTACTTGACGCATACCATCAGATGGGAGGAGATAGAGTTGTACTTCAAGAGAACATGGTGGTTGCCACACGATCGAGGAAAGGTCTGCCGCCTTGTTGGTCAATACTTCAAACTGGTTGCTGACAAAGGGATATTGCCTTGATGAAGCTTTGATGAATCAAGATCACAGGAAACCTCAGCACAAGAGATTCCCTCAAAAGGAAGCACGAGGGAGAAAGCAGCAGAAGGCCTGAAAAGATTAAAGTGCACAAGAAGTCTCATTCGAGGGAAAAGATCACTTCTACGGCTATGGTGTTAGTTCCGACTTCTCCAGCATCAAGTACTTCACCAACTGTTGCACCTCAACAAGATATTGCCGTTCCTCCGTTGAATCCGGCAACATTTGTATTTTCTCCTCAGCCACTCCGATCAGCACCTCTTCCTGAAGAAACGCTGAAGTTGCAGATGGCAGAATTTGAAAGAGCTTTGTCTTTGGACAATACAGAGGATGGTAGCCACACGACACTGTAGCAGTTTCGGATGGAGAGGAACCAGAGCACGAGATGGTGGTACATTCGGCAACTTCTCATTCTCCGAGAAGTAATTTCTCAGAGTGGTTGGCTTCACAGTCGGTCCCAGAGGCTAGAGAGGAGATCAACTTGGAGGAACATGACTTGCAGCTGCTCCTGAGTTTGGGCGGAAAAGACAGAAAACCTAAAGTTGCTAAGGTGACTTCGAGGTTGATTATTGAGGAGTCAGGGCAGAAGTTCGCTGAGGTATCAGTTCCAGCAGAAGGAAAGAAGAAGGATGAGCTCACGGCAGCGGATATAATGTGACCAAAGTACCCATAGGTCAAGCCACTACTGAAGGATTGAAGCAAGACACGCAGACATTGATAAATGCTTTATTCCTTAGGCTTGACAAAGAAAAGGCGGAAAAAGTTGAACTTCAAAAGCAGGTGTCTCAGTTGTGCGAGATTATTGCCAAAGTTGCCAAATCTTCCACTCAGCCAATTTCAACACATAAGCAGGTGAGTGATCATCTGATGCAGGAAGTGGAAGATGCAGTAACCAGGTTAAAGCTATCGACGAATGGAAGAGTCTAATCATTCGCCAAGCTTCTGTACAACTCAGGGAGGTGCCGACCCATCTAAAGGTTATGAAGGATGCATCGGTTCAGCTGAAACAACTGGTGACAAGCACGATGGACATGAACACAGTAGCTGAAAGTAACCTGAGTACTTTGGTTGAGATAAATAAGTCTGCCGAGAGAGGTGTTGACTGTGGAACGAATTGTGCCCGATGGATCAGTTGAAAAGGGAAGCAACTTGAGTTTGCAGTATCTTTCCGCTTGGAGATCTTCAGAATCATGCTGAAAAGGATGCGGGCACTTGAAAGTATGGCATCATCACTACCAGACAATGTCATTGCTTTCACCAATGAGGAAGTGGTCGGGAACGTTTCTTCATACAAAAGGACCATTCCTAGCAAAGTGCTGATTCCCTGGAAGGATCTCTTCTGATGGTGCAAGAGAGGATTGATGGAGCTGTTAGGCCTTTCACGATGGATTCCATCAGTAAGTTGGTAACGCTGCAGTCAGATATTAAGAGGTTCGGGCCTAGCTTGAAGGATGTGGAAGCGTGCATCGGGGTTTTGAACGAAGGCTTGCTGCAATTCAGGACAGAAAAAGAAGTTGTGGCTAAAACAGATGGGAAGTTGTTGAATTACATGTTCGACAAGTATATTCAGTATCAAAACAAAAAGAAGATGTAGATGTTACAATTGGTGATCTTTCTTCTTCTTTCTTCTTCTATTTCCACGTTCCCGGATGTAATTGTAAAACTTTAAAGTTATTGGTTTTAAAACCATTACTTTAAGTTATGTGGAACGATTCTATAAGTTAAGTGACAAATGTGTATAATTTTGACTATAGATCCAGATGCATGTCACTTGGAGAGGAATTAAAGGAAGATGATTGCCAGATGTTATCTTTACTTCTTGTTTATGTTCTAGTTCAGTTAAGTTTCCCATTTGTAATTTCCCTTCTACATTCTATAAGTAGAGGAAGAACCTTCGGGTTAATGATCAGAATTTGTAAGCAACATTCTTGTGTTCCAGACTTTGTGCTGAAACCCCGATAGCTATTTGAAGCAAAGGAATAGAAAGGAGCAGATTTCGGAGAACTTTGTGTCATGGTGCATTTTGTTTCTAACTTTTTGTCTTAGATCTACTTATAAACTTTGTGTTATTCTAGATCTAGATCTGAAAGCTGCCTTTGCTTATAATTGTGTGTTAATATCTATTGGTTCTGTCTATGTGCATGCAATCAACTCTGTAATCTATTGATTGGGTTGCACATCTTCCCTCTTTCTTTCCTGTGTTTTTATTATTTCCTTCTTCATTAGATATTTCCTTTCTTTAACAACTTGCTCAGTTTGTAGGAGCAAGTCTTGCAAATGAGTCTTCCTTGCGTCATAGCTAATTGCTAAATTTAAGAGCTAAATCTGTGTTACTTTTGCAAAACTATTGTTTAAACTATGGTTCATGAGCTGCATGGTTAAAGTAATACCCCAAAATAGATACTAGCATATTTAATTGACAAAATCAAGGAGCGGAGAGCTAATCATTAAACATTGAAATTGTAACCTTGTTGAATGATGAATCTTTAAAACTTAATGGATACAAAATATTTTGAGTGCTTTATCGCTTATCTCTTATGATCCATGGACTAAAATTTTGAAAATGAGTACTATGCATATATATGAATTTTAATTTTAATTTTTTATAATATATTGGAAGATGTTTTTGTAACATTTTGTACCCAATGTTTTTTTGAAAATCGGTGTTTCCGCATCTTCGGATTCATACCTGTTTCCGGCAACATAGTTTTTAACTAATAACTATTTTGGTGTCATATATGTGTGTGTGTGTGTAAAATCTAAGTTGACTTCTTATAAAGTGGTTCAACTTTTTGTGTGTGACTTAGCAAGACCACTTATTCTTTTATCTTTGTCACTATCACTATAAAGGCTTTTGAATTGAAACTGGTTTTAGCAAGATACAAATATTAAACAATTTGCTTTTAAGATAATGAAATTGCTATTCTTAAGTGTCAAGGTTAATGTCAAAAATGATTATTAATACATTACGAAACTCGTATTATGAGAAATTGGTGAACATGCATAATTTAGTTGATACTCCTAATGAAAAGATTGCATCTTTTGACTATTTTCAAGTCTCTAATAGTGATATTCCATAAGCGGTTTAACTTCTCATTCTAGTCAAAATATATTCCTTTGCAGAATTATTTTTCTAAGCCCATTTTAAAAATTATGAAATAAACGTGTTACAATGTAGCTAGTCTTAGTAAAAAGATAAAAATAGTATTGTTAAACCTCTTTCTTTTAATTCTATATGAAAATTTTAAGGGATTTTTTTTTAATGAGCCTAAACTTAAAAGGAATTCATCTCATCATTCTCATCGTAGGACATGCACCATAGTGCTTTTGGACCCAAGAATCAACATAAGGCTTCTTTGACTAATACTTTGGTTTAAAACGTTAAAACTCATGAACATTGTGGTAGAGATGGACATGATATTGTTAAATGTTGGAAATTGCATCCTTATAAAGCTTGTGGTAGAAAAAATATGACTCTTCTCGTTGTTGGGAAATAACTAAATACACTCAATCAAATGTCAAACAAATTTGGATCACTACAAATTTGGGCAATTCAATTAAACAATGACGCGCCTTCTTTAGATATATCCTTTTTTGGGAAAGGTAAAACTACTTTTGTGAAAAGCCAAACTTCCTATCTTTCTCATTGCTTGGTTGAGACTTGCTTTGTTTTCCTAGAACTAATCTTTAGTATGGTGTTTTATAACTCATATTTTTGTGCACTTGTTTAGTGCCTTTGAAATTATTTTATTATGAGTTTTGGTTCATCTAAACATTTTGCACATAAATATATGTTATTGATACTTTGATGCTTCTTGTTCTTTGATTGATCATTATTCGAGCTTTTGATATCGTTAGATTTGTGACATTTGACATGGTTTCTAGCATTGTGCTTAATTTTCAGGTTATTGAAATTATCAAGGAAAAACTAAGTTACCAAAATGCCACCCCTAGGGCACTCAAGTGCATTGGGTACGATAGGATACATGCCCTAGAAATGTCTACGTAGGTCCGGGGTAGGACTAGATACATGCTGTGAAGTACTGGCCATACCTAGACCTGCCCAACCGCTTCGTGGCATTTCGTGTTTGAAACATTTTTATTATTTTTTTGTACTTCAAATTTAATATATCATTACAATAGAAGTTAAGAGTTTTTGTAGAACCATTTATTAGACGGAAGGTACCAAATAGAAGCCATCAAAAACACGGACAAAAATAGTGTGTATGAGATAAATGTAATAAACACCTCAACTAGATGTGGTAGGGATTGATGAGGTGCAGGTTCAATGAAATTATGAGTAGTTTGGTGTGGTTATTTAGATTTTGTTGCTTTTCATATGATATATTCATATTTATTAATTTGGAATATATATATATATATATATATATATATATATATATATATGCTAGATCGCACGGATACGGTACGGTTTTACAATAAAAGAAGAAAGAAGAAGTGATACGACAAATTTTTAAAAATCTTGGGTGCAAATGGACGCTTTGGAGTACGGCTATTATATATATATATATATATATAAATTATAAATTTAAAGAAGCATTTGCATACTTATTGAAATTTAATCCTCATACATCGTGATACTTATTGAAATTTAATACTCATAGAGTTATACAACTTAAAATCATTCATAGAACATGAAAACAAAATTGAAATTTCCAATACTTTGAGAATTGAGACTTGAGTTTGTATTGATTCATAATGACATAAAATTCAAAACATGATAGTAAATAACATAATACATTCAAGTTCTCAACTTCTAGAGCATTCATCTAGATGATTGTCAAAATCATCTTCATGGATGCCACTTGTAGCTCCACTCCCACTAGCTCCACTTTCGAACCCTTTTGAAGGGCTCCTTGGAAGTTCCTCATCAATGCCAAAAAGTGAAACATTGGCCAAACAAGTAGTAAAGCTTCAAAGTTTGTGTTTTCTAATCTTATTTTTTCATGGTGGTCCCAAAGCTTGTTAGGACCACTAGTATACTCTTGCGTCTTGTGGGTTAAGAGGTGCAAGTTGGAATGAACGTATACTAGATCTTCAGCCTTCTTCGATGCCAACATGGTGCGTTTGGCTGAGTGGATGAAGCCATAAGTACTCCAGTTGCGCTCTACAGAAGAATTACTAGCCACCTATCACAAAAAACAAAGTATTAATATTATAAATTATTAATTAAAAAAGAATGATATCATTTTGAATTTTAATTCGTAATTGGTAATTAAAATATCAAATAACAAGTTACAAACTTTATACCTGTGAGAGCAATTTGATTGCAACTGATCGTAAGAACTTGGCATCATGGCCATGACAAGTCCACCACGTTATTGGATCCATGGTGGGTTTGTCACAAATAGCCTCTATCTCTCCCATGTTGCCTTGTCCATCTACAAACAACGACATCTTCCTTTACCTGACAACAAGTGATGTAGCTGGATCAGAAACAACCCCTGGATGATCGACCTCATCCCATTTTGCAACCTCGTGTTCATCATATGGTCACAATGTCTACCAGCTCTCCCAACTATTTCATCGCTGTAATATTTGAGATTTAAAGCATAAGAGAATTTTGGAGATGCAATGGGGTGGTCATTTTGTTCCACCTTTTCACGATCACATTTTTAACTTGCGTAGAATTTTTCCTCGTGGTCCTACTATTTGGCCCGTATGATATCATGGATTTTTTCAAGCGTGGAGTCAATACCATCATATATTTCTCCAATGCAAGCAGATCTTTGTCAACAAATCGTATCATACTCAAAATAGACTCTAGTGAAACTCAACAAATATTCAACTTTTCCCCACCAATGCTCATCAAGGATCCATGATTTTATTTTTGGGCTTTTCGTGTTAGATTGCCTCCAGATGGTCCAAATATTATCAATCACCATCATGCTCAAAGCACGTCTCACCTTCAAAAGTCGTCTCAAGACGAGTGTGTGAGAGGCAAACCTAGTCTTAGAGTATTAGCTTAAAGAACCTATTAAAAAGAATGGAAACAATTCAATAACAACACAATTTGAAATTGATTTAAAAATTTAAAATCAAATATTAAATTTAAAATGTGATCCTTTACCTTCATCAACTCCAACTTTGAAAATCTTCACCGAATATGGCTTGAGACGTGAACATATTTTGACAAACATATGAATCTCGTTTGCCTCGTGTATATTTGCTCAATCCATGCAATTTTCCCAATCTTTTGCATCATTAGATTCAAGGAGTGTATTGCACATGGTGTCCAAAATATGTGCTCATACCTACCCTCTACTATCAATCCCGTTGCCTTGCAATTTTTGGCGTTGTCCGTGATGACTTGGACAACCCTCTGCGGACCCACTGACTCAATAGCCTCAATGAGAATATTTGCAATGAATTGGACATCTTTTACTTCCCCCTCACAATCAACAACCTTCAGAAACATTGGCCCTTTAGGGCATATTGCAATAATGTTGATGAGAGGTTTGTTTCTGGAGTCTTTCCATCCATTTGATATAATAATAGAGACTCTGAATCAGTCCAAGAATCTCTAATTGGTTGTAGAGATGTCTGAATGTGTTGCACTTCTTTTGCCAAAAGAGAAGTGAATCTTATCATAGCTAGGCTTGTATACCCCGTGGTGCTTCATTAATGCCTCTCACCATCATCTGCTGCCAATAAGGTGATCTCAAGACATTGAATGGTAGTCCACATGCAAATATACACCGAGACACCAATTCATCTGCAATATCCCTCTTCTCGATGTTAAATGTTTTTTCTAATGGGCCTTTTGTTCTCTTGCTTGATGGCCCTGAGGTATCTACATCAAAAGGGTCATCATCTGGAATAGTTTCAACACGAGTCTCAATGAAAGGATGAAATGATGGTGTTGATGTTGGTGGTTTTCCCATGGACCTCTATTGTAAAGAAACAATTCTAGAGCGAGCTCTTGCTACTTCAATGTTTGCATCCTCTTGCTCTTTTAGGTACATGGCTATGGTTTTCTTTTCCACCTTCCTACACGGTCTAATACCCATCCCCGATGCCCCAGTCAGATGAGCTCTCAAACGGGTATATGAGGATTTAAATGTGGCGACACAATGGGGACATGTCCAAACACGGACACCACCACCAGCAACAAGCTCTATCACTTCCACATGTCTCCATAAAGGATAATTTGGTTCCATTTTCATCATACCACCCGAAACATTTTCCCCCTCTTGCCCCACTAAAGCTGAACTGGATGCCATGATTGTAGGATTAATTCAATAACCTACAATAAGAGATATTTTTTAAAACATTGCTAAATATTAAAATAATTTAATTAAAAACAACAAATACAAATTAGAAAATTAATTTGTTAACCCATACACGTCATTCTCTGATTTTGATCACCAAGTTTGCCATAAATGGTGCGAGGTGAGAGCATACACAGAGGGTAGACATTTAAATTTTTAACAAATTCAATTTAAAACTTTAAAATAAAAAAATGAACACATAACTAACTAAAAAAATTAAATAGTTAGTCCTACACGTCAATCTTTGATTCTAATCACCAAGTTCACCATAAATGGTGCGAGGTGAGAGCATACACAGAGGGTAGATGTTTAATTAAATAAAACTTCACTATTAAACTTAAAATACGGAAAATTAATTAATATATTATATTTTAATAACCGTAAAATAAATAAATTATTAAATATTAAAAATAAATTTAGATCATGATCAATAATCATGAATGATGTGTTTGAAACACATCATTCATGATATTGATCATTGATCATATTCATATACAAAACATTGTTCAAAAGATTAAAAAAAAATGCCTAAATGCATGTAAAATACCTGGAAAAATCCTCCTTGATGTTTGTAGACTTGCTTCTCCTTCTCTCTTTCTCCTTCAAGCTCAATCACTCTCTCCTCCAAGCTCTTTTTCTCTCCTCCAAGCTCTTTCTTTCTCCTTCAACCTCTCTTTCTCTCTCTCCTTCAAGCTCAAGCAAAATATCAAATATTGAGTGTGAGAAAAAAGTAGAGGGATTGGGTGTTTATATAAGTGTTTGGGGGGGTAGTTTAGGGTTAGGTTAGATATAGAAACTTTTAAAATTAAAAAAATGCATTTTTTAAAAGTTTTAATGAGTTTCGGTTTAGTAAAAATGTTTTTAAAAGCGGGTACGTCCGGAACGCATTTAGCCCCGTATCAAGACTGCACGGGGACCTTCAATACGTTTTTTGTGCAATCTAGTATATATATAGTATGGCCGTAAATATAATGACCATATATATATATAGTATGGTCGTATATATATATATATATATTGTATGGCCGTATCCAACACCGTATCCGGGGCCAACTTTTCTTTTTCCGTATCCAAAACATATCACCAACTTAGAGGAAAAATATACTAGGTGAAATTTATTAGGCTTCTTAAAGTCACATGATTGCGAACTACCTTCAACCGACATTGGTGATCCTTAGATCTTTTGAATGTATGTCATGCACGTAATATTTTTTTTATTTTGACAAGCTTGTTTTGACCATGCACCATCTAAATTGGAAATAACACTTTGTGATGGTGGTTATCTTGTTTATGCATTTTTTTACATCTACTTTTATTACAGAAAATTGTATGTAGATTGTATTCTATGCTTGCATATACTGTTTTTGCTTAACCCGAGATTGCTGTATACTTTTGTGTTTTGCAAGTTAGAGCGAATTTGTTTTGTCATCCCCTTTTGTTGGTCATTTGTTCCAAAGAGGATTGACCTTCTTAACCGAAGAGGATTCTTGGGAAATTTCACCTCTAGCTTTGCAACATTATTGAAAACATCTATATTTTTCTTATCTCTTATCTCAAAGAATTGTAATTTGGTATTTGTTCTCTTGAAGGAAATTTTCGTCAAGGGGGAATATTAAGTAATAACACTTACCTTATATTTTTAGTTGTTTTCCATTTTGTGACCCCGAAATAGAGCCTAAGAGGGAGGGTTCGAGATTAATCTTTCTTCAAGTATTTTTGATATCCCAAGATAATTTTTAGTTCACATATTCCAGAGAATATGAGGTGGCATGTAGCCTTCACATATTTTGTCTCATTAAAAATGTTCCTCATTATGAGCGACAATGGAGTTATATTTTAAACGCAACTCCCCTTGCCACTTTGTATCCACTTTCCCTCACTACCCGGGAAATACAAACACTAGGTACACACTTGGAAGTTTGGTTAAGACATAGTTCGCATACTCGTACTCGGCAAATACTCGACAAACCAAAAAAAAATCGACTAAAGAAAAACTCGGCAATACTGCAACTTTAAAAATACGCAATTTTTTTTTTTAAAACATAAATTTTAAGCAACACATAGCTACAAAATGTATCAAATGAGTCCATAAAATGTTGTAGAAGTGTTTTCTATTAGATTTGTGTAATATCCCCCTAATGGAATATTAGGGAAAAAGCAACCAACCAACTATAAATCACCCAAAATCAACTGCAAATAGTAAAATCCAGCCAAAGTACTTGAACCATTCAAGTAGATGACTCAATAAACCCAAGAAGAGGGGTTTAATGGCCTCTATCAAATGAGTTCAAATAATTAATTCTCAGCTGAATTAATGACCTCAGAAATCAGATTTCATTTCTAACTCAGAATGCTGCAAATAAGTCTTCAAACACTGACCAACTAAGCATGTAGACAAAATCAGATCTAAACGTCACTTTCCAGTCATTGCAATTGCTCCCAAAAGTAAGAATAAAATCAGAACTTACACCATCAATGCAGATCACTGTTATTGAGCATTAAGCAAGCATGACTCAGCTGCAATAAAACACTTGAAATTACTCCCAAATGCCTTCACACATATCGCTGCCAGGTATGACCATTTAGAGCATCATTAAAACATGCAAAAATTGTGATTCCTAATCACCACAATGAAAGATGAGGTCGCTGTTTGTGAACACTCAAAAACATGCATTAAACATATGGATCTGGGCCCTCCTAACACAGATCGCTGCAACAGGCCTTAACCCTTGTTTGATTAAGCATAAAATGTATTGCAAAAATACTCAATATTCTACCAAACATCCACAAGCAAGTCGCTGCCAACAAGAGACTTAATCACATCCTAAGTTCATGCCTAAGCCAATCGATTTACTCAGAAATGTCTCACATTAAAATCTGCACCCAGAACTCTTAAATCTCCTCAATATTATACAAATCAAGTTCACAACAGCTGGGATATATTAATCAAAGAGCAAGATAGGAGTCGCTGGATATTTTGGGCCTTCAACAAGCATCCCCAACACTTCAAACCCAGTCGCTGATGTCTAAGAAGGATTAGCAGATTTGCATGAATGAAAATCAGAGCATTAATTATGTGAATTAATTACCAAACTTGCTCTACATAAGTCGTTATCAAAAGGGACTGCAAAAACATCACACTAATATGCAAATGCCTAGTCGATCCACCTTGGAAATACCTCAACCATGTACCAAATTAACAGGCAGATTTCGCTAGGGTTATGAAGAGCAAATACACATTCAAGACAATTCGCTACAGCTGGAATGAGTACACAAATAAATCGATTTGCAAGATCATCAACAAGTCTTCAATTTGATATTCAAAACCCGATTGCTACAGTGACATTGCTACAGTGATTCGCTACAGTAGAAAATGCAGATTTTCACTTGCAAATTTAACCAAAATATTTGCCAAGGCCAAAACATGGATCTCACAAATAACTTCTTCAATTTAATCTTCAATAACCAGTTACAATAGATCTCCAAAGCAAAGAGAAAGAAAGCATCAATGGCGGGCATCCATCCCTACTCCAAGCATGGAGTCAAATCGATTTCATCCAAAAGCATAACCCATCTCAAGGAAATGCGACCCCTCTTTATAGAAATAAGAGGTGCAATCTCCAATGTTCAATCATTTAATGTTTTCCCTCTAAATCAAAATTAAAAATAAAAATTTAATAAGCTACTACTTGTGCACTTTATTTAATTTCTTAATTTAATATTAAGAAATTCCTATCCTATGTGCACTTTTCTAAACTATCCAGAAGCTTCCACTTGTAGCGCTAGGCATACCAAGGGATTACATTGCTTGAAAAGAGTGAACCGCCATATATAGGTAATGTCTAGAAAAAGGGGACATTACAATTTGAATCAAAATACAATACAAAATCGCATCATCATGCGAATACAACAACTACGATAAGTAATATGAATTTATGATGATTGACATTGAAAAATATCATCATAAATTTCATATCTATGCAAGTTACAATATACAATAAGTTACAATTTACATTTTCCTCTTCCCCATTCTAGAGAAATATTGGGGAGAGGGTCTAGTGCCTCTACTAGGCCCCACACTCTCAGTGTGCGGCTCCGCACTCCTCTTAGAAGGCTACGAGTCCGCTCCAACTCGGGAAGTAAATGGTGGTGGCTCCTCTACTGCATGTTGGAGATCACCTCCAAAGATGTCATCCAATCTAATATCTCCTCCAGCTGCTAGTGCTTCTCCCTCCATAGCTTCCCTCTCAAAAGAAGCAATCTCGTCCTCTGTGAACATAGGGATTTTGTCTTCTCGCCTAGTCCACTCGTTCTATGGATCTATCTCATCCAAATCAATAAGATCCTCTGATGTGGCCTCCACTTTTCACGCATGGTCGAGATCAGATTGCACAAAAACCAAGTCATTGAGCCGTTTTTGATTCAACTTGTTGTGCTTCTTCGTGTGAATGGCCTCAAACAAACTCCAGTTGCGTTCACATCCAGAAGCACTACAAGGTTGAGATAGAATTTTGAGGGCTAGTTTTTGAAGATGAGGGGTATTCCTTCCCAATCCTCCCATCGAGAACCTACAAACAATATAATCAAAAGTTTATAAGTAATCAATAAGATCAAATCTGTAACTAATAAGTAACTTGGTAAACATTCTAATTTTTATTACCTGGTGTCTGTGTGGTTCTCCCTCGAATAGCTAACACTGAAGAAAAGAGCCTCCCCGCAACACGTTTGTATTTTTGCAGCTCTAAAAAGACAAGGTCCCTCGTCTCAACATTTGATATCATCCTTTCAATACATGTTGAAAGGCCCTCCATAACCTCTTCGTTCACATCTGTGAAGCCGTCGGAGAAGAAATACTCGGGGTTGAGGTAGTACCCCGTTGCATGAATAGGTTGGTGGAGTTGATTGTTCCACCTCCGATCAATAATCTCCCAAAAGGGACCATATATGATGATATCCCCCCTGTAATAGTTTTGGATAGACTCTTTGGCCCTATCTATGGCCTCATAAATATACCCCATAGGGTTTTGCTCCCCATCAACCAAACGCAAAACCCTCACCAATGGCTTTGACATCTACACACAAATTAAAATGTAAGGTTACAAACTTACAAATAAAGTAAAAAAATAAAAACAATATATTTTTAATTTAACAGATTAAAATAAAAGAATGAAATATAAATTGAAGTTTGAAATTACCTTGTTGATCTTTATAGCTCTTTTTGCAAAGATATCATCAGAAACTATCTTTGCAACCCTCTCTCCATCCGCTTTCTTTGAATATTTTGAGTCTAGCCATGCTTGACTCACAAACATTTGCTTCAAAGATGTGAACAAACTAGAAATGCTTTGCAACATCAAGAAGTTAGTTGCAAACCTTGTGACACCTGCTTGAACAAACTCTTTCCCCTTTGTGTGTTCTCTCATCAAGCTCAGGACTCAAGGGTGATTGTATATGTACTTTGTTATGTTTCTTGCATCTTCTACAACCGGCCTCACCCAATCAATTTTTCCTATGTCCTCGAAAAGAAGGACAAGGCAATGAGCCGCACAAGGAGTCCAAACGAGTGATGGATGTCTCTCCCGCAAAGAGTTTCCCATTCGCCACATATACGCCGCTACATATCTCGTGACAACTTGCACAACATTCTCGTATTTGGTGCATCCGTATTTGTTCCATTGTTTCTTTTGCTCTTCTAGAATTGTAGTGGCATCTGTAATTGCACCCTATAGCAATTTCCCACTCAAATCTTTTGGAGAGGGTGCCTTGTACCCTTTCCCTGCAACTGTCAACACTGTCACCAAGTACTCCCAATATGGGCTCTTTGCCACATTGAATGGAAGGTTGTTGTAGTACCAGAAATTTGCACATGCTTTATCCGCTTCCTCGTGCATATCCTTGTTCCACTGTACCTTGCAATGAAGGTTGTGCTCCAGGTGTGTTCCTTGCCACAAAAAAACTCTGTATGCCTTTGCTTGAACTCGATGAAGATGTGCCTCTTCCGGCTCTTCCGGTTTGTATGCATGGACCATGAGTAGAGCCCACAATTGTTGTTGCATCATCCTCTGAATCCTTTGTCATTGCAGCCCCGTGTTTAATAGCTTTTTTTGCATGGTTGCTTGCACCTTTTCCCTCTCTAGTTTGTTCTCCTCCGCCTCTCCCAACTCTGCTCTCATCTCTTGCTTTGCCTCTTCCATAACAAAGGGGGCAAACCACAACATCCCGACAAACAATAGATGCAAGGTGATACTTCAGACGATTGACGCCTCTAGACATTTTTCGCCACAGAAATTGCAAATAACGTCTCCTACACCTGCTCCACGTACACCATACTTCCAAGCTTTGGTACGGGCATTCACAGAACGGTTCCTGCTAGTGATGCTAACCTAAATGCCGAGCCTGATGCCATTGTTAACCTCTAATCTGCAACACAATGCACATTTAAAAAATTAGAAAACGTAAGCTTAATTAAATTAAAAAAATGTGCTTGAATAACCATATTTCACCGTAATTTAATAAAAATGATATACCTACGGTTGCAAATGAGTATTAAAAATTTAAAATGATTTTCAATCACATTGAACACATTTAAAATTACAAAACATAATCAATGAATCGATTACAATATGTATACATAAAATTTAAATAGTTTAGAATGAATTTGTGTAAAAAAAATTAAAAACATACCTCTGGCTGCAAATGACTAAAAAAATTACAAGCATTCGATTTTACATTACATGTATTTAGAATTACAATATGAATCGATTACAATACGCATACATAAAATTAAAATAGTTTAGAATGAATATGCATAAAAAAAAAATACATACCTCTGGCTGCAAATGATTATAAAAAAATTACAAGCATTCGATTTTACATTACATGTATTTAGAATTACAATATGAATCTATAAAACATAAATAATATACACAAAATTTGAAAAAACTTGAAAGAATTAAAAAAAAAAAAAACTTACCTCCAAATGCAATTCTCCAAATTCTCTCTTCGAATTCGCTCCAAAATCCACTCAACACAAGCAATGCAAGCTCAAATGGTTGTGTGAGTGAAAATGATGTAGTGTAGGGCCTTAAAAAGAGAAAACTCGTGTATTTTCAGCATTTTTTGAGTGTCAAAACCGTGCTTCGCGTATGAGTAGCGTTTGCGAGTTAAATACACGGACTCGTTAAGTTGTGGCGAGTACTCGCCACATCTTGGCGAGTCAAAATGGCAAGTTATTATGGTGAGTATTCGTTTCAACAAATGAGTGGCGAGTGCTTGCCGAGTTTTCCTACTATGGGTTAAGATAATGATTGCAATTACTATATAACTCATTCTTTTTCACCCTATTTAATGAATACGAATCTCTTCTTGAACACTTATTTTATGACTTTCATAGAGATTTTCTTAGGCTTCTTCTAGTGCTTCTACGAATTTTATTATCTTTTCTCTTATTCCCTCTTGGAAGAGGCTTTATGCACATTGTGCTATCTTGTAATCGCTTAGGGCCATCTTTTAATAGTACATGGGATTTTCTTCTGGGTATTGCTTTCCCCACTTGACAAATCCTGTGTTTCAATACTTTCATGGTATGGATTTAAGTTGATTATTGATATTTATTGGATATTTTCACTTATGATTCATTGTTTTAGTAGTTGAAATTATCTCTTTCAATTTAAATTGAAAGTTTGTGTTTTAGTGTGATTGTAATCAAGATAAATTTTTATTTGGAAAAGTTGTTGCAATATGATGTTTTTCATTATTCTTTTTTCAAATGTTGTATGATTTTAAATTACAATAGATGATAATTTTTCTTATTATCTTCTTAATAGTTTGTGAATTTACCATAATAGCTTTGTTACTTATTCAAACAAAGCATCTGGAACCGATCCATGTTAGATTGCTTCCTAACACCTAAACGACATTTACTTTGAAAGGTTATGTGATTGTATTCCTCTTGTGCTTGAATGTGAAAAAATGATTTATCTCTATTAGGTATTCAAAGTAGGTTTTTTTGTTAATCATATTTTGTTATCGTTTGATGCTAAGTTTCTTAAAATTTGCTCCTATAATGAAAACAAAGATGTAGTTATCATGACCATGGCCATGCAATTAGTTGTTTGGTTATCTTTTTCGATGTGGTAAAATATAGGTTGATTGATGACATTTTTTTCTTATTTAGCATGATGGAGCTGGTTGATGTTGGTGCTCCCGAATCTTTGTTGGCTCCTATCCGTCAAACAATTTGCAAGTAGAAGGAGTTAAGGTACACATTTCAGCCTCATTTTTTTCATATTTTGTTTATTAGTTTTTCTCATGGCATAGTGTTGGTCAATGGATAGATATTAGTATGACGATGTATGCAAATGATTGTGACTATCACAAAAGTTACATTCAAGAGCTTCCTCAACGAAAAGGTGACTACATAAAAGTTCTCAAAAGACTTAAAGAAATAACAAGTTATAATCATCTCCATAGATAATGCAAGAAAAACAATATGACAGAATATTTATTAAACTCCGAAGGAAAAAATCGACAAATGTAATAAAGTTGTGCAACGAGATGTTGGAATTACACAATTACTTTTGGCTAGTTTTGGCATTACCATACTTATCTCGCACACTTGAGGCTAATGCTTATGTTAGAAAAAAATGTTCCGCTAAGTTTTGGGGATGGGGGTGCATGGGGATACTATTGAGAAGGATAGAAAGAATCCAAAAAAATTCAAGGGATGCAAGACTCAAAATGTATAAAAATATAATATTTATATGAGAAAATGTTTCCATACGATTCACTACAAAATAAAAATATGATTTACTTAGTCACAACACAACATGCAATTCACAATTACACAATTTAAATATCAAAAAGGTTTATAATTTTCTTTCAAGCTGACATCTTATTGCTAAGGCAAAATGAATTACAATGAGACACGTTGTGATTCAATGTTCAAACATGATACATCTTGTGGATAATAAAATAATTGAGACTAAAGTAAATTCTAAAAACATTGAACAATTAACTAGAAAGGATTCTTTACTACAATTTGATGGAAGATTATGCAAAATTGGATAAACCTGAAGTGGGATTTCTCTTGAAGGAGAAAATTTGTAATGTTAGTCCTCTTCTCCATTAAATCAGCTCTATTCTATTCTCTCCTATTTCTTCGATTGATATAATCAACACCTAAGTATTTGATCACAACTCTTTTTCTTCCCTTTGGGGACCATGGCTTCCTCTTTCCACCTGACTTAAAGATTTAGAGAGGCAGCTCTCCATTAAATATGACTCCTTCAAGAGAAGATCTTCTCAAATTCTTTCATGCACATGCACAAAATATGGTGGTAAAACCTTCTTTTTCTAACAAAGAATGAAAATGAATGTTACCTTAAATAGACCCTCCACCGCGTGTCCATTTTGCAATAGAAGAAATGGCCAATCATTAGTGCTATCTCAAAGACAAATGTCACAATCACCGATTTATGGGAGTGCACCCATGCCTCAAAATATCATGGCGGTTTTGTTCGTGAAATATGATTAATGGAAACCATAGGATTTGTGGTTGTTGAAATGCCTTATGCTAGAATTCCATGTTATCACCCAACACACCGCCACCCATCTCCTTATGATGCCTAACTTGATTGGCGCACCCCGAGTTGCTGCGTGCTTAGGAAACATGCCACACAAGCTAGGCTCAATGCGGAACCAACTGGCTTAACAGAATACCATTTTTCTTGGGCACATGGGTGAAAAAAAGAGAAGATGTTGGATGCAAGATTCAAAGTGGCTACATGGGGCATTATGGCCAAGGACATGCACTATGTAGAAGTAGGGCAAGTATGTGTTTATGTAGTACAATGCTGCAATATGATGCAACATGCAAACTGATTCGCGAGGGCTCTAAGAGACAAAGGTGGTCCTTAATGAGGGGGAGTGAAGTATGAAATGGGCTTGTAAGAGGGTGAACAAGGAGTGAGCTAGTGTGTTGCAGAGGGCACACGATGCTACTTTGTGGCAGCAAGGGTATGGACCTGCAGAAAAGGATAAAAGTGGAAAGATATAAGGATTTTGCTTGGGTGATGGAGCCCTCAACCCTTCACCCTCCCTCCCCGCCCCACCAATTTTTTTTTGTTTGTTTTTTAAGTTTTATTTTTAAAAACTATTGTTTAATTAAAAGACCACTTTTTTTTAAACTGTTAATTGAAACTAAAAGATTTTAATTGTTTTTGATAGATTTAAAAGCTTGAAATAGGATGGAATGATTTTTATTTGTTTTTGAATTGTATTTACTGAAAAACTTATTACATGACTAGCATAATAATTCCTTTGTTTCAGTATAAAACAGTTACTTTTAACCAAAAAAACTCTCAATGCGAGTGGAGAATTATTTAATATGCTGAAATTATTTCATCCTTTTCAAACTTTGAAATCTAAGACTACTTGGTCTTGCAAGGTAAATCTCAAAAAATGCAACAAGTGACTCTAAAAACTTTAGAAAATGATTATTTCAAAAACATGAAGAGCTTCAATCTGCATAAAAAGACACAAATTGAGACATTTGCAAAGTTGAAAGCCACTACAAAATAAAGTGACAAGTAGAATGGTGTTTTTACTTGCACCTAAATCACAAGAGATTAGCTTTGATACCATGAAAGAAAATAAAATAATCTTTGCTTGATATACAAACCATAAGCATTAAATAAAAATAAATGCAATGCACAATAATCTTGTAAGAAGTCAAACCACTAATTGAGATGAGAATTTCTAAAAGATGAAAATTATATTAGGGAAGAAATACTCCATGCGTGCTAGGAATATAATGGAAACATACCTCTCCACCAGAGAATAAGGAAGGAAGTGAACAAGTAGAAAAGGAAGATGAAGAAAGGAAAATCAATATTCGCTTAGTTTGTGCTCAAGTGGAATGGGAGTTACATGACAACTTATAATTCACAAATTCTTTGTTAAATAGATTGTGAATGGGATTTACATTTGTAACTTCCGTATTCCCTTTTGAGAGGACTACTTTGGACAAAATAAGATATGGGAGAGAACTCATTGTGACATATATGAATACTTATTTTTTATGCTTGCAAATAAGGGAAAATAGGAATTTAAAAAATACTTAAACATAGGACAAAATAAGAACTAACACTTGATTGCAAATAAAAATAAAATCCTAACAAAAATGCCTTTTCTGAGTAGTTGTCATGTGTTGTGTCAAGTGTCATTTTTGTCTATGCTTGTGCTTGAGTGCTAATGCTGATGAAAAACATTTAGGTTGTCTTCACATTTTCATATATGGCTTACTCCATTCAGGTTTCCTCAATATCGGCGCCTTCTGAATGCCCCATTGCATATGTTTTATGAGATCCTGATATAATGTGGGGCTTTTTACTTCTTGATGTTGGCTGACATACATGTCTCATGGATGCTGATGACGAACATGTCAATTGCATTTCATGTCAATGAATCACTTAATGATGTCAATGCTAAGAACTTGTTGATTAAAGCTGATGAAGTGTCACTTGTTAGAACTGAGTTTAGCCACTGAAACACATCAATCTCAGTAATATCATTTACCATCCAAGAGTGTATATAATGAGTAATTTCATTTCTTTGTGTGACGCAATTCCCAAGGTCAAAAATGATATTTTTAAATGAGGGAGTCCTGGTTTGCTTTATAATATTCCATTTCTTTTGCAATGACTTCTGCATTTGTGGTATGCCAATTATAAACAGGAAATTATGTATTTGATGATCTCGATTTGATCAGTACATGAAAAAGATCGAATTATCTCTCATTATTATTAATTAGGAGTTTCTGCATCTTCTCTGTTTTCTAGGGTTGTGATCACTTGAGGGGTAGGAAAGCAGGATCGTCGCTGCACCTTGACATTCACATAGAGGTATATCATTGTTTCGTTCCTTGGAAATCATGAATTGTCTTTTAGCATAGCAAAGTGAAGACTGACATGTACATTATAAACTTTTCCTTATGTTTTCTTTAGTGTATGTGAGGTTCCTGTTTATGGGGTTTCGAGCTTCATTGTTCATGAGGGTATTCATTATGTAAGTCACTATTTATATTTTACTGAAATATATTTCTTAACTTGTAATCGTATCCTTTAATGGCTATTGTGCTTTATTTCGTTTGATATTTAAATGCATTGATTTGCAATTACTGTGACTATTTCCAATTCCTTAGGTGTTTAGAAGTTGCAATTACGATCATAATATTCATGGGATTATTTTTCATCTTGATGTTATAGCAATAGTGGTTGCAATTTTGTCTTGAGAAATACAATCAACAACTGTAAAGGTGTTCTTTTGTTTGGTGTGAACTTGAAGTTTAACTCTTCAAACTAGACTTCTCTTGTGCAGGTTAGGAATTCAGCAGTCTCCAAAATTTTCCACTTCGTATATATTGTGATTTGTTGGTGGTGTAAATAGAAATAATTAATCAAGAGGCATCCTTTTGGTACCAAATCAAGGTTTATATTGTAATTAACATTCATATTCCATAGAGGACTTTAAAATTGAATGCAAGGGGACTGGTATGAACTTGGATTTCACTTTCACTTCCTAAAATTAGCTGTAATACCTTGTTTTGTTTAATGTGCCATTAGACATGCGACCTTTGAATTTTCTGCCTTCACTACCTTTTCTTGGAGGTTTTGCTATTTCTTATTCGTATATGGCCATATCTTTGATTGATTTAATTACCAAAAGGGCAAGAAGTCTTGTTCAAATTGAAAAGCCAAATCCAAGCTTGTAACAGTCACCCCTGTTGAAAATGCAAATTTATGTATGGATTACTCCACCACCTTGAGATATATGACTAGTGTTTTTTTGAGGGTGAATGCTGAATGTTACAATGGGTTCTAAATCCTAGATTATCATTAGATTGAAAAATTCAATAAAATCAGAATAATTAAATTTGAATTAACTATACCAAAATCAAAGATGCAAAGTAGTCCATTGGTTATCCCAGACAGTAACCATTATTCAAGTCCAATCTCATATGCCGAAAAGGTGAACATCGAAATTGACCTGCCAAAATTTAGCTGAACGGATGCATCAGACACAACCGATTGAGCCAATAAATGAAAATGAATTTTACTCTAGATCTTGTGACATCTTAAGAATACACAGTAAACGTGGCTGCCCTACAATCAGAAGCAATTATGGAGTTGCGTTGTATTCGATGACGAGAAAATGTAGGGCCATGTGCTTGCTTGGGTCAACTTTATTGAGGATTTCCTTGAAAGTATAATTCATATAAGCTACATTAAATGTACAAAATTATCCCCAAGGTATTGTGGTCCATTAATAATAGTCGAGAAGATCAATGAATTTGTAATGTCCCCAATTGGGACAATTCTGACCATAATGGATTTTTGGGCTAATCCAAACCCTCCAAACAGATTATGGAAGATAGATTAAATATACTAACTGCAGATCCACTTGGACATTGAAAAATGCGATTAAGGCTGATTATAAGACCCTCATAGAACAGCCATTGAATTGAAAGCTTTTCACACCAGTATAAGATACAGATTTTATATAACCAAATCAGTCCTTACATGTAACCATGTAAAATCATATCATTGACTGCAGCAATAACTTCAGAAATGGCGACTAGGATATGGGTATGAAATTGCATTTAAAGGTGCTCAAACAAATATGATTCTTAACAAAACTGATCTCTGTATTTTTATATATCCAAAATATGGAGAAATCTGAATTTTTAGGGACTAAACTGGACTGAAATAATTATCAGAAAATCTGCCTTCTTAGAGGACTGAAATTAACACTTTAATACCCTCAAAAATTCTGAAAACAATTTAGTTTGAGTCACAAAATCAGATCAATAGCTGGCATAACAGATCAGACCTGGAATGTCATGTATTCCACAAGAATCATCCACAAAATGGGTCGCTCCAGCTGATACAGAGAAGATACAACTGCTGCAAATCAATTCTTCAACCCCTTTATGGCAAAATTCATCAACTACTGTTGGAAATACTGAAAATACCCTTGCAAGCACAATAGAATTTCCTGTGTGGAAATCCCTCACATTCTCTAAGAGGGTTTTCGTCCTCTAGAGTAATTTTTATACAAAAGCACCAGGCTTAAGATAAATTCAAAATTTGAAGAATGAGTATATGATGCCCTCTTCTAAGTCGACCTCTCCTTTATAAAGGAAAAATGACCCAAGGGAAACCTCTTTCCTATCCAATCAGCTGCAATGGTCTTCTCTATGCATGGTTCTTTCTTCTAGGCCAAGTCGTACTTCCCATAGGGAGAATACAAAATTAATATGGGCTTTTGTTCCTTCTAAACTTCATTATTCTTTCCTAAGGCAAGTCGCCAATACCCCCTAGGAAGAATAAAAATACAATTAACCCCTTTTACAATGATATTTGCCCCTCAAGGCAAGTCGCATTTACCATAGGGATTACCATTTATTTCCATTAAGCCAAATAAATTAATTATAAGTGCTTAATAATTATTTTATTTTCTTTTAGGCACTTTATAATAATTTATTGTGACTTAAGTCACCCTTGTGCACACCCTTTGGCCGTCGGGTAGACAAAATAGGCCAAAGGTCTTCGATAATATTATTCAAGAAAGAGGGACATTTCAGAATTAGTCTACCAGCAGAACTCTAACACTCTTTTGGTATTTTGATATCATAAAGTTGGTGGTGGAAATTTTGTTTACCAAGAACTCAAGCAACTCGAAAGGAGTCCTTAATCCCGTAGTTCGGGATCTCTTAAGGACCAAAGTTTAGGAAGGAATTTGGACTAGCAACACCCCTTTAAAACAAAGTCAATCCACAAATATTTAGGTCATCTCCCTTCAAGCACAAATGTTGAATTTCTAACTTCAAATGTAATCACTCCACTCCATCCACAATGTAAGAAACAATTAAGAGTTATTTTAAAATGTGTATTGAAATGAAATTCTTTTGATGCATTTAAGGTCTTCAATCTTCATCTGGGCAGAAAATTCCTTGACAAAGTATCTCAAGGTGATCACTTCAGCAAAGATTTATAGCTAGATAGGGTTCATAGGTAGTGTTGAGGCCGTCCAAATGGATTTTTTCAGATCCATTCAAGTATATTTCTATTTCTTTCATTGAGGATTTCCCATCCATTTACATGGTTTTTGGGATGTAATATCTTTGTATATGATTAAGGAAACTTTGGGGAAAATTGATCATTTATAGGAAAGGATGATTGTTTTCACACAATCTTTTAGCAAGATTTAATGATATTCAAAGAATTCCATTGACTTACTTAACTTTTCATTCAACTATGTTCTTGTGTGTGTGCCTTTTCTTTTCATCCCATTGTGTCAATAATCCTTCTAGTTTTTACGTTGGCTGTAAGATAACTTTTCTTCAATGTAGATAAATCTGTTATAGTAATTTTTTTCTCATGTTTAAGTGTTTTCTTGTTAGGCTATCATTAAGGAGCTTTTGTTGGTCCTTAATATTTCTATTCTTTTCCTGAAATGGTTTCAAGACTCTGGATGTTATTGTAGAAACTGATCTCTAGGTGACTAATGCGGGTGGATCCATTTTTAAGTGTCGGTGCAGCCCATAACATTGGTGAGACTGCTCGACGTGAACTTCATGAAAGCCATCCCAAAGTAGCGAAGTATATTTATACATATTGGTATTACATTTAATTCTTGCACTTGTTTAAAATATAATTTTCTATATGAATACACATGCTTTTAATGTTTTCATTTATTTTTTTCAAGTTCGGATGTGAAATAAAACGTATACCAAAACACTCAATCAAATATAAAGTAACACTCACAATTTGATAAGAAAACAAGTTTCTTTTATGTAATATCCCTTTTTGGGATAAAACTGAAATTTAAGGAAATTAGCTCAAACCCCAAATCTAATTTTTATAGCAGAAATTAATAAGGGCAAAAAGAACACTCTCAAACCCTAAGCGACTAGAGAGAGAGAGAGAGAGAGAGAGAGAGAGAGAGAGAGAGAGAGAGAATTCCACTACGAAACACTAAAAATTATGAGAAGTTATTCCTTAGATTGCCCTCGATTTTAGAAGCTAGAAAATGCTTCAAATCATCAAACTCGAACTGGAATTTATTAAGGCACAAAACTAGTTGAAACTTGTAAATTCAATAATTCATAGAAAACAAGGAATCTCCACACATACGAATACTCAAAATGATCATAAAAATATCAGTAATCTATTGAGACCAATATCATAATTTTTCAACCATGGGAACCCTCTCAAAATTGGTCCTGAAATCTCTAAATGAGTAGATAAGGCTGCCCAATGCTAATAAAAATCTGAATATTTAGGTATTCTCCTTAAATCTGCAATAATCTTCAACACCAATCAATGTTGGTAGGTTTTTCGTCCTCCAACAAAACCACTAGAAGGGTTTTTGTACTTCTAGGAAGCCACACAAGAGGGCTTTTGTGCTCAAGTGGAAGAACATGGAGCAACAAGCTCACAATGCCCAAATGAAAAAATGCGCCAAATTCTAGATGCTCCAAATGAGGTCCTAAGTCTCCTTTTATAATCTTCTTTTGGCACCAAATCTTAGAAAGCTAAGGCCGATGTAATACCTCTTTTGGGGACAAAACTGAAAATTACGGAAATTAGATCAAACCCCATAACAAGTCCGATTTTTATGACAACAAAGCTAATAGAGGACCAAAAACACTCTCAAACCATAGCGACTAGGAGAGATAGAGAGAAATCCACTTTGTAGAAACACTTAAAAATTATGAGAAGTTATTCCTTGGATTGCCTTTGATTTTAGAAGCTAGAAAATGTGATTAAACCATCAAACTTAGAATTCTGGAATTTTTGTGGTACAAAAACAATTGAAACTTGTAAATTTAATAACTCTTAGAAAACAAGGAATCTCCACACTTATGAATACTCAAAATGATCATAAAAATATCAATAATCAATTGAGACCAATATCATAATTTTTCAACCATGGGAATCCTCTCAAAATTGATCCCAAAATCTCTAAATGAGTAGATAAAGCTGCCCAATAGCAATAAAAATCTGAATATTAAGTATTCTCCTCAAATCTGCAATAATCTTCACTCTCAATCAATGTTGAAGGGTTTTTGTCCTCCAACAAAACCACTAGAAGGGTTTTCGTCCTTTTAGGAAGCCACACAAGAGGGTTTTTGTCCTCAAGTGGAAGAACATGGAGCAACAAGCTCACAATGCCCAAATAGGAAAATGTGCCAAATCTAGATGCTCCAAATGAGGTCCTAAGTCTCCTTTTATAATCTTCTTTTGCCAAAGCTTAGAAAGATAAGGCCGACCCATAAAGATGTTATATTTCTTCATTAAGCTTCTTTTATTTTCCTTTAACCCAACCGACCTGCTTCAAGAGGGAAAATACTAAAAAGAAAACATAAAAATTAGAAAAACAAATGTAAATGAAAGCTCAATGTTCTTCCCCAATTCCTCGACTTTTTGGCCATGGAGAAGGGATGGCAAGAAGTCCAAGTTCCGATTCTTAAGTGGGAAAAAGGGACATTACAACTGACCCATAGAGATGTTATATTTCTTCATTAAGCTTCTTTTATTTGTTTGTAACCTAGCCAACTTGCTACAAAAGGGAAAATACTAAAAAGAAAACATAAAAATTAGAAAAACAAATGTAAATGAAAGCTCAATGTTCTTCTCCAACTCCTCTCCTTCTTGGCCATGGAGAAGGAATGGCAAGAAGTCCAAGTCTTGATTCTTAAGTGGGAAAAAGGGACATTATAGGAACACTCAATCAAATATAAAGGAACACTCACAATTTGATAGGAAAACAAGTCTCTTTTAGCTACTTTTAAATAGGAAATTTGATTGCTATAGCTGTATTCTCCATTTTGTTTGAATTTGACAAATATGTAGTGTTGTTAAGGGATTCCTAGAGCTGGGCCCCATGTTTGAAACACAAAGTTGTCTCCTCAATAAATATGGCACCTAGGGGATGGCTTTAACCATTTATTTACCAATTAAATAAAATGAAGTATTGTTATTTATTATTAGTTGATGAATGTGCAATGATACATATAGGAATAGCATTTTTTTCGTACCTTTTAATCATTCAAAGAAAGAAGACGATAAGTGATAAAATAATCTCTTAATGATTGATTTTTGTATTTCATGAATTACAACGTATTCACATTTAAAATGCCTTACTAGCTTCTATGATATAATGCTATTTTAATTAGTAATGGGTTTATGACTTAATTTCATGGTAATACCGACAATATAACATCAAATTTAAGTTTTAACATTAGTCTCCTAACTCTTCCTCTTGAATGGCTATTTAGTTGGCGATTATACTCCATGCATTTCTAATCTTTAAAAACTTTTGTTTTTTCAATGGATTTTTTAGATCAGAGTTGTAGTAAATAACACAATCAATAATCTCCTTCTGTCAATTCATAGACAACATGATACAAATTTATAGTCAAAGATGCTTCTATAAACAAGGAGTTTGCTCAACTATTCACCTCGTAAATCTCTCCCACAACCTATCTACATAAGTGGTTACAACCACTATACAAACTAATAATGTGAAGGAATGATATTTTTCCTAACATATTTGCACCATGATCCTATGACGGGGACTACATAAGCTCGATCTTGTTCTTTGATAAAATAATGTACCTCAATATGTTTTGTTGTAACATGAAAATTTGACTTTTCTTCAGCTCGATCAGACTTTATAGATCACAAAGTCTGTGCACCCTTTTCAGCCATATTTCTTGAGAAGCTATTGTTATAACATATTTTTATCAAGCTAATAACTTGATATCTGTTCCATGGACTTTCTGGTACAACAATTGTTTTCCCAGTTTTTGGGGGATGGGGAAGAGAATGGAAAAATAAATACCAAATTTAATAGCTCCTAATTTGTGAAATTAAGCATGATTGAAGTTCTAAGGAATTGCATTGCAAAATTTAAGCATAATTCATACATGACAATGAAAATTAAATCCAAAATTCAAGCATGAAATGGAATATCTGTTTGTTGTATAATCTTTAAAATAATTGTAGCAAGAGTTGCGAATGGCAAAATGAATTTACAAAAAGTGTTTTGAGAAATGAAAAATGCTAAGTTCCAAGCATGGAGTAACAAGTTCAATAATTACAGTCGTCATTAGACCCATCTCCCATGAGCCTAAATAGTTCCTCATCACTGTTCTGTAATTCTGAATCATGTGTCTCCTCCAATGGGACCTCAACCAATTCTCATCTACCTACCTAGGCTCCACCTCTCATTATGCTGCTAGACTTTTCTTGTACTAAGTTATCTTGCGTTCCTAGAGGCATGAGGCATTGTTTACAATAACTAGCTTGTTTTCTCTCCGAGAGGTAAGCCTGTTCCTCTTTATATTGTGGATGATGCTTGGCTGGTTCCTCTCAACATAAATAACTAGTATCCTTGAAATAAGGCAAACGAAAACTGTTTTTAGCATCCTCAGATCCCCATGTAGTATCCACCATCCTCTAGCGTTCTCCTGTTCAGGATGGATTCTATCCTCCCTAGTTGCTCACTTGTAGTTTGTGAGACTAGAAAAGGCCATCCACTTAGCCCAGTTTTCTGTAGCCTGCTCTCTACTGCATATTTTCTTAAGAGCCTTAAACAAGCATTTCTTCGCCTTCTCATCAACCCCGTGAGTTAATCTCCCGGCCTCTTCCCATACCATTCAGCACTAACTACATATGCTGCCATGTGTAGTGGGGTGCTCGACTTATCCCACCTCGCTGAAAAATGGGTTGAATCTTTTTGTCATAGAATGCTATGAGGTATATCACGAACTTTGACCTTCATTTGACAAAATATACTATCAATAGTCTTAGAAATATCTCTAAGGTTGGGATAACTAGTCACCATATAAAATGATGGTAAAAGTAATTGCTACAAAGGACACTTATGTACCTCACATCTTCTTGAATATCATCTCTAACTACCATGTCCTTCACACTCCTACCCTATTCTATCTTGGCCTCTACCTACCTAGTCCACACTTGAGTCATGATCTTAAGTTGCACGGAATTTTACAACTTAAGCATCTTCTCCAATAATATGAAATAAGAGGCACATTTCCTCACGCAAGGTTTAAGAATTTTCTTTCTCAAAAAATCCTAAACAATGCCAATGAGGTGTGGTGGTTGAATATAAATATTTGCACCTCTCGGCACTTGTCAACTCCCGTTTCACTCAAAGAAAATTTTTATTGTCCTCAGATGCATTTTTCGTTTCATGTAGACAAAAAGAGGTCCAACAGATGTGCCTATAGGTATCCTAAGTCATCCTTCCGTCTTTCGTACACCCATAAGTTTTATATGTAACTACTTGGACACTATTGGAGGTCCCAACCTCCTCTATGGTATTTTTCAATATCTGAAACTGAAAATCAGCATCCACGTACCTTCCAAAACAAGTAACAACTCTAAGGAAATAAGGACCCACATCATATGTGACATTGATACTAATGAGTGGGTGGTGCCCGATGCCTTTTCCCCATCCATGATAATAGAGCACTCATTCTTGACCCATGTTTGATTTGTTTTATCAAGAATTGAGGTTCTCAATTTGTGTTCTTCTAGAGAAACATGCAATTATCTTAAAACATATATCTATGGAATGCCTCCTTATAATAAGAAGATTGGGAAATATGAAATGGGATACCATTGTGACGGGTAAATTTTTCATTTGCATCATCTTTCTCACATATTATACTTTTTTGCAACTGTTTGCAGCCTTCATTTTTCCCTTTGAAGATCTTCTTTTGAATCCAAAATAATAATCTGAACATTAGGAGTTGGAGAAGAAACCCTAAATCATTCTTTGTGGTAATTCCAAGAGACGAGGTTGGCTGTACTAAATACAACTAGATAAGAAATGTCTCCTTTTGTGTTTCACGACTTGGTATGTGTAAGAGGTGTGCACAAACCTTGGTGATATTCCCATTCCATTCACAATGGAATTTTTTCTTCTAATATGGTGGCTTCCCCAAAAATTTTGGTTTGTTTATTTCAAGTACGATCAAAAATTGAGACAGGAGTTTGGTTGGTATGAATAGCCTCGTTGCATATTGGTTAAACAAAGATAAGGATCAATTAAACTGGTTGGCACTACCAACTAAAATTCCACTTCGAGTTCCTCCTCCCATCCCACTTCTATTCTCCATTTCACTCACCTACACCTCTTCATCATTGTGAATACTTATTCTAAAGATTTCTGGAAATTGAAAGAAAACAAACACTAAACAATGGGCCAAAAATGGATTGAATACATTACAAAAAAGTAAAAGAAAAAGGAGAGCATTATTACCTCTTGAATATACTTCCAATACCTGAAAATTCCTCCTTTTTGTTTGTAAAATCCTCCCCTTGCCTCCAAATTTATTTCCTTTCTTTTCCTCTCTTGCAATCAGAAAGTGAATGGAATGACAAGATTCAGGCTTGTGGGGATAGGGTGGTATGGGGTATGGGGGTTTAGAAGGGTGGGGTGGCCTTGTTGGGTCCCCACCCTTTTTGGTTTGTTTATTATGTAGGCATGGACATCCTCAAGATGGTGGAGACTGATCAGATGAGCTCTCAAAGAAATACTAATCCATGTTAGCAGGTAGGGAAGGGTTTATAAAAAGTTTATTTTTAGAAAGTCTTGAAATCTATTTTTAGTAGGTTTTGACAAATTTGGTATTTGACATTTTTAAGGGTCTTCAAAGAATTCATGAGATTCAAATTGTATGATGATACCATAGTCTATTTTCATAGATTATATTTTCAAGTTCACTCTCTTATCTTTCCAACGGATCAAACGGTTTGCAAATTGGGTCAACGGGCTAGAAGATATGACCCCAACAAGGAGCACTTAAAAATAATAATATGATATTCAGATTTTGTCATCTTTTTCCCATTCAAATTCACTCCAAACATGGATGGATGACATCTCCATGAAGGATGACCTTTCGTATTCCATTTGGAACCCTTCATTTGATGACCTTTTGGCTTCTATTTCAAACCCTTCATTTGATGACCTTTGAATTCCATTTGGAACCCTTCATCTTCGACATTGTTTCACTATAAATAAGATGGTTTCGAATGAAGACACAAGTTTGAAAGTGGAAATATTTTATATACAAAATTTGTAGGTTACAAGTTTTCAAGTTTGGAGGCATACATCTCTCATATACAGAGTTTTCCCATTTGTGTACATCTTCATTTGCAAAGAATTGCAAGGCATACATCTCTCCTACAAAGTTTGCCCATTCCGCATCCATTCTCGTTTGCAAAGAGATTCGACATACATCTCTCCTATAGAGTTTGCCAACTTTGTATACATATTTAATAAATTTATTTTACTTTTACAATTACAATTTTATTTCTGCAATACAGTTCATTGCTTTTACAATTTCAGCTATTTTATTATGAATGTATTGCCATAACACATTAAATGCCACCATTAATGTGTTGTCCACCGAATTCCAAAAATAATTCGGATCAAGACCTCCCAATCTCCCTTAAGATGCCCCTGAGACTTCCCGACACACCCCTAGGACATCCTAGGAGATCAAATAACCTACATGCAAATCAAATAACCGACATGCGGATCAAATAACCTCTCTCGGCACTGAACAAACCCTTGAAATTCTTTGAAAACTCTGTCTAAAAATTTGAACTGAGTAATGCTCCCAAATAACAAACTAGGGATGGATCTTTCACCACCGAAGAGTGCTCTGCTAGCTAGGAGTGGATCTCTCACCACCGAAGCTAGGGTTCCTATAGAATCTTACTTCCACAAGCAAAGAGTGCAACCAACAAAAGCTCCAAATATTTGTATGAGTGAATGCATGAATGAATCCTCCAAAAGACCCCAAAGGTATATTTATAACCTTTTTCCTCGAAAAAAACCCTAATCACACCCCTTTGGGACTTTTCTCATAAACATAAATATAACTTAAGTGACTTTATTGTGCACATACTAAAAAGTACACTTAAGTTGTCCCAACGAAGAAATAGAATATAAAGTACCACCTAGTTGCCCATCACTTAAGTCAATGACAAAATATAACATAAAGTGAAGGTGGTAATAAAATAACCCATACCCAATAACCTCCAACATCACTAACCCCTTGGGCATAACCAAGGATAAGACGGATGAAAAGCCTCCTAGGTCATTTGCTCAGAAATGGGGACATTATAGGGCCCTCTCAAATTAAGCCATTTGAGTCATCACCCGTGTCAGTTCTTGTTCATATGCAACAACCTTTTGAGCCTGACACTGAATAAGACTAGTGTAATGGTGGAGCTGCTTCTGCAATCTGACATGCAACTCCTTCATTTGACTCCACAGTTTTGCATTGTCAAGAGAAACTGCAGTTTTACATTTTCAAGAGCAACCACAATTTTGCATTTTCATCAGCATTTCTCACATTGAAGAGGAAGAGAAACTGCAGGATGTGTCTTGGTGGGTGGCCACTGTTGGGGCATCTTTGGAGTATCATGTGGGCAGACACTACTGGGAATTTTATGGAGTATTACGCTCAGGCCACCTTTGGGTCACAAAAATCTGAACAAACTCCAAGTGACACTCCTCTTCCGCAAATTTCCAAAATGGGGGCTATCTCATTTAAAATCAACAAAACTTGGGACTGTCAAATAATAATATCCAAGTCCTTGACCTTGTTGGCAATGTCAAGTAAATCATGTCGTGGGCCCCAAATTCCAATTTCTCATTTAGGTTGGTGGTGTCGGCCAAGGAAGGAGTGGAATAATATTGCTTTGCTTGGCTTAAGAATCACTTGGCCTAGTTTGAGAAGGATCTGCATTCAAAATCAACAAAACTTGGGACTGTCAGATAATAATGTCCAAGTCCTTGACCTCGTTGGCAATGTCAAGTAAATCATGTGCCATGGGCCCCAAATTCCAATTTCTCATTTAGGTTGGTGGTGTCTGGCCAAGGAAGGAGTGGAATAAAATTGCTTTGCTTGGCTTGAGAATCACTTGGCCTAGTTTGAGAAGGATCTGCATTCAAGGAAATTAAATTTGCTTCACTCCCCATTTGAATGTTCTCAGCCTCAGGGGCTACATCCGGCTAATGCATTGATAGCTCCTATGTTTGTAAAGGGTTGATTGGAGGGACATCCAAAGATGGATTAACTGTTGCACCTAGTTGGTTCAACCATCTTCTATTTACTGCACTTCATCCCCTGTAGGCATAAAGTACTACAGATTCGGTAGGGATTATAGTAGAAGAGACTAGTGGTGCAGAAGAAACCACAAACTCATGGAAAGAAGGATGTAGGAAGCCAAATGAAGTGGTCAGAACTAGAAGACTCTTAATGTCCACAATGTCTGACTGCTGACATCCTCATCATTATCCTCGATGCCATGCTCATCTTCACTATCACTGAAATCCCCATCATCCTTTTCACTATTGTCATCTCCCAAAGTGGCCAGCTCCTCAAGTATAGCATTTTTCGGCTTTTTGGGAGCTGGTCAGTGCTTTGGAAAGTCATCTTTACCCTTAGCCAAAGGGCTACCCAAATGCTTCTATCAAAACACAGATAGTCAAGTGGGGTTGTAAAAGGCATCAGAAATTTAATCACCCTCCAGAAAAGACTGAATATACATGGCAGTAAGAAACAAGCCAATAACATGTTGGGTCATGTATAAGCCATTACTTTTTAGAGATAGGTCTCCCCAATTATAGAATTCACCCCTAAGCTACCTAGTCATCCATATTGTGATGTCGAGGCCCTTGTGGCACCCACAACCCACAACGAATTACATCAACTTGGCAACACCATCTGTCCGGAGCCAAAAATTCTGTTTGAATATCCCTATTTCCCTTGGCCCACGTGTGCCAACTCTTTAGTAGACAAATTAGGCTAGCCTAATGTCTATGTAGTATAGTCATTTTGGGCCTATGTAACATGTGAATTACTTGTCATCTCAATTGCCTATTGTAGGGAACTCCAAATATCTTAGTGAAATCTTCATCTGTATTGTTGATTTTAACCTCCTTGTCCATGTACCGCACAAAGGCACATCTGCTGCTTTTATCATAACTAGAGACTGTACAAACCAAATACAGCTTGAAGTCTCTGTCACTGAAGTACGGCATATGCAGATTTTTTTCTATAACAGACTTTCATAATACTATCCTCAACTCATGGTCAGCTGGTTTATTTTCCCACCATGTGCAAGATTCAATGATAGACTAGTTATCACTTATCCCAATTAAGAGTTTTCAGTGTAGGCAACAGGTTTTGTTTGGGATTCAACTGTGATGGCTCACCCCATTTCTGATTTTTGTTTCCTTTTATTGCTGCATGTTTGGAACTTGCACCGGATGACACCAGGGAGGTTTGAATCATTCTCGGAGGAGCTGTGGTGGTTGGTTGTGGAATTAGTTGGCCTTCCACATAGTGCTGAAATTTTAAAAACCCTGTTGGAAGCCATCTTCCATATCATTGGTCGTAGTAAAGAGGATGTTATACTTGCAGTTGGAGGGTTTTTATTCTTTTCAGACATGATTTCTGCTGTGAAACCAAATTTTTCAACTACAAAAACTTGCCGAAACCCTCCTTCTGCAAATTGTGAGAGGCTTTAGGCCCTTGGAGTTGTAAAGTTTATCCAAAACCCTGGAAAAAGGACTTCCTTCTACCCATACTATCTTCTGTTGCCTGATTGACTTCTGCAACAAATGCCTGCTCTTCTCTTGTAATGCCTTGTGCTTCTGGAAAGAGAATTTTTTTCACTGAGTTATCATTCAAATGTGAAGCAGAATGTATAGTAGAACACTACTTATACAACGGTATGGAAGAATATATAAGGTACAAAAAGATAATGATCTGCATGCAATGAAACCATGTTGCAAAGATGGAGATGAGCCATATGGTTGGGGGTGTATAAGAGAGGTAACTCTATAGTCGACCTTGTAAAATAATACAGTGAACGATAATTTGGTTGATGGTAGCCTGGGCGGGTGGTAGGGAATGGAGAATGTATGACAGCAAGTGATGGAGGTATGGAAGTTCAGAAAAGGACCATATGCTGGTGAAAAGGATTGCACAATGGAGCAAAGACTTGGTCATACGGCACAGAAAGGGATAAGGTATATGATTTACCAACACCAATGTATGGTGTGAAGTTGGCATATAGCAAAGTTACATGACTTTATGATAGTGTATGGTTGAGTGTTCTAGCATACGACAAAGCAGAAGATCCAAGTTATGATATCAAGACGTGTATGTTTGAAGAACATTCAATGGATCATGAATAAACCTGCAGTCATACTGTAGGGGCAAATCTAGTGTGTTGTGCTGGTTGTATGGTGAAGTAGATGGGCAATATACGGCATAATCGAACCATTGCTCAAACGTTCTCTTTTGTTACATGCCAACCTAGCGGAGACTTATTCATAACAACCTGATTGCCTTTCAGAACATTTCTTAGGGAAAGTATTTATATCATATACCTCCAAGTAAGTACTTGACTTCACCTTTATAATTTTCTATTTCATTTTCAGGGTATGTATGTTTTAATTTTTCAATACAGAGCACTTCATTAATAACTGTCACAAGGTATGCTGAAGTTTATGGGAAAAGTTCGAAATTTGCCAGACTTTATCCTCGTCAATCAAGAACTTGAACTTTATGCATTATTTCTGCATGAGAAAATTTTGACATGCTTTTGAAATATTTTGTAAATATGTGTGTATATATACATATACTGACTGAAAACAAAGGCATGACAGTTCTATCTACCTTGTTCCGCTGACATATATATGCATTTGCTTTTATAGAAAATTAAAATGATAAAAACATTTCATTGTTCAAATGTTTTTTCAAACTTTATCCATTGGCGAACTTGAACAAAATTTTATTCTCATCAAACTTGAACTTGAACTCGAACCCTGCGACTGATTAATAATAGCCTTAATTGGATTTTTTGTCTGGTGGGTCCTGCCCAATGTTTTAAAAATCGGAACTGGACTCGGAACCGGCCGAGGGTCAGACCGGAACCGAACCAGAATCGGACCAGAACTGGACTGGTTTAAAACTTATGAACCGGTTTACTAAAAAATACATAAAATATTACAATTTTAATGAAAACAAGAAATTTTAAAGATTCCAAACCATGATTACAAACAATTAGAGACAAAATATGCAAAGTTTGCTCATGTATATACCATGTAAGGGTAAATATAGCAAAACGACACCGAGTGCACTACATATCCAAAACAAAATACATAAACAATGAGGCTCTAAATGGCCTATAGAGTCCAAAAACAATATGCTACAAGCTACTACATGTTTGATATCAATCATCAAACTCAACACCACTGCTAAGAATGGGATCCTCATCCTCATCAATGTCATCATGTTCCTTTGGCTCAGACACATTGAACTCCTCAGGGACATCTATAGTAGTTGTACTAGCACGGCTAGTGTTTGCCATGTCTGGTGCCACTAGTGGTTCATCATCCAAGTCATCGGGATCAAACTCTACCTGGTGACTCTCCTCTACCCATTCCGAGGTTGGATCAATATCATCCAAGACAATGGGATCTATCTTAGGCATCCTATCCAGTAATTGGTTGTGCCTTAGCCGAGGTTGTATTACACGAAGAAGAGATCATTTAACCGTCATTCCAAACGGGTCTATATAACATCATTTTAGGGTTAGGGTTGGAAAAAGGTAAGTTAAAAGCTAAAATTGGGAAAAAAATGTTTTAAGGCAAAACCAGCCCCTCAACTATTTCAAATTGGTCCAGTACGGAACCAGCCGGTTTGACCGGTTCAATATTAAACCAGTACTGAATTGGCAGGTTCCGTATGGAACATGTCATTGGTTTGATTTTTCTAACGGTTTGTAATTTTTTTAATGAACCGGTCAAACCAGTTGAACCTAACCGGAATTAGAATGGGTTTTAAAACACTACTGCCGTAGATAATTCAATTATTTTTTCCTCCGTACTTAGAGGCTCAATATTAATCATAGTCACATTCTCCATCTGTAGCTGCTGTAATGTTAATTTTGAACCATTCGCTATATCTTTGATGAGTGTCCCATCCAAATATTTAAGCTTGACCACTCCATTTTCTAGCATCTCTTGTATGGATGGTATGATCCACAAGCCTTTCTTTTATGAATGGTTCGAGCCACAAAACTTTAAATTTTCTAGGCTTGATTGCTCGTATTCCATTATATCTTAAACTAAGGCTCCAATCTTAAAATTCATTCTTTAGGGATGTTTGTCATGGCAAAATTCCTTCCTCTCGCATGATTTCTGTTCTCCATATGTATGGGTGAACCATCTTCTCTACGAGACGTTGCCTCTTGAAAGAGGTTGGATGTCTAAGCTAATGCAAGTGAATAGGGCTAACTCTGAAACTAACAAGCATCTATAAGCTCTAGAAGTGTAAAAATAATGGTGACCGTCCTCTTTCACAAGGTATAATTGAAGGATCGAGAAAATGAGCATCACAAGGTCAAACAAGTAGTGATCAACTACTAGACCTACTAAAGATAGTTCATATCTTAAACTATATAACAATTAGTCTATAAGCCTATGGTTTCACATGAAACACAAGTGTGTGATAGGTTTCTAAACAAGTTCATCTAAGAGATTATTTACTAATCTAGCATGCTGCATTTGTCTTTCATTCAATGCAAGAGATCAAAAGTAAGTTCAGTTCTACATTACTCAAAAGGTGCATCCAACATAACCAAGCCAAGTTAGGTTTACACTTGGTGTCCCCATTTCACCTTGAAATCTGGGACTACCCCTTTTAAAAAATTTCGTTCTTTTCAAAGTAATGGGTCGTTTTGTGTTTTTATTGTTTGCAGTTGTCTCCATTATGTTAAAATATTCCTAGTGAATCATATAAGCCAATTTCGACAAATACCCACATGCTAAAATTCATTTTATCTCTTCGCCAAGTTTTGTTTGAGAGAATTTTATTTTATTTATTTAATAAATAAATAAATAAATCGTGCCGCAATTGAACCTTGCTGAAGATTTGCATGCCAGTATTTCCGCTTCTCAATAGGGTATTCACCAGGGAAGAAGTCTTACGAACCGGCTATCTGGCGGAGTTATTTTCAAAGCAATTGTCTGCAACTTTTGGCAACGTTTTTTTTTTTAAATTTATTTATTTCGCGTTTGTTTTCGATTTTCTCCATGATGCATCTGTCTGTTAAATTGTACTTGATCCCTCCGTTCAGATAGCTTTGTTTATTTGCCTAGAAGTTCGAAGTCATCCATGGCCTCGACAAAGGAAGAAATTAATCATGGAGTGTTAATTTTTGACAAAAAAGAAGAATTTAAGTAAAATAAGCTTCTTCCATGCTAGTCACACTTTTTGGAAGGAAGGCTTTAAGCTGCCAATGAGAATTTTGGTAGTGGCAGGCAGGTGGGAATTTTATGCCTTCCTGGAAGGTTGTTTTTTCCCATCATTAAAGTCAAATCACTTAAGCTGCCAATGGGAATTTTGGTGGTGGCAGGCAGGTGGGAATTTTATGCCCTGCTGGAAGGTTGTTTTTCCCATTATGAAAGATAAATCACTTAAAGTACCAATGGGAATTTTAGAGCTGCCAGAAGGGTAAGAATTCCCATCAAGGAAGTTTTATTCACCCATGCAAGTCACATTTTTAAGAAAGAAGCTCTTTTTATGCAAGTCGCACTTTTTGGAAGGAAGGCTTTAAGCTACCAATGAGAATTTTGGTAGTGGCAGGCAGGTGGGAATTTTATGCCTGCCTGGAAGGTTGTTTTTTCCCATCATTAAAGACAAATCACTTAAGTGAAGGATGAGATTTTTGGAGCTGCTTGGCAGGGTAAAAATTCCCATTGCTTTGCCTTCTTATTTTTAGCATGCCTTCAAGTCAAAAAATGCGACCCACCTTGGCATAAATACATGCTTTAATTAATATTTATTCCTAGCTAAAATTGGCGCCAAAAATAGGAAGAAATTCAAAGCATGAAGGAAAGCCAAAGAGAAGACAAAGAAGCATGCTAAAAATAAATAAAAGAATTACATGGAAAAGCAAGCTAAAGCATGCAAACTTGGGCGCCCAAATTGAGAGAAAAACATAACTTATTTTTAATAATTGCCAAAAATAGGAAGAAGCAATTATTAAATATAGCATGCAGTTATCTATATAAGCATGGGATGCCATAAGGAGGATACAATTAATTCTTTTTGATGGAGCATGCTGCCCTGGAGAATTTTGGCGCCAAGGGAAGGAGTGATTTGCATTAAAGAATATTTTTCATTGCCGGAAGCTTCCAGTTTTGGCGCCTAGGGTTGGAGAAGCTTTCTTTTTATTATTCAGAGCATTTGCATGTTGGTATAAGTGCCCAGGTGAATTAAATAATATTTTAGCTTGCTTGGCATGCAAGCAAAGTCTCAAATTTTAGGGCAGCAGGCTTTATAAGCAGATTTTGGTGATAGAAATTAAGCATTCATGCCATGGACTCCATATTTGTCTGAATCATTTGCAGGTATTCATCACAGGTGCTCATATTGGTGAAAAGAAGTCAAAATCAATGTCAGATACATTGAATATATCTTCCGAATCAGAAGGAATTGTAGGATCTGCACAAATTGATCCAATTGCAGGATCTTCTGGAAAAAATAAAAGAAAAAGAACTCAGACAAAGATTATTCTAGGCATGATGAAGCATGATGAAAGAGAAGGGTCAGCAGAATCATGCATTGTTTCCAGGCTTACCGAAATCAATGATACAGACATGGGCCCTGAACCTATCACTGATTTGATTGACAAATCCAAAGCCACCGGAAGATCATCCCTTATGCAGCAATAAAAAGTAGCGGAATTATTCAAGCTTCAGTGTTTCCGGTCACAACTCAATTGCCCGAGTTTGTTATGGAGTGTGCAAGGTCTTATCATCCTCTTTCTAGGACAGTTTGAGATGCTTTGCAGGAAGACAATAATTAGGTTGGATGCACAATTCATTAATTATTGCCTTAAGCTTCTCAGCACGGCCAGTGGTGATTGCAATTAGCATGCAGGATGCTGGTAATAGATGGGAAAAGCATAAAGCAGATTGCATGGGTATAATGAACAACAGATACATGAAGAAGCCTAGAGCACCATCAAAATTCCCGACAACTCTTCCACTATCCAATCATGTGCAGGAAGTTGATGATACCACCAAATTGCTTTGCGGGATAAATGGGGGAAGTACCAGAGAACATTCCAGATGAGTTCTTGCTTCTTCATGCGGAATTTATTGCAGTTGTGCATAAGAATTTTGATGAAGCATTCATGCTTTTCACGTTAGATTCAATTGGCAAACTCGTAAAGCTTCATGCAAATATTGAGGGGTATGGCCTTGGGTTGGAGATGGTAAAGACTAAGATTGCTACTTTGTCCAGAGGATTGCTGCAGTTTAAAACTGAGAAAGAAATAGTTGCTAAGGCAGATGGGAAGACACTGAGTCACATGTTTGACAAGTATATTTAGTTTCAGAACAAAGAAAAAGCATAGAGTATGACAACCGACATATTTTCTTTCTTCTTCCCTTTCCTCTCTTATTCTTATTTTCTTGGACAAAATTGTAAAACTAAAGTAATTGGTTAAAAGCCATTACTTCTAGTTATCTGAAAAGGTCTTTAATTGAGAATAGGTGGCAGACATGCAAATATTTGATTTAATCTTCAGATGCATGTCATATGGAGAGAAATTTCAGGGGAAAGATTGCCATTTGTTTTCTTTATGGCTTCCGCATGTGTCAGTTCAGTTATTACTTTCGTATTTGTAATTTCCTTCTATACACTATAAATAGAAGAAGAACCTACAAATTAGGGGATTAGAATTTGTAATCAGCATTCTTGAGTTCCAAATTTTGTGTTGAAACCCTTGATATCTTTTCTAAAAGCTGAGGAATTAAACAGTGGTGGATTTCTGGAGAACTTTGTGTCAACAGTGCATTTGTTTCTTACTTTTGTGTAGATCTCGTAGATAAACTTTGCATTGTCTAATATTTAGACTAGAAACTTTCCTTTCCTTTAATTTTGTATTGTGAGATCTATTTGTTTTATCTATGTATGAGACCAACTCTGTAAACTATTGGTTGGATTACACATCTTCCCATATTTAATTATTCCCCCTTCGCAAATATTTCTTTACAACTGCTTACTTGCTGCAAAATTAATTAGCTATGGTTCATGAGCTTTGCAATTAAAGTAAAACCCACAGATAGTTATTAGGATCCATAATTAACAGAAATCTTACACGGGAGCCTCACTGGTAAATGAGGGAGATTTATCTCATGATTGCCTAGGTTTTAGCTATGCATAAAATCTAGCTAACAAACTTTCATTCATCTTTCACTTAATGTGACCTCATGTGTTAGGTTTGTAGCATAGAACTTTATCCCTAGACCTAAATCGTAGTATCTTGTGTTTAGAGTTGTAATTGATTCAACTAGAACTAAATTTCTGTTTACAGTCTCTCAATTACATTTATTACTATCAAGGGATAGAATTCTAGTAAAGAAATAGTCATCTCCTTCATGGGTCAAGAAAAATGTATGGCTTTAATGTATATCTATCCCCAAGAGTTTAATCTAATAGAAATGATAATTTGAACAAAGCAAATATTTCCCAAAACAAAATGTCACTTGAATACTTGATCATGTCAAAGAATGAGAGTGATGTCTATAGCTCAATCATGATATCCTTGTGATTGATCGGAACCATGAAGGAGAAAAGCGTAGGATTAAATATGATTTTGGAAATTCAAGTCATTTTAATTTTCCCATTTTGGGTTTTGTTATCACCAACAATGAGTTGGCATCTTAGACAACGGTTTATCCGGGTAGGTCTAAGGTTCCTTAACCCTCGGTACCTTTAGCATAGAAATATGTTTGTGTTCCATACATATGTATATATACACACTAATATAAAATTATAATATATGTATGATCCATATATAATATATAAATATAGCTTACTATCCCAACTATTAAGGATGCTCATTGGACTCCAAGCCAAACTCACAATTTCTAGCAGGTGTGTACCTATCTCTCACACTCCAAGCATATGAAATAAGCGAACAGCGTTTCATATCATACTAAAAAGTGGGAATAAAATGCTGGATAGGCAAACCCATAAGAGCTAGGACTAACAATACTTTGCCAACGCAAATAGTTAGTTTGATAAATGGATCTTATAGTTTTCTTCTCTTTGGTGGACATTTATAAAACCATTTCATTAAGAATACAGACTTTAATAGACACATGAAGACAAAGCGATAAGCTCCATCCTCAAGTCTTATACATTAATAGTTTTGTGCCAAATTTGAAGGGCAACACTGAAAATACCATCACCTATTAAATGGTTGGCATGCATAGGTGGCTGCCAACATTTAAAGCCTCCAAGTGACTTGCTGTAACAGGCGTGGAAAACAGGGGAAGCGCCTTACGCACCATTCCAATGCTTGAGTTAACTCACACATTGCTAATGTTTTTCGCTTCGGACTCAATAACCATCTCAATCTCACTCTTTATCTCAATCTAAATCCCAATTACAGTCTCACAACAATATAATGAGAGAGTTGGTTCAATGAGGTGCTGCCCCGCTTTTGTAGAACAAAAACATCCTTCTAAATCTTAAAGCAATATCCAGCCATTTAGAAAATTCAAATCCTTTTCCCTTTATAGATTCATCACAACAAAACTCACAAACCTTCTGCTATACTATGTGAAACTTGGGTAGAGGTCATGGAAGGTGTTGGAAAAAGAAAGTATGCCACATTGATGTTGCAATTTGCATTGTGGTATAAGTCAAAAGCAGCCTTATAAAATAGGTGGAATCAACATAGTTTATAAACTTGATCTATATCACTAAGAAGATCACCTATTGCAAGAGTTATGCATGATCTTCAACCTGAGACAAAGACCTTGATAAAGGGGGTGGTTTTCTTGTGAAAATAAGGAAAAAATGTGTGGGGAACGATGTTTGTAGAGATGAGGAGAGAGGTATTTGATTGCCTTGGTGATTGTCTCAATAGAATGAGAAGGCGAGGCATCGAGTGCTGCCTAAAGTTCATGGAAGGCCTCAAGAGTGTCCATGTGACCTTCATCTTCCTCTACAACTTGCTTATCGCTTGGTCTCTGACTGGCGCATGTGAAGTGTGGAGGCACTGGAATAGAGCCTCCCATCCCGCCCCAAGCTGCAAAGAATGATGAGGAATATCATTCTTCAGCTTCTCAAAAATTCCAATCATTGTAAATATTTGCATTGATGCAAAGCGATAGTTCACTCTTTCTTTACAACACTCGAAAATTCTCTCTTCCCTTCCCTTTTATATTGCCTTTGTTTTCATTAATGCTCTTGGCTCGACTATAATATCCCCTTTGGGGATAAAATTGAGATTTAAAGAAATCAGCTCAAACCCCAAATCTGATTTTTATAACAGCAATTAATAAGGGCCAAAAAGAACACTCTCAAACTCTAGCGACTAGGAGAGAGAAAAATCCCCACCGTAGAAACACTAAAAAATTATAAGAAGTTATTCCTTAGATTGCCCTTGATTTTAGAAGCTAGTAAATGCGATCAAATCATCAAACTCAGATTTTGGAATTTATTATGGCACAAAAACAACTGAAACTTGTACATTCAATAATTCATAGAAAACAAGGAATCTCCACACATATGAATACTCAAAATGATCATAAAAATATCAGTAATAAATGAGACCAATATCATAATTTTTCAACCATGGGAACTCTCTCAAAATTGGTCCCGAAATCTCTAAATGAGTAGATAAAGCTGCCCAATGCCAATAAGAATATGAATATTAGTTATTCTCCTTAAATCTGCAATAATCGTCAATACCAATTAATGTTGAAGGGTTTTTCGTCCTCCAACAAAACCACCGAAAGGGTTTTTCGTCCTTCTAGGAAACCACTCAAGTGGGTTTTCATTCAAGTGGAAGAACATGGAGCAACAAGCTCACAATGCCCAAATAGAAAAATGCGCCAAAATCTAGATGCACAAATGAAATCTCTAAGCTTCTTTTATATCCTTCTTTTGGCGCCAAGGCTTAAAATAGCAAGATTGACTTCATAAAGTCATTATAATATTTCATTAAGCCTCATTTACGACAGTATACCCAAAGCTGACCCACTTACAATAGGTAATACAAAAATAAATAATGAATATGGATAATGGCGAGATATTATCCATGATTTTCCATTGTTCAACCGATGCTTGCTAAAGAATTCTTTATTTCAGATTATTCAAAAACAGGGGACATTACAGAATTCCTCCCTTCCCAAAATTGCTTGTCCTCAAACAATTGCAAGAACCCGGATCCGAAATGAATCTTAATCGCTTCTTCTTCTTGACATACCGCACACGAAGCAAACATATTAGAAAAAATGTGTTTCCTTTTTTATCCACTTATGCCTTGTGGAAATGATGGCCAATCCCCATTCTTTGCTTGCACAAATCTCATCCATACATGGGCTGCCCCAAAATACCATCATGCTGCCCCAAACACTGTTGTAGTCTTGCATTTTCCATTCAAAAACCAGAATTAAAGTGGCTGGAATCCACCTCAAAACAACCTTGCTTAAATCAACATGAATTATCAACAACAATCCCTTCAACTGTATGGCTGGAAACCCATCTGTGGAAGTGATAAGGGGGCTGGAAAAATTTATGACAGCAGTGAAAATAACATGACAACAGCTGTCATACTTCAAAATCCTTACCAAATCAAGAAATGACAGCAATCTAGGGGCTGAAAATGACCCTATAATGACTGCAACTTTACCCCCAACTTCAACAAACTAAAGATAAATCGAGTACACAGTCATTTTTATGATTGAACTTGTTCGGATGGCAACAAGTACAAGTTTTGGCAAGAAAAAATAAATAATGTCAGTTCTTATATGAAAGACATCTCTCATACCCACAAAACTCTGTATGTAGCTCAATCCCCAATCCATTCTTGGTGAATGATGATCACGGTTCAACTTCGTGGCAAGATGTACACTACTATGCACTAGTGATCCTTGAATAAATTTATTGGGTGCCAAGCAATGTTGCATAGAAAACATCCGAAAGCCAACATCAACAAGGAAATCATATGGCTTACCCACTTTATACAACCAACACCTTGCTGCCCCAACAATGATGATTGCCCTTATAGTCTTGTTCTCAAGTGTATGACTTGGCTTCAAAGAGTGCTCCATAGATGGTGAGCATTGGTTCTCCATCATACCATTGGTATGCATGACATAACATATAAGCTCTTTTCCTAACCACATGCATGATGTCATCATTTCATTACACCTAGAAACATGGAACCTTTCAATGAGCTTACCTTCAATGGCTGTTATAACAAGTTTCCCAATCAGCAGATCACTATTAGCACATTGGAAAGTACTTTTCCTTTTCACTTCCGAGTCTTCTAATGCCAAATCATGTTTGCCAATACTCATGCTTGCCATAGACAACTTTGAACTGTCCCTATTTCTCATGAGATCAGATGTAAACATCACAAAATCAGATCTGATTATCTTTGTAGAAAGTGGAAAAACACTTGGTTCCCATACCTTAGAGTGCCCAACATGGTGACTTTGAACCTGTAGTATCCCTTGCTTTGCTATCACGGATTCCCCAAAACTGAATCCATTGCATCCCACATATGCTAAAACAACTTTGACATTGTACCCAAACATCCATGCACCTTTTGCTATACCATTCACTACTTGCAAATTGATCATGAGGATAAGAGTACAACATATGCACGGAACCTTGCCAGGACTAAATATGTTGGTAATTGCCCCATGTTTGGCTGCTGTTATAAACAGACCAACAACCTTATCAGTTGGCCCTTCGTGGATAACTTCTTTCAACCTCCTTGCCCTCATAAGAATTGTTGAGATGTCATCAACACAAACACCATTGTGAATCCAATCTCTCCCTTCAAACATATTTATATCCAATGGATTACAAACCAAGTGGAAGAGGGAAATAATTACTTGTGCATGCATACCATGGGTCTTGGGGAGAGGGTTACCTCTTAACAATCCCATTTCAGTCCTTGTGCCTAAAGTTACCATTGTCTTGATGCATGCATAACTTGGGGCCTTCCGGAAAGGGTGCAAATACCCCTTACTACTCAAGGTGCTCCTTGTCTTGCCCATATTTGTACCAAACTGATTTAGATGACCAGCTCCATGTGATGGTGAACTAAAGAGCAATAAATCTGAAATATATTCGATCCTGGACTTGCAACAAGACTTTCATCCTCTTTTTCTTAGCCTCTTCGATACTTGGAGCTTTCTCCCTTTGCACAACCACCGTACCTTGTTCACATGTGCTTGGAATATCTTGGTGGCTCTTACCCAAGTTTAGATCTTCATCCTTTGGCTCTTTATTGTCTGCGTTGTCATAATCAGACCAACAAGCTTGTTGTCCTTATATCCATTTGGACAAAGGTTTCCTTCTTCTTTTCCCACTTGCTCAAGCCTGAATTCATCATGAGCTAAAAGAAAATTAGTATTAACCAAACCATGATCCAAAATTACCTCATATTGTTGAATATCCGGAATAGGAATGGAAGTAAGGGCTGCAACTTCATCCTTCCTTGGCTCGTGCTTCATTATATCATCAAACCCTTGTGCCATCAAGGTGTTGTTAGGACAACCAACCAAGGGATCAACCATGGCAAGAGGATTGGGGAGTTCTAACTCTCCCAAGGGTTGCTCCCTCTCAATAACCAACTGTTGCAATATACCATCCGCTTTCTTGTTCTTAGGGCAATAGACATGCCCATCCTCCTCTAGCGAACTTGGGGTTTTGACCCCTTCTCCAACAAACTCCGTAGCCACTCCTTGCTTTTCCAACAAGATGGGGCTCTTTTCCTCAAGGGTTGGGATGTTTCTCCCATTACCCTTGTGCATGGCTCGAGGCTTGGACCAAGTTCCAATGCCCACTCTATCTTTCTCCAAATTCATGAATTCTGAAAATGTTAGGGCATCACGGATCTTCCCGAAAGAGCTTGATATTCCTCAAAGCAAGTTGCCACCTTGTTGACCTTTGAAACCCTATGTTCTTCCCTAAATGTCCTTCCTCCTTGTAGGCTTTGCATGGTAGAGGCAAGAGAATCCAAGGTACCTGCTAGTCTTTCTTGCACCTTCATCAATTTGTCCATTGAAACCATAGGCCTTTGAGAATCCGTGCTCTGATACCACTGAAATATCCCTTTTGGGGATAAAACTGAAATTTAAGGAAATTAGCTCAAAGACTAAATCTTATTTTTATAATAGCAATTAATAAGGGCCAAAAAGAACACTCAAACCCTAGTGACTAGGGAGAGAGAGAGAGAGAGAGAGAGAGAGAGAGAGAGAGTTCCACTGTAGAAACACTCAAAAATTATAAGAAGTTATTCCTTAGATTGCCCTTGATTTTAGAAGCTAGAAAATGCGATCATATCATCAAACTCAGATTTCTAGAATTTAGTACGGCAAAAAAACAACTGAAACTTGTACATTCAATAACTCATAGGAAACAAGGAATCTCCACGCATATGAATACTCAAAATGATAATAAAAATATCAGTAATCAAATGAGACCAATATCATAATTTTTCAACCATGGGAACCCTCTCAAAATTGGTCCCGAAATCTCTAAATGAGTAGATAAAGCTGCCCAATGCCAAAAAAAAAAATGAATATTAGGTATTCTCCTTAAATCTGCAATAATCTTCAATACCAATCAATGTTCAAGGGTTTTCATCCCGCAACAAAACCACTAGAAGGATTTTCGTTCTTCTAGGAAGCCACACGAGGGTTTTCATCCTCAAGTGGAAGAAAATGGAGCAACAAGCTCACAATGCCCAAATAGGAAAATGCGCCAAAATCTAGATGCGCAAATGAACTCTCTAAGCTTCTTTTATATCCTCCTTTTGGCGCCAAGGCTTGGAATAGCAAGACCGACCTCTTAAAGTCATTATAATCTTTTATTAAGCCTCATTAAAGGCACTAAACCCAGCTGACCCACTAAGAATGGGTAATACAAAAATAAATAATGAATATGGATAATGAAAGCTGAAATATTATCCATGATTTTCCATTGTTCAATAGATGCTTGCTAAAGAATTCTTTATTTCAGATTTATTCAAAAAAATGGGACATTACATCGACATTCCCCATTTCACTCATTGGAGATGGGTGCCTTTCAAACTTAGAATGGGTAATACAAAAATAAATAATGAATATGGATAATGAAAACTGAAATATTATCCATGATTTTCCATTGTTCAACCCATGCTTGCTAAAGAATTTTTTATTTCATATTTGTTCGAAAAAAGGGGACATTACATCGACATTCCCCATTTCACTCATTGGAATGGGTGCCTTTCAAACCTACCCACTCCTCCCATAAATGCTTGGTAGCCGATGGAGTTACAATATTTAAAATGCTCTCTAAAAGTCTCCCATTTTCCATGAATGTATCGCCAATCCATGTGGCTTTAAAATTTTCACTAACATTGTGGGTAGAAGTAGGTTGAATAATAATCCACATTTCCAACATTTCAAATATAATCATGTAATGTTGATCCATTGCCATTCACCACCAACCCGAAGCTCACAACTCTATGCCAGGGGGGGGGCGGGTTGTGGGTCGACCAACTCATAAGGTTTGAATTTGAGTTCATGTTCTATGAGGATAAAGTTTGGTTCAAGTTTGCCAATTTATCAAGTACGAAATCAACACATCTTTAAGTTCGAACAAAAGAATCTTTATTAGATTTGAATTTTCTAAGACAAAATTCATAAATATGTTAGAGGAACAACATAGAATTTTATGTTCTTTGCTTTCACTTGGTATATGTATATATACACATATTTATCATGTCAAAATAAAACTTCCCATTCATGTCAAAAAACTTCCGAGGTTAAAGTAATGGATAAAAATCAAGTAAATGTTCGATTGAGTTTGAACATTTTCAATTAAGTTTGGTGTACCTTGTGACATAGATCTTTTGTAGCCTCTCTCTCAAACAAAGGTTTTTTAATTTGTTTGGCATAGGCATGCCTTTTTTCCCATCAGGGGGGTTTGATCTGAGGTCCCTTAACATGTAAATGTAAGTCCAACCCAAAACACTAAACTAGAGTGCTTGGTAAGGCACCTAATTTGATGTGCCTACCATGAGTTTTATCGCTCTCTCCAAGTAAAAGAGGGGTAATAATGACACCCAAATGGATGTCGAATTCTAGGTTGAATAAAATTGTGAGAAACATGCTACATTCATAGTTACCAGGTTCGGTTACTTCAAAAAATACGGTTCAAACAATTTACATGCTTGTCCAAGACATTTATCAACCTTGTTGTAAGGTTGGGAAGTCACCCTTGGGTGGTGCCTCGCAAATGAGGTGTTATGTTGCCCCCTCTTGTAAAACATTTCCCTTGGTGGATCAAACAACACTAGGGTTTTGCAAAGTAATTAAAATAAATGAGCTAAACGAAGCCCCACATAATAAAATACTTTACTAAAACTTCAAACATGCACATAAAATGTAATGTCCCTTTTCTCCAATTTGATTGCATAATTGGGTTTTTGGTCATTCCTTCTCCATGATCCATGATCCATGATCCAAAAGAAAAAGTAAGGAGAAGATCACGGAGCTATTATTTGCTAGGTAGTGAGACGCACTCGTAGGGCATGGGTACGGATACGGCACGTGCACCCGATACGTGGTATGGGTATGGTACACCACAGGTATAGCCAACAATACCCAGTACGTCTAGGTACTTCTCAGGAAGTACCCAGATGTACCCGGCATGCTTGTTGGACGCACTGGCTATACCCACCGTACCCACAGCGTACCCACCAGTAAAAACAACAATTTTTAAATTTTTTTTTAACTTTTTGTAGGAAAAAAACTATTTTTTGAGGGTCAATAAAGGTCAATAGATGGGATTACGTAAATGATTCAACTCTGGTAAAACTTCACAGAAGTACCTAAAACAATGGCTGAAACTGCAACAGTTGAGATGCATTTGGGTAATGTAGGATCAAAAAACACAGTGGCAGCATCTCCACTAGCAAGTAAGACTAATGCAGGAATAATAAGAGAAACCCCAAAGGAATCTGAACTGCCAGATTTGAAGGGAGCTGATAATAGCCAGAATTCCAGTCCAGTTATGTGATTTGTTATTATTTATGTTAATAATTGGACATTGTAACATTTGGAGTTTGAACAATGTACTTGTTGAAGTTCAATCAATGAATATCATGACAAAATGTACATTGAATTATTAATACGTTATTTGGCTATTTCACTTAATTAATAATTTGTTTACTCTATTCATGTATAAGGCTGAATTTTTGCATATTTGGCTATATTTTTAATATTTTATATGTATATTGTCTTTGCCGTACCCAAGTGTCATACCAGCCCTCAAAAAAATGTATCAGCGCACCGGATCCCCATACCCGTACCCATACCGTACCCTTCGCATCGGCTACCTAGATTATTTGCATTATTTTATAATATTTTTTAGAAGTTTTCCCTTCTTATTGAGGTCGGCTGGGTTAAAAGCCTTTAATAAGGCTTAATGAAAGATTATAAGGGGTCGGCTTTCCTTTATTGGTTTTGCGCCCAAACAAAAAGTATAAATAGGGGTGTTGGGAGCTCATTTGGGCATCTCAGATTATTATTGTATTTTCGGATGGTGAGCTTGAGCTCTCTTATATTTCCACTTGGGGACGAAAAACCTCCATGTGAGGCCTTATTTGAAGGACGAAAACCCTTCAATTTGGCTTTAAACCATTTGTACTTGAAAGGGGAATATTAATTGAAGATATTTTGGTGCATTTCTAGATTTTATTCTATTATTCCTAGAAGTACGACTTGCATGAAGTTGGGTTTTGATTTATTGGCAAAGAATTTCATCAAATCAACTTTGTAATCTGATTTGCCTTGTTTCTAAAGGCTGAAATCTCGAAGTTCGTGATTTTTGGTGCATTAATTCATGGGATATTAAATTTTATATGCTGCTGCGATTTCCAGTTCAGAACTTCATTTCCAGCAGTGTTAATTTGCATTTCCTTATTCGATTTGGGCTCTAAAATTCATAAAAATAATATATAAATCATTGATAAATATTTGATAATGTTTGGTGATGATTTTTGGGCAAATTTATGTGAAGTAGAAGTCGCTGCAATTTAATTTCAGTCTGCTGCAAATTTTAATTAAAACTCTTAAAAGGGTTATTACAGTGGTATCAGAGCTTGATTCTCTTAAGGCCTGAGGGAATTCAATGGATAGATTAATAACTGGACAAGAAAAGCTTACAGAGGCCATGGATCTTCTTGCCATGTCTATCCAAAGTCTAATTAATGTTAAGCAACCTATGGAAACAACCCGAGGATCGAGTTTGAAGACCAAAGTTGAAGTCATACCGGAAGAAGATCCAAGTACCACGGGAAGAAGTATTGAAGCAAGCTATAAGGAGTATATGGCTTTGCCCAAAGAAATCCGTGAAGCAATGTCATTCACAGAGTTCATGGAATTGGATAGTGGAAGATCTAGGCCTAAGCCTAGGCATGCCAGGCCACGAAGAGAGAAAGAGGAGAAGAGCTTCCAAGTTGCATTAGCAGAGGAAGAAGAAGAATTCAAAGAACAAGCACAAGGGAAGACGGATATTCCGCCTGGAGGTAAAGAATCCTTGCAAATAAATAATGTTTTTATGGATTCTAATGATTCTATGTGGCAAAGTATTGAAGAAAACCCAAACTCATGGGGTATAGAGCAGCCCTTGGAAGTGATAGAAGCTTCCGTCACTCTTGTCAAAAACAAACCATTGACTGATATTCAGAACAACAGTACAAAGGAGGATGTTTTTGAGGAGAAAACCATGGGGCATGAGCCACAAAAAAAGGAAAAATCAGATTTACATATGGGAGAAGATAAGTTGTCAATGGAGGATCAATTTCTGGACAAGAATGAAGACCAAGAGCTTGCTGGAATTCCCAAAGCAGCAGCTCGTTGGAGGCAAATTGAAGGCATACATGATCATGGAGAGAACTATGAAGAAGTTCCATGCATAGGAAATTCGAGGTATGATGACATTTTACCTTCTTTTATACCGCTGCCATATTCACATCATGATGAGGGTTTTTTCAAGGAAGCATCAGACAAATGTATAGTAAAGGCAAGCACCCGGAAAACAAAAGAGCATGGAGGTAAGGAGATTTTGGAATTCGGTTTGCATGCTGATTTAAACTCAGAATTTCTGAGTATTGTGGGCAGCATTCTTAGTATAAGAGGTGGCACACATCACCCACCCTGTGAAGAGTCTTCTTCATGATCAAAGGGACACCATGCTTATCGACAAGGGCAGCATGCATCAGCTTATTGGAGAAGAATTACCAAGAAGGATGGAGCCAAACAAAGCTAGAACAAGGAAGAAACATAGGGCAAGTATGATGCTTCACGGTGGCCACTCGGAAGGATTCAATACAGTTATGGCTAATGAGTGTTTGTTTCCATGCATGCATTCACACCATTCGGTGAAGGGGCACCAATTGTTCAAGCTAACTTTGAGAAGGCACATGGTAAGCTCTGTATTTCCATTTGTTTTTCAGCAATCACTTGATTTGGATTTTCAGACCCTAGTCAATGCACATATTCCTAAAACGATTCCTCCAATTGTAACAAAAGTTGTGTGCATAAAGTTGGTGCTTGAATTAAAGTGGAATGAGTGTTATTCCTTTGATCCGTGCATTATAACTCAGCTAAGTGTGAAAGGTATAACTGGGGGCAATAAGATGATTGAAGCCACTCATCCTCTGTCCAAAGGAGAGAATGTGGGGCAGCCAAGATCTGAATTTCATGAGCAGCTGGACACACACAAGATGGGCAGCCAAAGGCTTCAACCAATAAGCCTCAAAAGTGGGCAACTCAGCCCTATGTTCCTTATCAAAAAGGCAGGCCAACAAGGGTTCCATCAAAGATACAAGGGATAAATTGGAAAGGAAGGGCTTGTGTTTTGAGGCTCATAAAGAGGAAGCCAAGGAAGGGGGCAACACCCTTGCGTCACTTTCTGGAGACCCCAAATTCCATGTATTCAAGATAGAAGGAGACCTCTCAAAAATAAAGGTGCAAATAGTGAGCTTGCCGTCCGTACATTAGAGCTATGCATTCGAAGCCAATAAATGATTTTCCATCTCGAGACATGAGCCCCATGAATGCTCCATGTAACTACCAATCAAGGAAATATGATTTCAAGATAAAAGATGCTTTGTTGAATGGAAATTGCAAAAAGAAGAGGTCTAATCTCAACTCAAAAATTTTGAGCCATAAAGAGCATGTGCAAGTCACACACTTATGGAGATAAAACACATGCCATCATTCCAAGGTATGAAGAGTTGCACACTTTTCCATTTCAACTTTGTCTTCCTTACAAGATATATATGATATTTGATAAGAAAAAGGTACAAGGGCATCTTTTTGGGCAGCATATAGGGAGGAATGAGCATGTGCATATTTTGGTATCCTATGGTTTACCATGTTACAATTCTGATCCGCAAAAGGCAGCCTTTGATTGGGTAAGTTTCACTCATGTATTTTCATCATTCCTTGGGAGATTTAATTGCATGTATGAAGAGTATGTTTCTCAATGGGTGAATCTTCAAGGAAGCATTGACAAATGTTCCTTGCTAGACCATACTTGGCATCAATGTGACAAATTATATGAAGGTATTAGCTTCACTTGTGAAACATTTTTCTATGTGTAAGGGATGAACAAAATAAAAGGCTGTATGTGATGATCATTGAGTTTGGCAATTATGTGTTGTCCATCATGGGTATTTTGCATGAGAAAAATATTGGGAAATGCTATCTTGTTGACCGAAGCAAGGAGGGTCAGATTGGTGTTGGAAACTTGATAAAGAATGAAGAAAAAAATGGAAATGTGTTGTTGATGTTGGCTGTCATGAAAATTAATGTTGTTGCGTCTTCTATTTTCAGTTTGTTATCTCTTTGGTTTGCTGCCCAACATGCTAAGATCCATAATATTTCATTTGCTGTCATAAACATTTCCCGCTCTTTGATTCCCCCTACAGTTGAGTTCTTCGTCATTTAGTTGAAGGATTCATGGCATATGGTTGTTGTAATCTGCATGATTGTGTTGAAGATGGCAGCCACTACCTCTCGGATTCACAGAAGGAAAATGTATAGCTACAGTAGTATATGGGGCAACTTGGTAACATCTGGGGGCAACTCATACATGAAGGAGACTTGTGAGCCATTCACACCATGGAGACACATTGGAAAAGTGTTTTTCCACACTTATTTTTCTAATATGTTTTCTTCATGTGCAGGAATATCAAAGAAGAAGCAGCTAAAAATCATTTGGGATCCAAGTTCTTGCAATTGCTTGAGGACAAGCAATTTTGGGGAGGGAGGACTGTAATGTCCCTTTTCTCCAATTTGATAGCATAATTGGGTTTTGGTAATTCCTTCTCCATGATCCGAGAAGAAGAAATAAGGAGAAGATCTTGGAGCTTTTTTTTTGCATTATTTTATAATATTTTTAGAAGGTTTCCTTCTTGTTGAGGTCGGCTGGTTTAAAAGCTGTTAATAAGGCTTAATGAAAGATTATAAGGGGTCGGCTTTCCTTTATTGGTTTTGGCGCCAAAACAAAAAGTATAAATAGGGGTGTTGGGAGCTCATTTGGGCATCTTGAATTATCATTGTATTTTCGGATAGTGAGCTTGAGCTCTCTTATCTTTCCACTTGGGGAGGAAAACCTCCATGTGAGACTTTATTTGAAGGAGGAAAATCCTTCAATTTGGCTTTAAACCATTTGTACTTGAAAGGAGAATATTAATTGAAGATATTTTGGTGCATTTCCAGATTTTATTCTATTATTCCTAGAAGTGCGACTTGCATGAAGTTGGGTTTTGATTTATTGGCAAAGAATTTCATCAAATCAACTTTGTAATCTGATTTGCCTTGTTTCTAAAGGCTGAAATCTCGAAGTTTGTAATTTTGGTATATTAAATTTTATATGCTGCTGCGATTTCCAGTTCAGAACTTCATTTCCAGCAGTGTTAATTTGCATTTCCTTATTCAATTTGGGCTCCAAAATTCATAAAAATAATATATAAATCATTGATAAATATTTGATGATGTTTGGTGATGATTTTTGGGCAAATTTATGTGAAACAAAAGTCACTGGAATTTAATTTCAGTCTGCTGCAAATTATAATTAAAACCCTTAAAAGGGTTATTACATAAAATGCCACTGGAAGGTCATCCGAACAAATATCTTGGTAGAAGATGTCATTCTAACTGGCCCACTTGTGTCACTAAGCCAAGGGGAGTATGAATAAATTACAAACAAGCTTAATTAGTGAAAATACACATTTAATATTTGGCAAAAAAAAACGATTAAAAACATTAGGCTAAATTGGTCAACTTCTCAGGTCTAATAAACTGCCCCCAAAACACTGGCTGATAAAATAGGAAATGTGAGTGGAAACCTAATTTGGTGGTTCCACTATACTCTCTAAGTTAATCAAAATTTGACAGATACATGAACATATTTATCTTGAAGCTAAATAGCGAAATTGCATGCCATTCCAAATGGTTTTTCCTAAGCTGGAATTTGGTTTAAGCATTGTTGCTCAAAAATGCAGTTTTGAAACCCTATCCAACAACATAGCCAAACTGTGAATAAAATCATTCCTACCTTTCAACTTACATTCTTATTCCATATTAAATGCAGATCAACACTTGTTTCACGAAAACTAGACGAGTAAGCATCTTATTAATGCCGGTTTCTCCAAGCATTTAATAGGCTTCAATAAAGGTGTCTGAAACTTATTTTGAGTTTATCTACAATTTAGATGAGGTTTGCTTCTATTTTTATTCCCGTTCCCTTGTAGAAATGTTTTCGCGTGCTTGTGGTGCTAAGGGATATACTAAATATTATTCCCATTCGTATATCATAATTATGAATAGCGCACTATTTTTGCTAGCATTATGGCAATTCACCAGCCTAACACTACAGCTAAGTCTCTACCCCAATAATAGTACAATCATACAACTGTTAAGTTTAATTCTGTACCGACAATACTAGGTAGATTCACTACTCGAAATGAGAGTACAATTGTTAGAATAGAGGGGCATTACAATCATGAACTTTGAGTCATTAAAAAAATAATCAATCTTGGTGTACCAGTATGTGTTGTCGCTTGCTTCAGCCCACAGAGCACTTTCTTCAACTTGCACATAAGCTTTTTCCTGCCAACAACGACAAAACCTTCTAGTTGTGCATGTATGCTGCCTCCATTAGTTCACCATTTAGAAAAGCACTTCTAAAATCCATGCGAAACAATTTTTAGAGAAACTGAAAATCAATTGCAGTAATGACCGTCCCCATCTCAGCTATAGGTGCAAGTGTCTCCACTTAATCTATTCCTCCTGTTGGGAGAACCCTTCCGCTACAAGCCTCACTTTATGTTTATCCAGAAAATTATCTGCCTCCAATTTGGTTATAAAATATGCAAGATAAATGGAAAGAAAATCCCTATGTGGGCTTCCACAAGGGGGTCTCATACACCAAATTTGTGTCCCACTTAAAAGTGACATAAAAACTGCCTTTACTTGTACCTATATACCCATATACAACCAAAGGCCTCTTTATTTGGTAGCAAATCAACAAGCACCCAAGTTTTGTTCGACATCAAATCATTGTATAAGCCATTATGGTTGCCGCCGACTATGATTTTCCTTTTGTTTCCTTGTTATAAGAAGGCCCACTCCCACTACTAGTAGCAAAAGAAGAATCATCACCAACATCAAATGTGAGATTCATATACCTCAAGTCTTTTTCATTTAGTTCATCTTCTTTTATAGATAGCTGCAGTCTTTGTGTATTTAGATATTAGATACTACCAGTCAATTACCATGATGATAATCTATCTGTTGTTTAAGTGGTTTCATAAATGTATTTAAGTTGGCAGCATAATTAAAGATTGAAATTCCAGCATAGCAATTCTTAGCAGCAGACAATGCATTTACAGCATCTCTTGGTGAATATATTGTTGCCGTTTGCAGATGTAAAATGCCAAAATAAATTTGGTATCTTAAACCCACAATACATATACACCACATTTAAGTCAAGAGGTTTAAGAATTAGACACTTGATACAATTCAATGTTCAATTGAGTGATATTTGTCTGGGAAGATAGTTATTATCAGATTCATCTATTAATCTTCAGAAAATGAGTTAGAAAAAAGTAAACTTCCGTTTCATTTGTCCTTCCATATTGATCTTAACAGACCAACAGATTATTTTGTAGTATATATCTTTCTTTGTATGGTCAATGTTTATCTGTAGCTTACTAGCACCACATTTCAAGTAACTTTTTCGGTGTTTTGGCTCTTACATAATTTCTGTCTTTTGCTGGTTTTTCTCTTGTTGCAGATCCTTCACATTTAGAAAACTGTCTTGCTAGGCAAGATGCGATAAAAATAACGATGAAGAGAAAAAGCTAAATAATTCGCTTATGACCTCTACCCAACAACTAGAAACTGAGAAAACCATTCGGAATGTCTTGTCTTCCAAGTTTTCCGAGGTAATCTTTAGAAGGTTTTTCTAACTATCCTGATTTTGATTGCATGTGCTTGACACCAAACTTTGGTAAATATGATTGGAATGTTTCTCCTTTGTGCATTTTGCATCTTTAATCATCTTTATTGAAAATTGCACTGGATGAACAAAGAAGCATTAGTGGCATGATTAATGAAAATAATACCACTTGAAAGCAAAATTTGGAATCTAAGAGATTGCTTGGGTTGTTGAAATATAATCTGTAATTTATTGAAGGCAGAAACTCAGGAATTATGAGAAGTTAATAATCAGTCATATCCATTTCACACGGCATCTTCTTAAGTAATCTTACGATATAGTAAAATGACATTGACAATTCCATCAGGGAATGTTATTATGGTCATGGCATCATCTTATCGGGTGTTTGTACCACGACAAGGCTAAGATACTACTTGATGGGGATTAATGTGACTATCTTGAACATTTGCATCCTTAATGTACATATTGTTTCATAGTTTAATATATTTTCCCATGCCAAGATGATATTGATATTGATACTTGACCATTTTTCTAATTAGGTTAACTGGGGCTAGATAATCCTTAGCATAAAAATTTATCTGTTATGGCCTTGAGGGAGTTAAGTGATTAATTTATATTTAAGCTTATGCAGTTCAAAGTTCATTTCCTCCTCTAAAATACAAACACATCTTAAATAGGCTAGCCTCATTCAGGGATAAAATCACAATATATATGACACATTTGTCCTAAAGAATTTTTACACAAGAAAAACTCCAACATTTTGTTTATGAAGGCAGCTTGTCTTGGGAGATTACTGTAATTACCTTGAAATGTATTCCAGTTTAGCATCAACGGAGCATTCCTCTCTTATTTGGATTTGTGCCATTCTGGATAAAGTTGCAGTTCTGAATAGGTATTCTTGAAAGATTACATTTGTGAATTATCCTGGAGCATTTGAAAGACCTTTTCTAAACCTCTTGACAGTTATCTTCATCATTCGAATTTTAAAATTGTAAATACTCGATTCCATTTGATTCGTACAACATCAAGGGTGAGGTGGGATGGTCTATAACAGTGATATCAAAGCTTAGAATCACCCCCACTCTGATCCACACCCCTATAGCACCATTGCTTAGGTAATTCCCATAGTTATGTGGAGGTGTGGTCGTACACGGACTGGAGCGCTATTCAGATCAAGATACGCTAATAAGTGTATAAGCATATGGCTATACTGTATATAAGTGAAGTCACTGGAATGTGTGGGTATGGGAACAGGGATGCGGTCCTTGATATCAGAATTTCCTGGTAAGTATGGTAATTCCACAATTATCTATGAGAGAAGCAATCTGATTTTGAAGAAGTATTTTCTGAAATCATGGAAACTATGCATACAAAAGATATGATGCAGACCATACAAGCTCGAACACAGCCAATCCATAATACTGTACCTAGTGGCACCGCTGTCTATGAACACAAAGCACAACACACTTTAATAATCCCTTACCACCTGAAACGCTCGAAAAGATCTCCTCTAGAATTTCTTGGAAATAGGAGAGGGTCATCATTTCAAGCATGGTTGATGTTAGAAGATGCTCAACCTTCAGGTATGTGAAGTGAATAAAACGACAAAATTCCATTGATTATTTTACATTGGAAAGGAATAGTTATTAGATTGGTAGAAGTGTATTCAAACAACTGTAGCAGCCAAAGCCTGGCTGTATATAGATGGGCTTTCCCGTTAAATGACAAGACACGAACCTTGAGACAATGGAAAAGAAATAGCTAACCAACTTAGTAGAATACTATCAAATACTCAAATTTATAGATGGACTTAAACTCCATAGACATGAGACATGAATATACAATTTAACCGGATACCTAAGCTACGACTGTCTCTGTAGCTGTAAACACATAAAATGAAAAAATCAATAATCCTACCCATAGACAACAAACACCAAGCAGTTGCTAAGACCAACCAACTAGAGTTATCTCATGCATAAAAAACAATTAAATATAATTAACTGGAACAATGCAATGAATATAACAGAAGAACATTTAATATGCGTAGCAGGTTTCTCCCACATGCAGAATGTTCTTAAGGCAACCAAGAGATTATCTGCCTCAGAACAGCTACAACCAAAAACAAAAGCAGCTTGAAAATAACCAATATAATTTGTACGGATACAACATGCAAGAGGATCACATCACAATAGGACATTGTTCGAGAATTTAAAACCAACTGCATTATTATTTATTGAGAGAAAAACAATGGAGTAGAATTCCATATCCTATAAATTTTGGATGCACACAAAACATTGTAGCGTAATAATTTTCTTTGAAGGCGAACCTAGAACCATACAAGTACCTTACTTCTTTGAAGTGAACCAGCAAATGAACAAGAATTACTATATGGGGACATCCATGCGCCCAACATAAAATATACATACAAACTTAAAATGTTGCTTGGAATTTTATGTAATGAAGCTAGCTATATCTGTAATATTATGCATCCATTTCAAGATAGATGTGCATACCCAATAAGTTCACATTCACTTTATGATGACGAACACACAATATAAGCATGGGTACCAACTACCCAAATGTCATGCTCTATATAAATTGTACTTTAAGTTTGATTGATCACATTGTTATCTGGTGATATTTGGAATATTTTCTCATACCTCTGAACACATTAATTATGAGTAACCGTATTGGCATAACTAACATGGTGGATATAATGAAATAATTATTCTTGACCTCACGACTCCTAATGACATTACTAACATATCTAAGGCAGCTAAACTTTAAAGATAGCATTTAGTTCACTGCCAAACAAGACACCAATTTGGTGTGTGAGACACTCTTTGTGAAAGTCCACAAGGGGATTGTTTTCTATTTATCATCTACATTGTTCAAATTTTTACCCTCGAGTCTAGACCTCGTGACTAAGCTCAATAGTAAACTCAAATACCCACCTAATTGCAATCATAAAGAGCAGCTATTCAATATTTACTCACACGAGCATCCCCTCTTAAACTTGATCCAAGGATTGTTGGCATGTAAAATGTCTCCACATTTTACTTGACAACCCTTCGGATTTTTTGGTCACTTTTGGTCAAGTTGGCCAAAATGGCCAAAATTGTCTCTTTTCAAACATCAACTTGTGCGGAAGGTTTCGGGAACCTCAAGTGGAGTCAAGTCTAGATTACACTCATTGGAAAACTATCCGAATCTACTTCATGACAATATGATTTAGGGAAGGTTTTGGGAGCTTTGCACTAGTCTTGGGAACACATTCACCTCTGGTGCTTTTTGAGGAAAAAGTGTTCTCGGTCGTCGAAGGAAGATCAACCACGTGGAGGGTTTCGGTGAACCTCGGGTGGAATCAGGAGCCTAACAAATGATCAAATTGAAGTTCATCGAGTTCCCTTCATGGCTCAAGTGTTAGTTTTGTTCATACTCATCTCAAGCTCCCGCAACAACTCGGTTCATCTCACATCACGCCTTCTTACGAAAAAAAGGGCGATTCAGGATTTCTAAATGGTTCCATTGGATTTGTTGGCCCATTTCTTGTCAAATTGATATATTATACATCCCAAAAAGGTCAAGTTTTGGTCTTGGACCCAAAAAGTGCATCTCACATTCTAATTCTCCGTTGAGTTGCTAATGTCAGCAACTTAAGTGACTTAGGCACACTTTTGAAGCTTTACGGCCTTTTGAAGGTACAAAACAAAGTTTGTAAGGTGTCATTTGAATCCTCTCCTCCATAAGTGCTCCTCCTATTGGTCCATGCCAAAAGCAAAAAGGTAACATTAAATTAGAACATTTTGCTTGTTTTGAGTGTTGTTGACCTTATCCCCATAACCTAGGTGCAGTTTAGATGACATTGGCATACTTTTGTGTGTCCATCGCATCTAAAAAATGCGTGCCTCTCTGATTGGAGTACCCTTTGGAGGAGTGGAATGCAAAGTTGGCGCATTTCTTTGTTTGCACAAACAAAAGCCAAACTCCACTTAAATGACTTTTCAAATTCCTTGTTTCCTTCAAAATCCCAACATAAAAATAGATAAAGTGCATGTGGAGAACTCCATTAAAACTTCATTTTTTCCTCCATGGAAGCCATTAAAAACCAGCTCCATGCCCTAGCTTCAAAAACGCTCTTTTGTTCATTGCCGGTGATCCCACGATCTAGAAATCTCGCAACTTTGCCATAGAGATCCATTTGAAAATGCCTTTAAGAAGAGCTATACCTCATGGGCTATCATAACCTGGTTTATTTTTATTCAAGAATGAATTTTTCAGCCAACAAACTCCATTTGTGCTCATAATAGCTGAAAATTGTTTTGCATTTTCCCAATGACTCAACAAGCCAAATTGCCTAAAATTTGGAGCAAATGTTCCTCTTAAAATAATCTTTCATTTGAGCTATCTCTTACATGATGAGGTGGAGTATTTTTGGAGATATGGAGGATCAAGTTTTTTCACAAAGTATTTTGCTAGCTTCATTGGATTTTGCATTTTCCCGTTGATCCTGATGAGAGAATTGTCTCAAAATTGGAGCATCTCTTCCTCTTGGAAACATCTTTCAAACAAATCAAGTCTCATGTGATTTGAATTTCCTCCATGGAAGCCATTAAAACCAGCTTCATGCGCTAGCTTCCAAAACGCTCTTTTGTTCATTGCTGGTGATCCCACAATCAAAAAATCTTAAAACTTTGCCAAAGAAATCCATTTGAAAAGGTCTTTAAGAAAAGCTATACCTCATGGGCTATCATAACCTAGATTATTTTTTATTCAAGAATGAATTTTTCAGCCAACAAACTCCATTTGTGCCCATAACAACTGAAAAATGTTTTGCATTTTCCCAGTGACTCGGTGAGCCAAATTGCCTAAAATTTGGAGCAAATGTTCCTCTTAAAATAATATTTCATTTGAGCTATCTCTTGCATGATGAGGTGGAGTATTTTTGGAGATATGGAGGATCGAGTTTTTCACAATATTCTGCTAGCTTCATTGGATTTTGCATTTTCCCATTGATCCCGAAGAGAGATTTGTCTCAAAATTGGAACATCTCTTCCTCTTGGCAACATCTTTCAAATGAACCAAGTCTCATGTGATTTGAACATGTATTGCTCTCACAGTTATCTCATCAAGGTTGCAGCCAAAAACATCATTGAGGACTATTGAAAACACCTAAAAAGGAAGGAAATTCAGTTGATAACGTAAGCTAGAGAGTACAAGCGGATTGTTGAGCATGAAACATCCAATTGAATCATTCGAAGGATTTCATGATGGGAACCATGGTTTTGGTGTATTCTCAATCTCCTTACCATCTCCTATTATTTTAGGAAGTCATTTCAGTCAGTGCTTGATTCCATCTCACAAAGAGGAAGTGTTTCCATTTAGAGGATTGTTATATCGTTATTGAGAATTGTCAGAATCTCCCGATCTTGTCAAATCCAAGAGAGCTCATGGTTACTAAGTCCGGGGCATGTATGGTGTGAGTGCATGCTTCTTGATGATTGCAAGATAAGTGTTTTCTCGTGTGGGAGACAAGAGATCATGTTCGTGACAAAGAGTTGATTTGCGCAGCCTACCATTGCTTAGGATGAAGAGTTGAAGAGAGCTTTCAAGACATGACCAAAGACGATCATTCTAGACAAGATGTGGAGCATCATTTCTAAGACATGCCTTGATCGGGGAAGCAACTAGGGAAGATCCTATTTAGTTGCAATATTCATCTCCGCAATGAAGGAAGAGCAAAACTTCATCCCGAATCATCTTCTTCCGATCACACCTCTCTCTTCTTTTTCTCTAACATTCTATTTCTTTGTTGAGAAACAACTTTTGTAAAAGTGACTTAAGTCACTTAAAATTTCTATTTCTTTATTGAGATTGCACTTTAAGTTGAAAAGTCACATGGGAATGTGAAGAGTCACTTGCTTTGGATATAAATTGTAATGCTCTCTAGTCTATACATTCCAAAGGATCAAATTTCGCTCTCTAGCATCCTATTACTCCTTATCAACATCATCATTTTCATCCTCATCTTCCACGTCATCTTTTTGCCTTCCCATACTTATCTAAAATATTATCCATATCTCGCATCCTCTCTCGCATATCTATGGACAACTTTATGAGATATTGTTGACGTATGGCTCAAATAAAAACTAGGGTTTTATCAACACTAATATCCATAGTATCTCATTTCCTACCCAAGATATGAAACAAAAACATGAAGACAAGTAGCTTTGAATATCTCCTTCGACTGGAAAATTTCAAGTTGAAGTTGGCCTTAAATTAGAAAACATAGTGAATGAATTCGTGCTAAATCAGCTTTCTAAAAATGTAAAGAAACTAGAAAAAATATGAAACTTGCGGCATGTGGAAAAAATTTGTGGAAAACACTAAAACTGCAATAACTCCTCAAAACGAATTACAAAAAGATCAAATTTGGAAGGTGGCTTCAAAGATCCCAAACCCCTTTTGCCTGAATACTTTTTATATATATATATTGCTCTGGCTCAAATCTAAACTGATAACATCAAAAGAATCCATAGAACACCATACTCAAACTGCATAGATAAATTAAATAAAACAAACCCCGCAAACCGGGTGAATATAGAAAAGGCGCCTAGGGTTTAAAAGGCAGATTTCTTCATGAATAATTCAGCCATGTATTTAATAATGATTTCTGATGCTAAATATTTACGGCAATACAATTATAAATCTGCAGATAGATTGATAATAAAGATTGTCCAAAACCCACGTAAATGATTCAAACCAAATCGATTTGATATATAATTGATGCTTTGGAAATTACAATAATTATCTAGCATGAAAAATACCTCAGATACTGCATAAAACAACTGTAGAATAAGTCGCCCCACTCTAGAAGAAGTCTGTATGCCCACTACTGCAATTTATTTCTCTTTCAAACTGCTGAAATGATAAAAACCTGTGAATACAATGAAGATCCCTGAATAGGAACTCCTCTCACTACTCCTGGGGTTTCCGTCCACAAGAGGAATAATCCAGAGGGTTTCGTCCTTGGATTTTGTCTGCAAAAGCTCAAAGCTAACTGCTGGGAGAAAATAATAATAATTTGGAATGCCTTTGCCCAAGTCGCACTTTTTCCTTATAGCCAAAAAACCCTTCAAAGATGCAAGTCGCACTTTTCCCAAAACAACATAATTAATTTTTCCCTTCTCCAAGCAAGTCGCATTTTTGGCTTATTTAACTCTTCCCCCAAATCAAGTCGCATTTTTTGCCTAGGAAAGCACATTAAATAATTTATTAATTTATTTAAATGTACTTTCCTAAGTCGAAGTCACTTAAACAGTCTATTAATTCATTATATGTGCTTAGTGATACTTTATTTTATTTTTAGCACGATATAATAAAATTAATAAACCGAAGTCACCCTTGAAATCACCCTTTGGCCGTCGGGTAGACAAAAAGGGCCAAAGGTCTTCGATCAAACTATTCGAGAAAGAGGGACATTACAGTCCTCCCTTCCCAAGATTGCTTGTCCCCAAGCAACTGTAAAGCTGGATGTTGTAATATAGACTCGCCCTCCCATGTAGCATCCTCTATTGGCAACTCTTTCCACCTCACCAGGAACTCCCGAATAACTCTATTCCTCAATCTCCTCTCTCGGCTATCCAAGATCTCCTCTGGCACTAAATCCAACCTCCCTTCCTCATCCAAAGGTGGTAACTCTGCAGAAGAAACAATGTGCTGCCCCAAAGCCTTTTTCAAGCAAGATACATGAAAGACATTGTGTATCTTACTCTCAGAAGGTAATTCCAGCTCATATGCCACTTCACCAACTCTCCTCAACACCCTGTATGGTCCATAGAATCGCGGCTTGAGCTTTTCAGCTCCACTCTTCTTGAGAGTACTGTCTGTAAGGCTGAAGACATAGAAATACCATGTCTCCTACCTCAAATGCTCTCTACCCTGTGCCTATCTGCATACATCTTTTGCTGATTCTGGGCCCGTTGAATATTATCCTTAAGTACCTTAAGGATGTCCTGACTATCTTGTAAAATCTCTCCTGGGCTTTGGGAGCTCTACTGTCTCCAAATGCCAAATCAACAAAAGATCTCGCATCATATCCATACAATGCTCGGAATGGAGTCATACCAATAGACATATGGTAAGTGGTGTTATAGCAATACTCACATAAATATAACAACTTTACCCATGCCTTCTGTTGTCCTGCAACATAGTTACGAAGATAACCCTCTATCCACTTGTTCACAATCTCTGTCTGCCCATCAGTCTGAGGGTGATAACTAGTGCTCGGAGTCAACTCAGTGTGAACCAAACGGAAAAGCTCCTGCCAAAATATGCTCATAAACCTGCTATCCCGATCACTAACAATGTTCTTTGGAAGTCCATGCAACCTGAATATCTGACGGAAGAACAAATCAGCCACATGAGGTGCCTTAAAGCTGGTAGGGACAGCAAAAAAGTGTGCATATTTTGTCAACCGATCAACTACCGCATAAATGTGATCATTCCCTTGCACCACGGGAAGACCTGTAATGAAATCCATCGAAATACTTTCCCACTTTTGCTCCGGAATCGGTAAAGGTTGTAGTAAAGCCTGCGGGAAAGTATGCTCTGACTTGTTCTACTGACAAGTCATACACTCGCGGACATGGCGCAAGACATCATCCTTGAGACCCTTCCAAGAGAATCTCTCTAATTTGCTTGTATGTTTTAAAATACCCTGGATGTCCTGCAAGTGGTGCATCATGGAAAGCATGCATAATCTTCTCCTTAAGCTTAGATTCAGGAACTAGGTAAATTCTGCCCTTATACAAAATCAAATCAGCTATTACCTTATATTAGCCATCTGAATTTTTCCATCCATAATGTCACATGCCCAAGTATTTTTGGAATACTCAACTAATAGTTGAGATTTCCAATCTGCTGAAATCTCGCTCAAAGAACATAGGGCAGCGAGATGGGGTTTCTGGAAAGTGCATCAACCACTACATTCTTTGTCCCCTTGACATACTCAATGTCAAAATCATATGCTTGGATTCTGCTGACCCATTTTTGTTGCCTCTCATTGAGCTCCTTCTGTTCTAGGAAATATTTCAAGTTGTTGTGGTCGGTTCTCACCACAAATTTCCCACCCACTAAATATTGTCTGAACTTTGCCAAAGCATGCATAATGGCAAGCATCTCCTTATCATAGGTGGAATACAATCTCTCATTATCTCTCAACTTCCTACTCTCGTAGGCAATAGGATGGCGATCCTGCATAAGAACTGCACCAATCCCCAATCCCGAAGCATCACATTCCAAAATGAAAGGCCGTGAGAAATCTGGAAGAGCCAAAACTGGACAGGTGCTCATAGTTACCTTGAGCCTCTCAAATATTACCTGTGCCTCATCTGTCCATCTGAATGCCCCCTTCCGTGTAAGATCTGTCAATGGAGCTACCAGCTGAGAATAGCCCTTCACGAACCTCCTGTAATAACCACATAACCCCAAGAATCCACGCAAGTCAGAGATATTCCTGGGTGGTGGCCAATCCTGCATTGCCTGTATCTTCTCCTGATGAACCTTGACCCCATTGGCCCCAATGACATGCCCAAGATACAATATCTCAGTAAGTCCAAATTCACACTTGGACATCTTAGCAAATAAAGACTGAGTCTCCATTATGCTAAGTACCTCATCAAGATGCCTCAAATGCTCATCCCATGTCATGCTATATATCAGAATATCATCAAAGAAGACCAACACAAACTGCCTCAACTACTGTTGAAGAGATGGTTCATACATGACTTAAATGTAGCAGGTGCATTGGTGAGTCCAAATGGCATCACCAAGAACTCATAGTTCCCGTAGTGACACCTGAAGGTTGTCTTGTGAATGTCCTCATCCCGAACTCGAATCTGGTGGTAGCCTAATCGAAGATCAATCTTTGAAAAATAGATAGATCCATGCAACTCATCTAAAAGCTCATCAATGCGAGGAATGGGATACCTGTTCTTGATGGTTTTCTTGTTCAATGCACGGTAGTCAATGCACATCCTCATGGTCCCATCCTTCTTCTTCACCAAAACAACTGAAGAAGCAAAGGGACTAGAACTAGGACGGATGTGTCCCATCTCCAAGAGCTCTCTAATGGCCTTCTCTATCTCATCCTTATATGTCTTAGGATGGCGATAAGGCATAGTCATCACGGGTTTAACACCCTCCTCAAGCTCTATAACATGCTCAAACCCTCTATCTGGTGGTCTACCTGGAGGAATGTCACCAAACACTGGGCCGTGCTTATCCAGTATGGACTGGATATCTATATGAAAGGGCTGCTCACTATCTGAAGAAGATTTGGATGAAATGAAACATTGGGCTGCCCATGCAACCTCTCCATGTTTGACTATAGATTCCATCCTGCGTGTTGAAACAACTCTAGGCCCACCATCAGAAAGAGCCTAAAGCACAATCTTCTTCCTATCCACCATAAACTCCAACTCCATCCTCGGAAGTCCTGCACATATCTGCCAAGGGACTGTAACCACTGAATACCCAATATCGTATCAATCTCACCAAGTCCAATAACATAGAAGTCATCGGTCAATGTGTAGTCCCCCATCTGAATACTAAGCCATGGAATCCTCTTAGTGCAACTAATAGCAAATCCATCTACTACCCGTACACTAAACCCCTCAAATTCCTCAACCTGTAATCCTCGCTTCGCAGCCAACCCCTCATCAATGAAGTTGTGCGTAGCTCCACTATCAACCAAACAAACAATCCATTGTCCCTTAAGCACTCCCTTCAGCCGAAAGGGATGGTACCTAGGAACTCCTGAGAGTGTAGCAATAGTGACATCGGATGAATCCAATGCCTCACTCTCGCCAAGCTCTACTTGGGGCTGCTCCCCCTGTGCATCATGGCCACCGCCCTCATCCTCTGCATCTGTATCCGGCGAGTGATCATCATCCCCATCTGAAATCACCTCAATGAGATGCACCTTGCCTTTACCAAGGCAACGATGTCCAGGCTCCCAATGATCTTTGCAATGAAAGCAAAGCTTCTTCCTCAACTCATTATGAGTCTCCTGATCCACCTTAGGAGGTGGTGCACTCTTTGTTGAACGATAGAGCGTTGAAATGCCTTGGAGCTAATAAGAAGTGGGGGATGTGTCCAAGTCCAATGCCGTCTGGATGGCATCATGCAATGTCCTAGGCTTAAGAGCCTTGACCAATCCTCTCATCCTGTCATGAAGGCCCTCTATGAATAACATCACTACCCTCTTCTCAGGCATCTCTGGAACCATGACTGCTATATGCTGAAATTCGTTGATGTATGAATCAATGTGTCCACTCTGTCGGAGCTATGCCAAGTCCCTGTAATAAAGCTCCACATCCTTGCGATCAAATCTCGCAATCAACCTCTCGTTGAAATCCCTGTATGACCGCAGAAGCTCATGACCCTGTGTAACTAATCCATGGTGCCACCAATCATAAGCCACCCCCTCAAGGTGTAAAGTAGCGAACTGTATAGCCTCCTGTTCCCTCATGGGTTTGAGGGTAAGATAGGTGTCGAGCTTGTGAATCCAAGCCCTGGCACTGATCTTTCCGCTACCATCAAAAGTGGAGAGGGTTACCTTATTGGTAACCTGCTGCAAATCCTATTCTACTGCACTCTAGGCCTCTTGTCTTGTCCAACCCTCATGTTATCTCTCCTCTGAGCACAATACTGTGGGAGGGGAAATACATCCCTCACATGTTGCGGCAAACTCCTCCACTCATCACTGACTGCCATAATAGTATCCAGAAAAGCTACCTCCTCCGGTCGCCCCTCAATCTCTGGTGGGTCTTTTCTAGGCAGGGAGTTAGGCTGCATAGGCCTATGTCCGCGTAGCCCTCCTCTCATATGTATGAGTGTGTCTCCGCTCATCTATATGAGTGTGCCTCCGCTCACGGTGTGGCGATCCCCTAACACTCCCAATCTCTGAAGGTGATCTGTTGTGATCCCTGTAACCACTGGCAACTGATACGGATCTATCCCTCTGCCGTGTCTGTCCCGCGGCCTATCTAGTGCCAACCTGTCCAAGGTAGAGCCCATGCGCTCCATAGTCTGTAACAACTGCCTCTGAGTGGCTGCCATATCCCGAATGAAATCCCTATCTGGATCTGCATGCTCCTCTCGAGGACTCTCTGGTCTATCACCCAAAAAATCCATTCTGTCACCTCCTACAATACCAGCTTCGAGTCATGCCCATCTGCGGGTGTAGTATCTATGTGGACCGTCCTCTCTATGTTGCATTCAAAGCTGATTTTTGTTTTTAATACACTCTTTGCTTCCTTCCCACACAGGCTGGGAGGATACACTGCTCTGATACCACTGAAAGATCCCAAACCCCTTTTGCCTGAATACTGAAAGATCCCAAACCCCTTTTTGCCTGAATACTTTTTTTTTTTTAATAAATATTGCTCTGGCTCAAATCTGAACTGATAACATCAAAAGAATTCATAGAACACCATACTAAAACTGCATAGATAAATTAAATAAAACAAACCCGCAAACCGGGTGAATACAGAAAAGGCGCCTAGGGTTTAACAGGCAGATTTCTTCATAAACAATTCAGTTGTGTATTTAATAATGATTTTGATGCTAAATATTACGGTAATACAATTATAAATCTGCAAATAGATTGATAATAAAGATTGTCCAAAACCCACTGTAAATGATTCAAACCAAATCGATTTGATATATATCTGATGTTGGAAATTACAATAATTATCTATCATGAAAAATACCTCAGATACTACATAAAACAACTGTAGAATAAGTCGCCCCACTCTAGAAGAAGTCTGTATGCCCACTTGCTGCAATTTATTTCTCTTTCAAACTGCTGAAATGATAAAAACTGTGAATACAATGAAGATCCTGAATGGGAACTCCTCTCACTACTCTCCTGGGGTTTCCGTCCACAAGAGGAATAATCCAGAGGGTTTCGTCCTTGGATTTTGTCTGCAAAAGCTCAAAGCTAACTACCGGGGAAAATAATAATAATCTGGAATGCCCTGGCACAAGTCGCACTTTTTCCTTATAACCAAAAACCCTTCAAAGATGCAAGTCGCACTTTTTCCAATGCAGCATAATTAATTTTTCCCTTCTCCAAGCAAGTTGCATTTTTGGATTAGAAAGCACATTAAATAATTTATTAATTTATTTAAATGTACTTTCCTAAGTCGAAGTCACTTAAACAGTCTATTAATTCATTATATGTGCTTTAGTGATACTTTATTTTATTTTTAGCACGATATAATAAAATTAATAAACCGAAGTCACCCTTGAAATCACCCTTTGGCCGTCGGGTAGACAAAAAGGGCCAAAGGTCTTCGATCGAACTATTCGAGAAAGAGGGACATTACTGACTTCCTTAAATAATTCTCAACACTAATTAAAAAATGCAAAATTGCTTGTGGACCTGGATGACATAAGATGGCTGCTCTAAATTATGGTTTTAGCCCAATTTTTCCGTAAAGAAACTTTGATACCACTTGGTTAGACCTTCACATATACTAAAATAATTGAAACAAGATGCAAAATAAATGAAGATCAACACAATATAAGAGATATTGGTGGGCCAAGGTGCCCTAACATTCAATATATTTAGAAATAGAATGAATACTCTTGAGGTAAGGGAAACACCAAACAATAATCTTTTAGAAAAGAATAACTCCACAAGATCTCCCAATATGTGAATGCCATTTTGGGGACACATCTAATCCTTAGAATAGAAGACTCTTAAAATTAGATTGAGAATAATGTCTCCTAAAAACTATATAACTGTTAATAATGGATGGGGCTTTAAAACTCATCAGTCGGCTTTGGGAGTATAAAAGTGAATATTCAACAAATATTCACAATACTAGTTTGAGCAGTTATGAAACTCGCCATTTGTTTACGCGGGACAAGCGTGCTGCTGTCAAAAATAAGGAAAAACGTTGAAATTTGTCTTTTGAAGGCAACACACTCCCTCACTTGTAATCACATAACCATTGAGCATTAGTATGAAAAAGATTTTATAGTGAATTGACGAACAAATTTGAAAAATTTCATTTGGAGGTAAGTTTTTTGAAGTCTTTAAGCCCCCTCCCTCTTTTAAGAATGTAAATTAGAATTTCTATATTAGTTATATATTTTATCTAAATATGATTTAATTTTGAATGTATTTAATTCAATTCCAAATGATTTTAATTGTCATTAACTTATTTATGTTTGTTTATCATTCTTAATAAATGAAAGTTTTTTGAATGTATTGTTTTAAATGTTATCTTTAAATTTTTCTAGGAATTTATTCTTGTTCGTTTTTCTGATTGCAAATTTGGACTCAATTACAATTACATAGGTTTTCAAAAGGCTAAAAGGTTTTATAATGTTGTTTTTAAATTAAGTTTACGGTTTTTAATTTTTAAAATGTAAATTGTGTTCAAATTAGAACTTGGTGGAGCATCTGGTCAACATTCAGGCTTTTAGCACCACTAGTAAGAGTAACTATCTCGCTAATATGGGTGTTAATGCGTTTCTTGGAAGTATGCTGACGATAAGTGGTTTGTGGGACCGTGGCTCAATTTTTGCAATTTTTACATGGAAAATGTTTTTTGAGGCATCAATCACCTATAGTATCATCTTTGCATGTATTGTTTTCCACGACATTGGGGTATGTCCCAATGTTAAAAAGAGCAAAATGAGAGATGAAGGCGAGTTGGATGAGAAGAAACTAAAGAGGGCACTACTAGTTATGCAGCCAAAATAGTGGCCCATTGATTTAGAAGGTGACAGAGGAGCCAACAGGAAATGGGATCTACTGCTCTAAGTCCTAAAGGTAAAACGAGAGATGAAGGCAAAGTTACTTGGAGGATCAAGAAACTAGAGAGGGCAAGGGTGTATGAGCCATACGAAGCCATTAGATTGGAATGAAAGGGGATTGCTAAAGGACGATGCGACATCGATTGTGGGCTCTAATGCTCAAGGTGTATAAATATGAGATGAAAAGAGACACATTCTCATTCATTGAGTTCAAACAAAGGGATACATAGTTTTTGTCCCTAAGAAACATACTTGGAAGCACAACCTTAGCCATAGGCATAGAAAGTACAAATAAGGCAGTAATGGTTCTGGAAATATCGTCCCGGATGACTTGCATGTCTATGAGCTGACTCTTGAATGCCTTTCATTGCGACTTAGAATTAACAAGGATGCTACGAGGAAGAAGATAATGCATGTAATGAATTTTGGTATTACAAACAACCTTTTCCGTTTAATGTGGTGAAGAGCTCGAAATAGGAGTACTTGGTGACAATATTAACAGTTGAGGAAAATGTACAAGGTACCCTCTCGGAAAGGCTTGAGTGGGAAATTACTCATGGGTATATAAATATTTGAAATGACCAATAACAACAATTCTATAAGATCAAAAGAAGCAATGGTAGAAATACGGATGCACCTTAGAAGGGTGCACAAATGGAAAGAACTACACTCTCATCAATTTTTTAGTGGCTTCAAATGGTGAGATGGTATTTTTGAATTCATTTGATGCCTTATTATAGTAAAAATTGTTGAAAATTTGAGTCTTATGTTAGAAGAGGTTGTCTTAGAAATGGGTATCCATAATGTTGTGCAAGTTATCATTAGGCAAAGGCAAGAACATGTGCGAGAGGAGAGACTACTACAAGAAGGAATCCATCATTCTTTTGGACCCCTTGCGGCCCATTGCCTTGACATTATTTTGGAGGATATAGGAAAAATTGATTGGGTGAGGCCGGTTATAGAAAATGCAAGAAATATAACCAAGTACATATATAATCACCCTTGGCTTCTCACCTTGATGAGTGAATACACCAAGAGAAAAGAGCTTGTCCTGGTGTCATCAAGGCTTTGTTAAAATTCAACTTGACGTCTACAAGTATTTCTAGTTTGTCAAATCATTTATGTAATGAATTTGTGAGTCACCCATGGCTAGACTCACAATATTCAAAGAAAGCCAAAGGAAGGATGACTGAAAATATAGATTTTGATGATGTCTTTGAAAAAGATCTATAGAGATCATCAAAGTAACTTCAAACTTCAATTCAGATTTTAAGTCGATTCCTTAAATTTAATTTATTAAATGTATTGTTATTTACTTATTTAGTTTATTTATAAGTTTGTAACTTTAAAGTTTAATTTGTATAGGTGTCATAAAAGCCGTTGGTGAGGGTGAGGGTTTTGCGCTTGGTTGATGGGGAGAAAAACAATGGGATACATTTAAAAAGGCCATGGATAGGGCCAAAGAGGTCATCCATTTTTGAAACTATTATAAGGGAGATATCGTCGATTTGGTTCCTTGTGGGAGGTAATTGATCAGAGGTGGAACAATCAACTCTCACACCAACCTATTCATGTAGCGAGGGGTACTAAGGTGGATCCCAAGGTTTTCTTCTGCGATGGCTTCACAGATGTTAACGGGAAGGTTATGGAGGGCCTCTCAACATGCATTGAGACGATGATACTAGAGGTTGAGATGAGGGACTTCATTATTTCAGAGCTACAAAATTACAAATACTCTAGGAAGGCTCTTTTCTTGATGTTAACTATCCGAGTGAGAACCAAGTAACAACAATTAAAATGTTTACTTATATGTTACCAGTTACAAATTTAATTTTATTAATTATAAGATTTTGATTATCTTGCTTATAGGTTCTTGGTGGGTGGATTGTGGAGAAAAACCCCACATCTTCAAAAGCTAGCTCCCAAAATTTTATCAAACCTTGTAGCACTTCCAAATGTGAGCACAATAGGAACTTGTTTGAGGCCATTCATATGAAGAAGTGTAACTTCTAATGACTCAAAAACGCTTCAATGACTTGGTTTTTGTGCGATACAATTTTAGCTTCACATAATAAATGCAGAGGCCACATCACGGGAGATTATTGATTTGGATGAGATCGATCCATAAAATTATCTTGGGCAAGAAAAGGAAATCCCTGCATCCACAAAGGACGAGATTGTTGCTTTCAAGAGGGAAGATATGTAATATCCCCTTTTGGGATATTATCCAAATATGCAAAATTACTTTAATCGACTTTAAGACTAAACCCTCCTAGTTCGACCTCAAATAATTCAATGTTAGCTTCAATAAAACCCTAAAAGGGTTAGAGTGAGCCAAGGTGGTGGATTAGATGGGAGAACCAGTTAGGAAATTAATTACTTCAAATATGAAATTAATTACAACAGTAATTAATTTATAAATGCACTAAACTGCTGCAAACTTCAAAAATTAATAACTCCTTCACCATCCATTATTTTTCTATCAAACTCATGCCAAATATTCTTAATATTTTTAGCTTTCCAACAAGCTATAGATCACAAGTTTTGGATAAGTAGAAGGCATGCAAATCAACCCACGAAATCTGAAACTATGTAGATAAAACCCTGGCACAAACAACTGAAACTTGGAAAATTCATAACTTGCTCAATACTTCATCTTTTGCCATGAAATAAAATGCAAATTAATCTATAATTCAAAAGCTTTGAAAGATATTAAAATCTGAATTTTATAATAAGCTGAAACCCTTTAAAACCCCGAAATCCCAAACCCAGTCGTTAGGGTTAGAATAAATTAACTAATTTTCAGCACATAATAATATTTCAAACAACCTCAAAAGATTTCCTAATCAAGTCGCCAAGTCAAGTTAGAATAAAACCAACAATAACCAACAGATCTAAAACACCATAAAACCCTTCATAATATTCAATAACATGCAGATTTTACTCTCAATAAAAGGTGCCAAAGCTAGAAAGAGAATCACCAACAAGTATATTTGCAAATCTCATGAAAATACTTCAATGGAATATCAAACTAGCACAATAACTCCCACGCAAGAGAGAGAGAGAACATTAATGGGCATGCATCCCAACTCCAAGCATGGAGCATAAAATCAAATGATCAATCAACATACCCTCTAAGGAAATGCGACCTCCCTTTTATAGAACTAAGGAGTGCAATATCCAATAAAACCTACCTTTCCCTTTTGGAGGGAAAACATAAACTCACATTAAAATATTTAATACTAAGACTATGTGCACTTTATTTATTTTTTAATTAAATAAATAAAAGTAACTAACCTATGTGCACATTAAACTAACTAAAAGACTCCCACTTGTAGCACTAGGCATGCCAAGGGGTTACAAATGCAAATGAAAAATAAATATTAATAATGTCTCGAAAAGGGGGACATTACAGTCCTCCCCTCTAGGAAATTGCTTGCCCTCAAGCAATAGCAAGCTCATAGATCCATGCATCATGCCCCAAAGAGAAGATGTGGGGTGGTGCATCCAAAGCCTCGATCCGGTGCCTGTCAAGTGGCGAAGAGTTGGAAAGAACAAATTTCTTTCCCTCATGTCAACCCAAAAAGATGGGTCATCAGCTCCATAACATGTGCTCCAAGAGATGGTGTCCTCAACATGGCATAGAGAGTCATCAATAGGATGAGCTTTGCTAAGCTCCAAGGCTGCCCACTCAAAAATGCCCTCATGAAATGAATAGGACAACAATCTTCCATCACATGTCTTCAATCCTGCACATGAAGCAAACTCATTAGAAAAACAAGTGTTGAGAAACACTTTTCCTGTTTCTTCTTCATGTCTCCAAGGCATGGAGAGCTCCCAAATCTTCCTCATGTATGGGTTGTCCCCAAAATTTGTTATGTGGCTCCCAACACTGCTGTAATCATGCATTATTTCCTCAAAAATCAGAATTAGGATGGTTGGTTTCCACCCCCAAATAGTCACCCATGAGCCAAAATCAAATACCAACAACCATGTCACCAAATGTATGTAAAAAATCTGAATTTTGGGAGTGATAGTGGAGCTGGTCCTAATAGTATTATCCATAAAAATGAGAGGACAACAGCTAGCATAATTCAGAATTTTTTTCCCAACATGAATGATCATCAACCTAGTCAATAAAAATGGCTCCCATATAGCTGAAATTTCATCCTCAATCATAACAAACTGAAAATTATTCACATGCACAACTGAAAATGAAATGCCTTGAGAAAAGTTCATACCATGTTCCTTCAAACTTCTCATACTTTTCATTGAAGCCCAAAAGATGGTGGTCATGCAAGCAACATCACTCATACATTCCCAATACTTATCCTTGGTTGACTTTACCCTTGGAAGCATCTCAATCAAACACCCAAATGGAAGACATAACTGTAGCTCAAAATCTGAAAATGAACTTCTTACCATGCAAAGTGTAGTCCATGTGATCCATCCTTCTTTCACGTCTTCCCAAGAGATAGGAGTTAGCATCATTTGACAAAGGAAATGAAATGATATTCCTATATCCAAACCAAACTTGCAAAACCCAAATCCTTTTATCCTCTTACCACATGAAGCAATATGTGCAAGATAACACCACAAATTTCTCTTCTTCTATACTCAAAAGGAAAGGAGAGAGCTGAAATATAATGCATGCATTTATGAATATTATCATAGAGAAACCAAGGAACCTTGTACCTTACTTTGTGCCAATGATTTTCCCTTATGATAGGAGGCAAAACACATGAAATCATCATACCTTTGTGCCTTCTAATGATGAATTCCTCATACGGACCAGCAAGCTTATTGTTATGGTTTCCATCATTGGGAAGAGTGATGATCACTCTTTCTCCTTTTCCATCATGCTCCATATGCACCCAAATGTTAAGAGCAAGAGTACCAACAAAAATGCAACCAATATACTCCATGTTGCACCTCATATCCATCTCCCTATCATGCTCAAAATCATATCCATCAAAACTCAACATATGAGGAGAAATAAAACAAGAAAGATCATACCTTGGGCTGCCCCCAACATCTACAAAACTTAGAATTTCTGAGTTTGGAACAACACTTAGTTCCTCATTACTTTCCTTGTCTAAAACCCCTTTGTCCTCCCCACAAGCTTTCATACTTGGTGGGTAATGACTTGGGACATCCATGAGACTCATGCTTGGGTGAAAACCTCATTCAATTGCCCATAAGGGCCTGTTGTTCAGGAAAATTACAGTGAACTACAAATTACCATAAACATTCCATGATGTCCTTCCTTCATAAGCATACCTCTTCACAAGCCCATCTTCATAGTCCTCTTGAAAACCTGCTCCTTTTAAACTCATGTTCAACTTGAAATTAGTAGGCACTAATAATTTGTCAAACATCAAAAGATTATTACCATACAATGAATGCTTCAAGATTTCTTCTTTTTGCCACATAGAAGTAGACACAAATGATGTATTATATGAATGAGTATACCCTTCTACGGTGAGATTATTGACCATGCCTTCTCCTTGCCCTTCAAATGGCTCGTGGTGGGGTTGAACAACTCCCCTCAAATCTGATTTTTCCATCACATGTTCCTTTGCCATCATTTCTTCTTGATCATGCATATGCTTGACACTAATATCCTCTTCATGCCCATCAACCAAATCTGATTTCTCCTTGCACCCATTCAAACCCATGCAATCATTAGATGCCAAAAATTCATCATCAAAAACAAAAGTGCTCATACCTTGGATGCATGTCTTTACTTTGCTTGCACATTGATTCACAACTCTTCTTGCTAAGGAGTGAGCAAGACATGACTCCTTTTGTTCCAATCCTTCCACAAGTATGGATAACAAAGGTTGTGGAGGTTCTTCATACTCATTCAACATTAGAGACATTATTGTTTGCATAGAATCCATTACTTCATGTGAATGTTCCTCATGTATAACATCAAAGAAAACCTCAAACATGTGCAAAATGAGGTCATTACAATCAAGATCTAACATTGGAATGCAAGACCTTACCTGAGCCATGTTCTTCAAGATCTTAACCCTCTTATCAAAGTGAGGGTTTGTGATGTCCCAAAGCTTTTGAAAGCTTCCAACCATGAGATCATATACCTCCTCCATAGTAGTATCATCATATGGAAAACTTGGGGCTGCTATCCGTGTGACCTCACTAATGCATGCAATCATAGATGGAAAACTCGCCAAAAACGAGGAAGCGGTTAAATCGCACAAAAACTCGCCGAAAGAACGGAAAAAAACTTCGCCGAGTTTTCGGCGATTACTCGCCAAAACTCGGCGAGCTCGTGTAAAAACTCGTCATCACTACTGGTAAAACATGGAAACACAGATTTCGCAAAGGCAAAAACACCGCTTTTTTACGCGGTTTTGGCTCTTTTTAAGGCCCTCTACTCCCTCATTGTCACTCACACAACCATTTGAGCTTGCATTGCTTGTGTTGAGTGGATTTTGGATTCTAAATACATGTAATGTAAAGCGAATTCGAGGAGAATTTGGAGATTTGCATTTGGAGGTAGTTTTTTTTTTTTTTTTTAATTCTTTGAAGTTTTTCCAAATTTTGTATATTATTTAGGTTTATAGATTCCTATTGTGATTCTAAATACATGTAATGTAAAATCGAATGCTTGTAATTTTTTTATACTCATTTACAGCCAAAGGTATGAGGTATGTATTTTTGTTTTTTAATACAAATTCATTAAATACAAATTAGTTAAATTTTTTATGTATGTGTATATGTAATCGATTTAAATTAGTGTAATTTTCTAAATACATGTAATGTAAAATTGAATGCTTGTAATGTATTTTTTTATTTATGCAAATTTGTTATTTAGCACGTTTTGTTTTTAAAATTAAATTAAGTTTACGTTTTCTAATTTTTTAAATGTGCATTGTGTTGCAGATTAGATTAGAGTTTAACAATGGCATCAAGTTGGCATCGGTTCAACATCGAATCACAAGCGAGGACTATTCCTCCGAATGCCCGTTCCATAGCATGGAAATATGCTGTACGTGGAACTTATGCGGCGAATTTTTGCACTTTCTGTAACAAGAAAATGAATGGAGGCATCAATCGTTTGAAATATCACCTTTCAACTATTCCTTGCCGAGATGTTACAGTTTGCCCCAACATGTCGGAAGAGGCAAAGCGAGAGATTAGAGAAAAGCTGACAGAGTTAGGAGAAGAAACTAGAGAAGGCAAGGCTGAAGGCAGCCATAGCACAAGCTATTAGACCTGGGGCTGCAATGGAAGAGAATTTAGATGATGATGCTGCAACAATTGTGGGCTCTACTCGTGGTCCACGCATACAAAGAGGAAGAGCCGGAAGAGGCACATTTTCATCGAGTTCGAGCAAAGGCATACCGAGTTTTTTTTGTGGCAAGGAACACGCCTAGAGCACAACCTTCATTGGAAGGTATAGCCTGGAACAAAGATATGCACGAGGAAGTGGATAAAGCTTGTGCAAATTTTTGGTACTACAACAACTGCATTCGTTCAATGTGGCAAAGAGCCCATCTCTTGGGAGTACTTAGTGATGTTGTGTTGCGGCAGGAAAAGTGCAAGGCACCCTCTCCAAAAGATTTGAGTGGGAAATTATTTGAGGGTGCATTGCAGATGCCACTACCATGTTAGAAGAGCACAAGAAATAATGGAAAAATTCGGATGCACCATTCTTTGGATGGGTGGATGGATGGAAGGAACCGCACCCTTGTTAATTTTTTAGCAACTTCAAACGGTGAGATGGTGTTTTTAAAATCTATTGATGCCTCTAACATAATAAAAAATGCAGAAAATTTGAGTGTTATGTTAGAGACAGTTGTATTAGAGGTTGGTGTACAGAATGTTGTGCAAGTTGTCACTGAAACATAATGCAACAAACATATGTGGCGGTGGGAGACTCTGCGGGAGAGACATCCATCACTCTTTTGGACTCCTTGTGCAGATCATTACATTGACCTTCTTTTGGAGGACAAGCAAAATTGATTGGGTGAGGCCGGTTGTAGAAGATGCAAGATCTATATGAAGTACATATACAATCACCCATGGGTTTTGAGCTTGATGAGAGTACACGTAAAGGGAAAAGAACTTGTTTGAGCCGGTGTCATGAGGTTTGCTGACTAACTTCTTGATGTTGCAAAGTATTTGTAATTTGTTGACACCTTTGAAACAAATGTTTGTGAGTCAAGCATGACTAGACTCACAATATTCAAAAAAGTGACGGAAGAGAGGGTTGCGAAAGATAGTTTTGATGATATCTTTGCAAAGAGAACTATAGAGATCATCAAGGTAATTTCAAACTTCGATTTATATTTCATTCCTTTATTTTAATTTGTTTAATTATAAATATTAAATATATTGTTCTACTTTTCACTTTTTTATTTCATTTCTAATATGTATTGTAACTTGTAAGTTTGCAATCTTACATTTTAATTTGTGTAGGTGTCAGAGTCGTTGGTGAGAGTTTTGCGTTTTGTTGATGGGGAGAAAAACCCCATGGGATTTGTATATGAGGCCATGGATAGGACCAAATAGTCTATCCAAAACTATTACAGGGGGGATATCGTCAGATATGGTCCCTTTTGGGAGATTATTGATCGGAGGTGGAACAATCAACTCCACCAACCTATTCATGCAGCGGGGTACTACCTCAACCCCAAGTATTTCTACTCTGACAGCTTCATAGATGTGAATGGAGAGGTTATGGAGGGCCTTTCAACATGTATTGAAAGGATGATATCGGATGTTGAAACGAGGGACCTCGTCATTTTAGAGCTGCAGAGTTACAAACATGGTAGGGGGAGACTCTTTTCTTCGGTGCTAGCTATTCGAGGGAGAACCACACAGTCACCAAGTAATAAAAATTAGAATGTTTACCAAGTTACTTATTAGTTACATATTTGATTTTATTAATTAATTATAATTTTTTGATTATCTTTTTTGTAGGTTCTTGGTGGGAGGATTGGAGGGAATACCCCAAATCTTCAAAAGTTAGCCCTCAGAATTCTATCTCAACCTTGTAGCGCTTCTGGATGTGAATGCAATTGGAGTTTGTTTGAGGCCATTCACATGAAGAAGCACAACAAGTTGACTCAAAAAAGGCTCAACGACTTGTTTTTGTGCAATACTGATCTCCGGCTTACAAAAAAACGTTGAGGCCACATCGAGAGGAGCTCATCGATTTGGATGAGATAGATCCATACAGTGAGTGGACTGGGCAAGAAGAGGAAAACCTTGCATTCACAACGGACGAGATTGCTTCTTTTGAGAGGGAGGCTATGGAGGGAGAAGCACTAGCAGGACTCCGAGGAGATATTGGACTGGATGACATCTTTGGAGGTGATCTCCAACATGCAGCAGAGGAGCCACCAACACCACCATCTAGTTCCATGATCGAGCCAGATTCGCAGCCTTCTAGGAGGAGCGTGGAGATGCAGCCGAGTGTGGGGACTAGTAGAGGCACTAGACCCTCTCCCCAATTTTTCTCTAGATTGGGGAAGAGGAAAATGTAATTTATTGTATATTGTAACTTGCATAGATATGAAATTTATGATGATATTTTTCAATGTCAATCATCATAAATTCATATTACTTATCAACCGGTTGTCATATTTGCATGATGATGTGATTTTGTATTGTATTTGTATTCAAATCTAATAGAAAACACTTCTCCAACATTTTATGGGCTCATTTGATACATTTTGTAGTTGTGTTGCTTAAAATTTATGTTTTTTAAAGAAATTTGAGTATTTTTTAAGTTGCCGAGTATTCCCAAGTATTGGCCGAATATTGGCGAGTTTTTGGCGAGTTTTTTTTTTGGGGTCTAGTGAGTTTTTGGATTTGGCGAGTTTTCCTACTATGCATGCAATGACCAAAAGTCTCACATCCACCTCCTCATGTCTCAACAAATTAGTTCTAGCCAAGTGTGTTACCAAAGGAGCTACAACTGAAAACATAGAGCTATAATCAGATTGCTCTATCAAACATAAACAACTCACTATCTCTTCAAGAGTGTGGAGCAATACACTCTTCTCAAATGAAATCTTTTTGAGCCGTTTCCCAAGCTTATAGAGCTTGGTTCTCAAACCTCCGTCACTGGCAATCTCCATGATCTGCAAAACAATACCGCCGGAAAAGAAGAAAACTGCTCTGATTTACCTCAAACAACTTGCAATAATTTTGAAATATTTTTTCCAATCTGAATATGCCAATTTTTTTCTAAATCTGAAAATGGGAGACTTACTATAAATAGTAAGTTCGTCACTATCCCTAGCTGAATTTAGAAAAATGACATAACTTGCTCAAAACACCCCGGAATTGCATGAAACTTTGGGGAATGGTAGATAATATTATGGAGCAACTTTTCCAAAAGGAATTTTCTAAAAATAATTGAAATCTGATTTTTAAAACCCGAAATACTGCAGAAAAATATAGCAACTTCAAAAATCCGTATCTTTGGCTAGGGAAGTCCAAAAGAGCTGAAATTTTGGATCTTGGGTCACAAAAATATGAGAAACAATATCCCAAAACCAGATTTTGACTAGCCAACACCAAACCCTAATTTTTGCCCAAAAATTAGGTCGCCCAACACATTTAGGGCACCAATTCAACTCCAAGATTTATGAAATTAATTTCTCCTTATTCCTCCTTGTTTTTGCCACACAAACCCCCACAAGAGTAGAGGAAAGAAGCTCTGATACCACTGTAATATCCCCTTTTGGGATATTATCCAAATATGCAAAATTACTTTATTGAATCGACTCTAGAAGGACTAAACCCTCCTAGTTCGACCTCAAATAATCCAATGTTAGCTTCAATACAACCCTAAAAGGGTTAGAGTGAGCCAAGGTGGTGGATTAGATGGGAGAACCAGTTAGGAAATTAATCACTTCAAATCTGAAATTAATTACAACAGTAATTAATTTATAAATGCACTAAACTGCTGCAAACTTCAAAAATTAATAACTCCTTCACCATCCATTATTTTTCTATCAAACTCATGCCAAACATTATTAATAATTTTAGCTTTCCAACAAGTTATAGATCACAAGTTTTGGATAAATAAGAGGCATGCAAATCAACCCACGAAATTTGAAACTGTGTAGATAAAACCCTGACACAAACAACTGAAACTTGGAAAATTCATAACTTGCTCAATACTTCATCTTTTGCCATGAAATAAAGTGCAGATTAATCTATAATTCAAGAGCTTTCCAAAGATATTAAAATCTGAATTTTATGATAACTGAAACCCCTTCAAAACAGCCCCCGAAATCCCAAACCCAGTCGCTAGGGTTAGAATAAATTGCACAACTAATTTCCAGCACTTAATAATCCTTCAAGCATGCTAAAAGATACCCTAATCAAGTCGCCATAGTTAGAATAAAACCAACAATAACCAACAGATCTAAAACACCATAAAACCCTTCATAATATTCAATAACATGCAGATTTTACTCTCAATAAAAGGCGCCAAAGCTAGAAAGAGAATCACCAACAAGTAGATTTGCAAATCTCATGAAAATACTTCAATTGAATATCAAACCAACACAATAACTCCCACGCAAGAGAGAGAACATTAATGGGCATGCATCCCAACTCCAAGTATGGAGTGAACATCAAATGATCAATCAACATACCCTCTAAGGAAATGCGACCTCCCTTTTATAGAACTAAGGGGTGCAATATCCAATAAAGACCGACCTTTCCCTTTTGGAGGGAAAACATAAACTCTCATTAAAATATTTAATACTAAGACTATGTGCACTTTATTTATTTTTAATTAAATAAATAAAAGTAACTAACCTATGTGCACATTAAATTAATTAAAGAGACTCCCACTTGTAGCGCTAGGCATGCCAAGGGGTACAAATGCAAATGAAAAATAAATATTAATAATGTCCCGAAAAGGGGACATTACAAGATATGGAGGAGAAGCTATATTAATTTTTATAAGATTTTCAATTTTCTAAATTTTTGTAATTTTTCTGAGTATCAATATTGATATAAACCCTAAATAATAATAAATCACTGAAATATGCAAAATTGAAAATACCCAACTGCAATATTTATTCAAATATGTTGAATATGAATTTATTACATCAAACCCTAACTTGAAACTGCATAGAAAGCATGAAAACTGAATTTTCTTTGAAGCCTTAGCTAATAGATAAGATAATTATATTAATGTCCAACGAATGACCACAAAAGTAGGTCAATGGGACTACACAGTACAATGCCAAAAAGAACCAGCAAGGAGACCCGAAAGGGTCATCGAACAACAAGAAAAGAGAGAAGAGAAAAGAGAAAATAAAGGAGAAGCAAGGGCCATAATGGCTACAAGAGTGCAGATGGATGGAGCCGAAGAAGAGGGGGCGGAAAAGCCCCATCTTCGACATTGTCACCTAGCATCCGAGGCCGACTGGAAGTAGCTGGCGATATGCCTGTATCCTGTAGCTGAAACCATGGAGAGTCTGGAATGTCGGTGTCTGGGAGAAGGACGAGCAAGACAAGCCCTCTGTATCCTCTGGTGATCGTGATCCATGGGGGAGCTAACCGAGTGCAATCATGAAAGCCTCTGGATTGGGAGGTGGCATCTTGGGTCCTGACAGATCTGGTCTGGGAATCCATACTAGTGTCAAGGTGCCACTTGGTGCCCCTCTCTGGTGGGAGCACCGTAAAGAAAGATGTGATCTGTCGAGTAGCAGCCTGTCTGGGGGGGGACTGAAGGGTCTCATTCCGAAGCTTGAGAGCCTCCTGTAGGTAGAGAGCAAGACACCGCTGATCGCAATACTTCAAGAGAGTCGTAAATAATGGATGCCCCGAAATAGGCAATAGAATCGCCTCTACGATCTCATAGTAGATAGGGCACCTGAAAATGAAGTGTTCCTCTATTTCGACCTCCTGGAGAGAACAAAGCTGGCAAATCCTCTCCGAGCGGTCCAGTTGGTGATCCTCACTCGAAGTCTATGAGAGCCCACTCTGAACTGTCCTAGGGATATGTGGAATTCTGTAACCATGTCGGGAGATATACGTAGGCTAGCTAATAAGCCCATCATTGACCTCAAGGAAATGTGCAACATAAAAAGCCATCTTAGGGCATAATCCACCCGAAGGGCTGACCTGAAGTGTCTTTGGATGAAGCGCTTGTAAATGACGTCTCGATATTTTTGTGCGAGATCTTTGATAGAGAAATTCTAGAAGTACGTCACCTATTTAGAATGTACGACAAACCCCCAGTATGATAATAAATCCTGTGAGTATGATGTGAACAAGTTTTTTCCTAAAAAGAATGATGCCAACGCTAGAAGTGTACAACAAACTATAATAACAGGTACAATAATGAATAGTAACATAAATAGTGATGTTGTAAATAGTGACATCATGAATAGTGATGTTGTGAATAGTGATGTTGTGAATAGTGACAACTAGTTGATATGTCGCCACGGAGAATATTTTATTAATTTTTTGAACTATTGCAGCCCCATACACAGCCATAAATCAGCTTGTTTGTACCTGTGTGATGGATTTCCTCATGAATCTAAAAGCTCTGGTGTAATCCTTGGATGGAATTACCAAATGGGTGTGAGGGTTTTCGTCCCCAAGCCCTAAAGCACATGAGGGTTTTTGTCCTCTGTGTTAAAAATGGAAGCTGCTGCCCCAAACTTGCAAAACAAGCATTTGTGAAATTGTTCGAATGATTCAATTTTCCAATCAATTCTTTTAATAAGCTCTTTTTCATCCAAAACCCTAAAAGTAATTAAAATTACTTTTAATTAGATATTCACCTTTTTCCATCCTCATAATTATTAATTACTTTTGGCCATGTAATTAATATTTTCTTTTGGCCCCTTTTAATAATAATACACTAAGTGTCCTTTTTCCAAGTTATAACTTAAAGTACCTTTTTGGACAACTTAATGAATTATTATTATATTATTTCCCTTTAATCCCCCCAGCCTACGGGAATAAAAATAGGCTTCGGGTCCTCCGATTTAATTAATTCGAGAAATGGGACATTATAGAAGTACTACAAGGAGAAATTGGATTGGATGGCATCTTTGGAGGTGATGTCAAACATGCAACAAAGTAGCCACCGCCATCTACTACCAAGGTGGAGCCGCAATCGAGCCTTCAGGAGTGAGCTATCGCAACCGAGTGTGGGGACTAGTAGAGGCAATAAACCCTCTCCCCAATATTTCTCTACAATAGGGAAGAGGAAAGTCTAAACTATTGTAAATTGTAACTTGCATAGATATGCAATTTATGATGATAATTTTCAATGACAATGATCATAAATTCAAAACACTTATCAATTGGTTGTGTTGTATTTTCATGATGATGTGATTTTGTATTGTATCGTATTCAAATCTAATAAAAACACTTCCTCGACATTTTATAGATTCATTTGATACATTTTGTAGCTATATTTTGCATAAAATTTATGTTTTTAAAAGAAATTTGCGTGTTTTTAAGTTGATGAATATTCCCTAATATTCACGAGTCTTCTTTGAGTCAATTTTTTTGGTTCTTCGAATACGAGCATGTGAACTATGCTTGATTCTTCCCCACAATCATAATGATATTTATGCGCTTTATATTGTCTTACATTACTTTTATTGTGTGGGTAACACATCATCCCAATGTAGGCCGACTCATTACCCAATACAATTGATTCAACAAGTTACCCATTTGACTCAATATATCATAATTATATAACTAAGGGACGTGTTGCACATGTTAACATCTCTATCAACACATATACATTATATTATAATATCCCTAGTACAATTTGAAAGGTTCTTGGCCAAAGAGTAGGCCTCTAGTCCTCAATATGACCTTGCAAAAGCACTTTGAGCAGATTTGCATCCAAAATAAAGAAAGTGGAAGGTTTTCAACTTTAGATCTCCACTATATGAAACCATAGTTATGCGGGGATCGTCCCCCAAATTTGATACGTGCGGGACGTCCACGGGACGTGGGGACGTGGGGGAAACGTTTCCCCATGTTTCCCACTTCTTTTTGCCGGGAAACGTCCCGGGATGGGGAAACGTGGGGGGGCCGTGGGAAATGTGGGGGCGCCCAGACGTCACCCCGTGGTCGCATTTCTTTCCTTTTTGGATTTTTGGTGAAGAAAACACAAGCATAGAATAAATTTGCCATTTTTGGAAAGGGTTCGGGAAGATGTAGCAACAAAAACTTACATGTGCCATAACTTTCATTCCGTGGCTCCGTTTTAGGTGCCATTTTCTCTAAAAGTGCATATTTTCTCGAGCTCTATGCATTGATGGCAATATTTTTCTTATTTTCATAAAATCAATTTTTGCACCTTTTTGGACCAAGCAACTTCTTGCAATCTTCTGAAAGAATCATGAGTATTAAGGAATGTATTTGATGTTTATGAGTTCAAGTTTCAACTTATTTAAATCTCGAATGGTTTTATTTCAGCTTATTTATATAATTTAGTCACTATATCTTTATATTTTAAATATTTAAATATTTTTTAATTAGCCGTCCCCCCGCCATCCCCAAAATTTAGAATTTTTTTTGCCGTCCCGGAAACCCTGTCCCCCGTCTCGAGTAACTATGTATGAAACAAAGGACTTTACCAATCCCCCTACCAAAGCCTTTAAAAATAAGAGTGTTGAATAAATATTAATAATTCCAATAAAATTGCTAACTTAAAGAAAATTAGAATATGCCCGAATGTATTTGTTTGTGGGTTTAGATGGAGATATTCAAACCTCAAAGCTTCTTCCGACACAATGCCCTTACCAAATCTACTACTAATAGTTGCACATGCTATTCACTAATGATTTTTTTTTTTCAATTCTTTTCAGTAACCCAAAGAGAAAGTTCATAAAAATAATGCTTACTTTGTTGAATGTGCACGATTAACAGCAGGCAAAGGGTGTGGAAAAGAAGGATAGGTGCCCCTCACAACAAGATCTCCAAATTCCACTTCAGCCCTCAAAAGATGACACATTCTCCTCTATCAACTGGATGTGCACACAAGTGGTGCTTACATCTGAGGAAAGAACAAAGGAAACATTTTGTAAATTGAGAACGTTTTCTAAAAGAATAACTCATGCTCCTCTAGCAGCAACTAATGCCTTAACTGCCATAACATACACACTCCATGCACCAAACTTGAGCACACACTCTAGATGCCTTGCCAGAAGGCATAAAAATCTAGCCTATAATATGAACTGCACTGCAAACTGATGCACAATTCAATCTCAGAAACCCCAAAGTAATATTGCAATCTCTTCAAAAACTTTGCTCAAGGTTTAAACTTAAGTCTTGTTTAAAATACATTGTGCAACAATCCATGCAGATTTTGTGAGTCATCTTACTTGCCAACAGAATCTCAAACAGATATATGCATATTCTAAAGTGCAAATCATAACACTGCCACAAAGGATTATCTGGGCTGCCAAAAATGTTGCTACTTTATATGATTCTGCTCTGGTAAAGGAAAAGTCTTAAATCAGCCAATAATCTAAACTGCTTTCGAGGAAAAAAAAATTTATTTTCAGCTTTGTTGAGGAAGAGCAGAACTTGTTCGGTCATGATTTTGTGGTTGGCATTCAAATTTCACAAACATATACTTGTCAAAAATCTCTCGACATGAAATAGCCATTGGTACAAAAACATCTTAGAAATTCACGGCATATTTTCAGTATAAGATGGTAGATGATTTAGTACTCATGTCAGCTGTTGAAACCCACAAAATGGACCCGGAGTGAACCTGGAGTGAACTTCTAGTTCACGCCAGAGTGAACTATTGCGATGGCTGCAGTGATGGCCGGAAATCATTTAGTACTCATGTCAGCTGTTGAAACCCACAAAATGGACCCTTGCAGTTGTTGATGTTGTTGACCTCTCTATCACTGGAAGTAAAAGGATCTTTATGAACAGTTTTGTTTTTAGAAAAGTTAATGTTTACATTCCTATTTTCTGTAGATCCTTGACGTCCTTATACGGACCTACCCTTGATAACATACAGAAAAAGAAACAGCCAAGTAAAGACTTTAATAAGACAAATCAAATTCTACAACCAGTAAGGAAAAATATCAATGTATTTTTGGAGAATGGTGTCTCGGTAAAAAAACAAAGCAATACAACTTTGTGGTGGCCCGTGCTCAAACAAAGAAGAAAAATGCTCTCTTAATGAAACTGCTGTTAAAATACGCTGTTTATATAGCCTATTCGGCAGTTATGCAGTTGAAACTGTGTAACTAAATTGTAACCACCTCCATATTATAAATAAACCTCTGCCTGTATCATTTACACAGTGCAGTTTTGTGCCTTCTGTCTTCTTTCTTCTTTTTGCATATTCTAACATTGGTATCAGAGCTTAGGCATCGGTGAGAGGAGAGGTCGACGAGAGGAGAGGTCGACGCAGGGCAGAAGAAAGGGATTCGTGAAGAAAACGAGTTCGTGCACAGGACGCGGGCAGGAGGCGCGAAAATCGCGTTTTTTGTGGGAGAAGACACAAAAACAGTCGCGTTTTTTTTGGGAGGGCAGCGCATTCGAGGGCAGTTGCAAGTCGTGTAAAAGAAGACACAAAAACAGTCGTGTTTTTCTACAGTTGTTAGCAAACGCTGGAGGACTGCGCTTTGTTGGAGAAATGCGTGAACAACAAAGACAAGGAAGCAGCGAAGTTGCATAGCAGCAAAGTCGTGGAGAAAAATAGGGCAGAGGAGGAAAAAGGTTTTATTTTTATAAAACTATTTGGTGCTTTGCTTTAATATTTTCATGCCACATAAAATATTTTCCCACAGCCACGTATATTGCTGGGAGTAATTCTTTTAATATTATTTGCTGGAAAATTGGGTATTTTGTTATTTTATTATTTTCCATTACTTTGGAATAATAAAATGTCAAACATTGCAAATTTGATTTTGCCGGATACACAAAAATTAACGGGCACGAATTTTAATGTGTGGAGCCATAAGATCTTGACACTGGCAGAATTTCGTGGTTTTGAGAAAATAATCACGGGTGTCGAGAGTAGACCTACAAGCAAATTTCGATGATTATGACAAACGTCATCGGGAGGCTCTTCTGCTATTAAAATTGTCGGTATCGGATGAATTGATACCTGAGGTCCGGAATGCCACTGAGGTGAGTAAATTGTGGGTCAGTCTGAAGGACAAATATCAGACGTCGGAGAAGAGTCGGGTTCTATACCTCAAAAATATGCTTTTTTCCGTAAAATTACAAGAAGGTGGATCGCTGTCTGAGCACCTACTTCGGATGAAAGATCTCCGAGATCAGCTTGCTTCCATCAACAAGCCGGTTGATGATGATGATATGGTGGCTCTCATTTTAAACAGTTTGCCCTTCTCGTATGACTCGTTCGTGGAGGCTCTTCATTTAATGGGCGAGAGTCAAACTCTTACGTTTGACAAGGTGTGTTCCTACCTGTTGCAGAAGGAACGGAGACAGACACAAGTTCAAGAGTCCAGTTCTGGACAATCTGAGAGTGCATTTGCTGCACAGTCCAAAGGAAAGTGGAAGCGACAGGCTGATGCGTCGCCTTCCTCTCCTAAATTTCCGGTAAAGTGTTACTATTGTCACAAACTTGGTCATGTGAAGAGGGATTGTCATAAGCGACTAAGTGCCCTGAAGAAGCGGAAGGGGCAAGCACATGTGGCAACAGTTGAGCAACACGAGTCAGAAGATGAGTATGCCCTCATGGCATCTTGCTCGGATGGTGGCAGCCCTACACGGTGCTGGTTTTTTGATTCCGGTGCATCACGACACTTCACGTGTCAACGAGATTGGTATGTTACTTTTCATGCTAATTCATGTTCTTCTGATTCAGTTACTTTAGGGGATGGGAGATCACATGCTGTGGAAGGGATTGGGGATGTTCGTATCATGTTAAATAATAACACTAAATTGCTTGTGAAGAGTGTTAGATATGTGCCTAACATGAATAAGAACCTGTTATCCATCAGTCAATTAACTGATAATCCTCATATCTCTGTAAACTTTTCTGGTAAACAATGTATTGTGTCTGATGTCAAACATAATAAGGTGGTTGCCCTGGGAATTGGGCATGGAGGTTTGTACAGACTCGTTGATCCTGCCACGGTCAACTTGCATGCCTTAGTTGTGGTAGAAAATACCAGTGTTTTGTGGCATGAAAGATATGGGCATCTCAATCTTCCGTATTTGGCCCGTCTTCATAAAGACAACATGGTTGTTGGTTTGCCTCCTATCCAGGAAAAGCAGGATATGTGTGTTGGATGTTTTGCAGGCAAACAAAAGCGGAAACCTTTTCCTCATGAAGGTGTTTGGCGTGCAAAGGGGCTCTTAGATCTTGTCCATGCAGATCTATGTGAGCCATCGTGGAAGACTCCCACAGTCCTTGGTGCACGTTATTTTCTCTTATTGGTGGATGATCACTCTCGGCGGATGTGGATCTATCTCTTGAAAAAGAAGTCTGATTGCTTTGCTTCTTTTGTCAAGTTCAAGGCATTGGTGGAGAACCAGACCAGCCGGCGGATAAAGACTTTAAGATCCGATAATGGGGGTGAATTCACTTCTAAACAGTTCGCTGTTTTTTGTGAGAAAGAAGGGATTCAGCGTCAGTTGACAGCACCATATACTCCCCAACAGAATGGGGTGGTTGAGAGGCGGAATAGAACCATCATGGAGATGGCCCGGTGTATGATGCACAGTCGTGGAGTGCCATACATATACTGGGGAGAAGCTGTTAATACAGCGGTCTATATCCTCAATCGCAGTCCTTGCAAAGCCTTGCAGGAGATCACACCAGAGGAGGCATGGTCCAAAATCAAACCAGAGGTATCAAATTTTCGTATTTTTGGTTCAGCTGCTTATACTTTGGTTCCTGATCGTAAGAGGAGTAAACTAGATTCCAAAAGTTCTAGATATTTCTTTGCTGGTTATAGTGATCATTCTAAAGCATATAGATTGATTGATACTTCCACTAATAGAATCATTATTAGTCGTGATGTTGATGTAAAAGAAACAGAGTCTTTCTTTGGCTGTAATCAGCAAATAGACCAGCAACATGGCAGCGATCAGCAAGGGGTGGTCACAGAGATTGGTTCTCTTTCCTTGCCTGATGATGAGTCTGGTCATTCTCATACTCCTCCACAGACTCCAGTACAGTCTATGCTCTCTCCTACTGAGTCTTTTCCGTCTCCTGGAAATCAACTTGCATTGGTTTCACCTCCGGAAGTTCCACTAGCTTCCGAATCCTCAGTTCAGCGACGGCCCAAGTGGTATTATTCCACTATTCAGGATCTGACACGAGACGATTTGTCTCCACTCTTAGATGGCCGGTCTCGCAGACCTGGCAAGAGGATTGATTACTCTGAGCAAGCTCAATTTGCTCTTGCTTCTGATCTTCTCCATATTCGCGAGCCACAAAAATACTCTGATGCACGAGGCATACCAGAATGGGAAACTGCCATGCAAATCGAGTATGATGCCTTGATTAAGAATGATACCTGGAAGTTGGTGCCATTACCTCCAGGTAAACGCCCTATTGGTTGTAAATGGGTGTACAAAATCAAGTGTAAAGCAGATGGTACTTTGGATAAGTACAAGGCTCGACTTGTTGCAAAAGGTTTTTCGCAACAGGAGGGGATAGATTATGAGGAGACTTTTGCTCCTACTGCAAAGATGGTCACTTTTCGGTTACTTCTTGCTTTTGCCGCTCAATTTGGTTGGAAAATATATCAGATGGATGTGAAAAGTGCATTCTTGAATGGCGATTTGGAGGAAGAAGTGTATATGACTCAACCTGAGGGTTTTCAGGCATGTGGTCGTGAGCATCTGGTATGCAGGTTGATTAAGTCCTTGTATGGGCTTAAGCAGGCTCCTCGAGCCTGGTATATTAAGATCGATACACATCTCAGAGATTCGGGCTTCAAACGAAGTCATTCTGATCCGAATCTCTATGTCAAAAGCACAAATGATGACATTGTGATTCTTATTGTTTATGTTGATGACCTTGCCATCACAGGCAGTGGAGATGCTGCGATTCATAAGGTAAAATCAGATTTGTGCACTGCTTTTGACATGACTGATTTAGGCCTCCTTCATTATTGTCTTGGTGTAGAATTCTGGCAACAAGATCACTTGATTTTCATTTCTCAAGTTAAATATGCCACGAATCTTTTGCAAAAATTTAAGATGTATGATTGTAATTCATCATCTACACCTATGGAGGTCGGGCTGAAACTTTCAGCTCATGATGATTCACCACCGGTCGATGAAACATTGTACAGACAGTTGGTAGGTAGTTTGATTTATCTCACCACTACACGACCGGATTTGTGTTTTGCTGTGAGTTATCTTTCTCGGTTTTTGTCTAAACCGAAACTCATTCACTGGGGAGCAGCAAAACGTGTGTTAAGGTATGTCAAAGGAACTCTTGACTTTGGCATCTTGTATCAGAGAGTTGCAGATTTCACGTTGATTGGCTACACAGACTCTGATTGGGGAGGTTCAGTGGATACTCGGAGATCTACCACTGGATATATCTTCTCTCTTGGTTCAGGAGTTATTTCTTGGCAGAGTAAGCTTCAGCCCACTGTGGCTATCTCTTCCACAGAAGCAGAATACAAGGCTGTTGTTAGTGCTGGTTGCGAAGCGGTATGGCTTCGTCAGATTTTGGTTGATTTTCAGTTTTCACAGGTCACTGCTACACCTCTTTCACTTTTTTGTGATAATCAAGGTGTGTTGAAGATGGTCAAAAATCCTATCTATCATGCCCGCACTAAACATATTGAGATTCATCATCACTATATTCGTCAATTGGTTGACTCAGGTGAAATCTCTCTTCATTTCTGTCCTTCTCAGGAGCAGTCTGCTGATGTAATGACTAAACCTCTTGGTGCTTTCTTGTTTGTCAAGTTTCGGGATAAACTTGGTATAGTTTCTAGGTTAGTCATTAAGAGGGGGTGTTAAAATATCTGCTTATATAGCCTATTCGGCAGTTATGCAGTTGAAACTGTGTAACTAAATTGTAACCACCTCCATATTATAAATAAACCTCTGCCTGTATCATTTACACAGTGCAGTTTTGTGCCTTCTGTCTTCTTTCTTCTTTTTGCATATTCTAACAGCTGCAAGTGGATTTTGATCTCCACAAAATCATTATCTTGTTATAGATTATCCCATTTTGGATACTTGCACACAATGACAAAATATGAGAGAAATCGACTATGCTAGTATACGCACACAAAAACCACAATAGTTATGCCGAAAGGCGTGTCTAAGTTGGAGTCGGGGTTGCTTAAATGCATCGTCAACACCCGCCCTCCACAAATCCGCCCCCTCCATGTGTTTGTTTCTATCCCGCCCCTCCACGCGTAGGCTAAATTTGTGATCGTTTAGGCGTTTTTGTGGCCATTTTCATCCTGCTCCCCACGCGGGGGTTGAATTTGATGGCCGTTTAGGCGTTGTGTGATCTTAGCCATAAAAATCTTGCAAATTTTTGAAATAACCCTTGCATGTGACTTGCAAGAAATATGATCATCATTTGCTATATAGAGTTATGTGTACATTATATTAGTACATATTAAATATAGAATAATATTTTATATATTTTATTAGTGAATAATATTGTTTTGTATTTGTGAAGTGCAGTATTGGAAAATTACCGTCACCCAAAATTGTTGGACAGGCATAGGTGTACGTCAAATTTAACCCATGCCTCCCACCTGCCTGTTTTCGCGGTTGGATTCCAATGTGGAACCTATTGGTTTCTCTCCCTTTTTTATTTTGGCCTGTAAGCGCAAATTGCATTTACGTGAATAATGCGCGTGTGAATTAGTTTTTGTTTTTGTTTGTTAAAACTTTATTTTATATATTATTGTTTATTCTACATTTATCTATTCAATTTTTAAGACAATGGTGTTGGGAGGGATGATTTTTTCCACGTCGTGTTATAAAATATGAAGGTAATTGTGTCATAGAATACAAGTTTTCATTATATAGGGTGTTATTTTTAAAATTAATATTCTTGAATAGGATTTTACAATTTATAAGTTCTCATTTGTTAATGATGAGCAACTGATGTACGGGCTCAATTTTTGATGATTGTTTGGACCCTTTAAGCACAAATTGTACTCACTTGAATAGTCTGAGCAAGATTGCAACTATATAGTGGAGCACATATACCAAATATTTTCCCCCATAGGAGATGCGTGCCATTCCTTCCTTGTTTGCATAGATAGTAGATATTATTTACATAGGAACAATCTGAGTTGTGGGACATGCAGCTATTTAATTCCCACCTTTTTCTTTCCAACTCTCCTTTAGTTGTGTAAGGCCTAATTGTTGGTACCCTAAAGCTGACAAACAAGTTAACAACCCTGACTAAGCGACCCCTCCATATAGCTAAAGAAAATGCGGTACAACATTATTCTTAAGCTCAATACTATTTTTGATTAAGTTGCCTCATGTTGCCCAATACTTATTTCATCATATCTGCACACTGCCCACGAAAGATTCTCTCCTTTTCTTGTGAAAAGTCTAGCCAACGATCACATGATAGTCGCTTGTAGGGGCACCACCGACTTTGCAGATGCCCTCGCGGATTTGAATTTAATGCAGAGGTCCATGAGCCTGGGCGTAGGAACCACACACGCAGGTATAAAAACCTTTGAAGTCTGAAGCTTCGTATGTTTCTTTCCATTACTTGAGGGTTTAGTGTTGGTTATTCTCGAGGTTTCATGGAAAGGGCGAAAAGCACTCTGTTGGAATGTTTCCATTGGCTGTTACTCCAAGGGGAAAACATCATTTTAACAAGGCATTGTTTGGGTGGCGCCGTGGCATTGTTACTCGCACTATGGCACTTTGCATAATTGAGCCTGTCATTGAAAACTGCTATAGGTCTCCCCTCTTTACCCAACACCACTATTGTTGCGCCACTTGCATCACAATCCACTTAAAAATCTTTGTCAAACTATGGCAATGCCAACACTGGCTGCTTAGTCACATTTTGCTTGATCTGCTGGAAACTGTTTTCTAGTTCCGCCATCCAAACAAATTCTTTCCCATCCTTGCACATTACATCTGTAATCACTGTGCATATCCCACTAAAATTTCTGATAAATTTAATATACAACACACCAAGCTGTAAAATCTTGTGTTTCAAAACCCCTGGTGATGGCCAATCATCAATTGTGCTCACCTTTTTGGGATCCATCTTCAGTCCTTGGGAAATCACATAACTCAAGTAAACCTACTTTTCCTTCGCAAAACTGCATTTCTTTAGGTTTAGAGGCAATTTCTCATCTTGCAACTCCTGGAATAGGTTCAAATACACTTCCCTTATTTAATCTATGCTAACAAGACCCTGCTATTGTGCTCAGGCATCCATGAAACCAGATGACCGGAAAAGGAATTACACTGTCTTTAAGCCTGTGACAGTCTGGGACTGTGCAGAGATAATATTGTGATCCTCCAAATTGTTGCCAAGGTTTCTACAAGTCTCACCATGTTTTCTTGGGTTTCTTCAATCTTCTAATAGGTCAAGAACATCTCCTTATATCCAGACAGATATGAAATTCAATACAGTACCTAACCACAGAAAAAACAAAGTTCCAGACATTCATGGTTCAACACAGGTTCAAGAGGAAGATAATAGAGCTAAGTAGTTGTCTTCACCTTGAATAGCGTTCAACAGACTTTATTCCATTTATCAGGAACTTGGAAAACATAAATCAATCCAGTAACATGCTTTTCCTTTGTTTCTCATGACTGTATGTACAACATTTTAAGAAGCCTCAACTCTGACCTTCAATATGCTACTTCTTCACATTTCAAGCTCTGTAACAGACCTCCTTGCCTTCCCCTTCGAATGAATGATCTCCTCTTTCCCTTAGAATTCAGTTGTTAGCATAACCACACTTCGTTTTCTTAACCAAAGGTGGTGAAAATGGTGGTTTAGTTTTAAGTAGCATGTGGAAAGGCAGTATAAGATGGTGCACTTCTTGTCAACATGCCATTAGGCCTCCCATGAGGGATCATGAGTAAAAACACAGGAATTAAGACAGTAGAAGGTACTTAAGCTTTATTCCATAATTCAAATTTTCAAATATCAAGCTTCAGGGTTTGGAACAGATAAATGGATGAAAACAGAGTTTCTAGGATTTCACTAGCTCTGTTTGGGGGCAGAGTACAGGTTTTCAAGGCCTTGTAGCCTATTAAGCACTCGATCAGACTTCCATGATTTGATTCGTTTCCTTTGTTTTGATGTAGGACAAGTTGATTCTAGTCAACTTCCGATGATAACAAAGAATTGAATGAAAACAGGGGTATCAATAAGGTTACAGTCTGACTGTATTGTTTCAAGACTGTGTAATGAGATTTCTAAGACACTTAACACTCCAAACTACATGAGATTCTAATGATGATAAGTATATTCAATCAACCCTTGAAGTTTGTGACGGGACTGTGTTTTGATAGGGTTTGTGAAGTTACTGTCACTGTCCAGTCTGGGTGATGAGGTTTTCCAAACACTTTAACCGTTTACACATTCTCACAAGCATATCTCACATTCCTTCTTCAACATCCTATAGAGGATCAAGGTGACACCACTCAGGGTTCCATGCTTCTATTTGACAGTCGTTTGATTGTGATTGAAAACCTAAAACATGGTTTATTTGAGACAGAGGACTGAGACACAGGCCTTCTGAGAAAGTGAGTTCTTTCACTCCTAGACTAGGTTCAAATACACTTCTCTTATTTAATCTGTATGCTAACGAGACCCTGCTATTGTGCTCAGGCATCCATGAAACCAGATGACAGGAAAAGGAATTACAGAGTCTTAAGCCTGTGACAGTCTGGAACTGTGCAGAGATAATAATGTGATCCTCCAAATTGTTGCCAAGGTTTCGACAGGTCTCACCATGTTTTCTTGGGTTTCTTCAAGCTTCTAATAGGTCAAGAACATCTCCTTATATCCAGACAGATATGAAATTCAATACAGTACCTAACCACAGAAAAAACAGAGTTCCAGACATGCATGGTTCAACACAGGTTCAAGAGGAAGATAATAGAGCTAAGTACTTGATTTCACCTTGGATAGCATTCAACAGACTTTATTCCATTTATCAGGAACTTGGAAAACATAAATCAATCCAGTAACATGCTTTTCCTTTGTTTCTCATGACTGTATGTACAGCATTTTAAGAAACCTCAACTCTGACCTTCAACGTGCCCTTTCTTCACATTTCAAGCTCTGTAACAGACTTCATTGCCTCCCCCTTCGAATGAATGATCTCCTCTTGCCCTTAGAATTCAGTTGTTATCAGAACCACGTCTGGTTTTCTCAACCAAAGGGGGTGAAAATGGTGGTTTAGTTTTAAGTAGCACATGTGGAAAGGGAATTTAAGATGGTACAGTTCTTCTCAAGATGCCATTAGGCCTCCCATGAGGGATCATGAGAAAAAACACAAGAATTAAGACTCTAGATGGCACTTAAGCTTTACTCCATAATTGAAATTTTCAAATTGTGAATGGTATGAAGGGCTAAAGTAAAGGTGAATGACATGGAATCATGTTTTATTGCCAAAAATGAGGTCCAAGACCTCTGCAAACCAAAATTGTTGCTATGTACATCTGTGATGCCCCTGCATTAGCTCATCTTGTAAGGAGGTCCATCCACTTAAAAAGCCAATCCTTGAACACTATCCTCTACTTCCAAGATGGATGACACTCAAAGCTTCGTAAAAATTGAACTGTAAAACTAGCCTGCAATTACAACCTTTTACTTTTCTCTGCAGCATCTTTGAGACAATTTAAAAACTATCGGTGAGTGGAACATCACTCATAAAGTATTCTCTATAAAACATTTCTTTCTTTTTAATATATAATGTTCTTTATTAAATAGTTGAGAGAAACTTGAATGTAATGATTTATATTTCATGTAGGATAGACATCCATTGAAAGCGACAAACAAGGCATGGCATTGCAGCAGTCACTTTCCTTCAGTTGATATTAATTAGTGTTTGACTGTGAAAGACAAGTTTTAGTAATGATGTGTAACAATCAATGCTTACAAGGACTTATAATTTGACTTGATATTAGGTTTCTATCTGCAATGTCTGTACATCTTAGTGGGTCCATGCTAAGCACAATTTATGATATTGCATGGATATATCACTGAAACAAATTGATATATAATCTCCATTTTTCTTTTGAAATGCACATCCAATCATATGAAGTAAACATTTGCAATCTTGTTCTGCAGACCATGACAGTCGAGCATGTAACATGCCATTTCTTGCAAGGCAAGGTTTTTGTCCAAGTTCAAATCTCCATGTTGGCAGATATGTTAATCAGGTAAAGACATGTCTGGTGGAAGCGAATACAACAGGAGGACCAATATCTAAGATTTTGTCAATATAAGATAAAATGTATTATTTTATGCCAATTTATGGGTTTTCAATTCATTTAGCTTAGGGCCAAAATGTTTTGTATTTTAATGCTGCATATTGCATTTCTTTACTTCTGGGTTATGTAGGGATGGTATGGATATTGCATTGCAGGCAGAGAAGGAAATTTTGCAAGCATCATCCGAAATTTCTGCCATCAACATTTTGTTAAGACTGGGCCATCGGCTTGAAGAATCACAATTACTATCTCATTTGTAAATACTAAATAAGGATAAATATTTCATATATTCTTTGCTACTGTGGGTTCTTGCTACATTTTTTTACAACTATTGGCTAAAATAATCTTCTTTTGCTTCATTTGTTTGTTATTTCAACCTAGATGAGTATAGAGCATCTCTTTATTGTGAATTTCTTAGGGTCATATAGATTTTACCTTTCCATTGCTTAGTAATTCATATTGATGACAAATCTTATAGAAATGACTTTCGCATTGTCCCATCACGTGAACCTTGGTAAACAAAGGATGGTCACTACGTAGATTTTCCTGTAATACAAAAATGTAACCAGAGTTTCGCCTTCTCAAAATTAATCTAGTCATAAATCTACCAAAGCATCATATCAACCTTGGAGCAGAGATGAAAATTTCCATTGGTTATGTTGAGATTCTGGATCAATAGAGATTGTGGTCACAAGTATCCTGTAGATTAAATAGCATACTTCCATTATAAATTATTCCTTCATGTCAGGGAATTATGTCTATTGTGACCTCTTAGTATCCATAATGCATGCTGGGAATAAACAATATGGCTTGAACCTTGTTGTTCAACCATATCTTGGCTTGAAGCTTTTACCTTGTTCTATTTTCTTAAGCTTGATTTAATGTAAAAATAGTAAAAACCATTCAAATATCCATGATCTGTCTGTCTATCAAGTTGTTCATATACAAGAAATGTGCCGTGTATTTTCAAGAAGAACAATCTGAAAGAGTGTTCTTAAATGATCTTCTGCCCATAGTTATTGAATCCAGCCGGATCCACACAAATCCAGTTGGATCCGGATTTTTAGCTGGCCTGGATAGGTTTCTTGTTTTTGGAATTCTTTTATAAGTTTTTTCTTCCTTAAAAAAGGCACCCAAAACCCTTATATATTATTTAATATTAATATTATCTTAGTAATTTTTTCACTCTATTCGTCAATCTTATGCACGTGCACACACGCGCGCGCCCACACACACACACACACCCACACACGCACGCACCCACACGCACACATGCACGCACACACACCCACACGCACGCACGCACGCACACACATGCATATGCACACACATGCACACGTGTGCACACATACACACACAATTATTGGCCTGGATTTTTCTGAACTATTTTGAAAAATCTGGAAATTGTTTGCCCTCCTAAATGATTCGAATTTCTAGACTTGGTAACTTTGCTTCCGTTTGAAATAAAGTTTTAGATTTATTATTATTGACGAGGAAAACTATGCATACACCAGCAAAGGAAGAAATATAAGAGTCATGCTAGAGAATAACAAGTCACTTGTAACTCTTTAAAACTTCTGTACTAATTGCTGCCCTTCAAGTAGTGTTCCCTTCTTTGCGATTTTTTCATATGAACATTTGTTATTTTTAGGTAAACATTACTTTCACGGAGAGTAAAGCTTGATTTTTATTCAAGTAATGTATCATGTGATTTGTTTTACTTAGTATGCCTAGAGTTAAAGGACTAAGGACCCACTAAAACCCTCTAAAAAGGAAGGCCAAATGGGCCCACCTGACAAAACCCTCATTTACATGAGGAATGCTATAAGAAGGCTGCTCTCTCACGAAGATGAATTGAAATTGAGTGTACAGAAATTTACTGTCTTTCCTCCCTTTTTTTCTGTAGATAGAAATGTTGATTACATAAAATAAAGATTTCAAAAACAGACAGAACCATAAATGATTTTTAAATTTTTGGGTCACATTCTTTCTCCACGGGACAAGAATTCATGACACTGTGGTCTCTTTCTTCCACATGATTATCAGCTTGCAAAATAGAAGCAAATGGAAAGCCAAAATGATTGGAACACATGGCTTCTTGGTGTAAAGGCCTAATCCGGTCTTTGACACTTGGTAACATCAGTTTTGGCAAACTTGGAATATTGAAATATATCTAATTTTTATGACACTTTCTTGCTTTTCAAATATCCATACAATGTCTCGGTCACCTTCATCTGCCAATTTTACATACTCATCTCAATCTATATAGGAACATCTTAAAAAGCTTACACAACATTATTCATTTCTCATAATCTTATTTTCTACCTCCATATAATATCATTCACCTCGAATAATGTTGTCCATCGATATTGTCCACTTTTGTCAGTAGTATCCTTGCAAGACAACAATTAGTTTTCTAACACGGGCACTTTCAGTAGGTGGTCTTAGGCTTGATTCATGGGTTCGCTTTGGCAAGAAATTAATGAAATGTTACCAATAAATATGAGTGGCCCCTTAGATCGTTATTTGTCCACACACTTGAACCACCTTGAAGATCACTTAATAAAAGCTTTATACACATGTGAGATCATCCAAGATAAGCCTTAAAACAACCACTAAGCTAAATCTGAAGTACTAGGGTTCAAAGTTGCATGGTGCTAAGTGTTAACTACTAGAAAAGAAAATCACTCTAGATTATCTATTGATGTTCATAGTTACACATTCATATAGGAAGTGGGAGAGTTGTATGTTGCTTAATTCCTCCCAAGAGTATTGGTATGTAGTACAAGTCACATGCATTAGGGCATATTGAGGTCGGTCTAGCCCAATATTCCCTAGGGATTTTCACTGTGTTGTTCAAGTGTGTCGTCAAGGTTTAAGCAAAGGAGAGTTTGCACACGGTTCACCGCATTAGATCACTCTGCTTGATACCTTAAACATAAAGTGAAGACACAAACCAACATCTCCATAAACTTGTAGACATGTCGGATGATTCCAAACACGATCGTTTGTCTCAACCACTATTGTTGATGATACTAGATACCATTGTTAATTATGTCTAGACATCGTTTCACACCAATTTTCACCAATGCTCAACTACACCTTAAAAAGCTAGATCTAGGTGTTTGTGCTCACTATATGCTCATTTTTCAACTAAACATAGGCCGTTTTTTTCTATTGTGCATTGTCTAGCTTTATCTCTCTAGTTTCTCTTTAGAATAATTATTAATATCCTAATTTAGGTTCGTGGTATTATACGTTACTATTTGTATTCATATAATCTATATTAGGTCTACTTTTTGGTTGTTTTATATCTTTAGGTGGTAAAGTAATCAAAACATTTTGATAACCCCACAATTGACCAAACACTAAGCCCTAGAGTTTTCCTTCTCCATCAAAGGTTTCGTATTTTTCTCTCCCGAGGGTATGCTTTTAGGGCTAATCTCCAAATTTCAAAGTTTCATTACTCGTATATTGCCACGAGTTCTATTTTTTATGGAGGAAAAATTGTTTATACTTAACATTTAAGGCTATAATATTAAGGTTACACACTTCTTTCCTTACATGTATCATAAATGGCTATCACATGAAATGGAATGTGATGAAACGGTACACAATAACAATAGGGGTGTTGTTCTCATTAATGTTGACACCTTAGTGTCCCTTCGTAGTACAATTTGCATGAATGCTGAATTTGAAATCCTTGCGAGTTACTACTCGAGGGATAGGGCATGCATGGCTCCTTTGAATCCTCATTTCTTGTTGCCCAAAGGTGGGTTGATAGTACGTCCCACCTATTATTTGTCCCAAGTTAGTATTGATTACAAAAATAGCTATTGTCACAACTTGAATATCTAGGGTATAAAATAATACACTCATGTTACGAGAATAAAGGTGATCAAAATATCCCATCAATCTTCTCCACCTCCTAGAGCTTGGTGATGCAATTGAAGATAATGATATCATAGCTCAACTTAAGAATACACATGTGAAAACTTCTATAATAGAAATGCTCAAAAATTAAAGACATACTTGACACATCCTTGCAAGATAGAGCTCTACCAACATACTTGGTGTCTATTGTTAACACTTGAGGGATTTGAAGATATAACTTCTTACGAGGAAGATGACCTACTCCCTAAGCATGTTATTAAACAAAGCCTAACCTTATATATCCAAGTAAGGATATTCAACAAAGGGGTCAAGCATGTTCTTTTTTAAAAGGATCTTTTTGATAATATACCGTGATAAGAGTTAGGAAAAAATATATTTTATGTAACAATGGGACCCAAAACATTATCTATGGTATTACGGTAATACCTTAACATCTCAATTGGTAAAACTTGGATTCATGTTATGTAAACGATCCTTTATAAATTACTTAGACGTGTCAAATGTGTGCATGACACTTACACACACACACACGGTCACACACATGCACACCCACACCCACACCCACACCCACACCGCACACGCGCACATGTGCACACACAAAAACAAACACACACACACACACACACACACACACACACACACACACACACACACACACACACACACACACACACACACACACACACACACACCCAACAAATTCTAAGCCCTTAATGTATTATAAGGTTGTAGAGCCAATTGAAAATTTTACACCACACTTGAGTACACCTCAAACATATATGGTAGCTTCTTTGTAAGTCATACCGGTAGAACATATACACACATGTGAGTTAGGAGAAAGTAGCAAGGTTAATGAGCAAAAAAACATTGTCATTTTAGACAATACCGACACAACATGCCATTGGAGCAGGATATATACATACGAGGTAAGAGAAAGTAGCAAGGTCAATGACTCTAAAACATCGTCGTCCCAAACAATATTAACAAAATACATTGAAAATATAGAACAAACAGATATCTGTAAGGAAGATAAAGAGGAATCTACCAAATGTACAACTAAATACTACTTATGATTCTCAAGATTGCAATGTCGATGACGAAGATGGTGAATACACACACGATAAAAGAAATCAATACTAATCTAAGTTTAATTTCACTCCTTTAGGTATAGGGGAATATCGAGATGGTTTGAATGTATTAAGTAGTGATCAATTAAGGGACATTCATCAAAGCCAACTACAATAACATGATAACAAAGGAAAGCACCCTTTGAAGGCACGTGTGAGGAAGTTGACTGATGCAAGAGGGGTCAAGTTCTCAAACCAATCAACCAATTAGCAATTAATATCATCCAAAACATGCAACATTCAAGAAGTCAACTTTGCATATAAACAACGAATCACCTATGTTCCACGGGGATGTGTTCCCTATCTTTTTAGGCTTGTACCCATACCAAGGATGTTTCGGAAACTTGAAAAATTAAAAAACATGGTGTACGAATAGAGCATAGAGTAATGTGTTTTCCAAAAAAGTCTCTTTTTGACTCGATGTTATGTGAAATCTCAATTCAACTCCAATTTTATGTATTAAGGTTATATAATGTGTGTGATATGCTTTATCAATGTATCATAAGAATATTTGAAATTGCCTATGTTTTTTATATTTTCCCTTAATTTTTAATAGTCGTCCCCTAAAAAATGGCTTCCAAAAAAAATTGTCTCGGAAACACGTCCCTCGCCCCCATACTCAAAACTTGGAGGAACATAGGAAATTACCTTTCATATTGAAACAAGGGATATGAACATGTCATACCTACTTAAAATCATCATTCAAACATGATTAACACCTTCAAGAAGAATCACAACTTCATTTTCTATCATTTACCTTCTTGACCTTCTTCACTAGTGTATAACCCTTCTCAAGTTGCAAATTCTATTGTATAGAGCATACCACAAGGAGTCAAAGCTCACAATCAAAAATTTTAGGTACCCATTAAGGGTTTTTATCTTCTCCCAACGTTTGAACTTGTCTCACAACCCAACTAAAGTTATTCTCCTTTTACCATTTTCTTCACTAGCTTTCCTAGTAGCCATGTTTTAGTTGAAACTTTATTGTCCAAAACAATATATAGAATTCCTTGAGAAACTAATCATATTTCTAGATACCCTTTATCATGTTTCATCTTCATACAAAGTTTCATATTCCAACTCTTGATACAATTTTCCCAACTCAATCTTCTTCTTTCGCAATTAGCCCTATTAGGCCTCTAGGTCTTTCTTGGGTTTTCAAGTGAGTTTCAGTTTTGGCTTTTCTCTTGATCATAGGCTGCTATATTCTCTTTACTCACCTTATAAAGACTTTATAAAAGCCACATTCAATATTCAAACTCTCTTCTCGAGTCCTCATTTCCACTTTCTTGTATTCTTGACCGCCCTTGTTTAGTTGGTCTTGACTGTACTTAGTTTCTTACCAAATACCTTGGATTCATCTTATTTTCAACTTATTCAAGATGGTTTCCACCTCAACTTACCTAATCAAACATGTTTCTAGACTTCTTCTTAACACTTGCTACTTTGGAAGAGGATTTGTATCTTCCAAATTGGTTTAAATATCTCTCGTACGACCATGAAAATTCCTAAATAATTTTGTATCTTAAGGAGGAAATCTTCTAGATGATTTCTTCCGAATTTCAGATAATGATTATTTATTATTACAAAGATATAATTTTTTGTTCTCTATACCCTCAATGAGTTATACCTTGCATACGTCAGATGAGTTTTGACCATTTGACCTATGAAACCTTCTCCAATAATTTTGAAACCTTATGGACACTTAAATATCCCTTAAAACCTACTACTCAACAATTTTTATCCTTTCCCACAAGGTAAATTTGAAGTTATGGCTGATTTTTATTCTCCAAACTAGGGTTTACTTGCACATAGTTTGGGCGAGTTTTTAGATGTTACCCTATCAAATCTATTCCAATCTTGTTGAAACTTCTCACACACCTTTAATATCCATGTCAATCCTTGCTCACAAAATTCTATCAAGTTCCAATGTATACTTTTGAGATATACAACATTCTCTATCTCAAAACCCTACGCGTGTCATACACGGTTCAGAACACTTACTTTGTCTTAATTTTTTTTCTTTGATCTTCAAACCTCATGAAGGATCTTATGGATTCTACAGGACATGTTTCATCTTCATATAAATCCTAATCATAAAATTACCCTAGAGATGTAAATGTGGCACTTTACTTTGCTTAACCAATCATCAACAAGACTATACACAATTTACCAATTTTAAAGACTATTTTGCAATATTCACTTGAGTAGCACTTAATGAGACAACTCAATATTACATTAATTCTAATAATGAGAGAGAGATTGAGAGGACATAAAGGCAAAATAGAAGGAATGAGAAAGATGATTGTATGAGTAGGTAAATTTACTCCCCAGGAGAGAGTGGCTAGTTGATACTAAAACTTCAATAACATGCCCATCAACAAAAAGTTCTTCTACCATAGTCTTATCTCTCCTCGCCATCCTTGCATGGTGAATTGAAAATCCATAAGGAAAAAATGTCTATAACTATTATTGAAATAGAACAACCCTTTCGACTTGTCAACCATCAAGAACAAGGAAATATCCTAATAATTTGGGAATGTTGTAGACAATCTAATTGAAATTTGTCTTTAACGATTATTGAAATAGACAACTCTTTTGACTTGTCAACCCTTAAGAATAGGAAACAATCCAAGTAACCATATCATTTCCGGGTATTCTCAATTTTCCTAACTTTCCTGGAAACAATGTGTTCTAGCACCGATCCTCTATTGACATGTAGAGGATGAATCGATCAATAATCAAGAGTATCACAAGTTGAGTGTAACTTCTATCCCCATACTTTTGGGTAATGATATCCCATTTTTCAAGAGTGGTTACAATTATTTGTGTTTCCTCTATCTATGGAACCATTTGGACTCCTATTGAGAGCAATATGTTGAAGTATGGTTAACATGGAAACATTGGTCTTACCAGCATCTTTGGGTGCGCACAAAAGAAAATTCTCAACAAAAAATAGTGCAGTTTCATACATCATGCTTTGCACTCTATTCAGTTGCTTCATTCCTTAGAATGCAGGCTCTTCCCATTCTGGCATGTTTGATAATTAGACTAATTCCTGCCCTTCTGTGAAGGGTGTTGGCTTCAAAGTAGGGACATGAACTATTTGACTAATTCCTCATGGTGGAATGAAATGTTATCCAGATCCCGCATCTAATGCAGTCCTTTTATCCACTATTTTCCATTTCTATATCTCCACGCTGCTTCCTCCCACCCTCTCCATCTCAATCTCATCTCTTAATTTCTTAGCTAACTCCCTGATGCTAAGTTAAAGATTATTTTTCATTCCTTGTCGGTGTCTTTTGTCGCATGTAACGACTAAAGGAAAACATTAAGGGAATGCTCTTCCATTGTCAATTCATCTTCAACCATCTTTGTTTATTTCGATCTTCTACGATGTCCAAATGAGTGAGAGAGAAAGAAAGAGTGATAGTTCCCACACATATGGGAGGTGCATAGACGCCATCGGTGGTGTTTTTCACCGCCAAACCTGTCTCGGTCCTTCCACGCTACATGGTCCGTTGATGTCTTTTATGTGCCCCGAGAGCAATTTTTTTCAAACTTTGTCAAGTCATAACTAGTAAAACCGTGACACTAGGGAATGTCTCATCTGAACCTATGGATGCATATCTAGTCCACCTAGAAAATTCTATCTCAGTTTCTCCCATCTCTTGCTCGTTTGTTCATGGTGCTAGCGAATGAAACATGGCAAAAACCTTCAATTAACATGAGTGTCGAGGTGTCTAAGGTGATATTTTGCAATGGGCACCTCGTGGAATGGAACCGATGGTTCCCACACGTCCGTATTAGTTGTTAGGCGCTATTGTTGGTTTCGTTCTCTGCCCGCCAAACCGTCTCGACCCTTGCGAGCTACATCGGTATGTCGATGTCTCTTAAGTGCCATGAGAGTAAAAACTTGTCAAACTTTGATGGGTGATAACTAGCAAGCCATGGAACTTGGGAATGTCTCATCTGAACCTATGGATGCACATATAGTGCGCTCTACTAAACATTATCTCGGTTTCTCTCATCTCTTTCTCATTTGTTCAAGGTGGTTGCGAATGAAAGCGTGGCAAAAACCTCAATTAAAATCAATATCGGGGCATCCGGGCGATATTTTACAATGGGCACCTCGTGGCATCGAATCGATGGTTCCCACATGTCAGGTGGGATGTTAGACACTATCGGTGGTATTGTTTCGCCTCCAAATCATCCTAGTCCTTTTAGGCTACACTAGTCCATCAATGTCTCTTAAGCACCCTAAGAGAAAAACTTAACAAACTTTGATAGGTGATAACTAGCAAACCGTGGCACTTGGGAATGTCTTATGTCTTGAACCTACAAATGCACATCTGGTCTACCTACAAAATCCTATCTCGGTTTCTCCCATCTCTCACCCATTTGTTCACGGTGGAAGTGAATGAAACATGGCAAAAACCTTCAATTAGCATCAATGTCAAAGATAAAAACTTGTTTTTTAAAAAAATACAATATAGGCACTTCGTGGAACCGAATCGATGGTTCCCACATGTCTGTGTGGGCTATTAGACACTATTGGTGGTATTGATGCATTTGCCAAACCGTCCCTGGTCCTTTCGAGCTATACCAGTCCATCGATGTCTCTTAAGCGTAATGAGGGCAAAAGCTTGTTGAACATTGTTAGGTGATAACTAGCAAACCGTGGCATTTGGGAATGTATCATCTAAACCTATGGATGTGCATCACGGTCCGCCTATAAAATTCCATCTCGAGTTTCTCTCATCACTTGCATGTTTGTTTGCGGTGGCAGCGAATGAAACGTGGCAAAAACTTTTAATTAACATTAGTGTCAGGGCATCCAGGGTGATATTTTGCAATGGACACATCGTGGCACTTTGAAACAATGGTTCCCACACATCGGATGGTGGTAGATGCTATCGGCGATTCTTTTCCATTTCTAAATCACCCTAGTTCTTAGGGCTACATCGGTCCATCAATGTCTCTTAAGCACCCTGAGAGAAAAAAATTGTCAAACTTTTATGGATGATAACTAGCAAACTATGGCACTTGGGAATATCTCGTCTGAACCTACATATGTGCATATGGTCCGCCTACAAAATCCTATCTCAGTTTCTCCCATCTCTCACCCATTTGTTTGCGGTGGTAGCGAATGAAATGTAGCAAAAACCTTCAATTAGCATCATTTTTAGAATAAAAAATGTTAAAAAAACTTAATACAATATAGGCACCTTGTGGCACCGAACCGATGGTTCCCACACGTCACGAGTGAAACATTAGATGTTATTGATGGTGTCATTCTCACTGCCAAATCTTCACGATCCTTGCGGGCTACACCAATCCGTCAATGTATCTTAAATTCCATGAGAGAAAAACTTGTCAAACTTTATCGGGTGATACCTAGCAAACCGCGACACTTGGGAATGTTTCGTCTAATCCTATGCTACAAAATTCTATCTTGGTTTCTCCCGTATCTCTCTTGTTTTTTCATGGTGGCGTGAATGTAAGGTGGAAAAAACCTTCAATTAACATCGAGTGTCGAGTTGGTCGTAAACTGCATTTGAACTTCTAAAAGATTGCAACTCACTATATATCTTGTTAGTGTACACAAATCTTCATATTTTTGCATAATTATCTTCTTCTACCAAATAAAATAACCTATGATCTATAGACTTACCCTAATCACCTAGACCCATTGTTGAGTTATAACATTCCATAATGGATTTTGCATCTATCAACTTGGCACCATCTTTGTACTTCAATTCTTTTCTTGCTAGGGCTCTTTTAACACATGCTCATGCACCATCATGTTCTCATTTTCCATGTCCAACCTCAGTGTAATTCCAAAAATATTGACCACCACTCATATCCTATGCATCCTACTCAACCAATAGAACATTCACGATTTCTTGAATTGTGATGTACAATTATCTAACAATATGATGTGTTTATCAAATATGATGTTTCTATTATTCAAATTGCCATAGAATATCTTGAAACAACCTTTCATGAACTATGATGAATGTGCACAATCATCACTAATATAGAAATGGTACTCCCTCAAAATATTTGTCTTCCTCTGTGTTGTCGAGAGCATGAGTGAATACTATATGCACAAATATGGAAACCTGAATAGAGTTGTAGTATTGCAATTGCACTTTTTTTGTGGATGCGAGTATATGTCTTTACAAAATCAACAATTGAAACAATGGTACCAAGAGGAAATGTGTCCTTTCATAACCTGAATTTCTCATCTAACCATCGAGCTCGTATGTCATGCATACTCATACACTATCTTCTCTCGAAATATAGTCATAAAATCGATACACTTATTTCTTTATTTGCTAATTCACACCTCTTGGCCTTTTAACAATTTTTTGAAGTGTATGCCACTAACTTGTATTTGTCAAAACTATTTGGTTCATTTCCGATTACATGTGTATTCTATCCGTGTATAGAGTTTCACAAATGTTGCAAACCACCACAACTATCACAAGTTCCTTCTAAACATGATTTCTAATAAAATAATTGTCCTTCTCTTATACGAGAAAACACTTGAGATGAAATCTCTTGTTGATTTATGTAGAACATTTATCATACACTCCTACAAAATTTTCTCGGTATGAAAATTAAAACATATATGCTGAAAATATCATAATGCATAACAAATGCAATACAACAAGTAGTCCATGAGTGATTTATTTTAACATAAAAACGTTTTGTCGTTTCAAAATACCTATGACTAATTTTTTATTTTGAGACGAGTCTCTTTAAAGTTATTGAAAAATTGTGTTTATGTCATATCGAAAAATGTTTAGGATGCGATTCACGATTTCAAGAACCAATTCTTCTTTTTAAATGTCTTTTTCATCGGTGAAACCCTTGTATTATTTTTCTAAGGTTCTATTTTTTTATTTTAAATCTTCAACTATGTCTTTGTCTTTTCATGGCAGTCCATCGAGAGAATGCTGTAATTCATTGTTATTTGTATCTCCCATTCTGTCACGATGTCGAGAGCTTTTATTAGTGTTTTCATACTTATTTTTAATGCACTACTTGTTTTTCTAATTAAACAAGATTTTTGTTGCTTTACTTACTATAGTTGATGTAATAACACATCGGGTAGTATTACTATCTTTGGTATGTGAGGTTGGACCTATTGATTGGTATGCATTCATTAGATTTTTTACAATAGATTTTTCACTATTGGTCTTAGATGTTCTTAGACCAAGGGTCTTCATAGTAGGTCTAAAATTAATATTTTTCATCATTTCAACAAACAATTGACATCTTCATGTTTCATTTAAGTCATTAAAAATATTTTCCATATCTGATTAGCTTTTCTTCTACAAGTGTGTTCACTAATCTTATTAGTCATTGGGTTTAAAATATTTTCATCAATCTCAAGTAAAAGTTTGGGTGTTTTACACAAAATTTTAATCGGTGATTTCAATGGAAATGATTGTTGAATATCATATAAACATTGTTCATTTTCTATTTGTTGTTCATCTTCATAATTTGGTAAAGAGTGTGTGTTTTTAATAGGTTGGTCATTTGGTGTAACATCTATGTTTAAATTTGGCATTGCATCATCATTCATTAAATATTCATTATTTATTGATTCAATTGGTGTTTGAGGATATGTTGCAACATCAATTTTCATTTGAAGGAGATGCCATATCTTCATCTCCATACGTTGATTTTTTCATAGATTTTTGCACTCGATCATTTGCTTTCTTTTTTTTCTTAGTTTTGTTGAATGATAGACTATTTTTGGAAACATCTCTAATCTTTGGTAAAGACATGTTCAATTTATTTTTTCACATCCTTTTTTATCCTTTTTGTTTTTCCAATTTCTCAAGTGTTTTCCTTCGTGGTCTCCTCCCCATAATTCTCAAATATCTTTATCACCACAAGACAATTGACAAAAAAATGTTAATGAGTGTTAGGAATATAAGAAACAATACAAACACACTCATATATCAAATAATGCTTAAATATTTCACAAAATAATCTCTATATAAGATAAAATATACAAAATTGTCAAGAAGAATCAAAATTTGTAGGAATATATAGGAGTTCTGGACCACGGTGATCGGTGAGACCAAAATCATGGTTTTTTTGTGTTTGAATATCATTTTAAGCACGCCATAACGTAAATGCGCTATAATGTGAGGGCGTTTTTTTTCTTCTATGAATTCAAAATTCCCAAACCATGGGCTTGAATTTTCCTAGGATATCAAAGGTTTGGACTATGTAATCTGTGAATAAATCCGTGTTTTACAAAAACATAACAATCTCATGTGTACACCCTGATTTTTCATGTGTTATTAAACTATATTCCAAAAAAAATTATGTTGTGACGTCAAGCTCGGGTTTACCTTTGTGACAGTATACTTCTTTCTAAAATCCGATTATTTTAAGATTTTCATCCTTAATTTCTTTTACTAGTGCCTTTTCTCTTGCCAAAACGTATGTATACTTTTTTGTACATTATTTATGATTTTTTAATCCAAATTTTAGAAAAAAAGGCTTGATCCAAACTCTATTCTACACGCATTAAAAAAATCGACTATTTTTCTCAAAATTATGGGGGTGTACACACAAATATTTTATTTTTGGGATGTGTTCACTTTGAAAATTAGTAAAAATTATATATTCATCTAAAAATTATGAAAAATTAGTGGGACCTCATACATGGTCTTAGCTAACTTTTTACCGAAGGGATTTGTAAAATAATTTATAGAACTCAAAAAATGGGGGTGGGGGAGGGGCGGAGGGGGATGATGGTGGGCACACACACAACATGTTGTTATCTTTTGACACAAAAATAGACACACTTTGTGTGCACACCACATTTGAATTTATTAATCTCCACTATTTGCAAATAAAAAAGAGTAGTTTAGAAACTAGATTCCGAGAACTGCATTTTTTATTCTTATCACATCATCAAATTTTGAGTTTATGCATGCCAAATTATTAGTTAAAGTTCGGGTTTTGTTAATGTCAAGAAAAATGTGGCCACTTTTAACCCCCTTTTGGTCCCCCATTTCCATGCACTTACCTTGTGGCTTGATTCTTCTACAGAGTATTCGTATACATAGTACATTTTCACTCACATGCATTGGGACATGTTAAGGCCATGTCAACGCATTAGTTCGTAGCATTTTCATAATGTATTGTTGTTTAAGTATGTTGTAAAGGAATGGACAAAGGAGAAAACACACATATTGTTTCATATCATAATGCAATGCTTGGTACCTAAACATAAAGTGAAGACACATCCAAATATCTACACAAAGTTTTAGACTTATTAGATGCCCCTAAACACTATTGTTTTCCTTTTCTAGTTGTGTCAAGCATGTTTCAAACTATGATTTTCATTGAATATATTGATGAAACATTTATGAGCCAAATCTAGGTCCTTGTGCTCATTGTAAACTCATCTTTTAGGAACAATCGGGTTGGGTATATTCATTGTGCATTGCCTAGATCTATCTTTATACTTCCTTTCTCAATAATAATCAACAATATCCTAATTTATGTTCAAATTATTGGATTTTTCTATCTTTATTTTTTATAATTTGAATGAGGTCTAGTTTGTACTTGTTTTATATCTTTTGGCACGTAAAATAATCAAAACAATTGGACAAAAAATTACATTATTTTATTCCCAAATGGTTTTTTTGTTGTACCCTCTAATTTGAGTGTAAATAAGAAGTGAAATTTAGGGAAAATGAGGTTGCATGACCTATTGAGTATATGTCAAATGATGATCATGCTAGAACTACTTCATTGAATTATCATTTTCTTCATCTTGTCACAATGGTTTGTGTCGGTAAAAATCTAAATAATGAATGAATAAACCTACGACATCAACCCCCACAATTATTTGTGTTTACACGTCACCTCTATATTTATTTTTTGGATCTTATTAGGACACTTTCACTTGAACACATCCATTGGTATCTACCACCCTAGTAATATTTCTTGATGTAACTTCACACGATCATGAAGCTCTTGAAGTAGTTAGAAGTGATGGAGTTATTCCAAGGTTAATGGGTGCAAGATCATATATAGCTAGGGTTTTGAGTAACATGAGCACAAGATTGGAAAATGAAATTTTGTGTAGGCTATGTGCATTATAAGTTTCAAAAAGGGTTATATAGGGTATGAACCATACAATCTACTCAGGATTTGCAAAGCAAAACAAAGAAGTAACAATGCATGATAAAATAGGTACAAAGTATGCCAAGTACCCAATAACTCTACAAATATCATTTTCTAATACATCAATGTAAAGTGTGGAACATGGTAAAAGGAACTCAAACATAAAAATACCCACCATATATTCCTTTAACACTCATTAAAATATTCGAGAAAAGGATTTTAAATTGGGTGCTCCCAAATGGGGTAAGTGCTTTAAATGGAGTACACCTTATGAAAGGTAAAATTAGTAGAACAAGAACTCACAAGACAACATGTTTTACTAGTTAGAGGAATGAATCAAGTTGAGATATCTTTACCGACAAAGGGTATGACAAAACATTAGTTGGTCACCTTTGCACATGCATAGACAAATTCATACATTAGGATTAGTCTTGGAGCATATGGGATGTGTAGAGAACATATATATTTATACCCACAAATGATAGGGCTCTACATCACACCACCTTGTCATCTCATTCAGCTATAACTATTTCATATGCAAATAAAAAATAATTCAATGTCAATGTAAAACATTAGTGAGAGATAAAAAGACGTTGAAAAGCTTGGGTGAGGGAAGAGGCTATGAAAATGCATATACAAAGACTGAAAATAAAAGAGATAAAAGCATGTAAGAAAAGAGAATCATATGATAAAATCAACCATCTTACATTAAATGGAGTAAAATGCTCACCAAACTCACATACTATTAGGGAAATGCGAAACAAAAGTTTAGGGCGAATTGATAACAATAATTAACAAAAAGTAGAACCAGGTGATGATAAGAAAACCACAAAAGGAAGTGACAAGACACATAAATTTGTAGGTAGAGGTCCCTCGATGAGATTCAAGATACCAAATAAAAATATAACCCCACAACAATTCTTCTCATTTGGTTACCAAAGCTATATATGTAAGATTTGAAAAGCCTTAAAGAGAGACTAGACAATATAGATAGAAGCAAGGGGTAAAATAAGCTATCTTAAATTGGAAGAGGTGGTAAAAGCCATGAAAATGTAAGATGCAAACAACAATGTGCTCAAAGCGCAAGCAAAAAAATTAGAAGGTTGAACAACACAAATGTCATGCCCTTAAAAATTCATTCATTCTCCAATAAATGCAAGGTAGGGGGTGAAAAGAGAGTGTAAAAATTTGAAATAAGTGTAAAGGGGGTGGAAAGAGAGTGAAACAAAAATGAAAGAAGTGCAAGAGGAACTTCAAAGCATTGGAGTGAGAGAATATCTAAGAAACCAACTAAAAGAGGCTAAGACATGAGGACAAGTAGTGGAAGAACCACTAGGTGACCAAAAAGAGTAAATAGAAAAGCAAGTCAAGAGTCACATGATAGAAGAAAAATAATGTTACGATAGAATAACATACATAATCATCAAAGGGTTAAAAGACCGTGAATAAGGGAAAGACACAAACAACCTAATGAGGGACTTCAGAAAGGATTGATACAATGGAAATACTAGATCGGATAAGCAAGTCAAAATGGAATGGGGAAGAAATAGGCGTATATATGTTATAATGGTGAAATTTGAGGATAAGACACAAGAAATAAAGGATTTTTGAAAGGATCAAAGTATTATCTAGACCGAATCTTTTTGTAGCTAGAAGAGAGAAAATTAATGGGAAAAATGAATTCTTAAAGGAATGAATGCAAGTAGGCATGCCTAAACAATGGGAAAGCTTATATCAATAATGGAAAACCTTGAAAAAAATAGGGAGTGAGGCCCACCATGGAGCATATTTGGTCAATAACTTGAAATTTTAGAGTCTACCCTTGAGATGATGATCCAAGTTATGGCCCGTAGATAAAGATAGAGATAAACTATTTCTAGCAAAAATACATGAGCATCGTGGAGGTAAGATCCCATATTTTGAGGGATAAAAGAAAGTTGTGTGTGTGTGGTCAAGTAACTTGAAATTTTAGAGTCTACCCTTGAGATGATGATCCAATTTGTGGCCCGTAGTTAAAGATAGAGATAAACTATTTCTAGCAAAAATACTTGAGCATCGTGGAGGTAAGATCCCATATTTTGAGGGATAAAAGAAAGATGTGTGTGTGTGTGTGTGTGTGTGTGTGGGCATGTGTGGGTGGGTGTGTGCATGCGTGTGTGTGTGCATGTGCGTGTGCGTGTGCATGCACATGCGCGCACGCAGCGCGTGTGTGTGTGCGCAAGACGTGTGTGATAACTATTAAAATAGTTCGAAGCTATTTTGTACCCCAAAATTCCAAATTTTACAAGTGCAATTTAGACTAGGAAGATCCATCTTCATTTTTAGAGAGGAGTATTTTAGTTTTAAGTAAGTTAGGGGGATATAGTGTTAGTGGGTGACTTCAATGCTAGTACATCAAACAAACAAGATCATATTTTAGGAAACAATGAGGCCTTAGATTCAAATCCTCTAAAGTTAGAATAAAAAGAAAATCAGCAATGGACTAGAGCTTCAAAAGATGAGCATGAGACTATCACACATTTTGGATAAGAAATATTAAGCCTTTGTAACATGTAAAATCTAATAATTTGCAATGGATGAGTGAATGAAAAATTTGGGGAAGTACACTTGTAAAACCCACAAATGATGCATGCTAATTAACTATTTTATATGTTAAAAAATGTATATCTAGATTTAAAAAGTTGGAAGTAAAGGGATATTTTGTGGAACTTAATTCATACCTCAACCCTATACGTAATTTCAAATACACAAAGACATGCAAAAAGGGAGTATGCTTGGGCCAATCAAATTAAATTGCGATTCCAATATGACGTGTAAGAGAGCTAGACCTATAGTGAACTATTCAACTATCATGGCCAGCCTGTCTCTTGTATACAACTTTTCGGGAGTATGATAGAAAGTAGGATTAGCATTATACTAAGAAAAAAATGAAAGAGGGTAAAAGGGAAATATAGGTTTATGTTAGGAAAAAGTGTGTTAGGGTTCATATTATATTTGAGTGATATATTAATATGGGGAATAATAATAATAATAATACGTATGGGATGACCGTAACCAGATGCACAAATGTGTGAGCCCTACATTACGCACCAATGGGAAAATTTAAATTTGTAAGGATTTTTATTTATTAATTATATGATTGGTTCATTATGTAGGCCCCACCACGTTTGTGCATCTTTGGATAAGCATTGTCATACATATGTATATATTTAAGAATTGTGTGTAACAACTCACAATAGATATATTTATTCTGACGATAATCCAAGAGAATTAGAATAGGAGATTGTTGGGATTGTTAAGACTATTTCCTATAGTAGTGAAGATTTTGATTAAGAACTACACTACTATAAGAGATAGTCTTAACAAACTAAGACTATCTCTTATAGTAGTTTTAAGTTTTATTTTGTAAATCTCTACCAAGAACTACATTTAATATCAAAGCCAATATTTCATTATGATCCATGGAAAACTAATATTGTTTTATGGGGAGATCACATTACTTATAGCCTTGTTGTATGAAAGATTATCCTATGTTATAGTTATAGGAAATTAATTAGTCCAATTGTATTATGATTTCTTATTTAGTGTCACAAGTTATAGTATTCATTATATTTTTGGGTTTGAAATCAATCTTAAATGTTTGAGAAGAGTAGACTAAAAGGATTAAAAACCATTCTTGAAATCCAACGTAGATTTGTTGATATACACTTCGCGTGGCATATTCATTCCTTGTAAAAGCACACTCAAACTTGTACATCCTAGGATGCCATTGCAGAACATGCATCTTTGTTGCGAGAAGATAGCAGAAAGAAGAAGCTTGATAAGTGTGCCAATGTATCCATTGATCTCCAATCATCTATATACATTGACGTGCATTTGAAGGATGCATGACCAACACTTGTAATTCCTCTGCGCAGTTCCACCGCTTAACTTTTGTTTAATTTGTTTATTCTTTCGTTAATAAACTACATCATCTTTCAGTTTTAGCATGATTGATGCTTGAATTTTAGGATCTAGTTTGAGTTCATCTTTTGCTATCTGCTCTTTCTCTACCGAGATAAACTATAGCCAATTGTTTTAAATGAATTCTAGTTTTTCAAAATCAGACACGTACAACAAGAGGAATAAGACATTTCAATAAAATAAATACTTTTTTTCTCTCATCCTTGTTGTTCGCTCACCTTGTGAGAAGATTTATGGTTTTTATTCTTGCAGATTTATTATTTATGTATGCAAGTATAGTGTAAGTGCTAAGTTTTATAATCTTCAATTGGTATCAGAGTTGGTTGCAGGATTTTTTTTTTTGCAAAAGTTGCAGGTTAATGGTTCTCTCCAAGAATTATCAGAATGTCAAATGGTGGCAATTTTTCATTCCATCTTCCACTATTTACCGGAGACAACTACGATTACTGGAGTATAAAGATGAAGACCCTACTATTATCCCAAGATATCTGGGATTTAGTAGAAGGAGGATACACGAACCTACAAATTAGAATGCTTTAAATGCTTTAACAAATCAATGAACTCAATTGAAAGAAGACAAAAAGAAGGACAATCAAGCTCTTTTTGCTATCCAATCTGCATTGGATATATCAATTTTTCCCCATATAGCTGGTATGACAAAGTCAAAGGATGCATGGGAGGCCCTACAAACTGCATACCAAGGATCTGAAAAAATAAGGTTGGTAAGACTTCAAACCCTTCGAAGAGATTTTGAAAGTTTAAGTATGAAGGAAGCTAAGTCTATTCAAGCTTTTATTACTAGGGCTCAAAGTATTGTGAACCATCTTAAAACTCAAGGGGAAAGTGTCACAGAGCAAAATATTTGTAGAAAATATTTTTAGATCTCTTCCTCCAAATTTTGATCCAGTGGTTATAGCCATTGAAGAAAGTAAATATCTAACCACATTCAAAGTTGCAGAGTTGATAGGTTCTTTGCAATCTCATGAGGAGCGTATGCAATGTTCTACAGTGAACCTAGTTCAAGCCTTCTAGTCTACTATAAGAATTGAAGAAAAATCTACAACCCCTTCTCAATCAAATAAATCTCAAGGGGAGTCTTCTACATCTACAGGACGTGGCAGAGGAAGAGGAAGAGGAAACAAAAGAGGAAGAGGAAGAAGTTCTATGGATCGGAGAAGCATCCAGTGCCAATATTGTGAAAGGTATGGACACTATGAATCTGAATGTAGAAAGAAAAAATCTGATTTAAATAAGTCAAGAGCCAACTATACTGAAGAGTCTTTTGAAGAAGCAAAACACTCTACATTCTTCGCTTGCAATTTGGCAAAAGAACCTCAAAAGGATGTTTGGTTCTTGGATAGCGGTTGCTCAAATCATATGACAGGTAAATCTGATCTCTTTGTCAAATTAGATGAATCTGTAAGGAGTCAAGTAAAATTTGGTGATGATAAAGAGGTTGATGTAATGGGAAAAGGTACCCTTGCAGTGAAAACTAAGCAAGGAGAAACTACATTTATTCATGACACTTTGCATGTGCCCAAATTACAACATAATATTTTCCCATTACAAGGTATTGGGCATCCGTAAAAAAAATTACAAGGTTGTGTTTAAAGATAACTGCTGCAAAATATTTGATAAATCAGCTAACCATCATCTTGTAGCAAAGGCTTATATGAAAGAGAATAGATTGTTTCCTCTACCTTTGAATTTCGCTAAGATGAATGTCCTCAAGGCAACCACAAATGAGTCATGGTTATGGCATCAACGGTTTGGTCATTTTTATTTTCAAGGATTAAGTTTGCTTCATAAGAAAGGCATGGTGAGAGGACTTCTTGCAATTCAGGCAAAAGAAGAAGTTTGTTCAGGGTGTGCACTTGGCAAGCAACATTGAGACAATTTTCCAGTGAACAAATCATGGAGGGAAAAATCTCCTCTAGAGCTTGTGCATAGTGACATTTGTGGTGACATGCAAGAGGAATCTTTGGGTAAGAATATTTACTTTCTGACATTTATTGATGATTTCTCATGCCACACATGGGTTTATTTTCTTAAGCAAAAATCTAAGGCATTTGAATGCTTCAAGCATTTTAAGGCTATGGCAGAAAATCAAAGCGGGTATTCTCTCAAAATACTCAAAACAGATAGAGGGGAGAATTCACTTCCAATGAGTTTTCTGATTTTTGTAATACTCATGGAATCAAGAGACAACTTACGACAGCTTATACCCCACAACAAAATGACATTACAGAAAGAAAGAACCATACCATTATGGAGATGGCATGAAGTATGTTTCAGTCAAAAAAACTTCATAATTACTATTGGGGAGTTTTAGTAGCAACCAAAACTTATATTTTGAATCAAAGCCCAACAAAATTGCTTCAAAATATCACTCCCAAGGAATCCTGGAGTGGACACAAGCCCTCAGTAGCTCACTTTCGTGTATTTGGTTTCCCTGCATATGTTCATGTTCCAGAAAAGAAGCGGAAGAAGTTGGATGCAAAATCCCAACTTTGTATCTTTGTGGGCTATTCAGATTTCACAAAAGGATACAAATTCTATAATTCTGACACAAAGAAATGGATTATTAGTCGAGATGTGGTTTTTGATGAAGGGGAGTATGGCAATGGCAAAAAGGAGTTCAACAAACTACACCACTCATCATGGGTATTGAATATGTTCAACAAGTTCCTCCTCTCCCCATAAGCTCAAGTGGAATTTCAAGCCCCATTTCACCAAGTTCCTCTTCAGGTGATAGTTCTAGTCCACAATCAAGTCCAAGTTCTTCACAAAAGGTACAAAGTTTAAATGAAATTTATCAAAGGAGTTCTAATGTGAATCCAATTGCCAATTTTTCTTTGTTTAGTTCCATTCAAGTTGAACCTTCTATGTATGAAGAATCTTTGAAAGAACAAGCATGGATAGATGCTATGAATGAAGAGATGCATGCAATTGATAAAAACAATACATGGGAAATAATGCAACTTCCTAAAGATAAACAAGTGATTGGTGTCAAATGGATTTATAAGGTGAAATATCATGTTGATGGTTTTATCAATAGAAACAAGGTAAGATTAGTTTTCAAGGGATTTGCACAAATGCCTGGAGTAGATTATTCGATTCATTCACTCCGGTTGCAAGATTTGATATAGTCAAGATTATATTGGCTATTGTTACACAACAAAAGTGGTTAGTTTATCGATGGATGTAAAATAAGCCTTCCTAAACAGTTTTATTGATAAGGAATTCTATGTGGAACAAATTATTAGTTATGAAATTCTTGGAAAAGAACATTTGGTTTACAAGCTAGAAAGGGCTCTCTATGGGTTGAAGCAAGCACCTCGTGCTTGGTATGCAAGGATTGAGTTATTTCTTGAAGAAAGGATTCATTCAAAGTTCCTCAGAGCCAACCCTCTATATCCAAAGCATCTTGGTAATGATATTCTAATTGTTTGCCTTTATGTTGATGATCTCATTTATACAGGTAATAGCCCATCTCTCATGGAGAAATTTCAAGCAGAAATGAAACAAGAATTTGAGATGTCAGATCTGGGACTTATGCATTATTTTCTTGGAGTAGAGGTGCAACAAAAATATGAAGGTATATCCATTTCTCAAACCAAGTATGTGGCTGATCTATTGAAGCGGTTTAGAATGATGTCATGCACTGCAGTTGCCACTCTTGTTGCCCTTGGTGAAAAATTAACCAAGGAAGATGCAAGTTCCAAAGTAGATGCTACTTTATATAGAAGTTTGGTTGGGAGCCTCATGTACCTCACTACCATGAGACCTGATATTATGTATGTTGTGAGCCTCATCTCTTGGTTCATGTAGGATCCACATGAGTCTCATTGGCGTGCTGCAAAAATAATTTTAAGGTATGTGAGTGGTACACACAATTTTGGCATTCATTATTCTCCCACACATAAGTTTGAGCTATGTGGTTACACGGATTCTGATTGGGTTGGTTCAGTGGATGATAGAAAATCAACATCTGGTTATATTTTCTCACTTGGTTCTGGAGTTGTCTCATGGAGTAGTAAAAAGAATGGATCGCTCTCTTCCGAAGTAAGGAGTATATTACAACAACAACTAATTGTCAAGCCATATGGATTAGATGGATTTTGGAAGATTTGCAATTGGTTTAGGAACATCCAACCACTATTTACTATGATAACAATAGTACCATTGCAATGACCAAAAATCCAGTGTTTCATGCTAGATCGAAGCACATTGAGATTTGACATCACTTCATCCGAGACTTAGTTCAAGATGGGATAGTGGAATTACAGTTTTGCCCTACAGCTGAGCAAGTTGTTGATATTTTTACCAAAGCTCTACCTACAACCAGTTTTGTTGCTTTGAGGAATCAGTTGGGACTCATCCCCATTGCTCATGCAGGGGGAGATTGAAGGATGCATGACCAACACTACAGCTCCTCTGGTGTTCCACCACTAAACTTTTCTTTAATTTGTTTATTCTTTCAGTTAATAAACTGCAGCATCTTTTAGTCTTAGCATGATTGATGCCTAATTTTTAGGATCTAGTTTGAGTTCATCTTTTGTTATCTTCTCTTGCTCTGCCAAATAAACTATAGCCGATTGTTTTAAATGAATTCTAGTTTTTCAGAATTGAATGTACAACAAGAGGAATAAGACAGTTCAATAAAACAAAAACTTTATTTCTCTCATCCTTGTATTTCTCTCACCTTGCATGAGCGCAGATTTATGGTTTTCTTTATTCTTGCAGATTTATTATTTATGTATGTAAGTATAATGTAAGTGCTAAGTTTTATAATCTTCAACATCATGTGCATTAGCATTCACTCATCATTGTATCACCGACAGGACCCACTCGAGTTTCCATGCACTTTGACAATAGTTTTATATTTTATTGAAATGATAGTCATACACTGTGCCAACATTGATTCAAATTAGGGATTTTTTGCTAATTGCATCTTGCGAGAAGGGATTTTTTTCTTGTTGTTCCATGATCCATCACATCCTCCATCAACCTTGCATCACATTTCAATCTCAACACAACATTCCACGTTGCCACGAAGGTTGCGTTCTTGTTTTTAACAAAGCCACACTCACAAAAATTTATTTGATTTTATTGTCTCAGGATTTACTTAGCCCAAGAAGGTATTAATTCCTTTTTTAAAAATAAATAACACGTGGATGGTGAAGGAATTTAATTGTAAATTAGTTCGGTTTATTTTTATATTAACTTTAAATTGGTTAATCTAAGTTTTTATCAATAAGTCATGTCTTTTGAGAGTGTATGTCTTATTAAAATACTTGTTATCACGAAATTACAACACCCTCGAATGACCAACATGTGAATGGGGAATTCGGTATAATCGGTAACATGGAGTTATCCCTCAAGCTGTGGGACTTGTGGGCTTGAGATAACTCTTCGGAGAAGGTTGGTTCCTTTCCTAATCCTACCTGCCACAACTACTCCTAATGCAATAAAAATACTTATCTACACCTATTCTAACATTCCAAGGAGACATGGAGAGAGATGCATGAAATAAAACCTACACTAGAAGTGGTGATACACCAAGAAAAGGAGTTGTTAGTTAATCTTCCTAGCCTGCCAATGGAGAAGAATGAACTTGGAGAGGGTGGACATGCACCACAGACCAAATCACATGAAATTCACCATCCCAAGTAAGCACAAAACAACTAAATACTGCAATGACACAAGAATATGCACAGATCCTGCAAGCATGATGAGAGGAAAGTGAAAGCAACACAAATAATGCAAAGGATTGACAATGAATCACAAAACACCATTTACATTACTCCATAAAGATGCATAATACATCACTTTAGCAAGAAGAGGCAAGAGAATTCCATTACAATGTATAGAAGCCCCAAATTTACAACATTCTAAATTTGTGTAGAAGAGGGGAACATGGGGAGAAAGAATTCCAACAACATTTACAATTCATCCCCTTACAATTTATAACACTGGATGTGAGAAGAGAGAGAAATTAGAAATACTCTAATGCATGCATTCTCCACCTACCAAGTGTAAATCTTTATTAAACCATCATGGGACACTGCACAACCCACTCCACTTGTACTATAGCTTATGGGACAAGAAATTGCATCCCATGCCCATTAATGGTGGTAGCTAGGCACAAAGGTGCCCTGAAATGCAAGAGAATAAAAATCCTTTTTGAACCCTTTATGATTATCAAAAATGAAATCTTAAGATGTTGAGCATATAGAGGAATTTGAGACCTTTCCGAAAAGTCCAATAATGTGCCAAATGAAACTCGAGTGGAAATTTATGGCCATTTGAAGTTCTATAACTTCTCCTTACCTGCGGGAATCCAACTCCCCATTATTGCTTTTGCCATCGCACTTTTCTAACTTCTTTAATTTTATTATTTTTTTATAAAAGTAAAGTATTTCATGTTCACCGCATGAATCTACTTTTCATTTTCCTCTTATTGCATTGATTTGAGGTTGCTTTACTACCTTTATCATCGTTATTCTCCATTTTCTTTACTTCACCCTTTTTGTGAAGTAAAGAAATTTTCTATCACCAGTTAACTCTACTACTTCATTTTCCCCCTCCCTTAAGTTTTGCGGTGATTTGGAGGTGCTCTACTACCTTGGGTTATGGACTAGCTCACTCTCACACTTTCTTTTCATTACATCAATTTCAAGTTACTTTACTTTGCAAACCTATGAGGAGTAGAAGTTGTTTAAATCACCACTCAACATTAAAATGGCTCACCCTTCATTGCATCAATTTCACATAGCTCCGCTTCCTTTGCTTTGCTTTCAATGTGAGTCTTGCCCCCTCATTTTGTTACATTTCATTTCTTTGGAGTATGCCATTGTTTGCATTGATTTAGAATTTCTCCACTTGTTGAGTCGAGCCCTACATTTGTCACTCCACATTGGGGGCTCGCCTATTCATTCATGCGCTTATTATTCCCGTATGATTTTACTTCACATCTCCATTGTGAAGTAAAAGATTTTCACTTCACCACTAAGTAATGAAATATCCAGCCCTCCATCATGTGTTGATTCCACTAACTATTGATTTGCTTCGATGCTTCATTGTGAAGCAAGAGCTTTACCTTTCACCGCAATGTATTCACTGTAGCGATTAATGCAGGCGTGTAGTAGAAGAAACACCATTTTTTACCCTGTTTCACTCTTCAAATATGAAATATAAAATATCTAGTGATTTGAGGGCTCCATGAGCTTTTTGAAAAGTCCAATAACACATGAAACAGAGCTTTAAGTGGAAAGTTATGGCCATTCAAAGTTCTGCAATGTTTTCCCATTCATTGCGTCGATTTAACCACTTACTATTGATTTTTCCGGACTGCATTGATTTGACCCCTTAATATTACTTTTTCCAGACTTGCGTTGATTTGACCCCTTACTATTGCTTTTTCCAGACCTGCTTTGATTTGACCCCTTACTACTGCTTTTTCCATACCTGCGTTGATTTGACCCCTTACTACTTCTTTTAAGTAAAGTAGTTCTAATTCACCACTTTACTAAGGAAAATAGTAATGGGCCATAACTTTTGACCAGATGCTCTGCTTTTTCAAGAACTTAGACTTTATAGAAAACTCTTGACCTCCTCTTCACGTTGAAATCATGAAAAAATGTTTTTATGGGGTTAAGTGGGAGAAAAATGGAAGAAACACTTCCAAGCATGGGGAGTTATAAAAATTTTCAGTAAAGTGTCCCAAGCCCATTTTACTCAAGTTGTCTATTTTTACAGGGGTAAAAATGGATAACAATACCTATTGTCTTATAATGTTATTATAGTATATTAAATGAATTCTTAATATTTTTAGGGTGAATCAAGTGTCCATGTATTCATATATAATCTTTAATGCTTCAAGAGAAATAAGGTTTTTTGGATAAACGGTGAGAGAGATTTTACAACCTACATTTCATATCGACTTTTGATTCATCCGATCAAGAATAAAACTAGATATCTGATTGAAAACATTGATCGTAAAATCTCTCTCACAATTTATCCAAAAATCTTGTTTGTATTTATATTAAGTATTATAATGTTTAAGAGGACCATTGTATATTTTTAGTCATTATAAGAATTTTCAAGTTTTTCATATGTAAGGATGCATTATAGAATAAAATTAACATCCATCATGCCATTAAATTTTGTACTAAGAATTCTTATTAAAATAATATACACATGAGCTTCATAAATCAATCTTGTTGAGCTAGTAGCATTCAATTTGGAGGATGGAGGAAATAGAGGTTGGATGAAAACCAACATCCTCTCACAAGCCACTAGAAGAACGAGGGCCACACAACACAATAGTGGAAAATAACTTTCATAACATAGCCAATGGTAATTGCTAATGGTAATCACCAATGGTAATGGTGACCATCTACATTGTGTAAGATCAAGTGGTAGATATCAAGTGCAAAGGCTATAAGAGGTAATGAGGAATTAGTCCTCATTTTTTAATTTTTCATGTTTTCAACATTTTGTGTGATATTATTTATTGGTCAAATATTTTTTCGGGGAAAAATGTGGGTTTCATCAATGATCACAAGACTATATCCCTTCACTATGAATGGGATGAATCCCATTTATTGAAAACTAGAAATTATATACACTAATTCTAACCTTGAGGGTGGTCAAAGAACGGGAATGTGTAGGAACACCCTTGTTGTAACTACAATAATAGATTAGAGAGGGAAGATTTTGCAAGTAGGAGAGGAGAAAAGTATAGGAAAAGAAGGGGAGAAATAGGAAAAAATTTATTGCAATGAGAGAATTACATATTTCATAAACTAATAACTCAAAACAAATTTTTTAACTCAATTTAAAGAAACATGCAAACATATGTAATCAAATAAGGAACATGAAACAATAACACAGATTGACACAAAGTTCAACCAATGATTCTTATTTCATTTTAGTAAGTAAAAAGCCCTTGCTTCATGAAAAAACCAACAATGTGTTCGTGAGTATCAAGAGAGAGAATAGAGGAAAATACTATGGAGAAATGGAATAATATAACATGCTTTAGGTGTTGGTTGTCAAATTAGGACTTTAATGAAAAAAAAGCAGGGGATAGAAAGTCCCTCCTCTTTAATGGGAGAGGTGCCCTTATTGAAAGCAAGCAACAAAACTATTTACAAATGTACAACTTTCTACTTTAATGAGGAACTCTGATATCATGAAAGTGTTTTAATGCAAAGGTAGATCATCAATACAAAAGAACAGAAGAACTAAGGGAGGGAAAAGGTAGAACATAACAGCATTCTCAGGAAATATAGATAGCAAAATAGTTCCTTATAAATGTTGAGCAAGGATGATATATAGAACAAAATCATTCATATTAAACCACCAGATATTATTTCATAGACACAAAGTTCCAGAAATGACATCCATAAGAATACAAAGCTTCTTAATGCAATAGATTAATGATTCACAAAATTTAGACAAGCAAGAGAGAATAAATAGATGCAGATAGAAACAGGAAGGGAAATCTTCTGTATTGATAGCTTTTAGTTCTTTTACACTTTCAAAAATTATCAAAGTTCCAGCCCCCTTAGAATGGCATGGAGAGCCCAATATATAGTTTACAAAGTGGTTACATTTAGTAACCATTTCTTTTAACCAAAATATTAATTAAGGAAATACACAATATAAAGTCCTTAATTAAATTACAAGGAGATCCGAACTAAAAATAGAAGAAGAAAGTCAAGAGCTAGAAGTAGAGACATCCAGTTGTGGCTGAGGAGGGCCCACTATTTTGAGGATCCGGTGCCTGAATCTCTTCAATGCTTCCGCTATTTCCATGCCCCTTGGAATCATTGTGTTGGAAGTAGCATGAGTCCACATGCCTAGGCATTTCTCCATATCTTTGTCAAACTCAGTATGCTCCAGATATTCCTTATTAGCCTTGGCTATAGCTGAATGGAGAGAACAAACATCCTTCATTTTCTCTTTAGTGATTGACTCTTCCTTGAACAAATCATCCTTGACAAAGGCTTTAAACTGAGCCTTGATTTCTTGGAGAGAGAAGAATACACCCGTGGTTTCATCCTGAAAATGGTAGTGGATATCCTTGAAGGTAGATAAAACACAAGTTTTAAAAGACTCCCCTTTTTCCATACATTCCTCAATTCCCCAATGCTTCTTCTAGAACCTTTATTTTCCACTCGATGCTAAAGATCCATGTCCTTGACAAGTTATTCTTGACATCATCAAACACATTGTTGGCCAATAGGATCCTATCATCGGTTTGACCCATCAGATGGAGATCTGCGATACATCCACTCCAGACTTTCAATTCCTTGTCCATAGCCTTGATTGAGGAAGTGAATTTTTGTTGCAGCTTGATCACCTTCTCATGAGTTTTGAAGGCTTCCTCAATGAAGTTTAAACCTGCTACAGTCATATCATCCACCATGGCCTCAACAGATTTCCCATAAGTAGAATACTTGTGGATGTCTTTGATGGTTTGGACCTCATCTTGGCTGAGAACTATGGGAGGTGGGAGAGTGGCCAATGGGGCTGGATCCAAAACTTTATCCTTTGCCAACAATGATCTGATAAAGTTGGAAAGAACTTGGTTGTGTTCTTCCAACTGCTCCATGGTTTGCTTGCCTTTCTCCACCCATTCAATAACCTTAGTCACGGTTTCCCGAAGGTTATGAACTTCACTCTCAGGTGTGGATTCTCCCATTGGAATTCTGGAAAGCTCCAAGTCAGAGATCAAAATATCTTTCTCCTCTTTATCCACTTTGGGTTTTGTAACCTCCAGGAACTGTTGGCCTTGGGCATCAGTTACCAACCTCAAAGTGGTACCAACGTCAAAGGAGGAGGGGTAGTACCAAGTAGAGCTACTACAACATCAAATTTAGGCACTGTTAATCGGGAGGAAGATTTCCTTTTCTTGTTGTCGACTAGGGGCTGCACCCAGGAAAAGGAAGAAGAAGAAACAAAAGAATCAAGGGACCCAGTGCAAGTGAACTCATGGCACTCAGAGTATGAACCATTATTGTCTCCAGTGGGGAAATGAATGCAACCTCAGGAATTTCCTTTACAGAGGAGTCTGTTAAACTTGGAGGTTCAGTCCTTGGTCCTTCCTTCTCCACTTCAACGAGTGATTTCAGGGGTTTCTTCTGGGTCTTTCATCTCATCATCATCATTCTCACTTAGAACAATAATGTTCTCTAGCCCAATAGGCAATTCTAACTGCTCCAGAAGAGTCTCTTCCTCGATCAGTTCTTGCTTGACTTCTTTGACCTTCTTCTGATACACTTTAGTGGAAGAGGAAGGAGTAGACAACTCAAGTTCTTTCATCAAAGAAGGAGGAGTTTTCTCAAGTGCCTCAGTGTTAGGCGTATGTACTTCCTTCCTAGGTGTGGAAGTCTCTCTTGAAGAGGATCTACCTTTGTTCATCCTGAGGTCACGTATTTTTCTGTCAAACCAAATCTTAGTTCTGATAATGATAGGGGTGATCACCTCATTCAAGTCATCTCTTTCCTTCACATACCAATCCAAGGTTTCTAGAGGAGTGTGCTTGATTGATCTTTCATACTCAAAGGATTGCAAATATTCATCATCATCCTTAAGCCCTTCAGGCACCTGGTAGAGGTTGAATTCTATGATCTATTGTAGAGAAAATCTGCCAAAATGCCTCCTCCTGGCTTCAAAATCATCAAGCACAATCAGCCCAAGTAATCCTCAGTGTCAGGACGGTGATGATAAGTTATCCTGAGATTTTGATCAATGTATCTCTTAAGATCAAAGCAAGTCTTGGGCTTGAAGAAATGAACTGTAAGAGGAGAAATAGCCCTTTCTATATTTTGGGCATCTAGAGTTTTCCGCATGTATAATTCCCCAAGGTGATAGGGAAATGAAGACCAGTAATCTTCTTATCTCTGGAAGGTTCTATGAAGTTTATCCAGCTACCTGCACACCTCAACCAAAGCCATTTTGTCATTGTAGAACATGGGAAGCTTGAGAGGTGTGCTTTCAAAACAAGCTAGCCTGATGTATGAGAACTTTCAGAACTGAGTGAAGAAAGCCCCATACTTGGTTATCAAATCCTTAGCCTCATTAGAGAACCTTCTTGCAGTGTCACCCTCTAAGAGCCTCACAATGTACATGGTGAAGGCATCATTTACCCTTATGAAATTATGATTACTGACCTTGAGGGTAAACTGAGGGCAATATGCATAGATGGGCTCATCCTTCTTGTCTTCAATGAAAGTGAAGTTGAGCCACTCGCGAGATGTTGCCAAGGTGTACATGAGATAGGAAGTCATGTAGAAATTTTTGGTTTGCTAAACATTTGACAATTGTTCAGTTAGGTTTCCACAGATAATCTCGGCCCAATTCATATTTTTCTTACCCTCACAGATGATATTTATGAAAGGGCACATCCAAAAATGGAAGTCGTTAGTAGAGGGAATTCCCATAATTTGGGAAAGCAAGGTGATGATATCTAGTAGTTCTTCCTTGAAGTTGACCCTGAACAATGCCTTAGAGAGTCGGGACACTCCCTTCTTAGGGCACTTCAGCCATGATTTCACTACCCGAGCCTTATATTTCTTGTTGTCTTGATCAAACAAAGTTTGAGCTTGAGTGAGAGTGAGAACACTGGAGTCTTCTATTTCGGGATACGGGGTAGCGGCGATGACAACAATGTCCAATTTTGCAATCAACTCGATGTGCACATTGACAACCTCCTTGGTGTCCGGATTGAAACTAGCCCCGTAGGCAAGCACAATGTCAACACATTGCACAGAGAGAGGAAAACTAGCGGTGTACACAATTCCACTATCATTTATCATTTGAGCCATGGGAGCAGGGTTGTCGCATGCTAATCTACCCTAGAAATCATTGAAATCCAAATGCCAAACTTCACTATCTCCAATATCGGGCACAAAAGTCTCCAAAGGGATAGATGCTCATGCCCTTGAAATTTGATCTTCATTTTGACAGTGAACAGAGGAATGGCCTTCAAAGAATAGACTCACAACAATTATTACAAGGAGATACAGGAAGGTGGAAAAACGACTCAATTTTGCAAAAATGGGAAAGAGATAATGAGCAGGCAATGTGACAAGTGCATAGACAGTTTCCCCTTTAAATAGTCATTTAGGAGAGAGAAGATCATAAATGCATATTAAATATACCTTGCATCGACTCAAAAAGGTGAAATGTGGGAAAAGTGGAAAAAACTAGCCCGGACGGTCCATGGAACATTGGGACATGAGGGACGTGAAAAGATCCATCCATGTAACCACTTCTAGTAACCATTTATTTTAACCATTTTCTTAACCATTTCTTTTAACCAATGAGGGACTGTAAGGAAGTGGGAGAGAAGATCCATCCATGTAATCAAGATAGAAAGAATTTTCACCAGCAAAGTGCCTGATTTTGAAAGGACCAAGCCAAAGAGAGTCAAACTTACCATGGCTTCCTCGAGGTTCATGCCTTTTGTCCCATAGTAAAACAATGTCTCCAACTTTGAAATCTTTGGATCTGGTTTTCTTGTCAAATAAATATTTCACCTTCTGTTGATGGGTAGAGATCCTATCGAAAACCTGCAGCCTGTCTTCATCTAGCTTATGGAGATACATGATCCTCTTATCCAAAGAATCACTGAAATTGGGGTCCTCAATAGCTTTCATCAAATGCAAAGCTGGTAGTTCCATTGTCACTAGTAGTTGAGCTTCCACACCATACACCACTTGAAAAGGGGACATCCCAATTGCTCTTTTGGGTGTAATCCTATCTGCCTCAGAGAGCATCATAAAGCTTCTTGTGCCAGTTTCTTTGAGATTCATTGACAAGATTTCTTACAATGGTCACCAAATTCTTGTTTGTTGATTCTACCTATCCATTCCCTTGAGGGTAGTAATCTGAAGAATGAGTGAGGGAAATTCCATACCCATAGCAGAAATCCATCATCTCGTGAAGAAAAATTGGAAGCATTATCGGTCACGATCTTGTTTGGTACTCCAAACCTTACCAAGATGTTTTCTTTGATGAAATTACATACTACCTCAGAAGTAGTACTTTTAACTGGGATGGATTCTACCCACTTGGTGAAATAATATGTGGCAATCAACACATGAGTATGTCCTGCACTTGAAGGTGGGTTGAGTATTCGATGAAATCAAAACCCCTATGGTGAGTGTTCATATCACTTAATTGCTAAGGGTAAGAGATCTATCAAGTTAAGTTCGACAAGAGTATGTGTTGTGGGAGAATGCTTTGTTTAAGCGAGGAGTGGATGGAAGATTTTGAAGTGTGTTGACAAAGAGCAATGAAGAAGTTGTTCTCGGCCTTTCATGATAAAGATTGTGGGAGTCATTTCTCATTTCTTTGTCACTTCGCCCACAAAATTCTGCAAAGCTTCTTAATGTAATCGATTAATGATTCACAAACTTTAGCCAAGCAAGAGAGAATAAATAGATGTAGATAGAAATAGGAAGGGAAATCTTCTGTATTGATAGCTTTTAGTTCTGTTACACTTTCAAAAATTATCAGAGTTCCTCATTAAAGTAGAAAGTTGTACATTTGTAAATAGTTTTATTGCTTTCTTTCAATAAGGGCACTCTCGCCATTAAAGAGGAGAGACTTTGTCCCACGACTATTGTTTTCATTAAAGTTATAATTTTACAACCAACACTAGGGAGAGAAAATACTTTTACATGCATTTTCACATTCCGATGTGACTTCATATTCATATTCGATTAAAAATAAGACACTTTCGTTATTTTGAGGAAAATAACTTTACAATGAAATAATACGAAGTCACTTAAGTGAATAATATGAAATTAGAAAAATATCACCCCCAATGAAGAAATAGAAACTCTAAGTGACTTAAGTCACTTTTACAAATTTTGGAGAAAGAAAAGAAGAGAGAGAGAAGTATTCAAGTGAAGGTGGTCCAAGATGGAATTATTATCTTCCTTCACTACAAAGATGAATGTTGTAACTAAATATGGTCTTCCTCAACTACTTCCCTGATAAGAACATGTCTTTTCTTGGAATCAAAAATAATGCTCCACATATTATCTGGAATGATCATCTTTGGTCATGCCTCAAATTTATCTTTCAACTCTTCATCTCTATAAACAATGGTGAATATCTCAAACTACAAAAATAATCTCTTATCACAAACATGATATATTTCCTCCTAATCAATTGCTATGAAATATCATAAATTTTTTTCTTTGAAGGTCTTCATTCTCCATTGTACTATTCAAGGCCACTTGCATGAGAAATTATCTCCCGCATGAGCGAGATACTTGTCTTTTCAATATTAGGAAGCATGTACTTGTATCACACATGCCCCAAATTTGGGACTTGAAGACTTTTAAAATGATATTTCTTGGATGTTACAATATCAAGAAACTTTGAGAATTATCAATGGAATTATTAGTACATTTATGAAATATAGCTTTGAATGAAAACACCTCCTTGTGAGATAAAATCAAGCACTATTTGAGTAATCTTTCTCTTTTGTTGAATGAGAGGACTTATTGTAATGTATTATTAATAGAGAATTAGTATAATAAAATTGAATGGAGGATGGTGAAATAATAAATAATACACGAGAACAAAGGTCTCCAGTCATGGAAGTCTTCAATTGATCCACTTAGATGTTTCACATTCAACAATCTCCCATGTGCTTTCTTTGCTTGAGTTAGACAATCAATGAGATCAGGATATTTGGAGCTCAAGATTGGGAGAGGTACATATCTAGAGAATTTGAATTTCATTGTTGTAGGAAGTTGAGTTGGAATGTTTGAGAAGTGAATTGACACTTGGGAGAGTTTGCAAAAATGATTTTTCTTCCTTTTAGATGTTTTCAACGGTGCTTTTGGCTGAAACATGAATGTGGTCACCACATATTAAATACTAAAAAAACAATAAATAATGGATTCAAATTAAATATATATGGTAAAATAAGTTGTGCTCCAAATTTGAGAGAGTTTTATCATTAGAATCAATGAGAAAATGCAAAAGAGTTTCTAGTCACAAAGGGGAAAAATTGGTTATTTTAATGGAGTTTGGCTGCAACAAAAATATAACAATAAAAAATATAATACCTCACCTCAGCAATAAAGATAGGAATCAAATGAAATGTTTTTGGAAGGAGATCATCTTATCAAAATTCAAGCAATTTGGTTGTGAAGTCTCATGGAATGAGAAAAATGAGTTTTGGCTAACTATGGAAAAAATGACTTTTCCAGCTGAAAGTTTCTTTTGTGGATCAAAAATAAATTATTCCTTGGATGCATATAAAGTTAGGATCATCTTGAGCTCATTTTGAAGAGGAACACTTGGTCAAAATTTGGCAAATTTTTCCCATGAAATCAATGGGATTTAGCAAAAATGTTTCTTAGCAATTAGGGCATGGAGCTGATTTTCATGGATTTTGAGAAGAAAAATGATTATTCCTAATCTATTTTTCCATTTTTTTTTCTTCATCAATTTCTTCTAGTTTGTTATTGGGAAATGTTGGGTGAAAAATAATTTGAAAAGGAGAAGTGCACTTGAGTTTTGCAATATCCAGCACAAAATGTGCACCATCAGTACATGTGCACTTTGAAAGTGCGTGGGACATTCCAATGTACGCCAATGAATTTGGGATGTTAAAAATGTGCATATGGTATTGGCATCATCATCCCAACAAAGAATTAGAACAAAAAGTAACTTTCTCACACCCAGAGCAAAAATTGGAGTTCCATTGGCATATGATATATGATTTTGACTAGGTAAGGGAAAAAAATCACTTCCATAACTTGAAATACCTGAAAATGCTTCCATTTTGAGTTTTATACCAAAAACTACAAATGTCTAAAATGACCATGAGGGGCAGTAGCTAGTTTTTAGCTATCGGGGAAGGTTGAGATGACTAGGATCAATAAAAATATTTGGATTATGTAGAAGACTCCATGAGCCTTCATTTGACTTATGTAGAGTTTTTGAATCAATTTGGAACTCTTGTAATCCTTTGTACCATATCACTCTTCTATCCGGACCAAAACACATTGTGTCATGACAAGTGCTAGAATGGTTTTTGCTCCCATAACATATCGATGCTCCCACAATCTTATTTTTAGTATACAAGTGTTAATTATACTTTGAGAACTTTCTTGTGAATATACATAGGACACTGAAATCAAACGTGACTCACAAAAGACCATTCACAAGTTTAGACTCAAAAAGGGGAAACATTTATAATATTTTCAAATTTATCAAAGGGAAGACACATTTTCTAAGTTTTTCAAGAAAAATGACTACCAAAATTTTGTATGCCAACAATTGGCTCTTACTTGGGGACTTATCTCATGTACGGTGGAGCACAAACAAGGAAAAACACAATTTTATGAAGACTAGTTCCTTATCTATCCAGCCATAGAGTCGAAGGGGAAAGGAATGAACTGAGACCAACACATATCACAAAGGAAACACACAACAAAAATAGAAACACACCAAAAATAGGGAAAATAAAAACATAAATAAATATCCTATGGTACATACTGGGAAACCCATTTTCAATGCAATATTTGTTTTTCTTTAGATGTTATTAGTGTACTGAGATATCACCAAATGGTGTTGCCACTACAATAATTTTATCTATTAAAATATAACACCAATTTGTGATTCAAAAACATTGATGTTAGTTGTGTTGTAGTTTTTGTATAACACAAAATTCTAACAACACCAAAATTGGTCATGGCATATAACACCAAATTTGGTGTTATATATATATATATATATATATATATATATATATATATATATATATATATATATATATATATATATATATATATATATATATATATATATATATATATATATATATATTATATGATATAACCGATTTATATGATTAAATTTTAGTGTTACACAACAACTACCACACAACTAACACCAATGTTGTTGAATCACAAATTTATGTTTCATGCCTAAATTTTATTGTTTTTTCAGTTATTTATTTAGTGTTATACACATTTGTTATTATCTACTTATATATAATTGATTTTGGTGTTTGATTTTATTGTTAGAGACAATATAATTTCATAGCCTCATTATTTTAATCTATCATCAATGGAACCAAAGTGGGCTTGTGATTAGTATTATAAAACAATTACAAAAACAATTTGGGCTTAATCTTGTGCCCACAAGTGAGTTCACAAGTATTTTATTAATATCAAAATGAAAAATAAATTAAAAGGGTGTCTAAATGCCATTAACCCTTGACATAGAATGGTACAATAGATGGCCAAAACACATGATTAAGTGACCATACTCCATAAAATTCCAACTAATAAATAATTGCATTATAATAATTCATGCAATCATTTGAAGCATTTAGGTGACCGGAAGCCAACATATTCTACCAAAATCAAACATCATGGCCAAGGAATGTGAAGCCTCGTGAAATTGCATGTACATCATCATGAATTAGAAGAGTATCGCATGACTTCATGACATGTAAAAAATACTACCCGAATTGAACATAACAATTCATAGGTGCATTTTAACTGAAACCATTTTAAACATCAAGGGAATCTTTAAAAATTTTAAACATCTAAAATTTTGTTTAGTATAGCGACAATGTTTTTCTATTTAGAATCTAGAAGTTCAAAAATCAACTACAAGTGTTTGAACATGGATACTAGGAAATGATCCAATTTAAGCAAAAATGAGGAGTTAGAGGAGAAATGGAAGCATTTACTAGAGATTGAGCAACGACCCTCTTTTCTATAGATTTTAAGGCCACAACACCCTCATGCTGCTATTTTGAATTTGTACTAGGACAAAGAAGTTCAATAAGTACTTCTAAACATGCACATCATATTATCAAAGATAAGTAATGTTTATTATTTATTTAGAATTTATCCATCTAATTTATAAAGCTAGAAACTCTTATACCATTGGAAAGATAAAGCACAATCTATAAAGAGCCCTGTCATGATAACAAGTACCCAATTTTGAAATATTTTTGCAAAATCACCTAAAACCTATCACTTGTAAGTGGAGTCATAATAAATAAAGTTCATAGGACTAAATGTGATGTTTTAACACTTTAAACCCTTATCAAAGAGTGATTATATAAAATGAGAATAGTGGAAAAGGCACTAAAACCTTAACCCTTATTTACACAGTACTATTAACAGAGTTTTAGGATTTACAACTTACTTTATTGTCACTTGAGGAACATTGTTGTTGGTAAGATTGTGGTTCAAAGTTTTTCATCTCTCTTAAGCCTTAAAATGTGTATTGAAACCTTGTAAACCTCAAAAACCGTCTTTGAGGCATAATCTAGCAAAGAAACAAGATTTAGTAGCTTGAGTATGGTTTGGATAATCCTTTTCATTTAAAAAAAATGTCATTAAAGCTTTATCTAACTCATTGAGTCCTAATATTTGCATATTGAATTTTGTGAAGCACTAAGAAGGGTTCAAACCCTTAGTACCTTGTTTTGGAGACAAAGTACAATCAATTTAAGGTTTATGTGTTTCTAACCAAATTTTTTTCATTTGACAAAACATCTCTACACCTCTACATCACCAACATTTGAGCAAGTTAGAAAAAAAAGTAAAATGCATAATGTTAAGGATTAAATATTTGGAAGAATGATTAAAAAATAATTATAGGAAGAGTGGAAAATAAAACATATATGTCCCCATTATCACCTTCTAACCAAAATTATCTTTCCAATAGCTTATTCAACTCTGTTCTAGATGTACTTAGATCTTCACCTTCCTCTCCATTACCTTCATCTACATCCTACAATATCCAAATATAAATATAACTACTCAATCATAATATCAATAAACTAATCATTTTCATTCTACTTATAAATTGGTAAGAAAGAAAAATGATCTAAAACAAAATCCAATAAACATTTCTATAGTATGCATGATTTTAGGACTAAATCTTAGTCTTACTGGATTGCATCATAATAAATTTTCCAAATAAAACTAAACCTAAAAAATGAGAATATGATTATTTTCCAATTTATTCCTTTCACTCTCAATTTCTTTGTAACTTTTGTAAAATTAATCCCCTAGTTGTTGATTTATTATTTGGATGAATTGTCTCAAAATGCAACTCAAATGACTATCAAATCAATTCCTTTAACAAACTCATATTTTTCACCATCCCCAAAAAATAAAAATACAGAGGTAAAATAATTGAATAAATTAATACAATAAATTCCACATATACAAAGAGAATGCATAACACTGATAGTAAAAATCATGGCATATATTTTTTTATAGAATATAAAAAATAAATTAATATATGTCCAAAATTTCTTCATTTCAAAGTATGAGGAAGATTCTAAAATCATCAAAAATCTCCAACACCTCTCAAACTCAAGTGAAGATCAAGAAGAGGTATTTTTACTTTTTTAATTGATAATGTGAAGGGAAAGGATCTGCAGACTAGTTTTCCACTCTCATTAATATCCATGGTATTTGCAAAGATGATTTCATGGCTTAAATTTATCAAGAAGAAATTACATTTCCCACCAGATATCTGGTTTTGTTTATCTTTCTTTGCTTTTGGTTAGTTTAGGAGTAGTGTAGATATGATTTTAGTATAATATGTGTTTTACGGTTTACATGTTTCACTTGAACCATGTAAGATTTATTGTTTATACATAGTTTTTGTAAGCTTATTCATAACTTTTACAAATTCATATTAGTATGGTCTCGAATAAAATGTGAACCAATCATTTTCATTTATATCATAAATTTAGTGTCAAAGGCCTCCCATTTGGATCTAGAGTTTAAAGATCATATTTAGAGCATGATTTTTCATATTAGTTAAAAGCCAAAATGCACTTCGAAGCTCTTGTAATGCACTTTGACACTCCTCAAATGGACTATGACACTCCTTAAATTAACTTTGACACTTTACAAGTAGACTCTGATGCTCTTTTGCTAGACTTCATAAATCTTTTTCCAAACTTTGATGCTCTTTTTCCAAACTCCGAAACTCTTTAGCCAAACTTCGTCGGAAAAGTGATAGGCGAGCGTGAGAATCAACAAGTAACTCTTCCGTGTACCCGACCTCCCGAGGTCGTGCCGAGACATCCAGTGGGGATGGAATATGCAGACAAACTAGTTAGGCGGTCTAATGTCTTCGACACGCACTAATGGAATTTGCGAATCTAAGGCAAAGAAGGCCCTTCTAACTTGGGTGGTGTGATAGATCGATCGGCGAGGATGAATGCTCGAAGGCTCAATCAATATCGAGCTCTGGCGTGATTCGATCTATGGGTTGCGGAATACATGGAAAATGACCTGGGATTGTTTCGTGTATATCTCCCGATAAGGTCATATAGTGGATGATGAATGTAATTGGCTCTACGGACGATTTTTTGGCCTAGTCCAGAATTCCCTAGCTTCGTTAGCCGCTATATCTAGTAAGGACAGTTGTTTGATGATGATAGGTGGAAGTGGAGTGGACTGAAATACTAGTGTGCGTAGGCCAGTGTTTATATCTAACTGACTTGTGGATTCGTTGGGCTGTGGGATCTGTGGGTCACAACCGTAGACTCTTGGTTGTTGCGGTCCTGTTATGGTCATACGCGAGATCAAGTTCTAATCCCTAGTATCCAGTAATCGTATGCTTTCTCAGCTTCTATGTTTAGAACCAATAGTTGTGCGATCTTCTCAGAATACCTTACAGACGTTCTCGCAACTTGGATTCTTAAGCTGGTATCTATATCTACGAGGGTGTCTCCAGCGTCTGGCTATGGAACTAGAGGATCACACCCGAATGTTTGTTCTCTTTCGAGCCCTTCTACAGTCATGTGGATGTTTTCTAGAGTAATCTGTAGTTTGGCTGACTTGACCAAAACGCATGTGCTTGGTCGTCTTCTATGTTTAATCCTCTTAACTGTGAACTGATCAGTTGTAAATCTGTGGTTGTTCGGAATACTTGTATCCTGAGATTTTGGTCTATGTCAACTATCGCTGTGACGAGGTTTGGTTGAGGCACGATTGGCTCAAATATATATTCCCTGGGCTCTTGAGGTCCCGTAATTGTCATAAAAGGAAAAACTAACTGTAATGAAGCAAATTCTAATTACGTGAAATAAATCTAACTGCATATAACTTTTATTCTTCTCTGAAATATTTAACAATTTTAAGGAAAGCAAACTATTTTAAGCATATCTAGAAATAATAACTAAACAATAATTAAAAACAGACAAGATAACCGAGTGTGGTTATTTGCCTGTGCGATTTGTAGAATTATTCTAAATGAATAAAATAACTCTGTCTAATCTACTGCAAGATTCTTGATCCTACCTCGAAGTGAGGAGTGAATCATAGTTTCTCGAAACTATCAATCCCCTGACTTCACTGGCGATATCGAGAATAGAATGAAATGAAATAAAGCGATTAACTACTCTATTTGATATGAGTCGACTAGAACTTTGAAATTTAAAACACGGATTCCAGCAGAGCAGTGGCGAATCGATGGTGTGTGTATGATCTCGTCCCTCGGTATGATCTTCTCATTCTTTCGTGTTCACTTGGATCCGAGAAAAGCGTGTAATGCTAGCACCGATAGGAGTAGATTTTGGGAAAGGACGGCTCGAAATGAGACCGAGAATGCGAGTAGGAGAGGGATAGCGCAAGAGTACAGAGCTTGGCTTATGCGATTCCTAGCGGGATTTTACTGCGAGTCATGCAACATGAAGCGACCAGAACCTGCAACTATCCTATACGAAGAGCAAAACCTGCAACTTTAATGGCTTCCCAAGCTATTCTATTTCAAAATAAAGACACTGCTTGCACAAGTTGGATATGTGGCTTACCAACAGCTGAATAAAGCTAACCAGGTATATAATGAATTGAATTAAGAACTCTAAGACACGATGAAGATAAATCTACAGCAAAGAGGAATCAGAGGCAAGCTTCTAACTGGATTGGATGGAACAACAAGCATTGCCTACACAAGATGGAGTGCATGTGGCTTACCAACGGTGAACAATACTACTAACCAAGTATGAAATGAATTATGCTTATCAATCCTAAGCAAGCTAACCAAAACACTAAAAATCAGAAGACTCTAACAAGGAAAAATGGTGACCAAAGACTCCAGACCAAATTCTTCACCAAATTCAGACCATTTACATGTACACAAACCATGCATTTATAGGAATTCCAACTCTCAAAAACCAAAACCAAATTGAACTCCTAAACAATAAACAAAGGAAAAAACACATTTCAGGGGACCAAAAAATTAATGCATGCTCAATTCGGAAGAAAAGCTGGTGAAGCGTGATATTTCACGCGGGTCGCGTCAAAAGAGCGTTACGGAAAACGCGGGACGGGACCGCCGCTCCGAGCGGGCGGCGGTTCTGAGGACCGCCGCCCTGTTCAGGGCGGCGGTTTCGTCATTGAAGGTCAAGAGGCCAAGGAAAGAGGGAAAAAGGGGAAAATAAAGGGCGGGGGCTAAGCGGGGCATGCGGGATGTTAACGCATACTCAGGGCTTTTCCGGATCTCGAACACCTTGCGAGGAGACTGTATCATCATCGGGGCACTTGTTTGCATTGTTCGGCGATCAGTACCTTACTGATTTTGGAGTACGTACATATTGCCCCCTCGGAGAAGCGTTTTAGCCATGAAGAGGCATAAAGCGGTGGGTCAGAAGTATGGCGATCCCAAAATGGGGAGTTAGAAGCTATACCTTACTCGTCAGTGTGTGTTGCGATGACGCCATCGAAATTCCGCTACTGTAAAATGAAAAGAGAACTCAAGTGTAGATAGATACTGATAACTTGGAAGATAAACACTAAAATAATAGGGAAGGAGAACGTACCATTCATGCGGGGATAGAAACTTACCTCCACAGCGCTCCAAACTTGCGAAAAAGTCATTTTAAAAGCGAAAGCGAGAATGATATATATATGAAAGTGGGCCCATTTTCCTATTCATTTCGCTAGTCGATTTGATTGATTTTGAGCTCTGGGACACGGTGACGGTTTCTCACGCGAGTAGAGTTGAAACGTTCGCAGTGAGATCGTGATCATGCCTCCACGAGCGGAACACCGACCTCGGCGATCACGGGTTGGTTTTCTTCCATTTTTGTTTTTCCCTCTTCAAATTTGAAATGGAAAATTCTTTGCTGATGGGGGATTATTTTTGAAAATGTTAGGTTCAAAAGGTCCATCTAGGGCGCTCTCTTGGGTAGGATTTGTTTTTAGTTAAAATGGTCTTTATGTTACGCTTTTGGGCTTTTTGGGGTTAACAACCCGCGCGGGTTTCGGACGCGACCGCCGCCCTGGCCGGGCGGCGGTTACATGACCCCCGCCTGTTCGGGCGGCGGTTCTGACCGCCCTTAAGGCGGCGGTTCAAAACCGCCCCCATGCTCGGGCGGCGGTTTTACACTGAGAATGCAAAAGAGCTTAACTTTTGAGATTGCACTTGTATTTTTATCATTTCTATATGGTTTTATGACTCTCTCGATATTGATTAGATATAACTTGCTTGCCTGTTTTGTGTGTTTTTGGGTGCGTGCGGGCGGGAGGAGTATATCGAGATGGAGCCGAGAGAGAGAGTGTGATTGGCTTTGGGGGTATTGGATGCCTTTCTCGGGATGAGGAGGATACATTACGAGAGGGCCGGCATATTGCGTATATCACGCGTGCCCCATGTCACGCCATCTAGTCACATTCTTTGTGACTTATTCTCATATTGGGATGCAGATCGAAACACTTTCCGATTGCCGGGAGTCGCGGTGAGTGGACCATCACTTTAGAGGATGTCTACCGTATCACTGGGGTCCCGATCATCGGGAGGAGACTCACACCAGAGCGGCGGGGTCTCGAGCAAGATTGCACGGTGGGCGGAGCTACATGGGGATGCGGCCATCTCTACGGGGTCGAAGAAGGGAGTGAGAGTTCGATCGATTCCTTATTTTCCCATCCCCGTATTTCGATGAGGCTATCATGGGGATCCTTGCCTCGAGGCTGATCGGGGGACAAGGGAGGAGATACTTTACTATCTTTGCTTTGGGCCCCCATCATTGCACGAGATAGAGGGGCATGGCCAAATATATGCAGGGCGCGAGATATTACAGGGACCACCTACCATGACTTATACGGGGTGGTCCGTTTGCGGGACAGTCATTGAGCCACCCGACTCTAGTCATGAGTTGGGTGTACGAGCATTTTATTCCTTATGGCGAGAGGGTAGAGGTGGCGAGACCCGGGGCTGTGAGGGCGGCTAGATGGTCGAGATATGTCGGTCTTAGAGCACCTCACCGGCCCGATTGCCTCCTTACCACAGCGAGATATGGAGGTGATGCCGTCGTGCGGCTTATGGCGGCATATGGGGCGAGGAGACCCTTACATTGATCTCCTGTTCCACCACAGGGCAGCTTATCGACCGCGTGGGACGGGTGGAGGTACACCCTTTTGGCAGAGTTCCTCAGTAGTTCGGCCTTCCATATGCGGGCATGCTTCCCCCAGTGGCACCAGTTTACAGATCAGTCCGCGAGGCTAGAGGGGGGCCTAGAGGCCGTGGTTGGACAGTGATCACTCCTGGCACTCCCATTGCAGCCAGGAGGGTAGTTCGGGCTAGAGGGAGAGCCGGTGCGCCCGGGCACCTTTGCTTCAGATTGCTGCGGGTCCTGCTCACAGCAGCGATGACCCCATAGATATTGACTCGATTCTGAGGAGTTTACGAGAGGAGGGTCGGAGGAGCGAGGCGGATGATAGCGATCTGAGTGGCATGACACTCGGGATATTTCTGCAGAGAGGGTCGAGCGAGTGCGAGAGAGAGACTCTAGCTTCAGAGGAGCCACTCTCCCAGGGCCATGGTGGAGTGGATGAGTCGATTGCGGGCGTCATGTTGCTCCTACTACGGGAGCAGCCCCTCGATCGCGGCGGCATACTGCGCGGCTGGGAGCTTGGCCCCGGCAATGACCCATCTTGGAGGCCGGTGATCCGAGTAAGTTATCCTCTCATCTTTTCAATGTTTGTTTAATTTAGGATTTTTAATTGCTATCTCTCCTTATGTTTTGATATTGTATCTTTTAGTCTCTTGCCTAGCTTCTAATTCATTTTTCTTCTTTGTTTTGCAGAAACTGTTGATGAGTGGCGGGATCTAATCCGTAGGGTATGCACTGATTCTCTAATGATCCCTATGGATAAGACCCGTGCGGAGCTATCTGTAGATGCTAGGGAGCCTTCAGCAGCCGGTAGGCATACTGACGTCTTCGCTCCCGTTTGGCATGTGGCCAGGATGGTGTCGACTCTCCGTACAGAGTTGGTAGGCTATAGGACAGCCGAGCGTCTTATGAGGAGTCATTCTCGTGGTGAGACCGCGGCTGCTCCTCGAGACCCTGAGCCCTCCGTGCATTCAGAGCGCCGGCGTAGCCGGAGTCCTAGGCGAGGGCGCGCACCCTCGGAGGGGTCGCGTAGGGGTTGAGAGGTGACTTGGCCCTGTATGCTTTGTACTGTAGATTCTTTTGTACATCACGGGCTCTTTGAGCATTTTGACCATGCCTAGAGCATGATGGCATTGTATATAAACATTGATTATTTATATATATGCATTCGTTTTGGATAAAACTTTGTCACTCATGTTTTCCTTTTCATTTCCAGCTTCCTCGTGTATACTACGATGTATGTTTTATATGCTTTCTAGAATGTATGCAATGGAGAACAGATGATGCAAATGCTTGCTTTCTTTTTGTGTTTCATGATCTTTGATACATGATATTGTAGATATATTGTGATCTTAAATCTTAGCTTACGTGAGCAATTTGGATACCTCATGTTTGTTTTGGCAAAGTGATGAAAATAACCGAGTATGATGAGCAGTTAACTTGCCCCACTCCTAACTCCACACAACTAGTAAGTGTGAGGGCTCATCACCAAGAGCTAAAAGGGTGCAAGTTATGAAATATGGTGAAATGATAGTGATGAAAAGACAGGCGAAGCTTTGGTGGAACCAAGTTGAGAACTACAAGCTTACTCTACCGAATGACTTCATAGTTTTGGGTGCGACTTGCTTTTTGCGGTTTATCCAGACTTAGACCCATAGATGGCCACATAGTAGACAAAATCTGGTTTTAGGATTTTTAACTCTCTTGGAATTTTGAACATCGATTCATTCGTTTTTGACTCAAAGTTTGAATAGTTTGTTTATGACCTTTTAACGTTTGCATTGTCTAGAGGACCCCTACACCTTGCCCCATGCTACTGTAAGAAGCATGGGTTTATCACCGTGGGCAAGGCATAGCGAGTAAGGGCATTTCCATCCTTTCCCAACCCTACGTCACTAGTAAGAGATGCAAGCTCATCACCGAAGGTTGGTAGGGCAAGGAAATGTGTAAAAATAAAATTTTTGTTTAATCACTTTTTGACTTGTCTTTTTGAGTAAAATGTCGGTATATGCTTATTTCAAAGAGATGTGTATATGGGATAGATGTGACACCATGAAGCTTCTAGAACAGACCATAGGCAAGACACCAATCCTAAGAAGAAATCAAAGTGAGAACAAACTTGCAGATCTTGGTATGGTTACCGTTAAGACTTCGTCATGTTTGATTTTATTTGATAAAAGATTTTGAAGTGATTGATGATATCGTGAAAATGGAGAGATATGATTAGAAAGTTTTGTGCCAACAACATCATGAGTTTGTAATGAATTACTTTGAGAATAGATTCCTTGATCACAATTTGTGTAAGAACAAGTGGACAAAATGATCTAAATCTATATGAAGATGCAATGTAGATAGTTATATAGGTAGTGCTAGCTGCTTATGCGTAGAAATGCTTGAGGTGCAGGGAATTGACTATTTCGCCAAATTCCTCACCTTCTAGCGTGCATAAGAGGTATGCACCATTTCCATAGTCCTTCATGACTCGGTATGGGCCCAACCATTTGGGCCGGAATTTCCTTCCTTCACCGGTCTTCTTGTCGATCCAGCTGTCTAGTCTTAGAACTAGATCACCTTCGTATATATCACGTTCATAAACCTTCTTGTTATATTGCCGGCACATTCGGTCAGCATAAGCTCTATGCCGCTGTTCAGCATCTAACCTAGTTTCATCTAGGCTTTCTAGTTGGGAAAGACGTGCTTCTCTGTAAGCGTCTTCATCCAGAATCCCTTGTAGTGAAATGCGGAGACTGGGTATTTCGACCTCAAGCGGGAGAACTGCTTCTGCCCCAAATACTAGCGAGAAAGGAGTTGCTCCCGTTGGTGTTCTTATTGAGGTTCGGTGGGCCCACAAGGCCGGATATAACTTCAAATGCCAATCTCGCTTGTTTTCTTTCACCGTTTTAAGGAGAATGGCTTTCAGCGTTTTGTTTGTTGCTTCAGCCTGCCCATTGGCTTGGGGATAATACAAGGAAGCCGTATGATGGCTTATTTTAAATTTGTTGCATAGTTCACGAACTTCCTCATTCTTGAAAGAAGTTCCATTATCTGAGATAATGATTTGCGGGATACTGTACCTGCAAATGATTTGATTTAAAATGAACTTATCGATTACGAGAACAGTACTGATAGTAAGAGGCATGGCCTCCACCCATTTGGTAAAATATTCAGTGGCCGTGATTATAAAATTATGGCCGTCTGTGGATGAGGGAGAGAACTTCCCTATCAAGTCCAGGCCCCATGTAGAAAAGGGCCATGGAGTTGCGATTGGTTGTAGAGCTTGTGCTGGCATGTGGATCTCGTGGGAGAATTCTTGGCACTTATGACACCTGCGTGCAAACTCTATCGCGTCATGTTCTAGAGTGGGCCAGAAATAGCCCATTCGATGTATTTTTCGAGCGGTGGCATGGCCACCAAAGTGGCCTCCACATATACCGCTGTGGGATTCATGGAGAATCCTCTTGGACTCTTCTGTGTCGACACACCTTAAGAGCATTCCATCGAATGCTTTTCGATAGAGCACCTGCTCTATAATGACATATTTGGCTACGATTATGCGTAACCGCCTTCTTTTTGCGGTGTCATTTGCATCCAGTACGTATGGTCCATGATATAATTAATGATATCGGTGTACGAGGGCACTCGAGAGATAGCGAGTTAAGTTTCGATGTAGTATACGCATTCATCTGGAAAATCCAAATCTACTAGATCGCCTCCGTCTAATGGGTTGTCAGCTAACCAATCCATGATGATTTGTCCTTTAACTGACTTCTGATTTACAAATGTTAATTCGAACTCTCCCATTAAGGTTATAAAACGTCCAACCTTTTTGGATAAGGAACCTTGTGTGAGAAAAGTCCGTAAATGGTCCGTCTTTACCATGACCTTTGTTTCTTGATTCAGCATGTAATGTCTTAGACGTTTAGTAGCAAAGACTATGGCAAGACATTCTCGCTCTGCTTGTGTATAGCGTGTTTCATAGTCGAGCAGTGTTCGGCTAATGAAATAAATCACACGTTCTCTCTTGTCATCATCTTCTTGGGCCAACATACAGGCCAGCGAGACATTGGTAGCTCGCGAATATAGGATTAACGGGTGATCCAGCTTAGGTGGCATTAGCGTAGGTGGTGACAGCAAGAAACGTTTAACTGCGTTGAAAGCTTCGTTGCAGTCTTCGGTCCAATCAATGCTATAGTCTTTCTTGAGTAAATTGTTGATTGGATGAATAGCGAAGCTTAAGTCGGGATGAATCTTCGGATTGCACCTAGCTTTCCGAGAAATGACCTGATTCCAGATTCGTCCGAAGGTGGGACCATTTCGAGTACAGCCCGAATTTTGGTTGGATCAACATCAATCCCTCGTGATGATATGATGTAACCTAGGAGCTTTCCTCCTGTTACACCAAAGACACATTTCTCTGGGTTTAGTGTGACTCCGTATTCTATTAAACGTGAAAGAATGATGCGGAGTACTTCGGGATGGTCACAGTGCTTCTTGGCCTTAGCCAACAAGTCATCTACGTAGGATTCCATGATTTTATGAATTAAATCGTGAAATATATAAGTCATAGCCCGCTGGTATGTAGCACCAGCGTTTTTGAGACCGAAAGGCATGACAACATAGCAATAGGTTCCCCAAGGAGTTATGAACGTGGTTTTAGCTTGATCTTGCTCGGATATTCTGATTTGGTTGTATCCCGAGAATCCATCCATGAGAGACAAGAGTTCAAAACCAGCTGTTGCATCAACAATAACGTCTATGGATGGTAATGGGAAATCGTCTTTAGGACACACTTTGTTGATGTCTCGGAAATCTATGCAAATGCGTATCTTTCCGTTCTTCTTGAGAACGGGAATGATATTAGATACCCATTGGGAGTAGTCTACTGGCTTGATGAATCCTACCTGAAGGAGTTTTATTACTTCCTCTTTTACCATGAGAGCTACTTTGGGTTTCATGGGTCTTGATTTTTGTTTAATTGGCTTTGCATCCGATCTAGTGACGAGGTTGTGTACCGCAATGTGGGGTGCGACTCCCGTCATCTCCTTGTAATTAAATGCAAACGCCTTGATGTTCTTTGAGAACACGAGTATGTATTTCCACTTCTTACGGTGTCGGCGAAGAACCTAGTTTCAATATTCTTGGTTCATCTTGTCCCAATGTTGACATCGATTGTTTCTTCGATTAAAGAGGCGTTACCCTCTTGAACTCGGGTGGTCTTTGGAGTAAATCTAAATCATCCCCATTTTCTATTGCGTATATGTTAGGTTCCCTTTGTGACGGAAGATCCGTTACGGGATTTCCGAAGTAGGAGGACGAATGTGGGATCAGGGATAAATCTAGCATGTGATAGGAGAGATGTAATGCTGCATAGGCATTTAAATAATCCAAAGTAGCCGCATCATTTCCAACATGGTCTAGGACGGTAGATTCACTTCCACTTAAAAGAGGATTTGTCATTGTTTTTATTAATGGTTCGTCACGAATGGATACTGTGAAGTGAGTATCTTCTAGCTCATTGCTTGGAGTAAAACGTGATCTTTGAGGTTCTTTATTGAATCGGTGAGAAGATTTTTCTCTCGCGGGATCGCTTCAATGGATATGAAGTTAAACGCCTTGCTTAAATCTAATACAGCGTTTTTGTAGAGTTGTAAATGTTCGGCTTTAGTTTCATATACTTCAGAAACTTGGTTTGTTACTAATTGCGAGTCTCCCAAGACTCTGATGTTATTAATACCAATTCTTCTGGCTAAGGTGAGGCCAAGGAGGAGGGCTTCGTACTCAGCGCCATTGTTTGTGCATTCAAAGTTTAACTTAAAAGAGAATGGGAGGACCTTCTCCTCGGGCGAAGTAAGAATTATACCTGCCCCGCTCCATAACGACATTTAGCTCCATCGAAATGGAGAGTCCAATACTTAGCCGGGAGTGTAGATGTTGGGGCATCTGCTGCGTTTGCACACTCTACTTCTACCATATAGAGATCCTCTGCTGGTAAGGAACCAACACCTAGGGAAAATCCTATGCCTACTGAATCGAATGGTAAGAACATTGGTGAATCTTGTTCTATCAACTCAACGATTTTCATAGTAGTCCCTAATGATACTGTTTCTTTAGTTTTACCTTTAGGGGTTGGAATTGTTTTGGCTATGCTGGTAGTTTCAAGATCCGTTGTAGGTATCAACTTTTCCTCTGGCTTTGGGTCAGAGGGTTTATTAAGTTGGTTTGTTGGCAGCTCAAATTCTGAGTGCACCCCTGGTCTTTTCTTTAAATCAGCTAGGTGCAAATCGAAAGGTTTTGGATCACCTTTGGCTACAAATACCTTTCCCAGATGCAAGAATCTTACTTCTTGAAATAGCGTGGAAGGGATTGCCTTCATTCGATGTATCCAAGGTCGGTGAGGATCATATTATAGTTAGTTTCCCGATCTATAATATAAAACTCAGTCAAGATGGTTTTGGGCCCTAAGGTGACCGGCAGTATTATAGTTCCTATCGAAGTGGCTTTAAGGCTATCATAGCCTCTCAAGGTATTTCGTGTAGTGGAACAGTTTGTTTCTCCATATCCAAGTTTTTGGAGGAAAGAGAAAGGGACTATGTTAACTGCAGCCCCATCATCAACCATTGCCCATTTTACATAGTTATTATAAACCCACACTTGCAAGTGTAAGGCTGGGTCACCTCGGCGTGCGATCTCAGCATCTGTGGGCATTTTACTTATTTCGAAGATGAATTCGACATCCTTGTCCGGCTGCCCCGGAGGGTGGATATCAAAATCTACGTGATTTACTTGTGTTTCGGGAGGTGGAGTGATGTTAATTAGATGGCCTAGACCTAATGCTTCTAAAAGAGCAGCTCTGTGAGGGGGAGAGTTCTTTAGTAAGTCCAAAAATGAAATGTGTGAAAAGGTCTTTGTTAGGTCACTAATTAAATCATAGGCACCGATGGGTTTTTCAACTATTTGTTGACTCTTATCTGTCTTTGGCAGATGACTTGGGCTTGGTTGAGAGAAATACTCTCGTGTTCTCGTTATAGCTTCGATAGGTAGTTCAGCGTCTAATTCTACCAAACTGACTATCTTAGGTCTCGGTTGAGCTCCCAACTGTGGCGCGACTGACGGATTTAATGAAGTCGAGGCTTCATGGTCATTGTTTCCCGTCATTGCACCTTTGTTTGTTCCGGTTGGATTCAGCCTATTGCTGTCATGATTTGGGAGCGGATCATTAAAGATCTTGAGGGGAGCATTCTGAGGAGAAACTGCCCCTGCGAGAGTATTTGGTGATGATGAGACGGGATCTGCCAAGAACAGGTCTGTGAAGAACTGTCTTTGTTCTTCTGGCAAACGTTGCATAAATTTATTGTAGTCACGGCACGTTCTAGTGTCGTGACCATGAATTTTATGGAAACCACAATAAGAATTGGGATTATAATTCCCGTTTTGTTGGTTTGGTGTGTATTGTGGCCTAAAATTCCGATCAAACTGTTGCCTATTAGGACCAAAGTTTTGGAATTGTTGTTTTTGGTTTTGACTTTGGTTTTGGTAACCAAATGAGTTTTGGCTTGGCCCTTGTATGGGATTTCACCATTGTTGTTGTTGTTGTGGATGGTTAAAATCCACTGTATTGACCGTTGGGGTAAAGTTGTTGTTTCGTTGGTTGTTTGTTTGTGACGGAGTATTAACGACATTTACCCTCTTGGGCTGGTCGGTTACCCCATCCGTTGTTACCCCACAATTTTTGTTAAGGATTTTGGGTCCTTGATTGACATTTGTGGTAGTTGTAGTATTTTGAGTGGAGGTGATTAACCTCCCATTTGCTCCGTACGTCTTACGACCACTATCTATCGCTCGCTTGATCTATTCGCGAGAGCGCTCTCAAGTACTTCATCATAAGTCCTTAGTGGGAACTTCGGACTTCTTCTTTCACTTCTCTCTTTGAGAGAATGAAGGAATAAATCACATAGTTCCATCTGATCCATGTTTGGAGCACTTTCTGAAGAGTAAAGAACTGTACGCCACCTCTGGATGAAATGGGTGACAGATTCATTGTGTTCTTGTTTGATGTGCAAGAATTCCCTGATTCCTGTTCTTAGCAGTTTGTTCATGTCGAAGGCTTTGATGAACTCTGACACGAGTTGTTTAAATGAATGTATGGAAGCCTCAGGTATTCTATAATACCAATCGAGAGCAATGCCCTCCAGTGTTTTGGGGAATATTTTAGCAACAACCCCATCCCAAGGGAGTAATTCTCGTATGGCTGTAGCGTAAGCTTTGATATGTGCGTTTGGATCTCCCTCACCCTTGAACTTAGGCAAATCAGGGAGAGGTCTTGGAAGCATGACGCTTCGTATGGTGAAATCTAAGGGTTCCTTTAGGTATTCTGAATAAGTCCCTATCGCATAGCTTTCGACCATTGATGGTGTTTCTTTGAGGAGTGGTGGTGGGATAGGTTGTTGATACGGTGCAGCGTACGCATTGGCAGGGGCATAGGGAGGTCCCTGCGTTTGAGAAAACATGCCAAGAGAGGAGAACATATCTCCTTGTGGTGATTTAGAGTATATGTTTAAGTATGACGGGGCATTGTCGAGGAACGGACTGTTCGACACTAGACCGGGAGGAATAGTGTTAGAGATGATAGGCCTTGTTGGCGTTTGTTGTGGATATTGAGGAGGCATGCCTAACGTGCCTACTCCCGTAAGGAGATCTACCTGACCAGAGTGGTATGGAGGATTGGAACTTCCTGTTTGTATGAACGGAGAATTTTGACTTGCTTGAGCCAGTTCTAACCCTCTCACTCTTTCTACTAACGTTGAAATGACTTCATTTGGTGAAGTCACGGTACTTTGCCTGAGCGGCGTTTGTTGTATACCTTGGTGTTGTAAAGGTACGTGATATCCTGTCATAAACTGATCGCTATCTTGCCAAGTTTCTCCCAGAATATTTCCTGTATGCAGTGGCATAGAGGTATTTTCTTGAAAAGAGATTTCGGGTTGTATTTGTAAACCTCCTATAGATGGGTACATTCCCCGGGAGCGTTGTTCACTCCTAGGATAACGTGTTGAGCTGTCCATCATCTAAGACTAGGTATGGATCTGATTGCCTACTAATTTGTGGTCTGAGTAACATTTGAGGAGATGAACCAGATTCTCCTGTAAACGTCATATTGTTTGAACCTGAAGGCTCTGTTTGTTGGGTTCGAAGGGGTTGATCTAACTCTTCAGTTTGAAAAGACGAACTATATCTGATTCTTGGGGTTTGTGTTGACAACTGATTAGTTGAATAGTTGTCACCCCATACTGAGAGCGAGGGTGATGATTCCCTATTCTGTTGGGCGTAGTATGCCTCAAGACCCAAGAGGGGTCTGCCATATGCATCGAATCCCGACATATTCGGGGGGTATATGAATACCCGCAGAATAATGGGAAGGAGCGAAGGTGGATGAGAGAAGATTTGAAAACTTCTCAAAGAGAAGGTGAAACAATTGTTTGTTTCACGTCGGGTTCACCAATTTTGTACGTCGGAAAAGCGACAGGCGAGCGTGAGAATCAACAAGTAACTCTTCCGCGTACCCGACCTCCCGAGGTCGTGCCGAGACAGCTGGTGGGGATGGAATATGCAGACAAACTAGTTAGGCAGTCTAATGTCTTCGACACGCACTAGTGGAATTTGTGAATCTAAGGCAAAGAAGGCCCTTCTAACTTGGACTGGTGTGATAGATCGATCAGCGAGGATGACTGCTCGAAGGCTCCAATCAATATCGAGCTCTGGCGTGATTCGATCTATGGGTTGCGGAATACGTGGAAAATGACCTGGGATTGTTTCATGTATATCTCCGATAAGGTCATATAGTGGATGATGAATATAATTGGCTCTACGGATGATTTTCTGGCCTAGTCCAGAATTCCCTAGCTTCATTAGCTGCTATATCTAGTAAGGACAGTTGTTCGATGATGATAGGTGGAAGTGGAGTGGACTGAAATACTAGTGTGCGTAGGCCAGTGTTTATATCTAACTGACTTGTGGATTCGTTGGGCTGTGGGATTTGTGGGTCACAACCGTAGACTCTTGGTTGTTGCGGTCCTGTTATGGTCATACGCGAGATCAAGTTCTAATCCCTAGTATCCAGTAATCGTATGCTTTCTCAGCTTCTATGTTTAGAACCAATAGTTGTGCGATCTTCTCAGAATACCTTACAGACGTTCTCGCAACCTGGATTCTTAAGCTAGTATCTATATCTACGAGGGTGTCTCAGCGTCTGGTTGTGGAACTAGAGGATCACACCCGAATTTTTGTTCTCTTCGAGCCCTTCTGAGTCATGTGGATGTTTTCTAGAGTAATCGTAGTTTGGTGACTTGACCAAAATGCATGTGCTTGGTTGTCTTCTATGTTTAATCCTCTTAAGCGAGAACCGATCGGTTGTAAATGCGTGGTTGTTCGGAATACTTGTATCCGAGATTTTGGTCTATGTCAACTATCACCTTTGTGACGAGGTTTGGTTGAGGCATGATTGGCTCAAATATATATTCCTGGGCTCTTGAGGTCCGTAATTGTCATAAAAGGAAAAACTAACTAAGCGTAATGAAGAAAATTCTAATTAAATGAAATAAATCTAGCGCATATAAATTTTATTCTTCTCGAAATATTTAACAATTTTAAGGAAAGCAAACTATTTTAAGCATATCTAGAAATAATAACTAAACAATAATTAAAAACAGACAAGATAACCGAGTGTGGTTATTTTCTGTGTGATTTGTAGAATTATTCTAAATGAATAAAATAACTGTCTAATCTACCTGCAAGATTCTCGATCCTACCTCAGAAGTGAGGAGTGAATCATAGTTTCTCAGAAACTATCAATCCCCACAGCTTCCCTGGAAATATCGAGAATAGAATGAAATGAAATAAAGCGATTAACTACTCTATTTGATATGAGTCTGACTAGAACTTTGAAATTTAAAACCTGGATTCCGCAGAACAGTGGCGAATCCGATGGTGTGTGTATGATCTCGTCCCCTCAGTATGATCTTCTCGTTCTTTCGTGTTCACTTGGATCTAGAAAAGCGTGTAATGCTAGCACCGATAGGAGTAGATTTTGGGACAAGGACAGCTCAGAATACAGACCGAGAATGCGAGTAGGAGAGGGATAGCGCAAGAGTACAGAGCTTGGCTTATGCGATTCCTAGCGGGATTTTACTGCGAGTCATGCAACATGGAGTGACCAGAACCTGCAACTATCCTATACGAAGAGCAAAACCTGCAACTTTAATGGCTTCCCAAGCTATTCTATTCCAAAATAAAGACACTGCTTGCACAAGTTGGATATGTGGCTTACCAACAGCTGAATAAAGCTAACCAGGTATATAATGAATTGAATTAAGAACTCTAAGACACAATGAAGATAAATCTACAACAAAGAGGAATCAGAGGCAAGCTTCTAACTGGATTGGATGGAACAATAACACTGCCTGCACAAGATGGGTCTGTGGCTTACCAACAGCTGAACAATACTAACCAAGTATGAAATGAACTATGCTATCAATCCTAAGCAAGCTAACCAAAACACTAAAAATCAGAAGACTCTAACAAGGAAAAATGGTGACCAAAGACTCCAGACCAAATTCTTCACCAAATTCTTCACCAAATTCAGACCATTTGCATGTACACAAACCATGCATTTATAGGAATTCCAACTCTCAAAAACCAAAACCAAATTGAACTCCTAAACAATAAACAAAGGAAAAACACTATTCCAGGGGACCAAAAACATTAATGCATGCTCAAGTCGGCAAAGAAAAGCTGGTGAAACGTGATATTTCACGCGAGTCGCGTCAAAAGAGCGTTCTGGAAAACGCGCACAGGACCGCCGCTCTGAGCAGGGCGGCGGTTACAGGACCGCCGCCTGTTAGGGCGGCGGTTTCATCACTGAAGGTCAAGAGGCCAAGGAAAGAGGGAAAAAGGGGAAAACAAAGGGCACGGGGGCTAAGCGGGGCATGCGGGATGTTAACGCATACTCCGAGGGCTTTTCCGGATCCCGAACACCTTGCGAGGAGACCTGTATCATCATCGGGGCACTTGTTACACTGTTCTGGCAGTACAGTACCTTACAATTTTGGGTACGTACATGTGTACTCCTCAAATGGACTCTAAAGACTCCTCAAATGCACTACGTTGCTTAACAAAAAGACTACGAAACTACTTTTCTAGACTTTGACACTCTTTTTTTTAACTTCAGATGCTATTTTTATAGCCTCTGTCACTCTTTTTCTAGACTCGGTGCTATTTGCTAAACTCCAAAGTGCTCTTTGCTTGACTCTCATGGTCCTCCAATGGACTTTGACACTCCTCAAATGTACTCTAGTGCTTTGTAGGGAAATTTTGGTGCTATTTTTATAGACTTTGGTGCTCTTTTTCTAGAATTTTGTGATATTTATTTAAATCTGTTGAGCTCTTTTTCTAGACTTTGGTGTTATTTAGCATCATTTTGTAATCCTCATAAGCCCAATTAGGCCTATTTTGTCTAATTTTGGTTCTACACTATGATATAATGCAATTTTTATTGTAATTGGGGCCTAGGAAAATATTATAGACCTCTAATAGACCTCACTATACCTTTACACACCCTTCCTAGTGATCATTTACCCTAGAACATCCAAATTCTAAGCTAAAACTACCTAAACCCTTATAACACCCAACTAGCCTAAGAAAATAGGTTTATATGATAGCTACGAGAAGCCATCAATGATGAAATGGAGGTATCTAAGGCTTAGAGAATTGTGAAATTCAACCCCTTATGTTTCCAACATCATTTTGAAACCCACATTTGCTTGTAAGGGCCAAAAATACTTCATTTTCCCTCTAGGAGGTGGCTGGAAATTCAAAATTTTGAATTCCCAGTTTTGGTAGGAAAAAATTTCTAGAGATTTCCAAGGTCTCCTATAACCACCAAATAATTTACATATAGGAAGGTTGTTGGGACATCAAAGGGGAAATAATTTTTAAGTGGAGGCTCTAAGAGAAGAAAAAACCACTCGACAGGATTTAGAGGCAAAAATAAGTGTTTTGTGAAGGCATTTTTATCAACCAAGACCATTCCAGTATAGAGGAATAATTTATAACTATAAAAATAATTTTAATATGTAATTAATTCCATGTATAAATTTTATCACAACTTGTAAGCATTGTATTCTTATGAAATAAAAAGACAAATCAAATTTAATGTTTCTGATTGTTCATTTAAGAAACCTAATGTGGTTAAGTATAAAGTTTATTCTTTGTGAGTGTTATTGATATGATAATTATGAAATTATATTAAGTGATTAACTATAATTTGGCTACAACTCTTCCACATGCGTTAATAGGTCATTTGAAGGTCTTGAGGTCAAGCTAAGAGCCTAAACCCTATTTTATGATAGTTTTAGACCCCTTTCAGGACTGTCATGCACCATTTGCATTTGAATCCATTCAAGAGGATTAATATATATAAAGGTACCCAATATTATTAGTACCAATTTTGAAGTGATTGTATTAGGGTAAGTACTTCATTTTCTTGTTCAAAGTTAGTGCAAATTGTCTCCTAAGAACTGGTTCTGGTCAATAGTGAATTGTCATGCCGCATTTACATTTTAAGTATTTTTAGATGATTACACCAACTCTAAAATGGTATAATTTTTTTTAAAAAATATTATTACTAAATTATGAAGTGATTTTATTAATGTAAGTCATCCCTTTTCTTGTTCAAAATTAGTGTAAAATTGTCTTGCAGGAGCCCATTTTGGTCAATAGTGAAATTTCATACACCATTTACATTTGAATCCATTCCATAGGATTACAATAATTATAGAATTATATGAAGGTAGCCAATGTTATGTTAGGAATTAAGAGATAAAATATGCGGAATAATCCCTCACAGAATCACAATAGTAGAAACTAATATGCAAAAATTATTATAGATCTCAAATAAAATTGCAGAATAAAATAACACAACACAAAGAGACAATATTTAACGTGGTTCACCCAATTTGGGCTACGTCCACCAAGAATCACTTGCTCAGATTTTATTACAAGCCACCGCTCTCTCAATACAATACCAGATCCGTTTGGAGCTATGCTCAACAAACTCTCTGAAATTCACACCAATTCAAAACACATCTGCAATACATTTGCTTCTACATCTATCATATGCATAAGCCCATATAAATAGACAACTGCTTAAGTAGTTTTACAAAACCGTGGGTATCAAAACAATGGGGAAAAACAAAACTGTCCCATAAACCTATGGGTAACCGAAGAGGCGGTTTTACAAAACAATGGGTACGAGAAAAACATGGGCCCAAAAATAGCCCATAACGGTTACCCATTACCCATGGGTTAATAAACCACCCATGAAAATTTGCTTTGGGGCTTCGCCCCCGAACCTCCCTGACCCGCTCAGCGGCGAGTGGGACCGCCGTAAAAATACCCGAGTGTAACACATAGAAGGTGTACCACACTCTAACATGAAAATAGGCTCCACAAACATAACATGTTATTAGTACGAATTTTTGAATTAATTTGATTAGGGTAAGCCCTCCATTTTCTTGTTCAAAGTCGGTCAAAATTGTCTCCTAGAACCGGTTTTGGTTAATAGTAAACTTTCATTAACCATTTTAATTTTAAGCCTTTCTAAATAATTTCATAAACTCTAGAATTATATTAAAGTAACAAAAATTATTATTACCAAGTTTGTAAGTGATTTTATTAGGTGAAGTACTCTATTTTCTTGTTTAAAGTCGGGCAAAAGAACCTCTTAGGAACTAGTTTTGGTTAATAGTGAACTATCATGCACCATTTACATTTAAATCCTTTCCAGAAGATTCCAAAAATCTATAAATATATAAATGTACCAAAAATTATTATTACCAAGTTTGGAAGTGATTTTAGTAAGGTAAGTCCTCTATTTTTGTTCAAAGTCGTGTAAAACTATCTACTAGGAACTAGTTTTGGTCGACAGTGAATTTCCGTGCACCATTTGCATATAAATATATTCTAGAGGATTCCACCAACTCTATAATTATATAAATGTACCTGATAGTATTAGTACCAAGTTTGGAAGTGATTTTATTGGGGTAATTCCTCCATTTTTTGGTTCAAATTCAGTGCAAACTTGTCTCTTAGGAGTGCATTTTGGTCAATAGTGAAATGTCATGCACCATTTACATTTTAAGTCCTCCGAGAGGATTCCACCAACTCTAGAATGATATAAAGTACCCAAAAATTTTATTAACAATTTTGTAGGTTATTTTATCAGGGCAAGTCCTATATTTTATTGTTCAAATTTAGTACAAAACTATCTTCTAAGAACTAATTTTAGTCAATAATTAATCGACATGCACCATTTACATTTAAAGTATTCCTTGAGAATGCCACCAACTCTAAATTTATCTAAAGGTACCCAAAATTATTATTACAAATTTTTTATATAATTTCATTAAGGTAAGTCCTCCATATTTTGTTCATTTAGTGCAAACTTGTCTCACAGAACCATTTTTTGTCTACGGTGAACTAACACACCGATGAAGCAAATATAGAATTTATAGATGCCTAAATCTCATTGCAATGTAGAAGTAAAAGAATTAGAAATGAAATAAAAAATTACCTAAGAAAATAAGAAATTAATATTTAAAACCCTAAGTGCACATGAGAAGGAAGAAAGACTTCCCTGATTCACAATTAATCCTAGATTGTACCAAAGTGCCAAACTCGATGAACATAGAAGGAAGAGTGTCACACCAAGACTTAAGAAAATGTAGAGATGTTGGAATACGTTGGGATAAGGCACCTATGGAGGTTCAGGTGTTCTTGTGGTGCCCTAGACCTATTCTAGGTGCATGTGACTACTCAGGACCTCGAAAACCAAATTCAAAGGGTTGAAAGATGTTCATTGTCCTTCGCTTCTTATTGCTAGTTTGTCACACAAAGTATGTTGATGTCACTTGGAAACATGAAATAAAGAAATGACCTACAAAACCCTCAAAAGCACATCAAATCCCAAAAAATAAAATAATACAAATGAGGGATCAAACTGTCCTCAGTTGTCAAACAAGTGATCTTATGGCTGATTGTTGCACTACATTTGAGACCCAACATAGTACTAGGTGTGTGTGTGTGTGTGTGTGTGTGTGTGTGTGTGTGTGTGTGTGTGTGTGTGTGTGTGTGTGTGCGTGCATGGAATTGTGCCCTAGGTGGATCTTGTGCATGTTTCACATGATAGTGAGCAATAGCTAGATGTAGAAGATGTAAGTAGATGTTTACATGAAATAAAACTAACTTCCTCCAATGAAGTGTATGTAGAAGAATACAATCCCTTTCCCTTGAATGGATGCTAGAATGGATGCTTGAATGCTCTTTAATAGCCTTTGGATGCAACCTTAGGTGGTGATAGTTAATGCTTAGTGTTTGGTCCTTTATTATGGTCACATAACTTTATATTTATATGATTCCCTTCTTGAATTTTGTAATTAACCCTGAAAATACCGACTACCAACAAGATAAGATGCTTAAATGGCTAGAAAGGACCCAAAAGATGTGAGTAAAGTATATAGAGGTCGGGGCACCCATAGGGGATGGATGTGGATTTCTAGCCAACACTGGGAATCTAGGTCCCTCTACTTGGGTGGTGTAGCTCCATTTATTGTGAATGAATGGAAATAAAAAATATGTGGTTGGCCAAGAGGTCAAGGATCTAACAGGTACACTCCACTATACCCAAAAAAATGCTTACAAGGAATTGTAAGGGAATAATTTGCTAAAGTGTGGGGAAAGGGAGTGGGAAGTTAGACAAGGAAAATTAACTCTGCAAGTAGAAAATCAGATTCTTGCAAGAGCCAATTAGAAAATTATCATTCACAATTGATTAGAAAGAAACAACAAGATTATTATGCCAATGACCAGAGGAAACCATGCACACAAATTTGCACACATTCATGAGCCATGAAAAGAAAAAATCCCTTTATTTATTACCATTTTTATCAAGTTGTACAATGCAGGAAATGGAGGAAAAAGTGGTTAAGGAATAGGTAAGAAAATGTTATCTCTCTTGTTTTTCTCAAATATCTCTCTCTTAAGAGAACAAAATTGACAACCCTTAAGAATGAGGGTGTCATTACATTATATAGATCAAAAAGACTTTCATCTACCCCCTGACATGACCTTTCATTTCCCATTCATCTCGTGACTTTTCATCTTCCTAGGACTTAGGAAATTAAGTTCCCTTTTTATAAAACAAAGGGAATTTTACAATTCAACTTTATAAAGTCACTTTAATGAATAAGAAAAATGTCATGATTACACATAACGGAAAAATTAGAAGGGGGAAAGAAAAAGATGAAGAAGAAAGGAAAAAGAAGAGAGAGAAAACTATTCAGAAGATGATCCTACTGCTGATGGAATTTCTTAAAGCAATGCCGATGGAATCTCTTCACCCTTGAATGCCTTGCTTGAATCTCATACATCTGCGATATCACTTTATATTGATGAGGGATCTAGAAAAAGCTGAGTGATTTGATGTAATTCTCCATGAGGGAGTTGATGTTCTTACATTCGAGTACCATGTTAATATACCAAGTCGGATAGTTCTCCGAGTGATGGAGATGATCACATGTATTTATGAAAGGAGTATTTTTATGAATGAATGAAAAGGATCTCTCGGCCTCTATCTTGACTCGGTTCTCAAATGCTTTCAACAGGTCATCTTTTGAAGTATTTGGGTTCACTATTGGCACCCCAAGCTTCTAAATTTGAGCATATGAGTCTTTCTAAATCTTATCAACATCCTCTTCATATGATTCTAGCTCATCAATGGCATGCTTGATCAGTTCATATCGAGTGAAAAAAACACTTGGGCCCAAACTTGAGACAAATCTTCTTCAGATGAGAAGACACCCTTGGGTCACTAGAAGGGATGACTTTACCTTTCCCATCTCCATTACCAATGGGTATACTGGTCCCATTTGTTCTTTTCTACCTTGAGCACCTCTTTGGTCATAAGCACTTTCATTGTTGTGTCATCCATATACATGTTCAAAGTTATCATCTCTAGAAGTAATGTTCTTCCTTTCTCAAGAATCATGCCCACCCATTTGTCATTTTCCATTCCTTGCATGGTGAAGGCCCTTGAGTCTTCCTGATGGAATTAGGATCAATGCTACTAACTAGAGTGATTCTTTATAGGAAGAAGAAATTGGTGGAACCGGGATCAAGAAGCACTTACACATAGGAAGTGAGAGTATGGATGTGATCATCTACTTGATCCAAATTTTCATTTGTACTCTTTGATCCTCGTGAACTAGGTGAGTGGAAGATTCTTGATATAGGTGCAAGTCACCCTCATATGTTTTGGTCCCAAGGAGATGGTGCTCATCTCATAGTCATCTAGAGTCATCTCTTCAACATAGGCTTAATAACTTGACTTGACTATCTCCACGTATTGATTCCCAGAACACACCATTGTAGAATTCTGGAAGCCACTTGAGCCAATTTTCCTTCTTTGATTTGACCATTAAAGAAATGGTTGAGAGGTCAAGGATGGTTTCTTGAAAACCATGTAATTTCCCATTGTGATTATCTCATACATCCAAGGGAAGATATCACCTCAAACTTTCGCTTGGTAGTAGGCATGATTAAACTTCTTGCTTCTTTGAGAAGGTGGTCATGTATAAGTGAAGCAATAGCATGATAGATGGGGGAGTGGAAATCAAGAGGTTGTTGTGAAGTAGGAGGTTCATCTGGATCAATCTCTCCCTGTTCAAGGTCCACTACAGGTATCTCTTTCATTCTTACTCTCTTTCATAACCTCCCTATCGAGTGGGTGTCAGGTCTTCAGGTTCTTTACTTCTCTCTTCAAACTCTCTTGAGTGGGTTAAGCTCGTGACTTGATTTAGTCCTAGAAGATGAGTGGTATGATGTTTCCTCTGGAGGGATGGAAATTTCCTAAGGCAAGGAGCTCATCTCTCTTCTTCTTGAACCACTCTTTTGATCTCTTGATGATGACCTCTATGCATTTTTGATATCATTGAGATTCATGCACATTCCACTACACTAGAGAGGAGGAGAACCTTGACTACAAGATACTTGGGGTCAAACATTTAGAACCATCTTTAGGAACACCATATTCATACCACTCGAACCTGAATTTATTCATCTATTCCATAGTCATCCTCATATTATCATGTTCATGAACCTCATACTCATTGATGCAATTGGCCTAAGAAGTCTTCAATGATTTGTGGCACGTGATGCACATAAAGTCACGGGAAAGTGGAAGGATTTGGATTCTCCTGAGATCAAAATTCTACCCTAGAGATATATGAATGCATATTGATGGGTGTTAGGGAAGCTTCAACATTGGTGGCATCATGATGAATCTTACATGTGAAAATACCCAAGAGAGGGGGAAGGAATTTGTTTCTTTTTTCGGCTCTTGAGCTTGCCATTCACATGTACCAATTTTTGCACAACTCCATCAACACCATTTTATCACTTAGATAATGAGGAAACCTTCATGGAGCATGATCAAATCTAGCTACCCTGAGATAGGAGAATGTGGAGAATTGGATGAAGCTTGACCTATATTTTTAACCAAAGTGGTGGCTTGAGATGACAATCTCAAGTGTTGACTCCCTTAGTAGTTTGACCACACACATTGTGAACGTGTCATTCACTCTAGCATAATGTTGATTGCTTTCCTTAGGGCTAGTTGTGGATATCTCTTTGAATGAAAGGAGCTCGAGGAACATTTGTGTGTGGAATCAAGCCTCGAATGATCTTGTGCTTTTCCAAGGCATACACAAGATATGAAGTCATGAAAAACCTCTTAGAAGCATGAACTTGAAGCAACTGGAAATGCAATCTATCACTAATAAGCTACCCCCAATCAATCATTTTTTTCCCTCAATGATTATGGTGATGAATAGTTCCATCCAATCATGAAATTCCTTGGTCTTTCTCTTGCCCATGACTTGACTCAGAGGATGATCATATCAGAGAAGGTGTTGTGAAATTCATTGTGAGAAAGAATTTTCAGGACGCGATTAGGCTTCCTCTCATGTTTTAGCCAAGATCCAAGGAGAGACCTAGAGGTATGAATCCTTCTTGAACCATTTCGAGGTTGAAATCTTTTTGATTACAACCATCTCATTCTTATTGGGATGTATAAATACTTTGTGATATATCTCTTGGATTGAGCACCACCATGATTGAGTTGTCATCCACCATGATTGTTCTTGTGTCTAGTTCATAGTGTTGGGAACATGCCAAAACTAAATCTGATGTTTTTAGGGATGAGGATGGCCTTCATTAGATATAAACCACTAGAAAATATCTTTTCTTCTATTGGTTCCCTCGGCCCACCGAACATTTTGTGTTTGAGTTCTCCAGGTCCATGTGCGTGACATTGTTATCACCCACACTAGGTATTAATGTGAGATCGAGATGAGATCGAGGCTAGTGAACTTGATCTTCATGGTGAAAAAAAGTGATATAGGTCATTATGAAATGATAGAAAATTTTCTACAATTGAGACAAAAATTGTTATTTTTAGAAATCAGGACCCAGGGACTTGCTATTTTGGGAAGTTGCTTTTTTTTTGATCTTTTGTTTCTTTCAAGAAATGTTTCCTTCATGTTCCAAATATTCCATAGATGTTTTGGGGTCAATTGAAGCACTTTCCATTTTTGGAAAGTTTTTTTTCACTTTTTTTCTTTTTTACTTTTTCACCCGTGTGCCCTAGTTTTTTGTTTTGTATGATTTTCAATTCTGCTATTCTTCTTAAGGAGTTTTCATTTTAGAAACTTACTAAAAATGGAAAGTGTGAACCAACAAAACTTTCTATTTTTATAATATGAAAATAATGGTGTTGGATTGATGAGAAAATTATGGATTCTTTCTGGGTTTTCTCTTTTGATGTTCTGTTCAAATTTTCAAGTCAATCCGTTCACATTTTGATGACAATGAAGGAAAAAGTGTTCTAGGGATGAAATATTTGAATGTTTTGCTGTAAAAAAATAGACCACATTTCATATTTTTTATTTTTTTCCATCAAGGTTCTTGGGTGAGGAATATTTTCTCAAAATTTCATTGAGATCGGGATGCATGGTTTGAGGAGATATGAGCATTGTTTTGTGATTTTCCGTGCCTAGGTTTTGATGCTCTTGATCATGGAGTTTGCTAAAAACCTTCATTTTTTTTTTGCTTAAAGTGTGGGTGATGATAAAATGGTGGATAATGTGGAAAATTTGTGGTAGTAATGTAATGGAGATTTGAAGGAAGAATCTGGTAGAGAAAGAAAAGTTAGAGTGTTTGTGCAGGAAGAAGAAGCGGTGGCAAGTGAATGACATGATAGTTAAAAAAATTACAAAATTTCATGTTTTTGGGGAAATGTCACACTTTTTGCACCTATTTCACCAAATTTTTTGTGCACTTGGTGCAAAAAAATTGTGCCCTAACCCTATTGGGCCACTTGGCATCAGATGTGATTGGTATTAGGTTTGAGCGGGGGCTTAGAAAAACACCTTTTAGTCTCTAAGGTCACATGATGAAATGGGATTAGGAGGATGGGGGTGAATTTTTTACTACCTATATTACAAAATTTTGGTGCAATTGTGTCAAAAAAATTATCACCCTATGCTGATTGGGCCATGTGGTGGCATGGTTGGTTGGAGCGGGGTTGGGAAATGAAGTCCTGGGGGCTTATTTTGAGAAGAAGAGCTAAAACTTGGTCATTTGGAGGTCCAGGGAGATCAAATTGGGAGGGGAAAATTTTTTGCACCTCTTTGCACCAAAATTTTTTGTGCACTGGTGAAAAAAAAGTGTGCCACATTTTGATTGGTTGGTTTTTAACTCAAAAAATGGCTAATTGTTTGAAGTTATATTTACCTTGGGGAGTGACTTATCGGGATCATATCTTGAGCTTCTAATGGGAGGATTTTTTGATGAAATTTTATATGATATATTGAATGAAAATGGCCTTATAAATCTAAATGGTGGGGTATAGACCTTTATTCCACAATTTATCCCTGAAAAATAGGATTTTTGTTTCTAGCTCAAGGTTATGCATGAGAAAAAATGGATGGGGACATAGTGCACCAAGGTGTTGTGAAGAATATTATTTAACCATATTTTATATATTGAAATAAATTTCAAAATATATTTTTTGAATCTTAACTCCTTTTGGAGCTCCTAGAATCACTTCTGAAGCTCATTAGTTTTTTTAGCACTGTGCATTGCTTAGGCCTCCAAGACTCACTTTTGTTGAACTTGCTCCAAAACTTGTGAAACTTCCCAAAACCTTCCAAAAATTGATTGAAAAATGTTTAAAATCTATGATATGCCTCCATGATGAATTTTTTTCCTTTCGTTCCACTCCAAGGGGTGTGCACCAGCTCTCGAGAAGATTAGAAAATGGTCTTTCCCAAGCTTGCCAAAAGCCTTTTGATGGATCTTGCCTTAAAAGCACTTGAAAGTGAATGGGTATCCCTAAATCACCTATGGACACACACTGACTCAAGGATTAGGGTGATATGAAGGAGGGATCAAGGTGACCTCTGAGTAAATTTTAGGGAGTAGGGTATGGTTGTCATGCTTGAAATTGTGAATTTTCTTGTTGCACATTCACATGACAATAACTGGCTCTAGCTTGGGGACATGTCATGGATTGAGAGCACAGTGAGGAAATAACATGAGAACTCAGAATATCCATTCATAACATCAACTAGTGCCTTATCCATTGGGCCTTGCAAAACATTCAACTTGCAAGAGATAGCTAGAAAGGGACAACACACACACAAACACATGACAAAAGGGAAACACACCACACAACAAAGGGAAAAACACACACAAAATGGGGAAAAAGGAAAAAAACCTAAATCACCTATAATACAATGTGGGGGAAACCCACTTTCACTGATGATATTTTTTTCAAGTATTTCCCATCATGGGAAATTCTAATGGCATTCCATCCAAATACGATAAAAGGAAAACATTTTTCCGCATGCCTCACGAATCTGGAATGGGACCGAGCCACAAAGAATCAAACTTCCCATGGCTCCCTTTTGGTTCTCTCCTCTTATCCCATAATAGAAAAGGTCTCAAATTTAAATTCTCTTGGCTTTGGCCTTTTTTTATCAAAATCTTCTTCACCTTCAGTTGATGTTCCTTGATACGATCGACCACTCTGAGCCTGTTTTCTTCCAGCTTCTCAAGAAACAAGATTATTTTATCAATTGAATCCTTGTATTGTTCATCTTCTATTCCCTGGAGAAATTTGAGAGCTGACATCTCAACCGTGATGGGAATATTTCAACTTCAATTCCATATAGTAAGCAATTAGAATGGTGACATACCAATTGCTTTCTTTAGAGTTATCTGTCCGCCCATAATGCATCATAAACTTCTTATGCCAATTATTTTGATTTTCATCCACAAGTTTATGGACTATGGTCATGATGTTCTTGTTACTTGACTCACTTGACCATTTCCTTGTGGATAATAATATGATGAATGAGACAGGGAAATCCCATAGCCATAGTAGAATTTGGTCAACTCTCTTGAGGAAAAATAGGTGGCATTATCTACCATGATCAATATTTTTTGGGACTCCAAAATGGATGATGATATTCTCCTTTATGAAATTACATACCTATTTTAGTATTCCTCTTGCTTGACAGGATGGCTTCCACCCACTTTTTGAAATAATCCATTTTTGTAAGCATGTAGGTGTGACATTGCTTGAATGAGGATTCAAGGCACCAATGAAGTCCAGTCCCCATTGCTGAAATGGTTCTTCGATGAAAACAGCCTAGAGGGGAAGTTGTGAGTTGTGGCCTCCCAAAAAAATGTTGGCATGCCTCACACTTGGAAACCCATTCTTGAGTGTCTGTAAAGAGAGTAGGCCAATAGTATCTTCCTCGTAAGATCTTGTGAGTGGTGACCATTGCTGAAAATTTCCTACCACAGGCTTGATCATGATATGCTTTCAAGATTTTCACTTGTTGTTCTTTATCTACACACCTGAGAAAGCATCCATCAAGACCTCTCTTGTAGAGTGCATGGTTCCAAATTAAAAAATTTTATTCCCTTAGCTTGAGTGTTCTCCTCTATTTGTAGTCAAGATGGGGGAATTCTCCATAGGTTAGGTAATAGGTGATGTTCACATACCATTCATCGGTGGTGTTTACAAAGAGGACTTGTGGACTATCTTCAAAAACTTGGAGAAAAGACAATTATTCTCACCATGTTGAGCTTTGAGAGCCTCATCTTCAAGTAATCAATTTGCATAAACCATTTCCCCAGACCAAGTTGGAAGGTTGGATGTCTAGATCATACTCTTGAATTTTTGCAACCCAATTTCCTCTCTTGGCTCTAGGGTCTTGTTGAGTTAGGATAGACTTGATTGTTGTACCTATGGAACCATCACTATGGTGTGAGAATTGAGTATGTAGAATCTGAAATTCTTCACCACTTTGACCACCACATAGGCATTTTTTTCCAGTTGGTTATAGTTTAGCTCATGTTTCTTCAATGGGAAACTCATGAAGGAAATAGGTGCTTCCACACCTTCATCATTTTTTGAACAAGAATAACAGAGAGGGTATGCTCGATGCATAACAATACATAATGAATTATTTACTAAAGTCTAGAGACACTAGAGTTGGGGCTTTAGCAATGGATTTCTTGATTTCTTCAAAAGTGGATTTTCCATCATCATTCCACTTGAATCTGGCTTGAGGTTTCATCATGGTTGTGATATGCTTCGTTAATTTGTGAACTCCGTAACAAAAATCGAAGAGAAAATTTGATTTTTCAAAGAAGGAATGAACTCCCTTCTTACTCGTGGGAAAGGATAAGGCTTGAATGGCTCTCACTCTTTTAGGATCAATGTGAGCTCCTTTCTTGTTTACAATGTGCCCTATCAGCTTACCTTTGTAACTCTGAAGATACATTTTTGGGATTCAAGAGATATGCCATGCTTTCTACACCTCATGAGAACCTACTCCAAATGCTCGAAGTGATCCCTTCCTCTTTGAAAATACCATCAAGTCATCAAGATAGATGATGATGTAATGTTTTAGATATTTGAATGCTAAGTCCATTCTCTCTGGAATGTTTCCCCAACATTGATCAGACCAAAAGGCATTTTGTATGCAAAGGTGCCCCATGGAGTAGTGAAGGTTGTCTTAGTCCTCTATCCTCTTTTGCCACTTCAATCTGATTGTATCCGAGAAACCATCAAAATGAAAGCATCTCGATCGGTGACTTACTTGTAGAATGTGGTCCATGATTGGGAGTGGGTAATTTTCCTTAAGGGAAGCTCTGGTTCAAATTGTGGAAGTCCACACAAATTCTTATCTCTTCATTCTTCTTCCGCATAGGGAAAATATTTTCTACCCATGTGGAGTGGTGGATAGGGAAGATTATTCTTGCATTCAACATCTTCAAAACCTCCTCTTTGATGGTGTCAACAATTTTTTGGATTATACATGGCCTTTTGATTTTTCCTAAAAGGTTTGGAATTTGGATTCAAAGGGATTGAGTGATGCATTTCCTTTGGTTGGAAGGACTTAAGCTCATCGTAAGAATAAGCCAAAACATCATAATAATTTTTCAACAAAGAAACAAACCTTCTCTTTTCCTTAGGAAACAACACTTTCCGATATTGACCATCCTCGGCTACTCTGTGGTGCCAATATTTTCCTTCTCAAAATCATTTGGGCACTTTGAAGACTGATTTTCTTTCTCTTGGATGAATCTATCATGCTTATCAAACAAGTCTTCAGAGAGACAAGACCTTTTGGGATTTTATTTCCTTTAAGCTTGATTACACCCTCTTCATCAATTCCTTTAATTCCTTCTTTTCTTCCTCAGGAACTGAATCCTTGTGTGGGTTTTCACTTCCCTCAAAGAAGAGGTTGTTGAAATTATCTCTTTGTTCTAAGAAGGCCAAGAGAGTTGGTTGTCATCATTGAAAACTTTAAGTGGTTCACATTATCAGGCATGTTGGGCTGAAAACCATCTCTATGGTCACTTTATCTTTGCCAAAGGAAGGATGGGGTGTCACTAGGGAAGTTGACACTGCAAGGAATTGGAATTTTCATTTTGTTCTCATGGAACAGACTCAATGGAGAATGCATCGAAAGATTCAATGTAGTCCCATACTCTATTTCTATAATGTTGAGTCTTGGATTCTTCACTTAGTATTGCTTCCGAACTTACTTTACTATCACCTCCACATCACCTTGGCATCTCAACTTCTTGATCCCCATATCTTCTGCTATGCTCATACCTAAGAGAAGGGCTTCATACTCTATGCCATGTTATTTGTGTTATCAAATTGCAACTTGTAGGTGAAATGGGTACAATTCTCTAGGAAGGAGAAAAAACACCACACTACTCTTGACCCACGCTTTGGAATGACTACCATTGAACTCCATTATCCATATTTGATCTTCTTCCTCTCCATAAGAAGTGGAAAATTCTCATCTTTCTCTGATGTGAGGAAATAGTTGCCTAGCCCACTGTCTTGAAATAGGATGTTAGCCCTTGGATCATTAGATTTTTGTATTATGTACTTCATCTTCCTTACTTGTAATAATTTCTTCATCTCTCCTTTTTACTGGGATGGTTACAGATGACCAATCCATTTTGATTTCTCCACCCAAATCTATAAAATCTTTAGCTCAGTAGCATCCCAAAAGATGTTGGAATGTCTGCTACCAAGATAGTAAGGAACACCTTCTTCTTCTGGAAAATCAGCTAGTGCCACATGTGCATCCTTGATTCTTCCCACCAATGACACTTGTTTGGATTCCATTGAATAACAAGATCCACTTTCTTGGGTCAAGGTGAGGCCTAGAGAATTTGTAACTTTGATTGGCATTACATTATCAGAGGCTCTAGAATCTATGATGCAATTATTGAGTTGGAAGCCTTTAATGAGAAGTGACAGGTAAAAAGGTTCAACTTTGTTGGTTTTGGAGGCACTGAGGGCTAGCATGTTTTGTGAAGGTGGTGTGGATGGTGTGGGAAGTAGGCCTTTAGAATTTGAGTTTGATTACTATAGAACTACCACCACGAGACTACATCAACAAACCTATCAAATTGGGTAGGGTGTGTTTGTAAATATTCTAGCTCTGTGATCTGGAATTTGGTTTTACTTGCATGTTCCACATAATCAAATGGGGTCATGGTGGGTGAGGTTGAGGTTCCAAGGGGATGACATAAATATTTACATGGTGAGGTTTTGCTACTTTGGGAGTTGGATTTTATTTCACAGGTGTGGTACTTGGCTTGGAAGAAGATGGGGATGTGGGTTTTGTGGTACTTTAGATGATTTTATAGGAGTATCATTTGAAGAAGAATTATTTTTAGAAACTTTAGAACTAGGGAAGGACTAGAAGACTTACTTGGTGTGGCAATGTGATTCTTGCTAACCTAGTGGGTTTGGTTTTTCTCTTTAGCTGACTCCATTGAAGGAAGGAAACAATGGTGATCCTCTCTATTGATGATTTTTATTTTGTGGAACTTTGAGGAGGATCTTCTTTCTTTTTTTTTTCTTTTTTCACCATGGCATGTTGAGATGAGGCTCCTTTCTTGGGATTGTGCATGAGTGAAAACTACACATGAGAAGCTTGAGCTTCTTCATCATCATCATCTTCATCTCCTTCAACATACTCAATTAGGCCATTGTGTGTATCACCATCAACTTCCTTGACTTTGAGATAGTTATCATCATCACCTACATCTTCCTCTTTAGGTTCTTCTATCTATCTTCACTTCTTCTTCTAGTTCATTAGTGTCATAAGTACATTAACTGGTGGTGCTTGAGAGAGTGATCGGTGAGGAGGTGGGGTAATCCTTGGTCTATTTAGGAGGATTTGGATTCCTGGAGCATTTCACATTGTGATTTGAGATATTGTTTCTTCATGGTAAACCAAGTCATTGGCCATTTTTTAAATCATGGGTCATCATGGTGATGAGTTTGAACTGACCTTTTTTTTTCCATTAGGACCTTTCACTTTTCTAGACAAGATCAAATCATCTTTAGTCTCGATCACAAAGTCTTGTGCTTCCTTCAAATCCTGGGTTGGGCTCTTTTGAGGAAGAAACCAACCTCCATGGTAAGGCATTGATGAAGAATCTTTCAAATTATTTTTAGGAGGCATGACATCTTTAGGATTCTTCCTGATTATCTATTATATTTGGTGATAAAGTCTCTCATTGATTTAGAAGTTTCTTTCTTCATTTGTACCAAATTATACCAAGAGATCTTGGTAGTCCTTATGTAGATTTGAACCTATGTTCAAATATGCTTCTTATATCTTCCCAACAAGTGATAGACCTGGGGGCAACATGTAGAACCATTTGAAAACTTTTTTAAGTGATTCCACAAAGAGCCAGATAGATACATCCTCATGTTCTATGTCCAATTACACCACAAGTGGTGATGAATGCTGCTACATGCTCCTCGGGAAGTTGAGAACCATCTCCTCTAAATTTTGGGAAGTTTTTTCTTGAGCCTTTTGGTAGCTCATGGAGTGGTTGAGGAAGAGAAAGTGGGCGTGTTTCCACCCCATGGTACATTTGTCTGCATTCTTCATGATCATGATCCACCATTTCATTCTGATTCTATCTTCTAACCTTTCTAAGGCTGTGGCTTCAACTTAGCTGTTGCTCTTGCATCTGCTTTGACTTGAGCTCTTTCAATCTCTTCAATTTGAGCTCTTATTTCTTCTTCAACTCTCTTCTTCTCTTCTTCTTCTTTTGGTCTGAAACGTCGGTGAAATATTTGATGTTATCATTGATGTATGGAAACTCAACATCCAATGGATTGACAATACTTGGACTCCTAATGGGACCAGTTGTTTGATGAAGGGGAGACCTTGGATTTTGAGAAACTCTTGTCTTCTTTGTAGTTCTTCAAAGATAGGATCGATTTTTCCTCCTTTCCTTTGTTGTGAGTGTACCTTCTATCCTCCAGCTTGAAAATTAAGAAATTATTTTAAGCTCTTCTTTGAGGTGCTTGAACTTTTCTTTGTCTCTCTAATTCAACAACATGTTCTTCTTCAAGATCAAGTACTCTCATGGTGATGAAGTACTGTGTGACACTTTTTTGTCTATTATGCCAAATAGCCTCTCTCAAATCTGAAGTAATATCTTCTTGAATGTGAAATAACAATTTAGGTCTTTCAACAAGAGGATTACCATAATGGCCATGGTGTGAGACATAGGCTCTTATGACTTTGAAATTCTTCAATTTTATTTTTATTTTTGATTTTTTTGTATTTTTATGGTCATATGTTGGGTGCAGATTGTTGCCAAGTTTGCCCCATGGTGGGCGCAAAAAATTTGGTGAGAAAATTTTTGGGGGAAAAATTTGTGGATTTCTAGCCAACACTCTGGGAATCTAGGTCCCTCTACTTGGGTGGTGTAGCTCCACTTTATTGTGAATGAACAAAATAAAAAAATGTGGTTGGCCAAGAGGTTGGGGATCCAATAGGTACACTCCACTGTACCCGTGGAAAATGCTTACAAGGAATTGTAAGGGAAGAATTTTCTAAAGTGTGGGGAAAGGGGAGTGAGAAGTTAGACAAGGAAAATTAACCCTACAAGTAGAAAATCAGATTCTTGTAAGAGCCAATTAGACAATTCTCATTCACAATTGATTAGAAAGAAACAACAAGATTATTATGCCAATGGCCAGAGGAAACCATGCACACAAAGTTGCACACATTCATGAGCCATGAAAAGAAACAATCCCTTTCTTTATTGCCATTTTTATCAAGTTGTACAATGTAGGAAATGGAGGAAAAAGTAGTTAAGGAAATAGGAAGAAAATGCTATCTCTTGTTTTGCTCAAAAAATATCTCTCTCTTGAGTACAAAATTGACAACCCTTAAGAATGAGGGTGTCATTACATTATATAGGATCAGAAATGACCTTTCATCTACCCCCACATGACCTTTCATTTGCCCCATTCATCTCGTGACTTTTCATCTTCCTAGGACTTAGGAAATTAAGTTCCCTTTTTATAAAACAAAGGGACTTTTACAATTCAACCTTATAAAGTCACTTTAATGAATAAGACAAAATATCATGATTACATATAATGAAGAATTAGAAAAGGGGAGAAGAAAAAGGTGAGAAGAAAAAGAAGGAGAAGAGAGAGAAAACTATTTAGAAGATGATCCTATGCAGCTGATGGAATTTCTTGAAGTAATGCTGATGGAATTTCCATGCCCTTGAATGCCTTGATGAATCTTACTACTTCAAAGTATCACTTTATGTTCCTGAGGGATCTGGAAAAAGCTGAGTGATTTGATGCAATTCTCCATGAGGGAGTTGATGTTCTTACATTCTGAGTACCAAGTCAGATAGTTCTAGTGATGGAGATGATCGCACATATCTCTGACAGAGATTCCAAGGTATTTTTTGTGAATGAGAATGGATCTTCGGCCTTTGTCTTGACTCGGTTCTCAAATGCTTTCAACAAGTCATCTTTTGAAGTATCTCGGGTTCAGACATCTTCACATATCTTTTGGTACCCCAAACTTCTTAATTTGAGCATATTTCTCATCTTATCAACATCTCTTCATATGATTCCATCTCATCTATCTTCATGATTGATGATTCATATCTCAAACAACACATGGGCCCAAATTGAGACAAATATTCTTCCGCAGATGAGAAGACACCTTTTTAGACCAAGAGGATGAATTTACCTTTCCCATCTCCATTACCAATGGGTATACTTGGTCCTAATTGATCTTTTTCTACCTCTTTCATCTCTTTAGTTTGAGCACTTTTCATTTTCATGTCCATACTGTTCAAAGTTATCATCTCTAGAAGTAATGTTCTTCCTTTCTCAAGAATCATGTCCACCCATTTTCATTTTCCATTCCTCGCATGGTGAAGGCAACCTAAGTCTTCTTGATGGAATTAGGATCAATGCTACTAATTGGAGTGACCTCTTTGCAGGAAGAACATTGGCAGAACCTAGGATCAAGAAGTACTTGGACATAGGAAGTGAGAGTACGGATGTGATCATCTACTTGATCTAATTTTCCTTGTACTCTTTGATCCTCATGACTAGATGAGTGGAATATTATTGATATAGGTGTAAGTCACCCTCATATGTCATCTAGTCCCAAGGAAATGGTGCTCATCATAGTCAACTGGAGTCATCTCTTCAATAGGATTAACTACCTTTGGACTTGACTAACTCCACATACTGATTACCTGAGACACCACTGTAGAATCTGGAAGCCGCCTGAGCCAATTTTCCTTTTTTGATTTGACCATTGAAGCAATGGCTGAGAGGTCAAGGAACAATTACTTGATGAAATGTGTGATTTCCCATTGTGATTTTCTCCTGCATCCAAGGGAAGATATCATCCGACTTTGGCTTAGTAGTAGGCATGATTGCAACTTCTTGTTCTTCTTGAGAAGGTGGTTCTATATAGGTGAAGCCGATGATGCAGCGAGGGAATGGGAAATCTATAGTTTGCTGTGAAGGTGGAGAGGTTTTAGCTAGATCAATATCTCCTTGTTTAAGGTCCACTATAGGTATCTCTTCCATTCTTACTCTCTTTCAACCTCCTGTATCGAGTGGGCTCAGGTTCTTCTACTTCTCTCTTCGAACTCTCTCCTAAGTGGGCTGAGCTTGCAGGATGATCTTTAGTCTTGGAGATGAGTGGTATGATGTTTTCCTCTGGATGGATGGAAATATTCCCGAGGCAAGGAGCTCAGCTCTCTCTTCTTCTTGAACCATTATTTTGATCTCTTGATGATGACCTTTGTGCATTCTTTGATATCACTAGTTTCATGCACATTCCACTACACTAGAGGAAGGGGAAGCCTTGACCACAGGATACTCAAGGTCAAACATTTCAGAACCATCTTTCAGGAACACCATCTTCATACCACTTGAACCTGAATTTCTTCATCTGTTCCACAATCATCCTCATATTATCACATTTTCACGGACCTCATACTGTTGATGTAATTACCCAGAAGTCCTCAATCTGTGGCACATGATGCAAGAGTAGGGAAGTGGAAGGATTTTGGATTCTCCTGAGGTCAAAGTCTTCTCTAGTGATATATGAATGCATATTGATGGGTGTAAGGGAAGCTTCAACATTGGTGACATCGTGATGACTCTTACATGTGAAAATACCCAGAGAGAGGGGGAAGGAAACTTGCTTCTTTTTCCATCTCTTGAGCTTTCCATTCACATGTACCAATTTTCTGCATAACTCCATCAACACCATTTTATCACTCGGATAATGAGGAAACCTTCAAGTGTTGGGCGTGATTGAAATCCAACTACCCTGAGATAGGAGAATGTGGAGAATTGGATGAAGCTTGACTGTTATTTTTGACCAAAGTGGTGGCTTGAGATGACAATCTCAAGTGTTGGCTCCCTTCTAGTAGCTTGACCACACACATTGTGAATGTGTTGTTCACTCTGGCGTAATGTTGATTGCTTTCCTTCAAGGCCAATTTTGGATATCTCTCAAATGCTGGAGCTCTCTGGGGAATTCAAGTGTGGGATTAGGCCTTGAATGATCTCATGCTTGCAAGGGCATACAAAGATATGAGGTCATGAAAACCTCTTGGAAGCATAAACTTGAAGCAACTGAAAATACAAGCCATCACTAATAAGTTGCCCCCAATCAATCATTTTTCTTCCCTTAATGATTGTGGTGATGAATAGTGCCATCCAATCATGAAATTCCTTGTTGTTTTCTTTCCCATGACTGAATCAAGGGGATGATCATATCGAGAGAAGGTGTTGTGAAATTCACTATGAGAAATAACTTTCGGGATGTGATTGGGTTTCCTCATGTTCTTTAGCCAAGAGCCGAGGGTGAGACCCTGGAGGTATGAATCCTTCTTAAACCATTATGAGGTTGTGAACTCCTTTGTGATTATGACCATCTCATTCTTGATTGGGATCTGTAAACTCTGCGATATGGCTCTTGGATTGAGCACCACCATGATTGAGTTGTCATCCACCCTGATTATTCTTATGTTTGGTTCATAGTGTTGGGAACATGCCAACACTAGATCTATGTTTTGGAGGGACTAAGGATGGCTGCTAGCTGCATACAAACCACTGGAGAAATCTTCCTTCTCTTCTATTGGTTCCCTCGGCCCACCAAACATTTTGTACTTGAGTTCCTCCAGGTCCATGTGCATGACATTGCTATCGCCCACACTCAGGTACTCTGACGTGAGAGATGAGATGGGCTCAGGGCCAGTGAACTTGATCTTCATGGTGACAAAAGGCATCAATATAGGTCATTATGAAAGTGATAACAAGTTTCTACAACCGAGACCAAAAAATGCTATTTTTAGAAATAAGGACCCAGGATTTGTTATTTCGGGCAAAGTTATTTTTTGGTCTGTTGTCTTCACTGAAATGTTTCCTTCACATTCAAAATCTTCCTCAAAATTTTTAGGGTCATATTGAAGAAATTTCCATTTTTGGAAAGTATCTTTTTTTATTTTTAATTTTTGTGCTTTTTCACCCGCGTGCCCTTGTTTTTTGTTCTATATGGTTTTTAATGCCTATTTTTGGAGGAGTTTTCATTTCTAGAAAATTACTAAAAATGGTAAGTGTGAACTAGTGGAACTTGATATTTTTAGAATATAAAATTAAGGTGTTGGATTGAAAATATAATTACAGATTGTTTTTGGGTTTTCTCTTCGGATGATCTATTCATATTTTCAGGTCAATCTGTCACATGGTTTGATGACAATTGAGGAAAAAGTGTTCTAGGGATGAAATATTTGAAAGATTGGTGTAAAAAATATAGAACACATTTTTTATTTTTGTTATTTTATTCTCCAAGCTTCTTGAGTGAGGAATTTTTGTTCAAAATTTCACTGAGATCGGGCATATGGTTTAGGAGATATGTGTGTTTTCTTGTTTCCGTGCCCTAGGGTTTCTAACAGCTCTTGTCCATGGAGTTGCCTAAAAAAATTTCTATTTCTTTGCTGCAAAAAGGTGGAGAAATGATAAAATGGTGGAGAATTTGATTAAGAAGGTGTGGCAGTAGTTGCAATGGAGGTTTGAAGGAAGATTCTAGTAGAGAAAGAAAATAGAGCGTCCATGAAGGAAGAAGTTGGTGACAACACGACAGTTAAATAGTTTGCACAACTTTCATGGTTTGGAATGGTACCTAATTTATTACACCTATTGCATGAAATATTTGGTGCAATTTGTGCAAAAAAATTCACCCTAAACTTGTTGTGCCCTTGACATGGAGCGTTGATTGGCTATTGGGTTTGAGCATGGGGTTTAGAAAAAACACCTTTTTGGTCTATTGGGATCACCTGCTAAACTAGGGGCTTAGGAGGATGGGAAAACATTTTAATGCACCTCTTACACCAAGTTTTGGTGAACTTGGTGCAACAATGTGTGCCTTATGTTGATTGGTCCATATGGTGGAGCATGGTTGGTCGGAACGGGGGAGGAAATGAAGCCTGGGGGCTTATTTTGTGAAGAGGAGCTGAAACTTGGTCATCTGGAGGGTCGAGGTTCAAATGAGGTAGGGTACCAATTTATTGCATCTCTTACACCAAATAATTTTGTTCTTGGTGCAAAAAAGTGTGCCACTCTCCCATAGGTTGGATTTCCAACCCAAAAATGTCTAACTGTTGGAGTCTGTGCATTGGGGAGCGACTTGTCGAGACTATAAATTGAGTTCCTAGAGGATTTTTTGATGAAATTTTATATGATCTTGACTGAAAATGGTCTTCTGAATTCAATAGTAATAATTTGAGACCTTGAATCCACCATTCATCCCCTAAAATTTTGAATTTTTATTCTAGCTCCGAGGTTGTGCATGAGAAAAACTAGATGGGAACATAGTGTGCCAAGGTGTTGGGAAGAATATTATTCAACCATAATATATAGATTTGAATTAAATTTACAACAATATCTCTTTTTATTCTTAACTTCTTCCGAGCTCCCAAAATCACTTCCCAAAGCTCAACAACATTTTTGTCCCTATGCACTGCTTAGGCCTCCAAGACTCACTCTTGCTTGAACTTGCTCACAAACTTGTGAAACTTTCCAAAAACTTCCAAAAATGATTGAACAATGTAGTAAAATATCTGATATGCCTCCTTGATGAATTTAGGCCTTTCATTCTACTCTGGGGTGTGCCATCTCAGAGAAGATAAGAAAGTGGTCTTTCCCAAGCTTGCCAAAAATTCATTTTTGATGGATCTTTCCTAGGAAGCGCTTGAAAATACTGGGTACCCATAAATCACCTACAGAACACTAAATTGAGGATTAGGGTGATATGAAGGAGGGCTTTGGGTGACCTCTGGGTAAAATTTTTAAATAGGGTATAGTTGTCATGCTTTAAAATTGAGAATTTTCCTATTGCACATTCATATGAAAACACTTACTTAGGAATCATATTAATAATAGTATGTGATCAAGACTAGATAGATACCCAAATTGTGTGATTTTGTGTCTACATTTTCCCCACTTTATGTTGTTGAGAAAATTCTTGATAACATAAAGTAGATAAGAGATGCATACCTGATAACCATGTAGATCGATGGCGAAAAACGTGCCGAGAGACAAGAAAAAATGTGGAGTGATAAAAATGTGAAGTGTGGATGCTAAAGAAGAGGAAGTCTAAAAAGTGAAAAATGAAGATGATGACCCTATGGAAAAGGTGTATGTGTCGATATTGTGTTTTACCTATTGTCAATGTCAATTTTTGTTGATGTGTTGATTACATTTGATGTTGTTGATGATGTGACTACCACTTCCCATAAGCACAGATGTGCAAAAGAGAATAACAAACAAGTAGTCAAATATGCATGTAAATTATCAAAATGTGTCAAAATTATATAATAAAACATGTAAAATGTGAAAAAGGAACATGTGCACCTGATCCGTGATGAGTAAAATAGTGTAGAAAGGATCCACCAGATAATGTAGAAGAACACATTTTTCGGGCCATCTCACGCCAAGCTGCTACATGTTGATCTGCGATTTTTTTGGGCGATATCATGCCAAGACATGGAAGAAGTGTAGGGAGAAAAGTATGGCATCATTCTACATATATTTTACCACTTCCCTAAGTATGAACACCACTTTAGATGGTGTGTAAAAATATCATATGTTTTAAATAGTTTTGATCCAACACGAAAGAAGAAAATGTTATGTAGTGCATGCATGTTGAGTGCTAAGGATTGTTTTCCATATAAATTCATTGGTTGAAGTGTTGTAGACCATTCTGAAGTGAATTTTTTTGTGTAACCTCCCCTTGGTCATAGGAATCCAGGAAGGGTTAGGGGTGCCCAGTCTTTCTTGCTTGTCATAGTCTGCGTGCTAGTGATTGTGCTATGATAAGGACCCAAGTCGAGGATCTCATTTGTTGTTGTGATTGATGATTGTGATAACATTGTACTAAATTGTGTTGTGTGGTGACTATGAAATAATATATGGGGTGACTAATTCACCAAAATTATTTCCCCCTCGTTTGGGGTGCATGCAACATCACTCGGGAGTATGCAGCCCAAAGGAAGATTGACCCTTTGTGCTAAAATTGATGCCCTATAGGGGGAGGGAATGTGCTTTGTAAAACCAAGGCACACACACACACACACACACACACATATATATATATATATATATATATACATATAATGGATAGGAAACAAGTGTTAGTACAAGCAAGCTAAACACACATGTAAAGGAGATTATGTAAGATAAGCACACAAAAATATAGTGTAAACACATAGTAAGATAAATTAGACCGCGAATAGTGGGTTTCAAACATAGGACATCACTCACGATGTCACAAGATGAATGAGGCGGAAATGGTCACAAGCATATAGACAATCGAGAACAAGAAAGAAATATGGAAAATCCACGTAAACAAGCAATGATAGAAAATATCAAGCAATATAGCACACAACCATGGAAGAAAATAAGCCTATAAACAAATACGCACATGAAGCACTCATTAACATGTTAGAAAAGATTAGAAAAAGGTATGTCAAAACATGTATAATTGCATAATAGTGTGATATGATAAATGAAATAATAACACTTGTAGTGTATGAAAGTAGATTCCCCATGAGACGTTGTGGACTGGTAATAGGTCGCATCAAGCATATGTGTTGCGTGTATCGATGTGTAGAATATATGATCACAACTAGAAGGAATGTGAATGCACATATGTACACAGAAAAATAATGAGATACCAAATCTATCTAGCATGTGTAAAAATTGTACATGTAAAGAGTAAATGCAAGAAAGGCTAAGTACAACCAAGATATGCGGTATGTTATGGATGAGACGGAATCGAATGCAGTATGAGTGTGATAGGATCCATGTTCACCCCGAGTGAATGTGGATGAGTATGCATGTGATTAGGATCATTTATATATGCCACCTCAATAGTCAAGAGTGAACCATAGTTTAAGAGTGTGTCATCGGGAAATGGTTTGAATGTGTGCGCTAGATATATGTGATCGATAAAGCATAGAGCGTATAGAGTGTGTGAGTGAGTGTGGTGAGGATAATTTTAGATTAAGAACCTCAATAGTTGAGTATGAACTATGGAACTGGAGTGTTTCAGCAGGAAGTGTGTTATGATGATTGTGTGCGAGGAAGATGTGTCGTGAATGTGCCGAGTGTGAAATGTGTAGTGTGTATGATGTGAGGTTCATGAATGTAGTGATCCCTCAATAGTCAAGTGTGAACCATAGCATAAGAGTATGTCATCAAGAAATGATGATACATGTGTATCAAGTGGTATGTATTAATTCTTAGGAGATATTAGACATTAAGCATAGAGCATCAAGTGCATCGGATGATAGTGACATTTGATAAAAATGCAAGGGGGAAGCTATGGTGCCCCCAAGTATGTAAGTGATGGATATCTAGTCAATGATGTTGAGAGGATCATAGTAAGGATTAGTTTATTTGAAAAAAGTAATTGGATGCTTAAGTGGTGATGTCTTAGGAACTTCTAGTGGTGGAAGTAAAAATGGTACATTGGAGTTTGTTTTCCTTGCATAACGAGTAGTTCCTTGTTTGGTAATGCCGTAGAAGATTTGAGAGGAGGAGATGTTGGTTTTTTTGTTTGAATTGGTAATGTTGTAGATGATTCAAGTAGGAGGAAGTAATGAAAAATGAACCTTGAGAGGTGGTTTCTTAGTCATAGTGGGTTGAATAGGTGGCACTTGACTGGATGAAGAAGACATATTAGAAGTGATGTCATGATGTTCATGAGACATAGAAGGAGAATATTTAAGAGCCCATTTAGATGTGATATTTGTAGATGGGAATGCAATAGAATATTGTGCAGTGAATGAGATAAATCCTTAATGCTTAATATTATTGATTCTTCATTGTAAAGCATAACATTCATTTTCATTATGTCCATTGATTTGATGATAAGTGCAAAATGGGATACCATGATATTTGATCAGCCGATAAGGAGGATAACAATGAGTAGTTGGAAAACTGATCAATTGATGACTAAGGAGCTTGGTAAGAATATCATGTTTCTTAACATTGTAATCAAACATGAGAGGCCCTGATAATGGCAAGAATTGAGGCTCACTGATATGAGCACATGTAGAAGAAATAGAATGAAGATGAAAAGGAGAACTAACATGAGCTTGAGAAGCATCCTTAAGATTTTAGAGATATAATCATGGATTCCATATCTAGAAATTTATCTTGAAATAAATAATGAAGATCTTGAATAGATTTGCAAATATATTGATTAGAATTAGAACAAAAAGAGTAATAAAAAATATGATCGAAGATAGCACTAATTTGAGCGGGTGGCGTATGTCTAGGAAGTTACATGGTGTTTAGAGATTTTTAAGAACCTCTTTGCAAGGTGTATGTAATTGAACTAATTCAGATAAAGATATTTTAGGAACCTTAGGAGCCATGATAGAAAAGATAATGTGCGAAAGAAGGATTTGAATGACCAATCACAAGTGGGGTTCACCAAATGATTAAGCAAATATAGAATTTATAGATGCCTAAATCTAATTGCAATGTAGCAATAAATGAATAAGAAATGAAATACATAAATGACCCAAATAAATAAGAAATTAATATTTAAAACCCTAAGTGAAAATGAGAAGGAAGAAGGAATTAGTTGATTCATAATTAATTATGGACTATGTCAAAGTGCCAAAATGATGAACAAAGAAGGAAGAGTGTTATAATGAGCCTTGGATTAATGAAGAGATGCTAGAATAGGCTAGAATGGGGCATCTGTGGATGGTTAAAGGTGCTTGGGGCACCGTAGACCTATTTTATGCACTGTGACTACTCATGACCTCATAAAACCATATTCACAGAGCTGCAAGATGTTCATTGTCCTTTGCTTCTTGTCACTAGTATATCACACCAAGTCCACAGATGTCACTAGTAACACGTAATAAAGAAATGAACTGCAAAACCCTCAAAAGGGCATCAAATCCCAAAAAAAAATAATGCAAATGAGGGTTCCAACTATCCTCAACTGTCAAACAAGTGATATTATGACTAAGCACTGCATTACATTTCAAACCTAATATAGTTCTAGCTATGTGTGCAGAATCGTGCCCTAGGTGGCTCTTGTGCATGTTGCACTTGATAACGAGCAATAACTAGATATATAAGATGTAAGTAGATGTGTACATGGAATAAAATGAACTTCTACTCCTATGAAGTGTATGAAGAAGAATGCAGTCCCTTGTCCCTTGAATGGATGTTAGAATGGATGCTTGAATTCTCTTGAATAACCTTTGGATGCAACCTTAGGTGGTGATAGATAATGCCTAGTACTTGGTCCTTTATTACAATCACATAACTTCATATTTATATGATTCTCTTGCTTGAATTTCATAATTAACCCCGAAAAGGCCGACTACTAAAAAGATAAGATGCCCAAATGGCTAGAAAGGACCCAAAATATGTGAGTAAAATACAAAGAGGTTGGGGGAACCTAGAGGGGATGGGGGCACTGAACCGGTGTCTAGACCGAGAGAAATTGAAGGATTGGAGGTCAGACTAGGAAAGAAGGTGTGTAAGACCAAAAGTAGAAACAAAAAGCAAGCAAATATGGCCAAATACATGGGTTAATTAGTACTTTTCTTACTTAGGAATCATATGAATAATAGTATGTGATCAGGACTAGATAGATACCCAAAGTGTGTGATTTTGTGTCTACACACACACTATAAACATTTGAAGGCTTTACAGAGGATTCCACCAACTCTATAATGATTAAAAGGTGCCTAATATTATTAATACCAAGTTTTTAAGTGATATTATTAAGCTATTGTGTCTTTTTTTGGTTCAAAGTTTGTGTAAATTGTCTCCTAGGAACTCGTTTTGATCAATAGTGGTGACATGTACCATTTATATTTTATACCTTTCCGGGGATGTTAGAACTCTAGAACAATTTAAAATAACAAAAAATTATTATTACCAAAATTGAAGTGATTTTAATATGGTAAGTTCTCCATTTTCTTGTTCAAATTCAGTATAAAATTATCTTCTAAGAACAAGTTGTGGTCAATAGTGATTTGTCATGTACCATTTGCATTTGAAGCCTTCTGAGTATTCCACCAACTCTATAATGATATAAAGATAAAAAAATGTTATTAATACCAAGTTTGGAAGTGATTGGATTACATTAAGTACTCCATTTTCTTGTTCAAATTCGGGCTGCTGTCTCCTAGGAACCAATTTTGGTCAATAGCGAATGTCATGCAACTTGAGTCAAGTATAAATGCTAAGCATGTATTATGGGAGGATTTCCAAGGTAAAAAATTTTTACAAGATATTTTCTTGAGTACACAATCATATCAAGTATGATAACCAATAAAATGTGAACTAATGAGTCTGTTTGGTATCATAAATCCAGTGTTAAAGGCATCTCATTCAGATCTAGAGTTTAAAGATCGATTCAAAGAATGATAGATCATATCAATTAAGATCCAAAATGCACTCGATACTCATTTTATACACTTCATCTCTCCTTAAATTTACACCGACACTCCTCAAATGGACTCCGACACTGTAGGTAGACTTCAACACTCTTTTACTATACTCCAAGGAAAATTCCAGGACATTGGTGCTCTTTTTCTAGCACTAGTGCTCTGTATCTAGACTATAGTGCTTGACTAATGGTATCTAATGCTCTATAATAAGTTTCAGAGATGAATAAATCAGTTCCAAATCTGTTGGAACTTATCTAAATAAAAATAAAAGTTCCAAAATGGTGTTTAAGGTGGTTCAACCATGGTTTACGAAGGTTAAAAGTGTTGATTATAGAATGGATTGAGTATAAATCTTAAGCATGTATTATGATAGGAATGACAAGGAGTTTACAATATATTTTCTTAAGTGTAAAATCATATCAAGTATGATCTCCAACAAAATGTTAACCAAAAGTCTTATTGATAGCATCAATCCAATTTCAAAGGCCTCCCATTTAGATCTAGAGTTTAAAGATTAGATTCAAAGCATGACTTATTATATCAGTTAAGAGCCAAAATACACTCCATCACTTCTCTAATGTACTCTAGAACTCCTCAAATAAACTATGGTAATCCTCTAATGCAATTTGATGCTATTTGTGAAGGCTATGGAGATCTTTTGCTAGACTTCGGTGCTCTTTTTAAATCTTTAAGTATCTTTTATTAGACTCAAGCACTCTATAGCTAGACTCTAGTTCTCTATAACAAGTCTCGACTAACTCAAAATTTAAAGCAACTGAAACTTATCTAGAATGACCTAGGTGTCCATCTCTTTCTCACCACCTTTATCTTCGTTCGTTGTCTTCTTTGGGGTAAAGTTTCTTGTGCTAGTCCCACCTTCTGCACCCTTATCTTCTTTGATGACATAAGTATCATCAGTATATTTCTCCTTATGCACCTCATTATTCTCCAGTGTTTCATCCTTAGGTGGACTTTTACTCTTTGCCCCCTCTATCGTGCTAGACTGTTTATTTTCCTCTACATTCTTCTTTTCCAACTACTCAGCCCATTTGCACTCGAGCCCTTCTAATTTTTTTTATCTTTTTATTTTTCACTAAACATCTCTTCAATAGAAACCACCGCACCCCACCGTGCTTGACCTTGTTATTTTATGTCTCATCCTTGGGTGAATGAGAAGTACCTACGCCATCACCACTCTTCCTTCTTTGTAATACATTTTCTTCATACGTAAGTGATCAAGCCCACCTTCCTCTTCTTATTCTCCCTCAGAAGTACCTTTGCGCGTTCTCTTCAATGGTGGTACAATAGTTCTCCTAGGTTGTGGAAGATAATTATCAGTAACTTCCATTTCTGCCCCTCCTTGTGTTTTCATCCTCAAGATGACAAAATATATGCATATCATCCCCTTTATTGTAACATTCAAATGGGGGTGTAGTTCCAAAGTATCTAGCTCTAACATCTCCACATATGCAAGCCTGGAGTCATACCTATAGGTCACGTGCAAAATTTGCAAGTCGAGTGCACCTAATCAACATCAAAGGTCAACTTCTGCATGTCCTTAATCCTATTCACCACGCACTTGAAATATCAAGAAGTGAATGTAAAAGACACTTGCACCATGGACCCATCTCCCCATCCTGCATCCTAAAATGTGCAAGACTGTAATGTTGCATCACTACAAAATTAGCACATTCTCTAAAATCTACTGGTAATTCACATAGAATGCAACATTCATTTTCAAATGCTTTGCATGCAACCTATTCTACTACTTGTCTATTCTTTCCTTATATACATTGGAGATCACACCATCACAAATGTAGCCAACGAATTGAATCAGTAAGAGACTTGTTCATTGGTGGGTAAACCCACATGTCCTCATCTAAAACATCAGGAAACCCAATTTCCCATAACACAATAAGGAGGAGGATCGAGCCCCAAGTGATATTTTCTCCCTCTTCATTATGCACCGTGGCCTCCTCTATGATTCTATTCACAATGTATTGTGTGATGTTGTATTGAGTTATGTGTGCCATCCTATGTGTAATATACAAAAATTTCTTGTTTATCTTTGTTCATCTTTTTGAGGCACCCAATTTATAAATCATGAGCCCGGCCGCAACCCTAGTTATAGGTTTGGTAAGTTTATCAATTGTCATGGCCCCTCTCCCTTTTTCATACTGCAACTTAATGGCTAGTTCGTTGATCTTCACATCAAAACATAGGTCTAGTTCCATGTCTTCCCCTATGCTTCTCAATCTTGTGACCCATTCAATTAGTTGGGTTGTGATCTCGCATCCTCTCGGCCTCATAAAGTAAACGTAATCCTCATGTACCCTAGACATGAGCCATTGGAACAAATGTGCGGGATTTGCGAAGAAGGGTAACTAAAACAACTGGATGACCCCTACCTTCTTCAGATTTCTCCTTACTGAATCATCTACCAATACTTTCCCTTCATAATTTTTTTCCCCAAAAGCTCCCACAATATGTCCTCCTTCAATATTTCTTTATGTCATGGAGCCCTATGGTTGTACTCGCTAATCTTACACTTTGTTAGCTCCAACTTCAAATTTTGAACCCTAAATACTCTATGAGGGTATTGTATTTCAAAGGACATATCTTCTAGAGGCTCCTCAACTTCAACCTTAACCCTCTTCATGCGAGTTTTCCCCTTCCGATTTGGATGACGTAGTTCCTATTTTTAGTGCCATTCCTCCCTGCAATTTATGCACTATATACTATCCCTTACATGAGCGCAACAAACCCTAGTTGTTTTACTTCTAAATCAAACCCCCTCTACACGTGCCCTCGTTTGTAATCCAACCTTAGGCTCAAAATTCCTTCTACAAAGGATCCACACACAAACACCTTCATGCATGTTGATCTGTTTTGTTTGTCACTCTTCTTTCTATGTCGCACCAAATCATTCGATAGCTCAATTACTCAATTTCTCTTGAATGTAAGGTAGTAAATAACTCGATTTTACCCCTTTTTATAACTTTTTCATACCCCACCGACTTATTTTTTCAACTTTCCACATGATTTTTCTTTCTTTTTAAGATTTTAAGTTATTATATTAATAAATTACCTCTTATTATTTTTGCTTTATCACTTAACCTCTTTTTGTGTGTTAATCATTGTAACCTTCTAGCGCACCTTACTACTTTCTAAGCCACAAGCCTCCTTACACACACATTCCCGCACCAAATTACATAATCCTCTATGCCATATACCAAGTATTTTATCATATCTTTTCCTACCTCACGTTAGCACTGTGCGTTCTCGTGTGGTCTTTAGTTTGATAAATTTCCTCAAGAGTATACCTTCATCCCAAGACCTGTAGCACCTTCTTCTTCCACACCCATCTTTCAAAGGGCACCCTGAAATGCACCAACCTATATAAATTCTAACACCAATAATTTTCTCTTTTACGTACTTGCATTTGGTTCACCCCATAGTAAAAGTACGTGCAATCCTCTCGCACATGAACTAAATAGATAGTAATCAACTTCCTACACATAAGCACACTTATTAAAACAAAATAAGGAAATAAAATAACAAATCATAGAAACAACTAGAAAGAACCGCATGAAATCGAAATATAATTTAAATGGAAATACTTCCTTATTATAAACACCAAGAAGCCTTATTTATAGTATGGATTTAGCCTAATCCCATTGAAGTAACCAAGTAACATAGTGTCATCTAGTGCCTATAACTGACATGCACCTAATTCAAGTGTCTTGGTTACTACAAAAGGTTCCAACCAATGCACTTTCAATTTCCCTGGGTGGCATGCAAAATTGGAGTCATAGAGAAGTACCATATTGATAATTGTAAAATTCTTGTTCTTAATGTGTGTATCATGCTAGGCCTTTTGTGTTTCCTTCTTAGTCTTCTATATCCAATGTGCAATGGCATGCCAATCATCTAATTACATTAGTATTTCAATGCGCTCCTCCATAGTTTTTTCATCATCTTGTCCACCTACATGTGCAATACACTAGGATGGTAACATGGATTCAACTAGTATCACCATTTACGTGTCAAACACCAACTAAAAAGGTGTGGCCTTATTCAATCTTTTCTAAGTAGTCTGTATGACCAAAGTATAGTTGACACTTTATCATCCCAATATTTTCTTCCAACATCAAATATTTGTGTTAATGTCTATCCCAATATCTTGTTGAAAGCTTCCACAGTTCCATTGGCTTGAGGGTGATAAGGAGTGGTTTTATGGTGTGCCACCATAAAATCTTCTAATAGGATTATTATTGTCTCATTCAAGAAATGATTTCCTCTATCACTTATCAAGCTTAATGGGAAACCATACCTGCTAATAATGTTTTCCCAAAAATCTTGTTGTTGTGGTTGTTGTACAATCCTTTGTAGGTGCTTCCTTTTCCCACCTTGTAAGATAGTCTATACAAGTAATAATATAACATGCACCATTCCTACATGTGCGTGGTGAAATAGGACCTAAAAAATCAATAGCCCACTTCTCAAAATGTTTTTTTCTAGCAATAGGCTACAACAACATCTCATCTCTATGTCTAGGTTTCCCAAGGCATTGAAAATGATCACATGCCTTCACAAAATCCTTAACATCCTTATACAAGGTTTCCCACCAAAGTCTAGCCATAAGTATCTTGCACATGGTAACATCACCTATGTAATGCCCTCCTACTATTCCACCATGAGCCTCCTCCATAATGGCATCATGCTCATGTTCTAGAACATAATGGTGTAAGACTTCATCACAACCCAATTTGTACAAATATCTTCCAATGAAATGATAAGGTGCTGCACATATAGAAAGTTACTTTTTCTCCAAAGTCTTCATTCATTCAGGCACCTGTCCAGTGCAAAAAAATATTGCAATATCCTCCATGTCTCGTGGGCACGTACTTCAACCTAAACAACTCTACATCCAACATCATATCCTCAATGCTATGTATGTCCTTGCCAAAATTAATCCTTGATAAATGATCAGGACTTGAATTGCTTTTTCCTGGTTTCACAACAACTGTGAAATTAAAATCCTGAAACAAAAGTATCCATCTACAAATGCACCCTTGAAAAACAAGATTTTTGACTAAGTACTTGAGCGCCATATGATATGTATAGAAAATAAATAGATTCACCAACAATTATTTGTCGAACTTATGCAACACATATCATAGAAAATTCCTCATGCTCACTAGTTGTGTAATTCTGCTATGCGGGTATCAACTTATTGCTTGAAAAGCAAATAGGATGATCCATGGTTCCTTCTCCTAGTTGCGCTAATACTAAACAAATGTCCATGCCAGAGGCATCAACATGAACATGAAAAGGTTTTTCCCATGAAGGAAAGTGCAAAATAGGCGTGCTAGTAATCCTCTCCTTCAAGGTTTCAAATTCTTGTTTTTTCTCATCACTCCAATAGAACTTCCCTTTAGCCTTCAAAATTCCTTCCAAGGGCACAATTTTTTTGCATATCCTTTGATAAAATTCCTATAGTAGCTGTATGTCCAAAAATCCTCACACCTCACTTTGATTGGTAGGATCTTCTAAGCCCAAGATCACAACTATCTTGGCTAGGTCTACTAACAATCCTTCTTTGCAAATGATGTGCCCAAGTAAAGTTCCAAAGGGTGTAGCAAAGATGAACTTCTTGATTTTGAGAGAGATGATCAACTTCCCTCATGTCTCAAACATAAGCCTTAGATTATTACAACGATCCTTGACTAATCCATACACTGTCTGGTCATCCAAATATACCTACAAGAATTTATGAATAAAATCTTAAAAGGCATGCACAAAAATGCGAGAGAACACTGTTAGAAATTTTTTACATCCAAAGGGCATAGGTGTGTATGAAAAAAATTTCCACTCAGTGGTGAATTTTTTATTCTCTTGGTCTTCTTTCGCGATGTGCACCTGGTGATAACTTGAAAACCCATCTATAAAATAATATATCTTGCACCCAACAGCTCCTTCAAGGATTTATTCTATGAAAGGGGTGGGAAAATGATCTATAACACATGAAACATTGAGTTATCTATAATCCACACATATCCTTATCTTTTCATCCTTATTAATGGTTATAACCATGAGCCTAACCAATTTAGATTCTTCAATAGGCTCAATAATTCCAGATTTGAGCATCTTATCAATTTCCCCTTCACCTTCATGCATAGATTATGATTCATCCTATAGGGCCTCTTCCTAACTGGGTGCACACCTTATTTCAAATTATCTTCATCTCACCTAAGGAATGGTGTACTTCATTTAACTCGTGATATCCCCACGAAAACAAGTTCGGAAGTCATGCAAGAGTTCAATAATCTTTTCTACTTATTTCTCTAACCAATAATCACCAATAATGTCTTCCTTGGGCTCATCCTCAGTACCAATGTTAACCTTCTTTGTCTTCATAGGAGCATGGTATGCATGTGCCTTCTCATTTGCAGTGTCCATCACCTCATGCACATATTTACTGTGGCTAACATCTAAATTTTCAACTTCCTCATCATTAATCATATATACTAGTTTACCATTTTATTTTTATTTCCAAATGTGGCCCATCTCGTACTTATTTTGTTTCTTCAAGATCAAGGTGTGCCTTGAGATCGGGTTCTTTAAATAGTTCCAACATGAATTTTTTTCCTTTGTGCTATCCCACAATGTGATGCACTCCATGATCTCGCAATGCCTCATGAACTAATGCTTAGTAGAAAAATAATCAAAATTTTAAATCATACTTTTAGTCATCTCATGCCTATTTGTGGTTTCCCTTTTTAGTTTTGCATGTATAAACCATGTGTGCACTCAACTATGTAGTGTGGAATAGAAATTATGCACCCATAGAGATGGTGGTAAATCCTTACGGCCCTGTACCCATATCCTCTAAAAAGTAGAGACGTGAGAAGAGGCGAAGACTTCCCATGAGATTTGCATACTTGTGTAGGTACATTACTCCGAGTAAACTGGTGGAAAAGGTAATACTCACTTCTCGCCACTCCAAGAGGCTATCTCTATGTGTTTCCCACTAGTGTTCTATTATCTCATGCAAAGTATAGACCAACTTGTTTCTTCTATCTCCATAATTTGACCATTGAGTCTCCATAATGCACAGAATCTATTAAGCTTCCTTTCACCAAGTATATCTTAGTACTGAGGTGAGCTTAAATGTCTCACCATGTGTGGCCAAATCATTCTGGTGACTTTTCCTTTAACCTCACGTCGAACATCTCATACATTCCATGAGCCTAGTTATCACAAGTAACACTATTTTTGTCCGGCCTACACATCTTCCCAATGAAGAATGCTTCCTTTTGATGGTTTTAGATTTTCTAGATTACACACTTTCGTGCATAAATTTGATTAAGCTCTTCTTCACTCAAAGGCTCAACATAAGGATCCACCTTATTTTTAAACAAAGCTATAATCACGTGCTCCTCATCATTATAAAAATGATGTACCTTTTATTTAAGTGCAGATCTGCATTATTCATATAGCACTAAGGTCACCCAAGTAATGTTGGAAAGTTGTCTACTTCAACAAGCTCCAATACCTCAAAGTCTCCAAAGTAAACTTGGATCCCTAAATGGTAATAGATGCATCCTTTAGTACCCCAATAGGCATAGCCCTATTTTTATTTTCCATATACAAAACATTTGAAGATGGCTGCAATGTTGGTCTACCCATTTGATTCCATGCATCCATAGTCAACACATTCACTTCCACGCTTGTATCTATCAAGATGTTTTGTAGTAATCACCCATTAATTACTTCATCAAGTGTAATCTCCTTGTCAAATTCATGGTTCTAAGATGGTAGATTCATGTGAAGTATCTACCTCTCACACTCACCACCAGCTCGTGGTACCTTTTCACATACTCATTCCCCTAATAAAGGAATGATGTTCTCTTGATGAAATATCCTACATACCTATTTCAAGTCATCTACATCCTTCTACAGGATTTAAACATTCTTTTCTCATTCCCTCTCACACGCATATTCTTTCAAGCACTATATTTCTCCATGAGGGTCCCTAATGACTCCCGTTATTTCCTTGTAGACTTCCTTCTATTGCGAAACATCTTGATATTTAACATGTATTACTTACTCCCATGTGATGAGTGGTTTGGCCTTCAAAGTCTTGCATGTGCATGGAACCTCAATGTGTGTGGTAACCATTACTATTTGGAAAGAAGGATCAAGTGTCTTCTTATTCATCCATTTATTAGCAATGATGTAGTGTACGTTAATCATTCCCATGCCCTTTTCCTTCTTCTAAGTCTTGCACATGTGTTCATCTAGCTATGGATCCTCTAACATGTGCTACTTCCCACACTAAGAGAAAACTTCATTCTAAGGGAAATCACGTTGATAATGATTAGGGGACCCAAAAGTATAACAAGTTCCTTGCGTGAACTTACCTCTACCACCACCGCAATCTTGACCTCTATATCCTCCTCTGAATCTTGTGCCCCTCATTATTTTTTTCTTCTATTCCTTTTGATCCACTCGCCACACTAGTCTGGTGCACACCTATCTCAATGGCTTCATGGATGTGATCAATCAATCTACAGTCAGTTGTGTCATGAGTATGGGACTTACAAATATTACAATACATGGACACCTTCTTTTGAATTGTGCACTGCAAAAGAGGAAAATCCCAAACATCATGATTCAGGTGACACATTTCACAATCTAGTAACAATGTGTGCATCGACTTACGTCAAATAATTTCCTTATTATGTCCCTAAACCTCACAATTTTTGCACCATATGACACCGTGTATCTCATGTGCTGAGTTTGCGTAAAGCTCCTCCAAATAATTCACCTATAGCCCTTTGTTTGATTCATCTTCAACCTCAAACACTTTTGAAATTCAAAACTGCAATGAAGAGGATCATGAATGTTTTGAATTTTTCCAAGAGTTTGAGGTTGAAGATGAATGTGTACATATATTAAAATCCTAATATATCATAAAGGGGGTATTAATATCATATATAAACTAGTAGGATCTATAGAAAGGATAGAAAGATCAATATATTCATGAAAAACTAAAAACTACCCACAAATCGAGATGTCAAACAATCTTAAAATTTGTCATGATTTTGATGCTCAAGATGACCTTGGTTGGCTCCCAAAATTAGTATAATAATTTATTATAATATTAATATAATTTGGAAGAAATGAGGACCCATGGAAGTTATTCTAAGGGCAATATTTCTTTGGCAATCATCCTTGGTGCCTTGAGCTTTTACTTGTAGTTAGAGATGACAATTGTTTTACTTAACTTGCTTACAACTATCCAAGATGATTGAGTTAGGACATGAAACTTTGTATTTATAGTATTTGAGGTATTAATATACTATAGAATCTTGGGGAAGCTTGTGAAATTCTAGGAATCATGATAGTTTCATAACAGTCCTAAAACAATCCACATGACCTAGAAACAAACAAGTCCTATAGTCCATCAAGATTTTGATGATCAAGATGACCTTAAATAGCTTAAAATTTTGGTGCAAGACTTCCTTGGTGTATTAATATAATACAGAAGAGTGGATGATATTTTTAAGTAACTTTAAGGTTGATATTTTCATGACAATCTTCCTTGTCTCCATGTTTGTCACTATAGTGGAGATGATAATATTTGTACTTTTTTTAGTACAAATGCCCAAGATGATTGAATTACAAATGTCCAAGATGATTAAATTAAGGCCTAAAATTTTTTATATAGAATCTTGTGAGTTTTAAGAACCTTAATAAACTTTTAGGAGCTTATAAATTTCTAGGAATCATGATATTTTTACAAAAATCCTAAAAATGCCTTGTTTTCACTTCCAAACTCTCATTGGTCCTAAGTGACCTTACTAATGCGATGAATGCCCTATGGATTCTTGAAAGAAATGGAATCATTTGGATCCAATGTTAAAGTATATATTTCAAAATCCCTATTGAGCTCTATATTTTATTATTAAAGCATCTTAGTCTCCCAAAAATGTCGAGTCCACTAGAAATGCACCAAAGTCTCTTAGAAAAGTTCGAGTCCACTTGAGAAGTATCGAGTCTCTTAGAAAATATTTGGGGTCTCTATCATTACATGGAGGCCAAAGGGAATAATCTTTTTGACTTTATCCTGCTTAGGTTTTTATCCATGACAAAGGAGAAGGGCTCAAAATAACAACATGGAGCAAGATTCTAAAGTCTAAAGTTGTAGACTTTCCTAAGGACCCTTGAGGAGACTAAAATTTAATCTCGAGTTGAAACAACCTACATATATAAATCTACACCAATATTTACACATATTATTTATTATTGTAATTAGAGGGAAACAATAGGAAGTCTACTCAATTTTGTAGGACAACAAGAGGATGGTTACATATTTACACCACTACTTGTATTTTTGGTCATAAAGATGATAACTACTCCTAGTAGTTCTCTCTTGTAATTTTAAGAAAAAATATACCATATACTCCATAATAAATATACTATATTTTTAAGATATAAGTATACCATATTTTTAAGATATAAATATACCATTTACTCCCTAAAAACTTTGTTGTAGTTTTAGGATGAAGGATGTCATTTACTCCTGAATTATTTTATGGAGAAACCCTTGTTTACTATAGTTCTTCCAAAAACTCAAATGTTCATAGCTTGCAAACCACGAGGCCAAATTGCATAAAACATTTCCCATCAATTATATTTTAAAATTCCTTCAATTTTATACAGTTAAGGGATTCATTTTATGTGTTTTGGTTTATTTTTATTCACAAACCCCATTTAAAAACCCATTGTGAAACCAAAACTTGTTTTTCCATTTCCTATCATTTCCAAGGAGAGATCTTTGTGAAAATTAGAGAATCCCTTCTCCTCAGCAATACCTTTAAAAAATAAGTCTCATATGGATTATGTAAGTATTTCTCTCATGGTGATCTAATCAATGTTGCAACTAAAAACCCCATTTAAGCCTCAATCATGCCCAAAAAAACTAAAAATGAATTTTCTTTTTCTGGTCACTTAGTAATCCAAATTGCCTAAAATTTGGAGAAAATGTTCCTCTTAAAATCACATTTCATTTGATCCATATCTTGCATGATGAGGTGGAGTATTTTTGGAGATATGGATGAATGAGTTTTTCATAGTATTCTACCCTCTTCATTGGATTTTGCACTTTCCCATTGATCTTGATGAGAGAATTGTCTCAAAATTGGAGCATCACTTCTTCTCTCAAGAACCTTTCAAATGAATCCATCCATAATTTTTTTGATGATTCCTTCATATATGGTGACTGCATCCATGTTACATCCAAAAACATCATTGAAGACTATTGAAAACAAGTGAAAAGGAAGAAAAACTTATTTTCTAAACCGAGTCGAGAGAGCACAAGAGGATTGTTAAGCATGAAGCATCTAATTAAATTAATCAAATGATTTTATGATATGGGAAACCATGGTCATAGTTTATTATTAATCTCCTTACCACTATCCACTCTTGAGATATAATAGGAATTTCTTGTATTCTTCAAGAAGACAAAGTGTCCTTTTCAAATCAATTCTTGATTCTATCTCACAAAGAGGAATTATTTCCATTCAAAGGATTTCCATGTTTCTATTGAGGATTCTCATGAATCTTTGATACTTTCAAATCCAAGAGAGATCATGGTGTGATTTTTATTATTGAATCCAAAGTGCATGTGTGATGCAAGCTGGTGTTTCATGATGATTTGAAGATAATTTTTTTCTCATGTGGGATACAAGATATCATGTTTGTGACAAAGAGTTGATTTGTGTAGTTTGTCATTGGTCACAAAGATGAAGAGTTCAAAGAGAGATTTATAAGCATAACCAAAGATGATAATTCTATATAGTATGTGAAACATCATTTCCAACTCTAATAAAATACATGATCTAATCAAAGAAGCATATGAGAAAGATGTTACTTATTTGTAGTATTCATATCCATAATGAAAGAAAAGAAGAACCTCATCCTACATCATTTTATTTGATCACACATTATCTCTCTTATTTTATCTCTCTAACAATATATTTCTCCATTGAGAAATAAATTTTTAAAATTGATTTAAGTCACTTAAGTTTCTATTTATTCATTGAGGTTGCACTTTGAAGATTCACATGGGAATGCAAAGAGCCATTTGTTTTGGCTATAAATTTTAATGCTCTCTCCATTCCAATGATCGATTTTTACTCTCTCTAACACGTTCTATTATTCTATTTCTTGTATTAATATTTATATCCATTCTCATATTGTCACTTAGTTGAGCACATGCTAGCATTTGTAAAAAGTTGAAGGACTTTGTGCCTTCTTTGTGGAATGAGTACATCTTGATAAGGCTTTTTTATTTATCTTGCATTATCAATTTCATTATATTGATATGATGTTGTGTTGTGATTTCATGTTTCCTCAAATTAAAATTAGAATAACCTCTAAGTTGTAGTTGATGAAATCTAAGTTCATATCATTAAAACAATTCCTCTTCTCAATTCTCTCTCTTCTCATACCTATACATTTTTCCTCCTCTAGTCTATCGTTGCATTCACAAAAATACGTTTATAAACATTTCCTAAATTTTGGCCACCCCATATATTGCTCTAGTGCACATAGTCTACATTTTTTTAATTAATAGGATCTTCCTTATTCCCTAAAGGAGGGACTTTTTCCCATGATTATTGATGAAATTACATACTTTACCCCTAAAAAAAATTTCACCAACAATTTTTGGCATCTCCAATGGGGATTGAACAATCTTATTGTTCAACACCCTTCCTTCAAAATACAAAATAAATCATATATTCCGATAACAAAAGTGGTATGTTGAATCTTGTCCCTTTTCCAATCTGAAAATCTATTTTTCTCTAGAGTGATTCATTGTTTTGAGACAACTAGCACATAGAAGATATGCAAAAGTTGACCAAGATAGTGGTATGGTAGATCATGCATTTGAGATGTAACAACAATATAATTTTAGACTTTTCCCCATATGGGTTCCAAGAAAAACTACTAAAATCCCTCTGGAAAATCCATTTTAAGATCCTACTATTAATCTCATTACATCTCACGTCTCCAACACCACCGAAGACTCTTCCTCGGAGATGGTTGAGCCATTACCTTGGGTTCAAAATATTGGTATGTTGAATTTAACTCCTCCACTTCATGAACTACCTAGAGGATCAAGAAATAATTTTCCAAAGTTATATGGAGATGGAAAGCAACATCTAAATGAGAACATTATAACATTTATCACAACCTATGATGTTCTTAGAGTAGAGCTTGAAGAAGTTGTTCAATTATTCGTTGAGTCATTAGAAGAAGTTTCTACAAAATGGTTCTACTATTTTCCATCTCACTCAATCATTGATTGGGAAGATATGAAAACTAAATTTGAAGAAAGGTTCAAGTCAGCAGAAGATTCCCATGCCCTTCTTTCTCAATTGGCTCAAATGAAGAAGGAACCACGGGATCCCATGATAGAATTTTAATTTTTTTGTATTTTTATGACATCAATATGATTTTTATACCTTTTTTACAATAATTTACATGCAGTATATTTGATAGACAATTTTTTCATATAATTTACAACATTAATGTAAAGTAGGCATTCTTTTCGTAGATTTCATGCACTCTAGTCTTGTAGAAATTTTATCAAATAGTTTTCTTTTATGCAAGCATTGATGCCATAATTTAAGAAGTGATTACTCCATAACAAATAATCAAAACCATATGACTCTCCCCACTAATTGTGACAATGAAAACCAATATACAAATAATCCTTTTTCAAAGTTATAACTAAATTTCAAGAAAATATCACTTAAAACACCATGCTCATTTAAATCCATACTATCAAATTTACATAGTGTTTTATGGGTGTAGTTATATGGGTGGGAATTTTAATGTGTATATATGTTTGTATGGGCATAAGAATATAGACCCGTATATTTTTACGCACCTAATGATCACCATTAACATCTCTTTCTAAGGTGGAAAACATCATCATAGGGGATAATTCACACTCAAATGCATTAAAACATGTAAAATAATAGTAATAAAATCAATATGTTCCCCATAATCATGTTTTATTCCATTCAATGCTTACACCAACATAAAGAAACTAGAATAGGGTAAGAAGGTAACATGACTAATGAAGGATGCAACTCCACCGCCAATATGCTGCCTATAAAGGTTACATGGGTCTATTTAGCACTAGTCCATTATATTCTCTCTTGCACTACTCCAAAGGCATTTAATGTACCATTTTAAAATCAGAGAATACATATAAACAACTCTCACCCAATAAGCACAAAACAAATCCCCCTCCCGAAAAGTGTATAAAATCTATTTCAATCTCTAACCTCACCCATTTAAATGGGAAATGTTAGTTCCGATCTTAAATAATGATCATAATATAGCATGAACACATAAAAATAAACTACAAACATCATTCCCATGGTTTTACATTTTTAGGAGGATAAATCGAGGGTGTTGAAAGGACCCACATCATTTGAGGATTTTTGAGAGGATCCAAAACCTTGTTACAATGAAGGGAACCAACACTAGGAACCCAATTGAAACTGCCATGAAACTAGTACAAAGATGCAACATCCACAATGATTGAAGCAAAAACCTAAGTAAATCAATGACCACAATGAGTGAAGAAACAACCTAAGTGAAGCCAAAACCAACATGTTACCAATGTAGCGAGTGAAGAAACCAACATGTTCAAGAATCTGTAGTGAGTAGATATGCCACATCTAGCATTGAAACCACCTCAGAGAAGATCATGCCTCGGGGGATTTGAACATGGGTGGGCTAGCACACAACCATGTGACTTGACCACATCACTCCCACCCCATCGACAAAACTTTGGATGGTAAACACTTTTATTATACCCAAGAAATGAACTAGAGTAATGGAGGAGAACTTTCTCTAACTAGGACATAAGGGTGGGCTTGGGTCCTTAATATCCACCAAGTAATCTACATTCGGAGCATCCCACTATGTTCTGCTTGGCTCATATGGAGAAGTTAGACCCAAGGTTTTTTTAGTGGCAAATATTTGTAATATGGTGAATATTCCATTTTTGAAAAATTTGAAAAGGAGAATTTTCTAGTGCGGAGTTAGTGACTGTTCACCAAAAAATTATAGTTTAATTTTGTTGGGGGTTGGATTTGCCTACCCTTAAAAATATCCCCTATTTAATCCTAGATTATTCACCGGGTAGAACGCTATTAGCTCACTCATACCACTGGGGGCTTATCTATTATCAAGTATAGTAAACATGCCACAGGAGAGGTGGAGGCTATAGATGTGCGGCAGAGAGTTTGTTGATGTGTGACAAGGAGAGTTTGTTGACATGCGATAGGAGGGTGGAGGCTATAGATGTGTAATATGGAGAGTTTGTTGATGCACAAAAGGAGGATGGAGGCTACAGACACGCGATAGAGAATTTGTTGATGCATGACATAGAGATTTTGTTGATGTACGACGGAGGGTAGAGGTTGCAGATGCGCGACAGAGAGTTTATTGACGCATGACATAAAGAGTTTATTGATGCACGACAGGAGGGCAGAGGATGAAGACGCATGACATAGAGTTTGTTGACATGTGACATGGAGAGTTTATTGACACGCGATGGGAGGACAGAGGTCGAGACATGTGATGAAGATTTGTTGTCATGTGATAGCAAACTTGTTGTCGCATGATAACAAACCTCCTGTCGTGCATCAATGAGTTATTGTCACATGACAATGAACCTGGCTGTCACGTGACAACAACCTTGTTAACACACGATAGGAGGTTTGCTGTCATGTGACAACAAGTTTAATGCGCTATAGGAGGTTTTTTGTCACGTGAAAACAAGTTTACTATCACATGAAAACAAATCTTCTATCACAAATCTATAGCCTTTCTGTCACACCACTTGAAAATCAAATCTTCTTTTAGGTGAAAAATTTACATACAAACCCCAAAAAATTCACCTTTCTAGTGAAACCGGTTCCAAGGATATTCGCCAAGTATTTTCCACCTCCGATTTCCAAGAGGTCTCTTAAAATGAACCTTGGTTAGACCCCTACCTCAAGGTATCCCCATGGCCACTTATTGAAAGTATCCAATGAAATCAATGGGAAGGGAACTTGGGTTGATGATTACAAAATACTTATAACTCACCAATATCCCAAGACCTTGAGTTCAAAATTGGGATGATAAATGCTTTTATTATACCAGAGCTAAGAACTAGAATGTTGGAGGAGAAATTTCTCTAAGTGGGATATGGGGGTGGGCTTGGGTTGTTAATTTTCTTTGAGTGATTTGCGAGTGCCCCGTTATGTTCCACTTGGTTTATATGGAGAAGTTTGACCCCTACCTCAAGGTGTCCCCATGGCCAATTATTGATTGCATTTAATGAACTCAATGGGAATGGAACTTGGGTTGATGATTACTAACTACTTGTAACTCACCAATAACCCAAGACCTTGAGATAAAAGTGTTTTTAGATAAATCTCATTTTGTAATTCTAGGACATACCTCGTTACATTAAGCAAAGGATTCATGCCTACCCCTGACCAACATCGCATTAAACACTAAGACAACTTGGCACCACGTCGACATACCACCTCCACCACCGAAGCAAATAACCTACTTGACACTTCTTAGCCAAGTAACAACAAGATATATAGGTGTCCAACCTAGGGGAATGGACCCCGAGACCTCCTAGGTATAACCCACATTCCCTACCACTAGGATAATCCCGAGGAGATTCCCATGGTTTTACTTCAACACACAAATAGATGAAAAATTTGGGGGGAAAGTAAAACTTCTTATCATATCAAATCTATTTTTAGGGATTGGTCTACTTGTAGAAGGTCAAATAAACAATATTATTAAGGAAAAATCTATCCCCAAATAGTTAGGTGCTTCCACACTTCTTTTGCATCCTTACTATATTGTCCAACCCATATGCAGAGATTCCAAAAAAATTATCCTCCTCCCAAAATCTACGCTGCCTCCTTAGCACCTTAAACAACAACCAACCACCAAGGTTATAGTAGCCACAATAAAATACCAAAAAAAAAAATTCCATTGTGTTTTGGAGAAATGATCACCAGATTTAAAGCTCCCATTGGCATCTTGAAGTAGGGAGAGTGCAAGCACCAATATGAAGGGTTTAACAAATAAACCAATATTATCTAATAACCATAATCAATATCCTCCTCTACAACTCAATCATCCTACAAAACAATAAAAAAACCCCATTAAAATAGATCCAAAAACACCATCTCTCTCTTTTCTCAAATAAAAGCTTAGGAAGGAGTTGTAGAGGAAACATTACAAGTGTGCATCATACAAAAAATCCATAGGTGAATAGATCTTCTCACAGGCACCAAAAATTTTACCCAAAACTCTTATTTTGGAACAGGCTAGAAATATTCTTGTACAAGTGAACAAATCTTCTCTTTTCTATCTAAAATGCCAGTCTCATAGCTCTTATTATGGTTTCATTGTGAGAGGGAGTGACAAAGGTTATGGGTTCTAGCGTTCTAAACCCGTCGTAAGGCATTTTCTTGAATTTTCCATAGTCTTTCTCAATGGAAATAACTTATAAAAACAAGAAAAGAAAAGAAATCAAACCAAATCCTAAACTCCTCCCAAATAGACAAGTCCACGCATGGAAAACCTAATTTTCTCCCCTTTTGTGATCTTTAATTGAAATGTCTTTTTAATTCTTTCAATTTATTTATTTAAATTTTTAACTCCATCTTCATGTTGCGCTCTCTTTGTCTTATTCCATGTGAAATTTCATTTTTAATTTATATTTTATTCATTTATTTATTTTCATTTTTATTTCTGATCTCATTTTATTTATTTTATCATTTTTGGTCTCCTTTTTTGTTTGTTTATTTATTTTATTATATTGAATTGGATTATTACAATTATTATTATTATTATTAAGAAACCATTCAAATTGATGTGATCATCAACGCTATAATCTAAGATGGGATTGATGCAATGATAAGAGAGAGGGTACTACATTGGTGAGGCCTAGAAATCTTGGTTATCCTCTCGATGAAAACACGGAAATGCACTTGGACAAAAAATTCATCCTAAGATGCTCAAAAAGGTATTATCAACTTAATTCACACCTCTAGAATAGGGAAGGGATTTGAAAAAAGTAAACCATCTTGTCAAGGCAAGCTCAAACACTTTTAGACCATGTGCGATGGGGTAGGGCACTACATTATAAAGTTCATGAGACCGTGGAAACAACTATGAAGATGGTGGAAGGATCAATAATCCTTGAGGACCGAGTCTTATTACCTTTACTCGGGGTTAAATTTGATTGATTTTTAGACATTTTTAAAAATGATTTTAGCTGTAAAATACTTTAAAATATTTGAAATCACTATCACACGCAACTTGTATATATAAAATATCCAACTATTATTTTTTATACATATTTATATGGAAACTATATATGAAATATAGTTGCGTATATAAAATAATATTTTTATATTTAATTAATAGTGTGTAAATAACATGACTCTTACATTTTGGAAGGGAAATATTTGAAAATTACCATCACCTTAAAATTGTGTGATACACATAGGTGGCCATCAAATTTAAGCTTTGTAGATTGACTTGTAAAAGTGTATTATATATAGAGCCACATGATTATAATCAATACTAATAAATAAATGATATCTAATGAAGATCAATGTTATCCCTTATTAAAGAAATGATAAAATAATTCAAGAAATACAACATAGATGAAATATATGAAACCCTACGTGAAAACCCTAGATTGATGTTCAATTAACACTACAAGAATTTCACATGTTTAACACTAGATAAATAACCTATTCAAAAGTCCTTATTAGCCTTTCACAAGCACATTTGGATGATAATAATGATTACCTTATAAACTACTATTAATGTATATTAAAATTAGTTTTTGATGGAAAAATGAAAACACTAACTACTATTAGTGTTTTATCTCATTGTAGAAAAAACACTACCATATATTAGTGTTAATGTTAAGATACTACAAATTTGGTGTTAAATTATAAGAAGAAAATTTGACCACCAAAATATAACACCAATTTTGTATCATCTTACAAATAAACACTATTATATTGGTGTTAAATTATAGGATGATACCAAATTGGTGTTAGATTACAATAAAATAAATACAAACATAAAAAAATTGGTTTCTGGTGTTAAATTTATAGGATGATACCAAAATGGTGTTGTATTACAAAAATACATAATGTGGTGTCCTATTTTTAAATTTATGAAATTATTGTTGTGTGATCTATAAATCCATTGACTTATTCAATGAAATAAGACCTATATCTCAATTTCTTGGGAAATACATGTGCTACAAGAGGTCTCCATATACCCACACATGAAAATGTTGTATGTTTCTTTTTAAGAAAATATGTATGACTCCTCTTGCAAGTGAAGATCCATTCATACATGTCATTGTCTTTTCTACTAAGAACTTTCATTTCTAGCTACTAATCCATTTTCAAATTCATCCATGCTTTTTTATTTTCTATTTTTCACATTATCACTACCATAGGATTAATTCTTGATCATACAAGGCTCACCATGTTCACAACTAGGATTTGTTCTCCGATGAACATTTTCTCTTTTCTTGTCATGCTCTCACCATTATTTTCATGAATTGGTTCTTGATAGAGGTTTTGAGATTTTAAACACCATCACAAACTTCTTGTTGCTTCATGTTTCCCAATTACTCCAAATGGATCTCATTCACACACACTAGATCATTCTTAATTTTTTCTCGCTATGGAATGAATTACATGGTGTTTCATCCTCTTGAAAGGATAATGAACACAATGTTGGGCCAAAATAGAGAGATCATCACTCTCCTTGTGACCTTTTTGGGCTGTAATGGTCATCTCCATGATGGAGATATCTTCTTCTTGAGTGGAATCATCCTTGAAATACTCAAACACCTTCATATCTCTTTATTAATCATTGAGAAGGTCCTCTTCTCTAAATAAAAAGAGAAAGCTTCATATTCACAATCATATTCATTGGGTAATTCCTCATGTTGGATCTTAAGAAGATGATTAGAAACTGGGGCTCACATTTCCAAAACTCATTGGATATCACTTTTTCCTCATGGTCTACATTTCTTATCATCTTGTAGTTACTTTATGGAAAGTCAAGATATTCACAATTCTCATCATCACCAAGTAGAAAACCTATATCCATCATCAATGGGAAGTACACTTGTGGAAAATTTCAGTTCCATCAATTCATCCTTGTATTTCCCAATTGACTCAATCATATCCAAGTACTCCTTCATCAATATTGGAATCTCAACATCTTCCTTTGAAGTTATGAAATAATTGCAATATCTTGAATCTTGATACAAATGTTTTTCCCTTGGGTCATCTACTTTTTGAACAGTTTATCTCATCTTCCTATTAGGGATAAATTTCTTCATTTTTCCTTTTGTTGGTATGGTCACATATGAATAGTACATCACTATATCTCCACCAACATCCTAACAAAAAATCTAGCTCAACAACATCAAGTATGAAGATGGAATGTTGGTTATAAGTATGTCGATCTTTATCTTCTTGTCAAGAAAATATGTAAATAATACTTGAGAATATTTGACCCAACTAATTAGAGGTAATTCTTTGGTCTCCATGGGGTAACAATGGACAATATAATGAGTAAGAGTGATACCAACGGATTTTGCTACTTGCGTAGGCATTACATTCTTAGAGACGTTAGAGTTGATGATATAATTATTTTATTTATTTTCATTTATCACCAAAGAGATGTAGAAGGGTTCTACTTTCTTAGAAGTGGAGGGTGTTGAGGAAAGAAGGTTCTAAGAGGGAGTAGTAATGGGATTTGGATTTGATTCTTTGGCACTGAAATTTATAGAACAAGAATTTAAACTACTTCCTTTGATAAACCTGAGACAAGTTTATCAAATTGCTTGGGATGAGTTCTTAGATACTCAAACTCAAAAATTTGGACTTTGGACTTCTTAACATGGTCAATGATGTCAAAGGATGAAGAGGTTTATACTTTGTTTAAAATAGAATATTTGACATGAGTAGGAGTTACATTCGAGGAACAACAAAAGAAGGGGAAATGATTTTACAAGAGGAGAAGAAAGAGAATAACCCAAATAATGAGATGTGGCCATGGTTGAGGTGGTCTCACATTTATTCTTGGATGAATCCATGGAATAAGTCAATAGTGATCCTTTATTTTTTTTTTTTTATAAATTTACCTTTTGAGTATTCAAGTGCTTTACTTGGGAAGCAAAGGAAGAGGTCTCATTTTTTTCTTTTGAGTGATTGAACATTACACAAGCATAATTAGTCATATCAGCCATGGACTCCTCAAAATATTCATCGGATGAGTATTCAAAATACCTAATGCTTGCATACAAAAATTATTCTTATCCTTCAAAATATTATTCAAAAATTTCATCTTCTCAAGGTTCCAAACGATGCAATAACAGGTTGAACCTCCAAAAAAAAAAACATTGTGGTACTCCATCAACCTTGATTTTGTTCTAGATTCAATATGGGGCATGCTGATCCATTTGCTTCTTTAATATAGTTAGATCATTGACCAACTAGAAGAAAATTAGTTCCTTCATCCTTAAAACTCTTGACTTTATTTTTAACTGAATGGTTTTTAATCTTATCTAACATAATCAAATCATCCTCAACCTCAACTACAAGATCTTGATCATCCTCCAAATTATTTATTTAATATATTCTCAAATATGAACCCAAACTTAGGTAATTGAGTTCTTGTGAATAATCTCGGTTGATTGTTCTCTGTATGGATAGCATCTTGATCACCTTTTTATTAATCTATTGAATTTGGATATAAAATATCTCCTATAATTATGAAGTTCCTTCTTCAATAGTGACAAATGAATAAGTAAGGCATGAGAATCTGTGACATATTTAAATCTAGATTTAAATTTTTCTTTCATATCAACCCAATTAGTGGTTGAGCATTTGAGTAGATGATAGAACCAATCAACAAAAACATATTGTAATTAAACAATTGGACATACACATCTTCATTCTAAACCCCCAATGCATCATATAATATAATAAAAGTAAGAATGTGCTCATGTGGATGTTGTTTTCCATCTTTGTATAACTTAAAAAAGTTAATTCTCAACCTTTTGGGTAAATTGTGAAGTGGAGGGTCAAGCTAGGGACCAATATTAAGTCCCTAAGGCATAGGTGCAGTCATCTTTGGAGGAAGATAATTCAACAGATTGTATTGGAATAAATTTTACCTTTAGGAGGGATTTTGGAAGCTTATCTTGGAATCCATATGGGAAAATTTTGAAATTAGCTTGTTGTTGCAACTCAAATAAATTATCTACCATACCACTAGCTCTATCATCCCTTGTGTACCTTTTATTTTTTATTTTCAACTTTGATTTCTTCTCATTTGGAGTCTTCTTAATAAATCATCCTTCTCCTCTTCTTTGTCTAGGACTTATGAAGCAATATTAAAGTGAGTATTGTTTGTACAATTCTCCCAAATAGAACACTTCAAATATGCAACTATAGTTTATTTAGTAACTTGTAACGAGAGGCTTGGATGTAATACTAGGCAATCCCAATAGATGGTCATTTTGCAATAGAGATAGGGATATACTTAAGTGTAGGCATCAAGAATATTTTTTTATGATTTTTGGATTTTTTTACTTTTTAGCATTTTTAGGAACTATAGGGTGCATAAAAAAATATTGCCCATGTCAGGTGCCAAAAATTGCTGGTGAAATATTTTTGGGGGATGTTGGTGAAATATTTTGTTGTAGTACAAATTATTGGTTGTTTCTAATAATCACTGGGCTAATCCCATCCTTCTTGGGTATGGAGAGGCTCCCATTATTGAATGTAAACTAAATAAAATTGTGGGATGGTTGCTAGGTTAGGGATCACATAGGAATACTCCACTAAACCTATGGCAAAAGTCTTATCTAGTGTACAAGGGAGGAATCTACTTTGGAGATAGATAAAGAAGAGATGTGAAAATAGAGAGGGGATTAATGTTGTGAGTAGACTTATAGATTCCACATACATTATCCGAGTAGGTAAAAATTCAATAGAAAGAAATCAACCATGTAAGTAATATCAAGACTAATAAATCAGAGAAATAAATTTCTATGAATTTATCAATCCAAGACACAAATTTTTTTCTTGGTTGTATGAGATTACAATGCTTGCAAATTTGAAGAGTAGAGAGAGAGAGAGAGAGAGAGAGTAGAAGAACATAGGAAAGTAGATAGAAGAAATGTAGTTTTATTAATTTCAATAATACTGATACAAATCCCAATAACTAAAAAAATTAACAATTTCCAATCCCTTGGAATTGATAAGCCATTCAATTTATAGCTTACAAAATGACTCTTTCTCCCCCATGCGACTTTTCATCTCACCACCACTTGTGACTTTTCACATTCCCTTAGGAATGAAACTAAGTTCTTTTCTTATTTTTGAAAAGGAAATTTTCAATGAAATATTAAGTCACTTAAGTGAATAAGATGAAAGAGTGAAAAATTACATTCCCAATGAAGAAATAGAATGTTAGAGAGAGGGAGGGGAGAGAAAGAAGAAGGGAGACAAGTGGAAATTCGAAGACATGAAAGATCCTGCTAATGAAGAATCTACTTATGATGGACTTTGAATGAATTTCCTTGCACTTGACCACCTATTGAATTATAAAAATGAGATTACAACTGCTTCCTCATGTGAGATGAGTGTTGAATCCTAGTCATTTGTGTTGTCATTGATGTCAAGTGGCATTGATGGAAAAAGGAGTGAACGCTGAAGTGGGGATCTATAAGGGACATAAAATTTGATTGGTAGTGCCTTATAATGATGTTTGAAGATCACAAATAGGTTTAATGTTGAATAAGGATGCTACAAACTTGGTTTGTGAGGTAGTGCCTTTTAATGATGGTTGAACCTCACAAAGAGGTTTTAGGTTGATTCAACATGCTACAAGCTTGGTTTATGAAATAGGTGTCCACTTTGAAGGTAGAGTGTAGGTTGATATGCTTGTATAATAGGTTTTACAGGTCATATATGGTTGCACTACCATGGGATATAGATCTTGGAGTGAGTTTCAAGTCATCTGGTGGAAGTCTCAGTTGAAAATGGCTCATTTAGGCTTGTTTCTAGAGCTTAATGAGGTGTGAAAGTCTGATACATGTCATGAAAATACCATGTAAGCATGGTAGGAGCCTAAGGATGATGTATAGGGATTGTATGAGTAACAAAAAGGTTTATTTTATCTCCTTGAGTTAAAACTTGAAAGTTCACCAGAACTGCCTTTGAGGACTGACAATGTAATTTGATGCAAATGAGATAGGTCTACATTGTGTAGGAAAAATTATGGCTAAACAACATATGGAATGTGTATATTATTTTTTTAGTGCTTAATGTCAAATTTCATCAAGATTTGAAGAGGTATTTGAAAGTTATATAAGGTTTTGTAAAACTAGCTTATTGAAAAATGCAAATTGTGCTTCTGTCTTCTTAGCATCCAAACAAAAATATGGAGCCTTATTTAGATAAATCATAGAAGGTATTTTTATATGTTTCCAAGCCTAAAATGTTGAATTTTTTTAAAGTAATTTTTTTGAGAATCAAATAAGTTATGAGATTTTTTCTACTAGTGTTTCTCTCTCTCCATGGCTCTTTCTTGAGTTGATAGGATTAATATGATTTTTATGTCTCTAAATCATTTGTGAAAACTTTTTACACTAGTTAGAGGCATATTAAACCTCCTATAATTAAAAATGGTGACTCTATTGTACCTCGAGGTGGATTGTGCCATATAGGCATGTATGTACTTTGTAAAGTTATATTTGGGTAGTCATACATTGAGCAATCTAGGATTGTGTTTCTTGATAGAAGAGGTTGTTCAAAGGGTTTTCAGAGTTTATGAGTTGTCAATAAACCTCTACTAGAGAAATACAACTTGTTGTAACCTCCGATTCTTTATGGTGAAGGGTAAGATCACTCTAAGTGTGTTAATTCCTTCAAAAGTCTTGTATGTTGTGTCAAGGGAGTATGTCCAATCAGTTTGAGTATATATCCCTTCAAAAGATTGTATACTGATGAAATAAGTGGTGTGAGAATGATTGAATATATTCCCTTAAATATTCAAGTGAAAAAGAGTGGTTAGGTTGATAAGAGGTCGTAATAAAAATGATCATGCTCAAAACAGGTTATGGAAGTTCATGCACAACTCAAGTGATTATTCATAAATCTATCTCCTCTAGAAGGTGGTGTTTTATAGTTGACTCATTAAGTTGATCAAATGCATTCACTAAGCCATAATATTTATTCTATGATAGTTGTTTAAGGGCCTCCTTATCCTTGAATTCATACACCGAGTAGTGTGTGTGTGTGTTGGAAATGAAATATTCAATTGGGGTTTTCTAAAAAGGTTGTTAAAGGAAAACCAATAATACAGGGGGCATCTAATAGGCTCATAAAATCTATTTGAATGCACAAGTTTGAAGAGAGATAAAAAAATGAGTAAAGAAACAATAAATTTAACCCCTTAAGTATCTATAGTGAGCTCAAACCCTGAAAATAGGGTTTTCGAGAAGGAATCTCATCAAACTCTCCTTTGTGCCAATGAAAAATCATAAATTCAACGATACCTTTGTGGAGAGGTCGCAAAGAATTTGAAAAAATAATTAAACCATTTTATCTCAAAGCGAGGAGATATTCATAACGGTGTATGTGCATAGTCATGTCGGAGACAAGAACACATGGTTTTCATCAAATTAAATCTTTGTTTTGACTATGAAGATTTCTTTCTTCATTTATCCAACTCAAATAAGGTTGAAATAATTTTGGAAATTCTATAATATGGATTGGAAGGAGCATATCAATGTATTTCTTGATGAAAATTTCTATTCAAGTCTTCATTTTGAGCTTACTTTCCAATTTTCATAGTACAAGCTTGTAGGATCCCAAATTGGATTTGAAATGTTGTGTAAGTTCAACTTGACACTAAAGAAGGTTTTGAAAGGATCACTTGGTATTTAAAATTCTTACACATGCGTGCTTGACCAAGTATGTGACAGTGAGACTATGTCATGCTATTTAATTTGCTAAGCACATGTTTTCTCTTCATATGAATTTATAGAGTTATAAGTCAAGCTAGTTTGAAGTGAATGAATCCTAGAGAAGACCAAAGACCGTGAGAAGTTACAAAACTCATATTATCCTCATCTATCTTGAAGAATAATATGAAAAGTCCTTCATTAATCAAGAACAATGAAGAAGTTGAAAGAGCACATGAAACAAATAAAAAATTGAAAGGAAAGTTTTCTAAGAGAGAGAACTCGAGCAAATGTATTGAAAGATAGTGAATGTGATGTAGAGTGGGAAGTTGAAGAGACATTAAAAAAGTGTTGGTTGAGTATTGGTTTTTAAGTATAGATGATTGTGTTGTATAAAGAGTTGATAAAAGGTGATAAAACAACATATAAAACTATGTGATATAAACTGAGAATGTGGAGCTAACTAAAGAAGAATTTTGAAAGACTTGAAAACTAAGTTGAATGATTGTGAAATGAAGAGAGTTCATTGTGTTGTGTAATGAAAAATAGAGAATAAGTAGGGAAATGAGTCAGAGGATAAATTAAATGTTATAAGAAATCAATGATTGGTGAAGAGTGTGTATTGAATGGATAGATGATGAAAACGTGTATATATTTAGTAGTTGAGATTGAGAAAATTCTATCAATGATTAGTGTAAATAAGAATAACAGGTGATTAAATAATTCAATTCAAAAAATAAGAGTGTAGGGAATACCATGGAAATCTCATACATGATATCTATGTACTAGTTATTGAATCAATATACACAGTAAACAAAGAGAGCTTGAAAGTGTGACTAGAAGGAGTTTCATGAAGTGATTGTAGGTGTGAAAGAAGGCTTTAATAACCAAGAGAATTTCTTGAGCAAGTTACCTAAAGAATAATGAATTGGGGAAAATTTGAGAAGAAGAGAAAGCTAATTTAGAGGTCATTATCAGTTGTATTAGACAACAAACTAAGTGTGACCAAAATTTATTGAACAAGTCTAAGTGGTAGCTTAGTAGTTAGGGAGTTTTAGCTTCCCTGTGAGTTGAAGCTCACTAAAGGTCAATTGTATCTGAACCAAACTTGGAAGTTTAAGCTTCCAAAAAGGTTCAATATTTTCAAAGACTGAGTGACAACTTGGTCAAATTTTGGATTTGTAGCTCTAGGATGAGTTTAAGCTCAACCATGAAATCAATGTAATAGATATAGGAAAATTTAGTCCTGAGCATAGTACTTGGTTTTAGTGGTTTTTTTCCCAGTTGGGTTTCCCACATAAAATATTGTGTCTCTATGTACTTTCTCATGTTATTTTCTTATGTATGGATTATTTGATCTATATAACAAGGTTAAGAATGAAAATGTCTTTAAAAGTTTAATTTGCCACTGATTCATCACCTCTCAGTATCCAAGTTTCCAACAATAAGGACACATTCCAAGGAATTTAATGAGTGTTCAAAAAAACTACTAAGTTAACTAAACCATGTGAACTTAATATGAATTCCCGGTCATGGAAACATGATGATACATTTTGAACACAAGGTTGGAGTCAAAACATTTAGATTATCACCTTACTCCCCTTGGCTTCAGAATTCACCTCCATGAATAAGATGTCACATTTTTAATGGAATAAACTTCACAATGTACTGAAACCTTCTTACTCATTTACTAATCATTGAAAAAGGTCTTCTACTCTAGATAGAAGGATTTATCCCTAAATGAAGGATTCCTTTTTGTACATACCAATCCATCTTCGTTGTGGTAAGACTCGAATGATGCAACCTACTCATGGAAAGAGAGAGAGAAAAATATCAAATATTAAACATGGGAATGTTCATTTATTCCATCATGAAAATATCATAGAAATTCCTCTTCTTCGCATGGAAAAGATAATACCCCATACTCACATTTATGATTGTTATCACTCTCTCTTGGTGATCATAGGGAAACCAACTCATTGGAGATTTCATGTGCTCTTCACTCATCAACAACTATTCTGAAAGGAAATTGAATTATTACATTTTCTCTATTTCATTATTGGGCATCCATGCATCAAATGAAGAGTCAAAATTAAAAATGAAATCATCAATAATTAATTCAAAATCATTCTCTTGAAGAACACTGTGTAAAGAAGGAGGAATAATATCTTGAATATATTCATAGTCGATGGAAATATCGTCAAGCATTAAATCATATATTATGAGATAAGAATTCTCATCTCATGTGAAAATTTCTTCTCTAAAGGATTGTGCTTTAGGCCAAAGTGCAGCTATAGATGAAGACTCCACTTGTATACTTCTTTCATTGTCTACCGAGATGTTGAGTTGACTTTTATCATGACGTTCTGAATTAGAAAAATCGTGAGTGTCATTGAAGTATCTCCCTAGGATAAAAACTTCATAGTATGGAAACTCATCACAATCCACCTCCGAAAGGTAGTTCTTCTCCTCCTCACTACAGAGTGATTCAATCTTCTCATCATTTTATTTCATGGTCACAACACATGCTAGGATTTCAAGATTGATTTGAGGGTTAGAACTTCCTTCTACAACTCTCAAAATTCTTTGCACATAATCCTTTTTCAAAGAGGTAATTTCCTCATCTCTGTGAGAAAGAAAATAATCCAAAGGGAAATAAAAGATAGTGTTTTGAGTTTTTCAAACAACAATGTAGAGTTCAAAACATTAAATTCATGAGGTTTTTGTTCTTAATATTTTTCTCATTTCTTACCTCATCGGAAGATTCATTCTCATGTTGTTCATCCTTGTGGGCTTGAAACATTTCATATCTCTTTTTCATCCTCGTCATCAAATTCTTGGAATGTTAATCATCAACATGTGCAATCCCCATTTTATTTCCTCTAGCAACACTCCTTTTGAAGTGAATCCGAAAGAATTTGATAATAGGATTATCAGATGCAACAATTATATTCATTCTAGAAATCATTTTTATAACTTGTGTATGAGCATCAATGACTTACTTTCATTTTGTTGATTGTAGGTTTCTAGTTGAAATGAGAGAGCTCTTTACTTTTTAAAAATCCATAATTTTGTAAGAGCTGGTCCAGAATGATGGTTGATATAAAATCTATATGTTTTGATGGTCATATTCTTCTTCATTGGATTTCAAACACCAATCATGAAACTTCATCATCATGATGCGGGAAACAAATGTGACATGGATTTTTACTTGAGAGAGTCACCTAAAAAAATATTTTAGAATGTGTGTGTGTGTGTGTGTGGATTTTAGAGATCTTTAAAGGGTGCACAAAGTTATATATTTCCAGTGGAATCACCAAAAATTATAGGTGAAATAATTTGTTGTAGTGTAGACTATTGGTTTTCACCAACGGTCACAGGAAAAATACCCTCCTTCTTGGGTATGGGAGGCTCCTATTATTGAATGTAAACTAAATAAAATTGTGGGGTAGTTTTTAAGTCGGGATCATAAAGAGTACTCCACTAAACCTATGGCAAATTGCTTGTACAATGTACAAGGGAGGAATTTACTTTGAAGAGAGGTAAAGAGGAGATGGGGAAATAGAGAGAGGGGGTTAATGTTGTGAGTAGACTTACAAATTTCACATACATTAGCTAGAGTAGGTCCACATTCAATAGGAAGAAATCAACCATGTAAGCAATAGTAAGACTAATAAATCAGAGACACAAAGTTCTATGAATTCATCAATCAAAGACACAAAGTTCTTTCTTAGTTGTACAAGATTACAATGCTTGCAAAGTTGAAGAGTAGAGAGAGTAGAAGAACATAGGCAAGGGGATAGAAGAAATGTAAACTTATTTCTTGCATTAGTAGTGATAAATATCCCAAAAACTAATAACAATAAACAATTGTCAACCCCTTGGAATGGAGAAGCTATTCCAATTTATAACTTATAAAATGACTTTTCCTCTTCCCCCATGTGACTTTTCATCTCATCACCACTTGTGACTTTTCACATTCCCTTAGGAATGAAATTAAGACCTTTCTTATTTTTAAAAAAGGTAGTTTTACAATGAAACATTTGTTGAAACATAATGGTTAAGTGGGTTGGCCACCCCTTAATTAAATATGGGTTCAACATTATACAATAGGTTAAATATTTAATAATAAGAAATATTTATATTTTTATTATTAAATATTCAAACCTAGGGATATACTTTAAGTTAAATATTTAATAATAAGAAATAGTTATGTTTCTATTATTAAATATTTGAAACCTTGGTATATGTGTAAACCATTTAGGTTGAAAAGGTGGGTTGGGAGACATATCTGATCACCTCATATAAAAAGGACTTCGGGTCCTCATTTGATATATTGGAAAATATATATCAAAGGTGTTTTTAACCTTGTGATTAGGGTTTTTAAGTGAGGAGGTACTTTACTCGATGTAAAAGGGTTCTCTATAATAAAGGTTATTTTTCACAGTGGTTTTTTACCTCTGGGTTTTCCACTATAAATCATGTGTCATTTGTTATTTACTTTCTGTAAGTATTTCTTTATTTGTTGTGCAATATAGTGTGATGTTTATTGATTTAATATTGCATAGTTGATTAATGTTGTATTAATTAATTGATTAAATCCATAGTTAATAGAATCCTCAAATTATATCATGGTAACATAGCGAGGAGAATTGAATAGATTAGATCAAATTTTGTTGTATTTAATTTATTTAATTTTGTACAGGTTTTTTCAACCAACCCGAAAGGGTATTTAAAAATCATCGAGCCCACCTTCTCCCCAATTTTTGCAATCTAAAATTTTGAATGTTTTGTGAGAAATTAATGTGAGTGTGCACAAGTGAAAGGGGTTTACATGCGTGTGAAAAATCACATACAGGTAAGGATAAATTAATATATGAAATATTTCTATTTCTCTATAGTTTTAAATGTGTGCAGGGCAAATGTTTTCAAAGGTAAAATTCAAGAGTAAATGAAGGGAGGAGACAAGTTTCATGAAAATAGGGATTTCAAATTATTTCATTGGCGAGTTGAAATTACTTATCTCCTCTGTAAATCGACAGGGTAATTTGTACTCTCATGTGATTCAAAATCTCCTTGTACCTGGTAAAAATTCTCTTACTATTTTTACCTTATTTTTTTCAAAATAATATGTCCGTGTCCTTTGGACCCCCTTTAATAGGGCTTGATTTTAAAAATATAAGTTTATAGTTTTTATAACTATATTCTTTAAATAAATATTTAGTATAGAATAAAGATCATTATAGTTTTTATTATATAAATTATACTCAAAAAATTATATAATTGTTTATATTTTATAATTTATAAATAGAATCATGTCTGAAATTGTACAAAAGACGAAATTTCAAAATTTCATATTCGGAATTACACATGAAATTTTCACTTTGTTAAATTTGACGGTCATATGACCATCACGATAGACCAAAAATAAGGCATAATGACAGTCATTTAGATGTCAAATTTAAGATGTTAAGATCTAGGAAATTTTCACTTTGTTAAAATTGACGGTCAAATGACCGTCTAATGCAGACCAAAAAATAAGACATGAATGATAGTCATTTAGGCGTCAAATTTAAAGCGGCAGATCTTTATCTACATTAACACTTTTCATAATTTTGAAGTTTTTATGCATTTTTAGGGGTTTCATGTTCTCTTCTATATGGTCAGAATTTTTTTACGATATGTATGGGGTATAATGCAGTGCCCTTTATAATGCGGGTCATTATTTGATTATGGGAAGTTAATTAATATGCATTTTTATGAAAGAATTAGTTATGGTCAAATAGTTTCTTTAGATATATAAATTTAGATATGGTTCTATTAATATTGCTATGATCAAATTAGTTATTTCTTTATAATATTTGATTTTTAATGAAATAATACAAAAAAAATTAATCATAAAATATGGGTATTGTCAATTACTTTTTCCTCGATAAATCAATTACTTTTTTAATCGATTACTTTGACCTGAATTTTGAAAGACAATGATGTCCAATTACTTTTTCCTCGATAAATCTAAGATCCTAAATGGCACCAATTACAATATTTGGAAGATCAGGGTCAAATAGGAACTTATGGTGAGGAAACTTTGGACGATTGTTTGAATCGAGATTGCACCCACCTATCGTTAGCGAATGTGGAAAATATGAATTCCTTCTCATAAGCGTACATAGGAGGCCCTTTCCATAATTTTGTGCAATGTGAATGATTAATATCTTCTACACATTTTTAATGTCGAACATCCTAAAGAGGTATGGATACAATTAAAATCCATATAGGAAGGTACGCACTTATCTAATATTATTAAACTTGTTTTAGAATTGCTTACGCCTCCTATGAAAGGAGATGAAAAGGTAGTTAATTTCTTAGCCAAGATTAAAAATATCAAAGTAAAATTAAATGGATGTAATTGTGACTTAATTGGTGAAAACTTAATCTACTTTATTGTTCAGTTGAATATACATGAAAGATTTAGGAATTTCATTTCTATCTTAAACTCTAGATATCGAATGAGGATGAATTACTTGATTTAAATACTTTGAGTTCTCTTGATACATATTAAGGAATTATTTTTCTTGTAATTTCATTGGATATGGTATTAACACTATAGGTTTAAGGATTTACGACCCTGTAAAAATGGAAGTAATTGAAAATCACAATGTTATTATTTTAGAAAAAAACATCTTCAAATAGTAATGATATTCTTAATCCTGTCAATATTCCTAATGATGGTTCTGGTTCTGATAATGAAAATATGGTAAAATATCATGATGATGTTTCTTGTGTTAATGTTATGGATGTTTCTGAATCTCTTGTCTCCCTAGCTAAGAAACCAAAATGGGCTCAAACTATGTTAGAAAGTTCTAATCCTATTGACCTTAGGAAAATGACCAAAAGCCATCATATGTACCATGCATTAATGACCTTGTATGAACCTAAGCCAAAAATTTTGAAGAAGCTTCTCGGGATGAGAAGTGGATCAATGTAATGCGAGTGAATATAATTCCCTAATTCAAAATCAAACCGGGAGTTGGTTCCACCTCCTGAGAAAAGAAGTGTTATAGGGTCTAGATGGTTATACAAAGTAAAATATAATGCTGATGGTAGTATTGAAAAATATAAAGTTAGACTTGTTGTTAGAGGTTTCACTCAAAAACCTAGGATAAATTATGTTGAGACCTTTGCCCTTGTAGCTAAAATGAGCATTGTTAGGACCTTGTTTGCTATTACATTGCCCGAGTTTGGGTGGGAAATCCACCAAATTGATGTGAAAATTTCTTTTGGAATGGTGATTTGAAAGAATAACTTTACATGTCTCAACCCAAAGGTTTTGAAGAAACTAGTAAAGAAAACTATGTTTGTAAGCTGAAAAAATATTTGTATGGTTTAAAGAAAGCTCCTAGAGCTTGGTATGTGAAAATTAATGCTTTATTTAAACAATTAGGTTTTTTTAATTGTTCTTCTAAAAATGATCTATTCATTAAGAAAGAAGGTTCCCATATTATCATTGTATGTCTATGTGGATGATCTGCTTATGACTGGTGATAGTCCTGCTTTAATTCATAGGATTAAAGAAAAAATGAAACAATACTTTGAAATGAATGATTTAGGTCTCTTGCATCATTTTCTTAGCATGATTTTATTTCAAGATAAACATTCTATTATTGTCTCTCAAGCACAATATGCAACTAATGTACTGAATTTTTTAATATGATTAATTGTAAACCAATTTATACACCTATGGAAGTTGGAATAAAAATTGATCCTAAACGTACATGTGACCTAATTTATATAGGGCGAGTTAGTTGGTAGTTTTATTTATTTAACTATAACTAGACCAAATATTTCCTACGCAAAGAGGAATTGCTTCTAGGTTTATGCGGGAACCTTATAGAGATCATTGAAATCTTGCAAAAAGAATTATTATATATATTAAAGGTACAATCAATTATGGGTTGCATAATATTAAGGATGATAATGCTAACTTATATGGATTTTTTGATTTTGATCATGTTGGTGATGTATTAGATAGAGAATCTACTTCTAGTTATGTGTTTAAATTTGGTGCAAGTTTCATTACTTGGTGCGGTAAAAGCAGCCAACTGTTTCTATCTCTTTAACTAAAGTTGAATATAGAAGCGCAATGGATCTTTGCAAAAGAGGCGCTATGGCTAAAGAGGTTGTTCGTCGAGATAAAGATGAAGGATCAAGGTAGTATTATTTTTTTGCGACAAACGAGAGCACCATAGCTCTTGCAAATAATCCAAAGATACAACACCAAAGGATGAAGAACTTTGAGATACATATACACTTCATATGTGAGAAGGTGTTAAGTGGTGAGATATAGCTCAAGTTCATGCAGATCAAGAGAAGGTTGCGACATCTTCACAAAGCCCTGACACTGCAAATTTTTGTCACTTTTGTGAAAAACTTGGATTGTCGAGTTTTATTGAGGGGGAGTGTGGATGACAATGTCACCTCCTAGTGTAACTTGGTATTTGTAAAATGAAAAATGCATTACAATAAAGACCTTCAGGCAAGTGTAAAAAGACCTTTGGGTATGTGTATACCTCATTTACTTCTTTTTTATAAATAAGTGTAAAAAAAACTTAATGACGGTCTTGATAACCTATTTAGTGCTATTGAGTTTATTGGTAAACATCTAGTGTGAGCATTTTGTTAAGGAGGACCTTGGTTATAAAAGGCTCCTATATGCTTGGTTTTAAGTAACCTTTACGAGAACTTGTGAGAACATGTAAAAATCACAAATCATACTTAGCGATTGATCATGGGATAATATTTGGGATTCCAAATCCTTTTGTACCAAAAGGTAACTTGAGTATGATGAAGGTGTTATAATTTCTTCAACCTATATGCTAGCCTACAACCTTTATCATTTAAGGATTGTAAATCCTATAGTGTACCACGAGAAGGTAATCTATTGACATTTTTTATCCCACTTAACATTAAGGGGGAGTGTTAGAACATAATGGTTAAGTGGGTTGGCCACCCCTTAATTAAATAAGGGTCCAACATTATACTATATGTTAAATATTTAATAATAAGAAATATTTATATTTATATTAGCAAATATTTGAACCTAGGGATATACTTTAGGTTAAATATTTAATAATAAGAAATAGTTATATTTCTATTATTAAATATTTTAAACCTTGGTATATGTGTCAACCATTTAGGTTGAAAAAGTGGGTTGGGAGACATACTCAATCACCTCATATAAAAAGGACTTTGGGTCCTCATTTGATATATTAGAAAATATATATCAAATGTGTTTTTACCCTTGTGATTAGGGTTTCTAAAGGAGGAGGTAATTTATTGGATGTAAAAGGGTTCTCTACAATAAAGGTTATTTTTCACAGTGGTTTTTTACCTTGAGTTTTCCACTATAAATCCTGTGTCATTTGTTATTTACTTTATGTAAGTATTTCTTTATTTGTTATGCAATATAGTGTGATGTTTATTGATTTAATATTGTATAGTTTATTAATGTTATATAATTTAATTGATTAAATCCGTAGTTAATAGAATCCTCAAATTTTATCAACATTAAGTCACTTAAGTGAATAAGATAAAAGATTGAAAAGAACATTCCTAATGAAGAAATAGAATGTTAGAGAGAGAGGGAGGGGGAGAGAGAAGAAGGGAGACAAGTGGAAATCTAAAGATGAGAAAGCTCCTATTGATGAACAATATGATTATAATGGACCATGAATGAAGTTCCTTGCACTCAACCACTTGTTGAATTGGAATACTAAGATTGCAACTTCTTCCTCTGTGAGATGCGAAAAAATTCCAAGGCATTAAATGAGTGTTAAAAAACAATACTAAGTGAATTGCACCATGTGAACTCAAGATGGTTTCCCAATCATGGAAACATGATGATCCTTTTTGAACACAAGGTTAGAGTCAAAACATGGAGATCATCACCTTACTCCCCTTGGCTTCAAAATTCACCTCCGTGAAAAATATGTCGTCTTTTTTGAATGGAACCAACTTCAGGATGCACAAAAACTTTCTTTCTCATTTGCTACTCATTGAAAAAGGTATTCTTCTCCAGATAGAATGATTTCTCCCTGAATGAAATTATTTAGCTCTGACCTCTTGTTGGACCGAAAAATATGGTTACAACCTCCTTCTTATGTGAGATGCGAGAACACTCCAAAATATCGAATAAATGTTCAAAAAAATTATTGTGAGACTTGCACCAAGTGGACCTATGATGAATTCTTGATCCTGTAGTCATGATGGTCTAGGGTACCTCAATAGTATGTGGTTCAAGTGAAAATATTTTACACATTATAGTTAATTCTAACCTATTCATTGCCATGGTGTGATTCACATGATGTCCCTCTTCTTGGAAATAGATTCGAATGTAAGGTCAAAATTGGAATGTGGAGATAATTTCACAAATATGAAATTTTTAAAACCCTAATTACAAATTCATATATGATAAATAACTGTTGGAATATGATTGATGAAGTAATGAGCGAGATAAGAATGAAACCCTAAGCGTAAGAGGGAGAAAGAAATACTTAGTTGATTTCACACTTGATCCTGAAGTATTATGGACTGAAAGGATGATGAACAAGAGGAGTAGACTATCGCAATCACACAAAAAAATTGTAGAACCCCGGATGAGAGTGGACTAGAGAACTTGGAATAGGACTAGGGAGCCTAAGCACTAGGGACCTTTGATTGGTTCATGTGACCATGTAGGAGCTCAGAAATTGGTTTTGTTGTGTCACACAAGTGTCGTTAACCTTCACTTTTGGTCACTTGTATGTTATTGGATGATCTCGAATTCTTTCGTAATATGTAAAATAAATGATATCTTGTAAAACCCCAAACTACATCAAATCATACAAAAATAAAGATGCAAACAGTATTCATAATTTCGACCCCAACTATCTCTGACAGAGTGAACTTACAACTAAGAAGTGCACTACATTTTGAGACTCCATGTAGTTCTTGTACATGTGTGATAGAATCGTTCCCTAGGAAGCCCTTGCATAAGTGTGCATGATAACGTGAAATAACTAGATGTAATAATGTAAATAGATGTATGGATGGAAAAATGAACTTCCTATGCATGTATGCTAGAAAATGTATTCTCTTGTCCCTTGAGTGAGTGCTAGATGGATGCCTTGATGCTCTTAGAATGCCTTTTGGATAAAACCTTAGGTGATGATAACAAATGCTTAGTGTTTGGTTCTTTATTTTAGTCACATAACATTATATTTATAAGATTCCCTTGGTTGAATTTCACAATTTATAGTTGGAAGGTTGACCCATAAGAAAATAATATTCTCTAAAGATAAAATATTCCCAAAAGAGCGAGTAAAGTAAAGAGAGGCTAGGGCGCTCAAAAGGATGAGGGCATCTTGGTGCTCATGTCATGTTTGGGCGGTGGTTTCAAGTGATGAAAGATAAAGAAGTGAAGTACTAAATGGGATGTAGGGTGTAGAAGACTAGATAAAATAAGAAATAAAAACAAACATGCCAAAGATAGTTGTTAATTGATAATATTTTCACTTAGGAATCATATGAATAGTAATATGTGATTAGGACCTAGAAATGTACCTAAGTGCATGATTTTGTTTCTACATTTTCCCCCACTTTATGTTGTTAAGTGAATAATCGATGACGTAAAGTAGTTTATAATTTGTGTACCTTTTTTCATTGTATATTGATGGCGAAAGCATGCAGAGGAGACAAGTGAAAGCGTGGAGTGATAAAAATGAAGCGTGGAAGTTAAGAAAGAGCAAGTCACCCTTGGGGTGAAGTGTGATATGTCGTGACGGTGTTGTGCTTGTGTTCATTGATGTGGGGATACTTTTTGTTGCGTATTAAGGATACACCTAAAAAATAAGAGCAAAATAAGTATTCAAATATGTGTATATGATTTTTTTGCATAAGTATGTAAAAGTGTGTAAAAATGTGTAAAAAGGAAAGTGTGCACCTGATCCATGAAGAGTGAAAAGGATATAAAAATCTCATGAACTACTATAGGAGAGTGAGTTTTTGGGTGATCTCATGCCAAGATCAAGTTTTTGGGTGATCTCACTCAAAAATGATTTTTTTGTGATCTTGTGCCAAATGTGTGTTCTTTAGGCGATCTCATGCCAATGTAGAAGAGTGTTGGGGAAAAAGCTCTAGTGTTATTCTCCATCCATGAATGATTCCAAAATTTATACACCACTTGTAGACGGTGTGATCCATGTTTAGTTTTGTGTTGTTATAGTTTGATCCAAGTAGAAAAAGGAGATGAAATGCATTCTAATTGCTAGAGGATTTGTGATTGTAATGTGAAAAATTCTCTATGAACTATTGAAAACTATGTTGATTTGAAAAAGTAACACTAAATGTCCCCCAGTCATATATTCCTAGGAAATTTCAAGAACACCTAAGTGCTAGTGTCTATAGTTGGGAACTAGTGTCTATGCTAAACTGAGGACACGAGTTAGAATCTGGGTAGTTCTGTGACTGTAACTCTATTATGTTCCTATACTATGTAGGCCTATATTGAATCTTTGAGATGTTGAATGGGGTGATTGATTCACCCAATGTATGAACTCCTCATTTGGGGTGCATGCAACATTGCTAGGATAATGCATCCCAAAGAGAGGACTAGATGTTGATATGAAATTGTATCTTACAAGTGAAAGGAATGTGCATGGTAGAAACCAAGGAACATGCAAAAACGTGACTAGAAATATGTGTTGGTAGAAAAGTGACAAGTATGCTATAGAAGACATTTTAAACAAGTAATAGTGTAGAAAAAGTAGATAGACCATGAAAATAGGGTTTGAGGACATGGGACATCGCTCACAATATCACAAGACAATCGGGGCCAAAGAAAAAAAAGCATACAAGAAATGAACATAGAAGACGAGAGGGCATAGCCCGCAAACAATGATATATAGTAGAATACAAGAGAAATAAAAGTGTAATAGACAACCATAGTGGAAAATAGTTCCTACAAGACAAATGTTACACATGAAGCACCCATTAGCATGTTAGAAAGATAAAGAGTATGTCAAAGAATGTATAGATAATATATCAAAGAATGTATAGATCAATGTGAGCTAGTGTGCTAGGAGAACTAGGGAGTAGTGTATAATGAAACAATAACACCTGTAATGTGTAAGAAAGTAGATGCCCTCAAGAGCCTCGGTGGGAATGGTAAGAGGTATAGTACCAAGCATCAATGTTACGTGTAAAAATATGTAGAAAGTTTACATCCACAACTAAATACCAAGTGAACGCGTATGTTTATATAGAAAAGATAATGACATACTAGATATTCGTCTAACATAGTAAACAAAGTGTAACATGTGAGTATAAGCAAACAAGAATAATTGCAACCAAGATATGCAACATGTTATGAGTGTGAATGAAATGGAATGCAAAGTGAATGTGATAGGATTAACGTGCCGCCCGAGTGGATGTGCATGAGTGTGCATGAGATGAGGTTAATTTATAAAATACACCTCGTCAGTCAATAATGAACCATAGAACAAGAGCGTGTCATCAAGAAATGGTTTTAATAATATGTGCTAGAAAGATAGATCATAAAGCATAAAGCATGAAGGGTGAATGTGGTGAGGTTAATTTCATATTTAGACCCTCAGTAGTTGAGTATGAACCATGGAACTAGAGTACATCATAGGGTAATGACGATCCAAAGTGTATCCAGTGTATAGGATTGCCTATAAAAAGGAAACATTAAGTACAAAACATGAAATGTGTAATGTGTTAGGTTCATGAATGTAGTATGCCCTCAATAGTCAAGTGTGAACCTTACAAAAAGAGTGTGTCATAGGGTAATGGTTTGAATTATGAATTAGAAAGATAGAGTGTGAAGAGTGAATGTGGTGAGGTTCATTTCAGATTTATACCCTCAACATTTGAGTATGAACCATAGAAATAGAGTGTGTCACAAGGTAATGATGATAAAAAGTGTATCGTGTAATGATACGTAGAAATACCAAGTATGAAGCATGAAGCATATGAGTATAAATAATAGACACCTTATAATGTTAGAAGGGGAGAGAAGTAAGCATGATGCCCCTAAGTGTATGATGATGATCGAACTATCTAATAAAAGTGAAGGGAAAGGTTCCTCCACTCAATGTGTGAGGAGATAAAGGTGTGTGACCATGCTTTAAGATCGGTGGTGTATGAGACTAAAACGGTATATGTGAAGGAGACCTATATGGAAAACACCTATGTGAAGGAGACCAGGAGGTGATGAGAACATATGTGAAGGAGACAAAAGAGGTGATGAGCACTTATGTGAAGGAGACCTAGGAGGTGAAGGAGATGATGAATTCCTATGTGAAGGGGCTACCCAAGAGGGGGACTTAAGTCAGCAAGATAGACTAGTGTGCGGATGAAAATGAGTAGGTCGTGTGTAAATAGGTGAGCTAGGTTCATAATGTGCCTTTGGTTTGAGATATCCATGGGACCTAGATGCTTTAGCTAGTTCAATAGAAACCTCAGGAGGAGGTTGCAACCACATTGTGCATGGAAGAACACCTTTAATGGTGATAACTTTCTTATTGTGAAAGAATTTTATACATAAGTGAGTTGTGGAATTGATAGTCTTAGAGGCATGGAACCAAGGAATACCTAAGAGCATGTCAAAGCCTTTGATTAAAGGTGCCATAACGAATATCACAAACATGGTAAGAGGCCCAACCATAACTGGAAGCTTAACATAACCATAATATTTAGGAACTAGATATGAAATATGAGAGAGTGGATAGTTGAGAGCAATAATGAGTGCTAGGTCACACACCCATATTAATTGATGGATCAATCATTGTACTAGCATGAGGTCTAATGGAAGCCCTAATATGTAGAGTATTAGAAGAGAATGTAGCATTATAATTGTGATTAGAGAAGGTAATACATGGTGGAGAGTATGAGAAAATAGAAAATTAAGAGCCCTCGATGGAAGAGGTACTGCATGATATCTATGATTAGCTAAAGATTTAGCACCTTTCTTGTCATTCTTGGGAAATAGATCATTGAATATTTTAAGATTTTTTCATTGACCAACTTAGATTGAAGGCTCAGGGAGCTCAATTACATCATTGTTGATGAGATCTTGAATAAGATGTCTAAGTTTGAAGCATCGATCAGTGGAATGACCAACACATTGATGGTAATCACATCTAGTATTTTCATTATAATTTCATCCTTTAGGGTGAGATGGGTCCAGATTAAGTGGAGGAGGAAGTGTAATAAGATTTATCTCAATAAGTTGTGGCAATAGAATATGTAGAGCACAAGGCAATTTTGTGAATGTATGCTTTGGAGGTTGCCATTAAATATTTTTAGGAGTAAATACAATATTAACAATATATTTTTCTTCAATGGGCTTAATAGATGGCTTGAAAGTTGATTTTATTTGAAACCGAGTAGAAGATGAGTCCGATCATGATATTTAAGCTTTCCCATAGAAAATAGTTTTCTTTCACGTAACTTAAGAGTATGGTATAGTCAACCAAATGATGGAGAGGTCTTAAAATTGAAACTCTCTTTTAATGGAGACAAAAGACTTTAGACAAAAATATCTTACAATTTAGATTCCACGAGTACACTAGACATCTTATTTAAGTTATTTTTAAATCACAACACATACTACACTAAATGATCATTATATCCTTGTTTGATTCGTGTAAGTTGAGCATAGGATATCTTAGAGCCAATATTGATTGAAAAATGAGTGAGAAAACCATTGACTAAATGCGTAAGTGATGTCACCCAATGCATAGATAGATCATAGAACCAAAAATAACATAATATTGGAGGCTTCTAGGAAAGAGATTTGCTAGTAAAGTATGATCATCCACATAATCTAGACATGCCACATGAAATGCTCGGAGATTCTCTTGAGGGTCACCATGGCCATTGAAGGTGGGCAGCTTAGGAGTGATGAAGTTTGGAGGAAGTGTATAAGTGTAAATGGTGGGTGCAAAAGGAGTATGAGGGAGTTAGGTGGAATTAAGAGATAAATATCCTCGAGAAGTAGCTATTTGAAGTTGAAAATTTTGAGTTTTTAGATCCTGATATAAATAATTTAAATCATGAGTATTTGAAGAAGAGTCGGGTTGGGAAATAGAAGCATTAGGTTGAATGATAGGAGTGGTAGTAGTGGGAATGGAAGTAGGAATGTGAAGTGGTTGAGTGGATACCATATAAGCCAAGGAAGAACCATATCGATATTTTCTAGAAGCCATCAAAGCATGTAGAATATGTGGAAGATGCGTAGGATTATCATGCAAAGCTTGACGAAAATTTGTAACCTTTTCTAGTTGTTCTTGATCAACATTGTTTTCCTCATCATAGGATTTATCACTATCAGATGTTTCAATTTTTTTAAGAGGTACATTTTGATATTTGGAAAAGGGGTTATCAAATAAAACCATTGATTTAGAAACCCTATGGGAAAATGAAGGGAGCTCTATTTTATCAAAACACCTAAAACAACTACTATGGGTAACAAGAACAAGAAAAATAAGGTGGAATTAGAATGATGGGATCACCAATGATGATTTTAAAAATATGGAATTTATAAAACCATAATTATATATTCATGTATGATAAATAATTCTTGGAATATGAATGAAATAAGAAAAAACCTAGATAAGAATGAAACCCTAAGTGCAAGAGGGAGAAACAAATACTTAGCTGATTTTGCAATTGAGCCCAAAGTATTTTGGATTGGAATATTAATAAACATGAGGAGAAGACTCTCGCAATCACACACATGCTTGGACTAGGGTGCCTAGGCACTAGGGACCTCTATTGGGTGCTTGTGACTGCACATGAGCTCAGAAAATGGTTTTCGCTGTCTCACACAAGTGTCACTAACCTTCACTTTTGTTCGCATGTATGTCATTGGATGATCATCAAATTCACCTGTAACCTGCAAAACAAATAATATCCTGTAAAACCCCAAAATACATCAAATCCTAAAAAAAATATGAAAATGAGGAGTCGGTCGACCCGGTGGTCACTCGACAAAGTGAACTTACAACCTAACGTTGCACTACATTTCAGACTCTATGTAGTTCTTGTGTGTGTGTGTGATGGAATCATTCCCTAGGAAGCCTTTCTGCAAGTGTGCGTGATAGTGGGCGATAGCTAGATGTACCAATGTAAATAGATGTGTGGATGGAAAAATGAACTTCCCTTCCTATGCATGTATACATAAAATGTAGTTCCTTATCCCTTGAGTGAGTGCTAGATGGATGCCTTGATGCTCTAAGAACACCTTTTGGATGCAATCCTAGCTGATGATAATAGATGTTTAGTACTTGGTCCTTTATTTTTGTCACATAAGTTTATATTTATATGATTCCCTTGGTTGAATTTCACAATTGACAACTGGAAGGCTGGCCCATAAGAAAATAAGATGCCAAAAAATTAAAAATTATAAAAAAAGAGTGATTAAAGTAAAGAGAGGTTGGGGTGCCTAGAAGGACAAGGGAACATGTGAGCTTGTGTCCTATCTAGGTGTTGATGTCCAAAGTGATGAAAGATAAAAGCGATTAAGTATCGATTGGGTTATAGGGTGTAGAAAGACAGAGAAAAATAAGAAACACATACAAACAAGCCAAAGATAGATGTTAATTGTTAGTTTTCTCACTTATGAATCATACAAAAACTTGTATGTGATTAGGACCTATAAATGTACCCAAGTGTGTGATTTTGTGTCTACAGAAGATCATTACCTTCCTCCTCATGACTTCCTGGAGCTTCATAATTCACCTCGGTGATAAATATATCTCCTTATGAAAGGGAATCAACCTCACGAGACTCAAGTAACTTCTTGTTCACCTGTTCCTTATTGAAAATGTCTTCTTCTATAAACGAGGAAAGAAGAAACTCCGCATTCACCATCATACTCATCAAACACATTCCCATGTTAGATCTTGAGAAGATGATTGATAATTGGGGCTCACATTTATAGACCCTATTTAATATGAATTTACCTTCATGGTCTGCATCACTTAAACATGATTACCCCTTCTTGTGATTGCTAGGATGAACTAAAACACATAGTCTTGGACTTCTCCTCGAGGCTAAATTTTAAGATTCTTTGAGGGATTTATTTCTTGTTTAAACCATAAGACAATTTCCTAGCCTTGAAATTGTGGAAAAAATCAATGAGATAAGAGGAATGTGAGTTGATACAAGTGACTTGAGCTTGATTGCAATAATTTATATTTTTAGCAGGTCATGTCTAAAATAGCTATTTTTAGTAAGTTTTCACAATTTTCACTTTTGGTGGTTTTTGCTTATTTGGAATACATTGATTATGAGAATTTCACCATTTTGGAAACATACTATATTTATACATATGAGTACTTAAACAACTTACTATTTTTAGATGGAGGTATTTCGAGTGTCAAAGTTGAACGAAACCAATTTTAGAAGGTTAGGTTTTTTCTCTAGATCTTCTACTCCAGTTTTTGAGAATTTTTATTCGTCGAAACTCGTAGATTAGAAAAGGAAACTCACAGGGATGTAAATTTCAAGTGGCTTCTTAAAATTGTATAGATCATAAATAGTAGTACTCTTATAGTCAAATTAAAGGTGTTTTTGGGAGGAGTGCACTAGTAAAATTTGATGAAAATTGAGTGCACAGATAATGAGTTATGAGCAGTTTTTAATTTTGGAGTATGGATGTCGATTAAAATGCAACATCACAACTAGTAAAAATGAAGTTTTGGAGGGAAAATCACAGAACCTTGAATGTTTGAAAATGACTAAGTTTTTGAGAGGAGTTATTCATATTCATTTACAATTTTCAACTTATCACTTAACCCGACAACTTAACCATGGTTAGAAGAGGGTTGTCATAGAATGTACCATAAAAAGTAGGGTGTAAGAGGTGCAAAGGGACAATGGTGGAAGAGAAGTGTGCTTTGCACTAGATGGTGACAAGTGACAACTTCTAGTGTAGTGTGAATGAGATGTAGGGAGTTGAAAATGGCTTCGATGGGTGCAGAAGTCTTTTCACATGTCCAAGGGTTAAGTAAAAGGATGGGGAGCACAATTTTATGTCCCAAATGTCCCTTTTTCTCCCGATGCACCATGGGGGTCTAATCATGAAGAGGGGACAAGTTATATGCAAGTTGTGAGGTGCCTAGGTGAAAACATTTCGAGTCTCAAGTTGCGAGGAGCTAGCTAACAAGGGGAGTGCACTTTGGTGTCCCCTTTATCTTTCTTGCACCTTGGGGACAATATAAAAGGAACAAAATGTTAAGAAATGCATCAAGGGTTATGTTCATCATGGGAAGGGGGCACCACCACTTAATGCTTCACATGTTCCGCCTAACACACCAAGTTGTGTTTTAAGTGACAAAGAATTATGAAACAATCGGGAGTACATTTTGGTGTCCACCATCTCCCCTTTTCACCTTAGGGACACTAAGGGTGAAAAATTCCACAAAGGCTATTCTAAAGCTGTTGATATCATCTCGTTAACTTCATTTTAGAACATTGGGAGTGCTTTTTGGCCTCGAGAGAGTGGAAGGGTGTTTTGGGGTCAAAAATTATATGATTTTGACTCCAAATCACATTTTGATATCATTTCAGCCATTATAAAGAGCCGTTCTTCCTAAAAATTGATTTACATGTCTTGTTCCACTTTTGGCTCGAAGGGGTAGCTGTTGTAGAGTCTTGGGTTATCATAGAAGATTTTTAAGTCTTGGAAAAAGTGATAAGTCCATAATGTAGAATATTTCAATATATTTCCAATGACTCCTTGTTTTCTTCCCAAAACTCTCATAATCATCCAAACAATTCAACTTTTAGTATTGGAGTCTAGTGTTCCCTACACCTAAAATGACCATGTCTTGCTTGCTTGATTCCCGACATCAATTTCTTCCACAAATTTTCCCTAAACTGCCTTGGATAACTTCATTTATCTCCTATAAAACTCCTAGATGGCTTGAATCTTCCTTGTCAACTTCTGAAGGGTATTCATCATGTGTAAAATGGAAAAAAATTGCCTTTTCTATGCCTCCAAGGGTAGTTGTTATTCCTTAAATATCGATGACTTATTCAATAAGATTATGCATAAATCCTTGGATATAAAAATACTTTAAGATATTTTTAAAATGTTCCTCTTATCTAGAATGAGGATGATATTGTGGCCAAGCTAGCTAGAGGAAGGGTTTACATTAACCAATAGGAATTTTCAAGTGGGGGCTTGGTTGTCATGGCCAAAATTTTCAATTTTACATGCTAGACATTTAAAATAACAACAAGGGAAAAATTGGGTTTTATCAATGCTCACGGGACTATGTCCCTCTACTACTTAATGGGGTGGCTCCCATTTATTGAAAACTAGAAATTATATACACTAATTAAAAATTCAAAGGTGGTCAAACACTAGGGAATGTGTATGAAAACCATTATTGTAATCTGTAATGGTAGATTAGAGAGGGAATATTTTGCAAGTAGGAGAGGAGAAAATTGTAGGAAAATAAGGGGAAAAGTAGGAGAGGAGTTATGCCAATGAGAGAAATACATATTTCATTAACCAATAACTCATAATAGTTTTCCAACTCAATTGGAAGAAATGACAAAACATATGTAATCAAATAAGGAACATGAAATGATGAAATGAATTGAAAAAAATTTCAACTAATGATTCTCATTTCATTTTAGTAGGTACAAAGCCCTTACTTCCTTACAAAACTTGTAATATGTTGGTGAGTATCAAGAGAGAGAATGGAGGAAAATATTATGGAGAAATGGAAGAATACAACATGCTAGGGAGAGAAAAATTTGATCCTTTTAGAATGGAGAATTCATTCCAATATATAGCCCTTTTACATGCCTTTTCACATTCCCATGTGACTTTTCATATTTTGATTAAAAATAAGACACTTTTCCTTATTTTGAGAAAAGTACTTTTACAATGAAAGAATATGAAGTCAAGTAATTGAATAAAATGAAATTGGAAAAAGAGCACCCACAATGAAGAAATAATATCTCTAAGTGACTTAAGTCACTTTTGCATAAGTCAAAGAAAGAAGAGAAGAGAGATAAGATGTATTCAAGTGAAGGTGATCCAAGATGGAATTCTTCTCTTCTTTTGTTATGGAGATGAATGTTGTAACTAAACAAGATCCTCCTCAGCTGCTTCTTTGATTAGAATATATCTTTTCTTGGACTAAAAAATATTTCTCCACATATTATTCAGAACGATTATCTTTGATCATGCCTCAAATGTTATCTTTCAACTACCTGTATCTATAAACAATGATGAATATATTAAACTTCAAAAATCATCTCCTGTCATAAACATGATCTCTTACCTTTTGGTCAAGTACTATGTAATATAAAAATGGTTTTTATTTTAAGGTATTCATTATCCATTGTAATATTCAGGGCCACCTATATGATAAATTATCTCCCACATGAGAAAATACTTGTCTTGCAAATATTAGGAAGCTTGTACCTGTATCACACATGCCCCAAAGTTGGGAAGAATAATTTCACAATGATATTTCTTGGATTTAATAGTATCAAGAACCTTTGAGAATTATCAATGGCATGATTAGTAAAGTTTTGAAATATATCTTTGAATGAAAACACATTCTCTTTGTGAGATGAAATCAAACACTGATTGAGTGATATTTCTCTTTTGTTGAATGGGAGGACTTAGTGCTATGTATTCTCAATGGATAATTGGGATAATCAACTTGAATGGAGGATGGTGAGAGAATCAATAATACATGAGAACAAAGGTCTCCAATCATGGAAGTCTTCAATTGATCCACTTAGATGTTTTACATTCAAAAGTTTCCCTGTGCATTCTATTTCATGTTAGAAAAACCATGAGATCAAGATATTTGAGCTTAAGATTGGGAGAGGTACATATCTATATAATTTGAATGTAATTTTTGAGGAATTTGGTTTGGAATGTTTGAGAAGTGAATTGGCACTTGGGAGAGTTTACAAAAATGGTTTTTCTTCCTTTTCAAATGTTTTCAATGGTCTTCAATGGTGTTTTCGGTTGAAACACAAATGTTGTCACCACTTATGAAATATTGAACAAAACCAATAAAAATGGATTCAAATGAAATATATATGGTAATATAAGTTGTGCTTCAAATTTGAGATAGTTTTAAAGTTAGAATCAATGGGAAAATGCACAATCATTTCACAAAGGGGAAAACTTGCTATTTTAATGGAGTTTGGATGCATCACAAATATGATCATAAAAATATAATAATTTATATCATAAATCAAGATAGGAATAAAATTAAATACATTTGGAAGGAGAGCATCTAGTTAAATTCTCAAGTAATTTCATCTACAAAATCTCTTTGAATGAGAAAAATGATTTTTGGCTAATTAAGGCAAAAAGGAATTTTTAGGTAAAAATTCTCTTGTGGATAAAAAAAAAATCAGTTCATTAATGCACACAAGGTTAGGATCATCTTGAAGTAATTGTGTATAGGATCACTTGGTCAAAATTTGGCATATTTTTTGCCCATGGAATTAAAGAAAATGAGCAAAAATGTTTCTTGGAAAACTAGGGCATGGAGCTGGTTTTCATGAAATTTAAGGAGAAAAATGCTTGTTCCTCTTCTATTTGGCCATTACCTTTCCTTTTTCCTTCATCACTTGTTTCTATATTTTCATTGGGAAGTTTGGGGGAATAAATTTTAAAAATCACTTAAGTGAGCTTGTAGAGATTGGGAAATATAAGAGAAGGAGAAGTGCACTTGAGTTTTGCCATCTCCATAACCAAAATATGCACCAATCAAATGCATGCACAATTTGGAAGAGCATGGGAAATTCTAATCTGTGTCAATGCATTTGAGAGGCTCAAAATGTGCATAATTTGATGACATCATCATCCCAATGAAGAATTAGAATAAAAAGCAACATTCGCACACCCACAATAAAATTTGGAGTTCCATAGGGTATAATTTATGATTTTGACTATAAAATGGACAAAAATCCACTCCCACAACTTTAAAGACCTAAAAATTCTTCCATTTTGAGTTTTAGTCCAAAATCTACAAATGGCCAAAATGACCATAAGGGGGGCAGTAACTGGTTTTTTGGCTATCAAGAAGGTTGAGATGAATAATATCAAAACCAATTTTTGGATTATGTAGAGGAATCTATGGGGCTTGATTTTATTATTTGTAGATCTTCTGAATCTCCTACAATCCTTTGTATTAGATCACCCTTCTCTCAGGACAAAAACAACTTGTGTCATGAAAAGCACTAAAATAGTTTTTGTTCCTAAAACATATCCGATTCACTCATAATATTATTATGAGCATACCAGTGTTAAGTAGACTCCAAGCACATTCTTGTGACTACACACAACACCTAAAAATTTTAGTGTAGGATATTTTTCCTTGTATTTATTTATTTACTTGGTTATTCCTACACTCATGGATTTGCTTGCTTAGGTTTCATTTGACTTTCGTCGGTGTCATCGAGTTACATTTGGATTTCATAGATGTCATATTTCATAGGAGTTACTCTTGAATGGTTATTCTAGGTATGGGAATTACACTCCTACTCTTGGTTTTTTACCATTATTCTAGGGGCGATTACATTAGTCTCCTATTTTACACCTCCCTTGAGAGATAATTTAGTTGATTCAATTATTAATTTATTTCATATGTTGAGTATTGTAATTCATTCATTTGTATCTTCCCTTTTATAATTTCTCGATTCATGCAACTATATAGTGCATTCGTTGAGCATAAATCCTCACGCACTCTGATATGGTATCAAAACATGTCCGGTATATACTTGTGTAGTTTACATATTGCAAGTTTTATTTTGAAATCTTGATTTTCATTAATTTTTATGTAGTTTGTGTGAATTTTTTGTTAATTTCATTATTGAGGGTTTACAAAAATAAGGTGTTTTAAAAAATCAAAAACCTCAAGATTTGTAGTGGACCAAGAAAAAATTGGAGGAATTTTATTAGGGTGTTTGGACATAGTGTATGCTTGGATATTGTGTTTTATAGGTGATTCTATAGCCCAAGATTAAGGTCCCAAGATCTTAAATTTCTATAATCTCCTCTTAGAGTGCTAACCTATATCATCTCAGCCTTTACTCAATCCACTTGCTCGATTACACTAGTTTAACTCAACACCTTCACCCATCTTGAGTCATATATCCCCTCGATGATATTGGCCTCTATTAGAGTGAAACTCATCCATTTCACTCAGCTCATCCCTGTTATGAAATAATAGTAAGTATCTTTTACACAATTTGTCTTATGGTGAATCGACTCAACTCTCGTTGAGCTACGCCAACTCGTGTCTAATCTTAAATTTGTTGGTATCATGTTTGGTATCTCACTCATTCGAGAACCAACTTAGGGCCTTTTATCTATTAAACTTTCTCAATATCGGAGGATTCCCAGTTGTGTTGGCTTTCTCCACTTGGTACACACCTACCCTTGGATCTCACTAGCCCTTTCTTAGCCTTATTATTCCATCACCTCAGCTCCTATAAACCAAGACCCGTCACTAGTTCTTCCTAGGTTGTCTCATAGTTTCTTAGCCTCAAAAAAATCCAACTCACTCCGACCAATATGGTCTCCAAAATTCCATTAAACTCAATAAAAACTTGATCCTGGTCAACTTGGTCAACCATACTCCTTCCCAAACATGCAAAAGGAAAGTTCAAATTTTCTTTGAATAAGCCTTGTGATTTTTATGAGGACTTAAAATGATTTAAAGTTATATTTTGGAGTAAGTGTGAAATAGTAGGCTAGTTGGTTAAGGCTAGTAAGTTGTATATAGTGGGAGGAATAATGTTCCTTACCCATATTTTTGATAAAACACCTTTAGAATTACATTTCAAAAATTGTAAGTGCAAATGCATTAAATAGGTTAAATAGCAAAAAACAAAAACAACTAGATCTTTTTATTGATAAATCAGAATTAAGTGTCATTTTTAAAAAAACATGTCTTTTCATATTCACATCTTTGGTCCTATTTGTATTGCAATAGCACTAAAATTATAAAGTCCAAAAATTGGGGGTTAAAATGTAATATTTTAGGGGGTGTAATCACATGCAAACGCATTTTTGGTGAAGTCTGAAATCTCAATGTTTTGAGTGTATTTTTGTGCCACTTATCACACTCATGCCACTCATCTCTTTTTACATTTTTGGACACATTTATGTTGAGTGTTATGTCCATATGAGCATGTATTTGTCACTTGTGACTCTATTACACGATTCATTGTCATTTTCATATGTACAATGGAAGTGTGCTTCAAATACTTCTACTTCATAGGACGTGACTTGCATAAAAACCTACACCACTTATATTTGGTAGTGAAAATTATGTAGCATGACATTTGAGCATGGATCATTTTCTTACTCAATACAACTATCCATTTTTATATGGACAAGTACATGCCCCAATGACCCGGATCAACTCTATGGTTGGCTCAAATCATGTGACATGGTTCTTTTTCTCTTGTTGATGTATATTTGCATGCCTCTCTGCCATATTTTGGTGTACAAAGAGTTTCCTAGTACTATTTGGATCATTCTTTGGACATTATTTAGAGACCCTTTAGAGATTATAGTTCCTAATCCTTATGAAAATGTTGTTTCCACCCTCATTTTATGTGATGATAGTTCTGTTGATATAGATTCACCTGTTCATATTCATGGTGATGAGGATAATTATTCTAGTTCTAATGCCATGAATATTAATGAGGATATATATCCTCCCTCTCCTAATCGCCTTTCAGATAATGTTGAATCTCCTCCTCACTATCTTACTATCGAGAGATCCATCAAAAACTAGACAGAGACATTTTCATACATCCATGGTGTTCCACATAATTTCAATGCATTTTCCTCCAATATGTAGTCATTGTATGAGGCATCTTCTACTCCTAATTCTTATGTTGAAGATACATTCCTATTATACATTGATTTTATCTTTGTAGAGAAACCATTTTGGGACAAGTTTCTTATAGACCTCGGATGTTTGTTTGTAGAATTTACTTGTGATATAATACGAGCAGATGCTCTTCCATTTGCATAGCCATCACACATTTGTACTTCAGAGGATTCATACATCTCCATTGATGGGATTTCCCTATGGGGATATCAGTCACTTCTACTATTTTAGAGATCATCATTGATCCACCTCTACTTATGGATCCTCATTCTATAGTTGTGAGGGTTATTGGGCCTTCACTTCATATGGACATTCTTTCATGAATGATCCATACCCATCCTCTGATAGATCTACTTAAGTGACATTACCATTAGTTCTTATACATACTCTTTCTAGACCTATACCACATTTTATTTTTGGACCAACTTCAAATTTATTCGTACTACTGCCTCTAGTTTCCTTCATGAGGTCGATAAATGTTCTCAGACACCTCAAATATTCTTCCTAATGTAAGAAACATTGTTTAATGTAGATGGAACTTATTCAGTTTTCATATGGAATACCATATCATCCACAGTCTTATATGGTTCTTATTTACCTCTACTCTTCTTCCTATCTCTTCTCTAAGGAAAATTTTCTATATACTCTCTTTGGGGGAGTTTTTTCCTATGGATTTTCTCATCTTCTCCACTTTTGAGAGTTTTTTTACTTGGGTACATCATTAGGAGTTGTTTGGGACCCACGTATTCTACCCACCTAAACTAAGCTTAAGAGGGGTTGTTAGTGTAGGATATTCTTTACCTTGTATTTGTTTATTTATTTGTTTATTCATACATATATGGGTTTTTCCTACACTAGTAGATGAACTTTCTTAGGTGTTATTTGAGTATCATAGGTGTTATAGGATTTACCTTTGACTATCATGGATGTCATATGTCATATGAGTTACTCTTGACCAACGCTTTTGGGTATTAAATTTACACTCCAATTTTTGGTCTTTGACCACTATTCCAAGGGCAATTACACATTACTATCCTATTTTTCACCTCCTTTCAGAGATAGTTAAAGTGATTTGATTATTGATTCATTTCATGTGTTGAGTGTTAGAATTCATTAATTTTCATCTTCCTCTTTGTGATTTCTTAATTCCTATAACTATGTAGTGCATTCGTTGAGCCATAATCCTTGTGCACTTTAATAGATATTAGGATAGTTAATATAATCTAAAATGAAATGTATATATAGTAAAAAAATACAACAATGATTTGTGGAAAATGAACCAAGAAACTATATAAATGGAAATGCTAAAACCTAAAGTTAAAGGAGAGTTAGAATGAACACGAGATAATTATATGAGCTCGTTGGACTTTATCATAGAGGTAACTAGAAAAATAAGAAGAAGAAATGACTATGTAGAGGTCCTAAAAGGATGGATCTGGACTATCTAGTTGGACTGGAGTGCCTAGAGAGGGAGTGGGGTGCATGGGCACTCTGGTCTCTGAGAATGTGTGCCCTGGTTTGAGAAAAAAAATAAAAATTGAGTTTCAAAGGTCAGCGGGTGGTCTGAAAGCCTCACTATGTATCACATCAAATTCTCTGCACTACACCATATGTCGTTAATAATCCAAGATGTATAGAAGACCTGTAAAAAACCAAAAGAAGTATCAAAACCCTAAAAAATAAGAAAGCAAATGAATGGGTTAGACTGACCTCATCTTCCACAACAGTGGGCTTACTAACTGAGTGTTGCACTATATTTTAGACCCAAATGTAGTTCTAGTGAGTGTGCTTCATGTGCCCTAGGTTCTCTTATGTCATTCACACTTTGTGAAGTAGCGAGTAATAACTAGATGTAGAAAATGTAATAAAATTTGTACATAGAATAGAATAGAATCCCTTCCCCTATGCTTGTGTGATGTAGATGAACTAGCCACATCCTTATGATGGAGCTAATGGATGCGAGATGATCACCAAATGGATGCAACTCTAGATGGATGATAGTAATAACTAGTGCTTTGTCCCTCATTATGGTCTCATAACTTTATATTTATAGGGTTATCTTGATCTAATTTCTAATTAACCCCAAAATGGCCAACCACTAAAAAAGATAAGAAGCTAAAATGACTAGAAAGTGCCCAAAAGGTGGTGATAAATTTCAAAAAGGATCGGGGCACCCTGGTGGGACAAGGGTGCCCATGGGCACCCCATACTAGCTTGGGTACCCCATTCAAGGCTAAAATAACGTAAAGTGATGAAGATGACTAGGCATGTGGGTGTAAGAGGTCGGGAATGATGAAATAAAATAAAACAAGATGGCCAAAAGATGGGGTTTAATTAGTAATTTCTTCACTCAAGAACCTTCTAAATAGTAGTATGAGACCGGGATTAAATAATATATAAAGTGCATGATTTTATGACTAAATTTTCCCTCCACTTTATGTTGGTGAGTGGAAAGATCGGTAACATAAATTAGATAGAGATGTGTACTGATGTCCATGAAGATTGTAGTAGAAAATACGCCAAAGGACTAGAAAAAATGTGGTATGAAAAACAAAGATGATGGAGCATAAAAACTAAAGATGAAAAATGCAAAAAAGTGATAATAGTGAACCTAGGGGTAGAAAAATGTGTGTGTGTAGTTGTTGATGTATTCAATGTATCTGCATGGTTAGTATAGTGTGTGTTGTCGTGAAGTGTTTTTGTTGACGTCGTTGTTGTTTGTTAATGTTGCCCCTATTTGAATGCTTGTTTCTCACATGGTTGGACCTACAAGGAGAAAACAATCAAGTATTCAAATATGTATGTATGTATGTGTAAAAACACAATGTAAAAGACGATGCATGTAAATGTAAAAAGCATGTGAATGTAAAATACACAAATGAAAAAGTGTAAATGGAACATGTACACCTGATCCATGTCAAGAAAGAGAGTGTAAAAGGATATCTATCCTACTAGATTTTTTTGGGTGATTCGATGCCATAGGCCGAAGAAGTGTAGGGAGGAATTTTACTGTATCCTCCAATCTTTAACTACTTCCCTAAATGTGTGTGAAGAGATCTTTATACATTCTAGTTTTTAGGTGATCCGACGCCACTAGCCAAGAAGTATAGGGAGGAATTATGATGTATCCTCCAACCTTTAACTGATTCCTAGAATGCTAAGGACACCATGTCCTATAAAATTTGTTGTGTACGAGGTTCATAGACTGGTCTGAACCCACTCGTTATGTAACCCACAATTCCAAGGGTGGAAAGTGCATTGAACTGAACTAGTGTAAATGCATTGTGTTAGTATGTAAACCCCAAATGATGCCCCCTCTTTGGGGGTGCATGCGATATTGTTGATAGGAGAATGCAGCCCCAAAAGAGGACTAACCATATGAAATGTACCCTGAGGGGAAGGAAGTGCTTGGTAGAAACAAAACATGCAAACAAGAGGTTAGACAAAGAAAATTGGTAGTACAAACAAACATGCATATAAAAACAATGTATAAGCTATATAAACAATGTAAAAGCTACCAAGAAAAGTAGTAATATAAACACACAAGAAGATAAAGTAATTCACACAAAGTGGGCTGCAAACATGGGACATCACTCACGATGCCGCTATACATGCAAGGACATCATGGCTGAAAAAAAAAACAAGTGTGCATACCAAACAAAGGGAAATTCCCACAAACAAGAGAAAACAATAACAAACAATATATCAAACAAGTATGGAAAGAAAATATCCCTGCATAACAAATGTTGCACATGAAGCACCCGTTAGCATGTTAGAAAGATAATTAGTATGTCAAAAGCATGTATAACCAAGTAATGTAAAGTGCTAAGTACAAAATGAAATAATAACACCTAGAAGAGATGAATTTGGATGCCCCCAATAACCAGTGTAGGAAGGGTAGAAGGTGAGCATCCATGTGATGCATGTAAGAGACATGTATCTATGATCACAACTAGAAAAATACATGAATGTGCATGTGTGGATGATATAGATAAATGACATACAAGTAATCTAACTAGCATGTGTAATAAAGTAACCATGAACAAGAAAAAGTAAGCAAGAGTAAAAAATCAACCATAATATGCAATATGTTGTGGATGGATGGAATGGAATGCAAGATGGAATGATAGTAGTTGCATGCCCCCGAGTGAATGGAAATATATGCAGTGAGGTTCATTTGGTTTTCCCCTCAGAAGTCAAGAATGAACCGTAAATGAGAGTGCATCATCGGGAAATGGTCGAATAGTGTGTGTTGTATCTAGTGCATTGTGAGGAGTATGTATGAATAGTGATGATGATATGCGACATATAGAAGATATATGAGTGTGAAACTTATATCTTAAACATATATCATGACAACATGAAAGCATGAGTGATTATGTATCCTGAAGCGTATATCACTACTAGATTAATAAAAGGGAGTGGTGATGAATCCTAAAGTGTATACCAATACAAGATGAATCGTAGGGAGTGGTGATGTAGCCTAAAGCGTATACCACTACAAGATGATAGATTAAGTGATGATTTAGCCTATAGCATGTGTCACTATCCTAGAAATGTCACATGATGAAAGGTGGAATGATAAATATGTGATGAATGTAAGGTCCATTTGATTTGTAAACCCTAAAAATTCAAGTATGGACCGAGGAACTAAAGTGCATCATCAAGTAGTGAGTGTAATGTGTAGAAGATGATATAGTATAAGTGATGACCATGTGATGAGTAGAATGTGTAAATATATGATGTATAAGATGTAATTCAAGATGCAATGTACGATGTATAAGTTATAATGTATGATGTAGACTAATGAGTGTAAGATGTGCATGATATAGTATGGAAAATAATAGACTAATGTAGACCATGAAATCATGTATATGTATGATGAAGACTAGTATGATGTATGACATGTAGATGTGTAAATGTCTAAATGATGTAGACTAAAAGGAGAATGTATAATGTAAGATGCATGATGTGTGAATAGACGTAGTGTGTAGTACCTATAGTGTAGTGTGTGGGGTTCATGTGTAGTAATCCCTCAACAATCAAGTGTGAACTAAAATCACAAGAGTGTGTCATTGGGTAATGATGACATGATAACGTATGTATGACTATGCAAGATGAGATGATGCTAAGATGAGGTATGCTCTAATGCTAAGAATGTGTTATAATACTATGAAAGGATGAAAATGAATGATAATGAAAAGATTTTAAATGTGCCTATGATGATATGATGATGAGAGGGGGTGAATACAATGCCCTAAAATTATGCATGATGAAAGAGGATATCATGCAATGTCATCTAGAAGATCATCGCTCTTAGGATCATAGTCGAATGGATAAGCATTGATGACTTGATAAGAAATAGTGTCTGGTTGATAACGTAATGAGCCATTGGCGTAAGTAATACATGCCCATAGCATATATCCTCATTAGTAAATGGAGGAAGTGGACAACCGTGTGCATACCAATGAGTGAGATTTTGTGTGTATCCTAGGAAAGAGCTATTGCAAATGAAAACATGTACAAAAGGCATACAAAATGAAATATCATTATGATTAGGATATAAAGTGCCCATAATATAATCAAGCCATGATTTCCCTAATGTGAAGATAAGAAGAGTGAGGAAAGCGTGATAGATATACCATTAGATGAAAAATATGCAAGCCATAAGCAATAGTAATGTGAAAAAATCCATAATAAATATTTAGAGTATGTGGTATAGAGGATAGAGATCCTCAAAAGAAAAACCTAGGTGGGCCAAACCATCATGTGTACATATGGTGTCATCATGCATGTAGGATCAAATGGAATATGTTCCCAATAGGATTCATTCATGAAGAGTGTGTAAGTGAATGGTGGCGTGCTAAGGTAGGTGGTACATGTGAAGGTGTATGTGATAGAGTGACGTCCATAGACTGGATAGGCCCCTGATAAAGAATCATAGCAGTAGTAGTAGCATGTGGCATAGAAGAAACTGCATCTATCACACAAATGATACCATCAAGTGGTGGTAAATGAGGTGGTTCTTTGATAGGTTGGGGCTCATCGTAAAATATATATGCATGGAATAGGAAGACTAGTATTAGGATCTTGGATGCAATATTGGAATGGATCGTAGTCATGAAAAATGGTGTACTCAATACTTTCATGTAATAATTTGACACAATTATATGTATAGTAGAGGTGACCACTTGCATAGCATGAAGCCATGGCCTACTAAGTAGAAAGTTGTAAATGACCTGGAAAACAACAAGGAAAACGATAGTGTGGACAGTCTTTGGACCAACGGTGACAAGAAATGTAATATGACTAAGATATGGATGGATAGAACCATCATAAGCACATAGTGAAACACTAGATGGACTAACATCGTGATCATAAATACCTAAAGCTTCAAGGAATGACATAGGACATAAGTTAAGTTTAGATCCATTATCAATAAAAGTGCACTTAACAACTACATTATGAATACAACATATGATATGTAGAGGTGGGTCATTATCAAAAGTGTGAACATCAGTGGGAAGGTTAGACTTGAATACTACATGTGAAGAAACTACATCCAGAAAAGGCTTGATAAACAAAGTCTGGATGCATGTTAGAACAAATGAGAGTAGTAGTAAGAAAATGTTGGACTCTATGTAGTAAATCAAGATTTGCAAACAAATAATCATTGATTGAGATACTCATGATGACCAAACCCTAGGATGACAAATAATGAATGAAGAACCTAGAAGCGTGAATGATCGATTCGGGTTCACCAAAATGATTAACTAAAAAATAAGATATTGGGATAGTTAATCTAATATAGAACGACATGTAAATATAGTAAATAAACGGTAAATGATGACTATGGAAAATGACCCAAAAAACTATAAAAATGGAAATTCTAAACCTAAAGTGCAAGGAGAGTTAGAATGAACTCAGCTAATTAGAGGAGCTTGTTGGATTATGTGGAAGAGGTAACTATAAACATAGGAAGAAGAAAGGACTATGCAGATGTCCCAAAAGGATGGATCTTGACTATCTAACTAGATGGAGTGCCTGGAGAGGGACTGGGGCACCTACTGGGTGCTATGGTCTATATAGAATGGGCACCCTGGTATGAAAAATATCCATAACTGAGTTTCACAGGTTTGACAGGTGGTCTGAAACCCTCTCTGTGTATGTGCATCGATTCGTTGCACTACACTATATGTGTCCGATAATCCAAGATGTATATAATACCTACCAAAAGAAGTATCAAAACCCTAAAAAAAGAAGAATGTAAATGAATGGGTCAGACTAACCTCAACTACCACAATAGTGGGCTTACTAACTGAGCGTTACACTATATTTCAGACCCAAATGTAGTTACTTGGTGAGTGTGTGCATCATGTGCCCTAGGTGCTCTTGTGTCATTTGTGATTTATGAAGTTGAGAGCAATAACTAGATGTAGAAAATGTAATATAATGTGTGCATGGAATAGAATAGAATCCCCCCATATGCTTGTGTGATATATGAACCAACCTTGTCCTTGTGATGGAGCTAATGGATGTAAATGATCTCCAAATGGATGCAACTCTAGATGGATGATAGTAATGACTAGTGCTTGGTCCCTCATTATGGTCTCATAAATTTATATTTGTAGGGTCCTCTTGATCTAATTTATAAATTAACCTCGAAATGGCTAACCACTAAAAATATATAAAGTTGAAATGGCTAGAAAGTGCCCAAAAGGTGGTGATAAAGTAAAAAATGATCGGGGTTCCCATGAGTGCCCCATACTAGCACAGGCGCCAAATCGAGGCTTAAATAATGAAAAGTGATGACATCTAACTGGGCATGTAGGTGTAAGAGGTTGGGAAAGACAAAATAAAATAAAACAAGATGTCCAAAAGATGGGGGTCAATTAGTACTTTCTTCACTCAAGAAACTTATAAATAGTATTATGAGACCAAGATTAAATAATATCTAAAGTGCATGATTTTGTGACTACAACCACTATTCCAGGGGCAATTACACATTACTATCCTTTTTCAGCTCTTTTAAGAGATAATGCAATTGATTCAATTATTGATTCATTTCATGTGTTGAGTATTGGAATTCATTCATTTTCATCTTCCTCTCTGTGATTTCTTAATTCTTGTAACTACATAGTGCATTCGTTGAGTCAGAATTCTCATGCACTCGATAGAAATCACACAGGACCATTCATAAGATGAGACTCATAAAGGGAAAAATTTGCAATATTGGCAAAATTTATCTAAGGGGCAAAATTTTTATTGGGGTTGTCAAGGAAAATTACTATTGATATTTTGCATGCAACATGATTGATTATAAGAACAAAATTACATTATTGTTCACATATGTAATAAGTAAGCATAATTCTAATGTAACCCCTGATGTAAAAATGGATTCAAAAACTAAATCACAATGTATTACAACATCATGATACTTGTGAAGCGTGAATAGATGTGTGATTCACTATCCTTGTCTTAGTTATGGTGTGATGAGGAATTAGTCCTCATTTTTAGTTTATCATGTTTTCAAAATTTTGTGTGGTGTGATTAAAAATAAGAACAAAAGTGCATTCCTTTTATATATGTAATAAGTGAGCATAATTATGATGTAATACCCTAACGTAAAAATATAGTGGAAAAATAAAAGCACAATGTATTGTAGCATCATGATACTTGTGAAGGGTAAACAAATGTGTGATTCCTTGTTTGTGCCTTAGCTATTGGTCATCCTACAAAAATATTTTTGAAGGTTAAAAATATAGAATTACTATTCATATCTACCACACACATTTAGTTGATGGGTTCCCAAAAATGTTTGGTTGATGAGTAGTTGATGAGTTCCTTCTCTACCTTAAATTCAAGTTTTAGATAAAGATCACAAAGAAAGCATAAGTGTCACACTATATTTGGAGAGTGTGATTATTTTTCTACCATATTCACACTTGGGGGCGGGGAAGTTGGGAAAGTGTGTGTTAGTGATCAAATTATATTCAAGTGATATATATTAACATGTGGAGAGAATAATAATAATAATAATATGTGTCTATATCTATTTGAGAATTTTAGATGATTAACAAGTAAATAGGCTATTTCGGGTTGGTTAAGGTTATATCCTAGAATAGTGGAGATCAAGAAATCCTTATATATAATGTTTTAAATTGATTAAAATAGTAATTTTTATATGTGTTTGATAAATATTTAAGTTTTAATTTGTGTAAATCTCTACAAAAAATGAATAATACATCATTATATCATGATCGACACCTAGTTGAAAAGGTATGGGAGTAAAAATGTAAAGTATATTATTGTTTAGTAGATTCAAGAAGGAATTTGACACAACACCAAGGAGAAAAATATGGATAAGAGTAGAGGAAGTAGGAGTCCTTGCACATTAATGGGAAACACTTAAATGCGTTATACAAGCAAGTCAAGTTCAAAATAAAAATACAAGAAAGGTTTTCCAAGTGATTCATAAGTGATATAGGTGTCAAAAAAAGATGTCTCATGTCCCCTATTTTGTTTCAATTATATATTAGTAAGATAGAATTATGGAAATAAAAATATAGAGGGGATAGGTCCACTTCGCTAAGTATGTCATGAAACACATACTATATGTTGATGATATATTTGTAATAGAAAATATAATCCAAGACACAAGAGACAACATTCTATCCCTAGAGATATTTTATAAAGATGTATGGATACATGTGAACATCGGAAAAAAACCAAAATTTTGATCTTCTCACTAAAAAGGAAGAGGAATCATTTCAAATTCCAATTTGAAGGAGGGTATCTTGAAGTGTGTTGGTAATTTTTGTTTAGTGTTGTCATTGATGTCAACCCAAATTGATGGCAGAGGGTGTTATGATCCAATATGAGTCCTCGTATCATGTAAACCATGTGTCAAGCATGTTGATTGAGTGGTTTTTGTGATTTGTCATGGTGTCTTGGTGCGTGGTATGGTGAGCTGAGTCACTTTTTGAGCTCTTGTGAGATGATTGGTTTTTGTCATAATGTCATTCATTGTCCATGATGTGTGTTTCAAATGTATAGGGACTATATGAGGTCAACAAGGTCAGGTCATGTGGTTTCATGATTGATTCAGGTTATTCTAGGCTTGTTTCTAGCCCCAGGACATGTAGAATGAGGAGGAGATGTGTGTTTTTGATGTAGACATCCTACATACACCCTTCTTATTACACAAACTCAACCAACAACCAAATAATTAGAATCATCACTTAGCAAAAACCACCAAAAACCATGAACTATGCTTTATCTCAAGAGGCCCAAAACTTGCTCAAAAGGAAAAAATACATCAAATTATTTTACCAAAGGATAGGAATTCTTCTAACATGATCAAATATATCAGACAAAATTGATTAAGCACTTTATAAAGTTCCAAACACTCATCTTCTATCAATCTCCAATTCTAGTACTTATACTCGCTTATAGCCTTTTAAAGGAAAATTATGATGAAACTAACAAAATAAAATGGATTAATATTTTTGGTGATATTTATAGATACATGTTTTTACCATTAATTTTATTACAAAGTTTCAGCCCTCAACTCCAAGCCCATGCAATTTTATTCTCATTTTACCATTTTGACTAGGTCTAGTTTTAGCCCTTCTTAGCTCTCTAACCTCCATGTCTGGAACAACATGAAAATTTTCATGCAAAATTGATTTGATATCCTGATAAAATTTATGGATATTTTTATTTCTACCAATTTTTATTCCCTAGTTCCTCATACAACTCACCCAACAACACTTTCCCTTTTCTAGGCTTGTTCTAGCTAGGTCTCTCAAGAACCCAAAACTAAAAATTGACCATATATTTCTCCCACATGTGAATTTAGTGCTAAAAATTTACAAAAATATTCTTATGTATAAATAACATATAATCCAAATTTTAGAGAAACTCACTTGATAAAATGCAAATTATAAAGTTTTTAGAAATTTGTCCAAACAAGGATAGTCACAGGGAAGGAAGCATTCAAAAATCCATAACTTAAGTTTTATACACTTTCATAACCTCATTCCACTTTCAAAATTTCTGTTTTGATGAGCATAAAATTTCATATTTATAGTTTTTTGAGTGATTAAGCCTTCATCAACATGATTCACAAGATTTTTGGTGACTAGTTTCTTACACAAAACGAGAGTTTAAGACTGAGTTTTCTTTGTTTAACCTATCAAAAATTATTCATTTCCTCTGGAAACTTTATGACACATTTCTTCATACCTCACACTACCTTAAAAAACCAAATTTTATACCTTTATATTGAATATAATTCAACTTATGAATGTTTTTCCTCTCCCAAATCAACATGAAATATCACAAACAATTGGCATACCTCCTTCATACCCACTACCTTTCCTCATAGGCCTACACATATCCTTCAAACACCTGTAAACACAATCAATAATCCATTATAAACCATATTAATTCACACAAAACCCATACAAATGAGAATCCTTCATAAAAACAATCCCAAATATTCATTCTCATTAAGCAACTATGCACAATTTTGCTAAGAAGAAGCCTTTATTTGATAAGACCATCAGATTACAAAGCTTCATGAGCCATCTAGGCTCTGGTTCTAATATTTTATTCACTCCTCACTCTCCTTTCCTCTCACCAACCTTTCATTAACCTCTTCTCATTCGAATACATTACATTTTGATGAGGAAAAGAGGTAGTTAGGGCTTAGACTACTAACTCAACTAAGATTAGACTAACTAGGTGGGGTTTAGGGTCTAGTTAGGATCTAGTGAGTGATTTTACAAGTGAACACATGTTTCATGACCCCTTTTCTTCATTTATTACACCTATACTAACAAATATATGACTAACATACTAACATGACAATTCAAATATTCAAACTATGGTTTTGGAGGGAAACTCTCAAAACCATTTATTACATGCTTAGAGAGTCCAAATGGACTTGAAACACCTCAAGGACAACCAAATGGACTCAACACACCTAATTAGATATGAAATACCAAAATTTATCTATTTACATTGATGCTCTTGCATCATACTCCCCATGTGGAGAGAATGATGCTACATACAAAAAGGCCTTCTTCTTTCTTGTTTTCCAATTGTGCTCTACTTGTAACATTCTCCTCTTTACTGTTGCATTTTCTTCATCTTTATCAGCTACATTATTCCTTTTTCTTCACTCTTTATCTTCATCTTCTTCATCATGTCCTTGCCTTCAAGAATGAGGATGTCTTCACTTTGTCTCTTCATTTGAGCTCTTATATGAGCTTCCTTTTCAATGTTTTTCACTTCTTCATCAAGAATACCTACACATTCACAAATACACAAAACCTTAGAAGTAAAAACAAGAGACTCTTGAGTCTCTTCACATGTTTTATCTTCACTTTCTCTTCCATTTTCAGTCTCCTTCTTCATCTTCCCTAATTTATCTTCTTCACCCTTCATTCGTTCACCATTCAAAGCACTTTCTAGTGCTTGTATTTCAGCCTCTAACTACTCTTTGCTCACATACACAAACTGAAATTCAGATTTCACATATTCTTCATCAATTTTCTCTTCACAAATATATTCTTCCTTCATCATTTTTCTAATTTATTTTTCTTCTTTCTTGTTTGCCTTCTTTTCCATCATCCTTAGCTTTCTTTCTTCCTCTCTTATCCTCCTCAGCTGCATTTTCTTTCTTTTCTCCATGAGTGACTTTATGGGCCACTTCACTACCTTATTCATCACTATTTCTATGCCTTGTCTTTTCTTCATCATCAATACTTCCATTTGCTCCACATCTTCTCTCAATTTTCTTATCTCTTCCTCCATCCACACTCTTCTCTTTTCTTCTTTCTCTCTCTTTACTCTTATTTTCTCTTTCTCTCTCTCATCTCTTTCTCTTCCCTCTCATTTCTTATGAACTCAAGAAACTTCTTAACCAAATTCACTCTATCTTCATCCATTTCCTCTTAGAAAGTATGTTTCACCTTGCCCAAGTCTTACCTAGGTTCTGTTTCACACCTAGTATTTTGAATTCTTGTAGCACATGATGTCTTTTAGTGCATGTTTGAAGTTTTTTTTAAGCATGAGATGGATTGGGTCATGCTTTTTATTACCTATAATTTTAAGAGGTGTGAATTGGGCATACAATTAATCCATTTTGAGGTCTTTAATTTTTGTAGAAATGTTTTTATGAGCTAACATTTGGAAAATAATTTTGTGGCAGGTTGATTTGGTGAAGAAAAATGTGGTTGTGGTTTGAGAAAGTGATTTATTTAAGTCTTATAACATGCTTATAAGTGTTCTACAAGTTATTTCATTTCTATTTAGTTGTCAAATAGAATGTTTTTGTTCATTAGAAGTGATTTTGTGGAATAATGAAGTTTAAAGGGTGTCAAGGGTGTAGGAAACAATTGTTTTGAGAAATACAAATTGCATTGGCCCATTAAATGAAATAATTTGATTGGTTGAGAAAAATTATGACCATGTATGAATGTTAAATGATATTTTAATCATGTTTAAGGGTTTATGGGTCATAACTATGTATTGTTTTGATGTAAGGGAATTTTTATCTTTGTGCCCATGGTGTTTTGAGCCATTTTTGGGTCATATGTGAAATTTTTAATGAATTTATTTGAAATTAATTAATATGTATGTGTTGAATTTATCATGAGGTACCAACCTCCTTTGGGTTGGAGGGAATAAAAACACATAAAAATAATGTTTTAACTCATTTTGAAAGCTACTCTTGTATGGGTTAAGAGTATGAACCATAGGTGAGTGAATTGCAGGTATGAAGGAAGATCTTGAGAACTGATAAGATGCATGACAGGTTTAGGAATGATTGAGATCATATGTGCAAAATATTAGAAGCAAGACAAGGTGAGAAGAAAGAAGATAGTGCAAGATTGAAGTCCTAGGGTTTGTGAGCTTAAATTATGATCTCCATCAATTGTGGTAGTAGAAATATCAAAGATAAAACATATTTAAGTGGCTGATTTTTTTCTTGGTAATATTTTGGGGTTGTAGCCTCTTTTTGGAGTGGTTGCTTCACTAAATTAGGGGTTGGTGTTCCTTGTAGGGTTGGTGCTCTACTAAACTATGGGTTGGTGCTCCTTGTGAAGTTGGTGCTTCACTAAATTACTTTTGTTTGCATAATATAAACAAATTTTTAGTGGGTTTTCTTCCCCATGAGGTTTTCTCACTTATATATTATGTCTATGTGCTTCTTCTCATGTGTTATGGTTGTTTTGATGTATTTTGCACACTAAACAAGTAATGGTTGAATGAATTTGAATGGTTAAATGTTAATTGTTTCGTTATAAATGGTTAATGGAATGATAAATTTGTAGGATTGATTAACCCCCCTTGCAGTCTATTTTTCTTCTAACAAAGTGGTATCAAATTAAAAATATCTTGGCCTAGGATTTCACAATAAATGCAAGTTGGGACACATGTAGAATGAAAAGAATATAAGGTGAATGGTGAGCTCTTTATGCATTCCAAAATAGATGCGGGAATTTTGAACCATGGGTTTTGAAGACCATTAGGGTCTTATTTGGGTTATTTATCAACCTAATGGTGTTATAGGAGTGTGAATTATGGGGAAATAACATGTTAAGTTTGAAATGGAGATAAATATAAATGATCCAAAAAATAGTCATAAGAACTTCAAAATTAAGAATCCAAATCCTTATGGAATAATCCTTACATCACTAAAATAAGGTGGTGAAATATCATATTGAAGAGAGATATCTTCCTAAGAAGAGTGATCCTTTGAAAATGGATCCAATTTAAAGAAACCATCTTTATTATAATACATAGTTGAATGAATAAGCGTCCCCACTAAGGAAAAGGGAGTACAAGAAATTTTTTATATGCCATTACAAGCAAAAGTTCTATCAAGAAGGCCCATCAATAGACTTACCACAAGCATGTGAAATACAACCTCCCCACTAAGGAGGAGTGGATAAGTAAATGTATGATAGGAATCATCACCACCTCAATTTTTTTAGAGGAGGGCTATGTGGCATACTATCACAAGGAATTTTTCGGTTTTGTAAACGAACACTCACCCAATGGTTGAGAGAATCATGTAAGTGTCGAAACTATAAGGAAATTTTTAGCCTATGTTTTTTTCTAAAGGAATGTAGAGGTGGGAACATAATTTTTATCATTAGTGCAAAAATATTGTTAAATGTCCACATTGTTAAGTATAATTTTTTTCAGCTTTTTCAACATTGAAAAAAATAGAAGATTTGAAAATATTTCAAATAAAAATAACATAAGCCAACCATTGAGCACAATATCCCAAAAATTCAATCACCTAAGTTATTATATTTGGATGGAAAGGAAAATAATGTTATGAATCCTCTTCTAATCACCTTGGAGCTAAGGACGAGTCTAGAAAAATTCTGAAATGCCTTTAGAAAGAAACAAGCTAGAAATTTTGTAGAAGAAATATCAAATGGTGCATATATATATATATATATATATATCCTAGAAAAATCCCTTAACAAAATAAGCACCAAAATAATGGGAAATCTTAGGATCAAGCTTATCTTGTCAAAAAATCAAGAGAAGAAAGCCAATTTTGGGGTGAGGATTTTAAACTTCACTAGCTTTTTAATTTTCCAAAAATGAAGAGAAAGGGTTGATATTCTAGATAGATGTCCTAAAAAGTAATGCTTAAAATACATGTTACAATTCCATCACAATTATTTCCACCATGCCACTAGTCATTTTGATCCCAAATTTTTCTTCATAGATCGGGCATAATATCCTAGATAGTGGGCATTTGATATTTTCTTTAACTTATGTGTCATGGATTTCAATCTAAAAAAAATAAGATCTTGTATGGTACATATGCCTTACTTGAAATTCCAAATCGATTTAATAGAAAGATTTTTAATAATAGGAAGGGTGTTGTTGGTGGAAATGGGATATTGAAAAGATATTATGATCATTAAAATAAATCACCAATATAAAATCATCAACAACCCATTTGAGAATTAAATTGATCAATCAAAGGCTTTACAAATGATCAAGAAACAAAATATCTTGATCTTAATTAGGTCGAGGTAATAATGAAAGTATGGGGACTGATGCTTTTCCATTAGTTTTACCAAAAATATATTTTCATGAAACAAAAATTTATAAGCGTTAGATTCTCCAATGGATCGAATAATCCATTCAACACATAATATGATGTTATATATACAAACATCAATTATACTTTTGTTCCCTTATCTTGGGAAGACAAAAACATGACAAACAACCTTGTGAAATACTAATTTTTTCTTGAAACTATCCCATCAAAAATAATATGACAAACATGGAAATATTTTCATAGTTTTCCTTAGATAGTCCTCAAGAGAAGGAATAGTAAACATGTGTAGCCATGAGAACATTGATGCAAGTATGGAATTTGGCTTCTAAGGACAAGTGATTAGTAATCTAGTAAGAAATTTGATTATCAACTTTGCATAACATATTGTACCTAAATCTCATAAAGATATATTTGTAAAGAAAATGGATGCTCAAGAACTTGAAAATATCAACGTTTTTACTCAAGTTCCACTAAAAATTTAAAACCATTTAAATACATCAACATCATACTCGGCGGTAGAATTGATTTTTGGCCCACAAAAACTTGATCCAAAAGATTTGTAAAATATGTCAATACAAGACAATGATTCATAATGATCATATTCACCTCACTAACAAGGTGCATCCCTAAAGAATGATAACTAGCATTGTCATATGGCATAATTTGTTTAGCACATGCATGCCGAGTCATAAACTAAGCTAGAATTATTTACAATATACTACAAGGCTTTGTATTTTCATGAGTATGTGTCCTTGGCATGAGTCATTATGGAGGTTTTGAGTCATGTGAAAAAACAAGAGGCTTTTAAGTGTTTATTTTGATAATATGAAAGTGTGGAAGTTTCTTAAGTATTGCACATTATTGTAATGATGCATCTTAGTGTTTTGGAAGAAAAAAATAATGTAGAGTCCTTATGAGTGTCATAGAGATATGCAAGATATGAAATATGTGCCAACATGCATATAATTGTGTGGCATGCAAAACAGTTCCTTAGTATTGTGCACCGACTTAGGTGATCCAACAAGCTAGATATTGTACAAGGAGAGTCTACAGATCTATAGTAAGACTCGATCTAAATTTCTCAATATGCTCATGTTATGGGCTATAATACTATGTAAAAAGTTTGACTTGTGATCTAAAGGTTCGAGATAGTTGAATCTATTATGTGTTGTCTATAGTTTCACATAATGAAACTTATGTATTGAGATGTTTTGATCCCAAAAACAATTCAAATACCTTTGATATTTCATTGAAAGGTTTGTAATGCTTAACTATAAGAGTTGTGCGGTAACATAGAAGAGGAATTTTGACCTCATGATATGCATATGGGTGTATTATGATGCTAAATCCATGGGTGAATTCATATCACGATATGTAGAAACACTATGGTAGTTTAGGTATTGAAGTCCTAGATCCTCCCGGATCAAATTTCCACCCTTACAGAGGGATGATCACCATCACCGATAACTCGGGTTCCATGATAATGGTGTTGAAACCAATCCTTGAGAAGGAATATAGGATGACAAATTCATAAAAATAGATGTACATATTCCATAGAGTTACCCAATGTGGCATAATGCATGGGATGTCAATTATCTTGCAAGTGCTTATAAAATTCACCTTATGGTGCTTGTGAGTGTGTCACTTCTCCTAATAAAAGTGTAGATTCTACTATGTATTCCTATTGATTCTAAAGGTTGTATGTGATATTAATATTCGACACTAATAATTAGGAGTGTGTGTACTCATGTTTCCTTCTCAAGGGATGTGTGAAGAATCCTTGTATGTAATAGTGAATTTGAAATGAAGCATATCCATGTCAAATGAATGTTGCATGTTGATCTCAATGTTATAGTGGTGCCAATACCAATGATCTTTGTGTGGCATGAGTTTGATTTATGGTGATTAAACATCTATGTACATGAGTGAAGTTGAGAAACTCCATGTTCTCTTTCTATGTGAAGCTTTCTATGTAAGAAATTTTGTTACAATAATAGTTTACCTACAAGTGATGTGAAACCGTAGAGGTGTTGGTGCTATATAAAGATAAATGTTTTCAAAAATCTATAACACAAAGTTTTGTTATCTAATATTACTAATGTTGAAATCTTGGCACTTGTAAGATCAATATAATGAAGACGTGATATTTATCCATTTATCAAGATTCATCCACCCATAGTGTAGTTTATGATAAAGCATTCCTCTCCATAGGAATGTCTAAGAACCAACAATTTGACTAGGGGTAGTTATTTCTCAAGCACACAAAGATAAATATCTCAACACCTTTCAATTGTATGAATAATGTAATGGTAACCATTGTATATATCTATATAATATGGTGTTGTCTCCCTAATATCATATTCAAAGATTACACGGTTGAGCCATATGGTTTGCTTTGCAATAGTGGTGTACAATTTGGATTCGATTTAGTGTGTCTACTATGAAATTTTCTTCAATTTGGAAATATTTGCATGTTCTTAAGCTCAATTTTACATGAAGTGTGCAAGAGATTATTTCCCTTGTTTAAAATTTGATTTCTCATGGCATTGTTGAGATGTTTTCATGTCTTATTTAGCTTTGTGAGATGGATGTGGGTTGGGGAAAATTTTAAAAACAAGGGAAATATTCTCGTAGATTGTGATACATAATAATTATTATTGTGTGAATTTGAGGAGAATTGTATTAATCCTCCTATTTTTGTACTACAACCTGGTGTAACCAAGACCCATGTTGTGTGGTTTATTCTTTCTCTAAAGGGGATTATTAGTGTCTTGACTCCTTTTTCCTAAGACTTGCTTCATACCCCATTTTCTTAAGTAACATGGAAACAATACCCTTGATGTACTTCTCGAAACTACTAAACAAGATTATTGATGAATCAGATGTAATGAATGACAATGAATCGTTATGTTCTCATACATCATTGTTTCAACATCACTTGACAAGATTGGGCATGATGATGTTCTAATATCTTAAGGATCACATGTAGGGAACCTTGTGCAATGACATTCATTCACTTAATTTCATCATCCTTTTTCGATAGATCTTTCCATATATTCTATATGACAAGAATACATTTATCCTTGGCTTGAAAAAATCCATAAAGGATAGGCTCAAAGAGATTACCACTTATTTTCATGAGAATCTTTAGTTTCTCTATGGTAAGATCAAGATATTATCCTTATATTAGAGAGCATATTGCAATTTTCTTTTTGTGTTGGAGATATTGGATCTATTCCGAAAGACCATATTCTCTTATAGATATTTTAAAAGGGAAAATTCCACCTAAAATTTTTCCTTTTTTCTCACTTTTCCCATGACTACAAATGAGAAGAAAAGGAGTGCATTTCTGAATGCCATTTCATTATTTTAATATAGATAACTAAATACATGAAGGTGTGACTAAATTATAGCTCGATATAACTAACCTAAGGCCAGGAGGAGACCCATGAACAACCCTATAACTTTTTCACTAGACGAACCTAATAAGAAGAGGTGAAAAATTATATGAAATGTAATAGAATTTAAATTAAATGTAGAAACAACCATTCCATATTCAAATGTGTGGAAATTATTTGAACGGTTCTAATTCCACTCAATAAAAATTATATAATAAAGTACACTTGGGTATAACTTGCAATAAGACTAGGAATGCAAGTTATTGTAGTAAAAAGGGATAAATATGCTAACTAATTTTTCTAGAATGTGGTGACATGAGACAATAAGGGGAAAGCATGATCTTTCTATTATAGAGAGATAAATATCCTAACCAGTTTATTTTTCCTAGAATATGATAATCCAATACAAGATACTTGATGCATACGGTATTCAAGATGTTGTGGACACAATCGATTATCAAGTGAGGAAAATTGTTGCTTCTTTGTAAGTTTTGTTGTTCTATTTTGTTTCCTCTAATATATACGATGCAAGGGAGAAGTTACAAAGTATATGGTTACAATTTTGATTGTTACAAGAATATTTCATATTCTACTTGAGTGAGGGTTCAACTTCATTATATGTGTATTGGTTATATTTCCTAATGTGATGCATATTTTATATAATTCTTGACATAATGAAAACCTCTATTGGATTTCATCTTGTATTTTACACATCATAAGAATTATGGCATGTGGATGTTGAGTTATAATTTGAACTAGACTAATGTGGGGTATGTTACAAGGTGTTGTAGATGAATGTGATAATGTTGTAAGTCTCGTATAATTGGCACAATATTTTTGGAGGCGTTGATTCATGTGCAAAAAAATATATTACATGGTTTTCATCTTGATACTATGGAGTTCACTAGGATTTCGTGGAGTTTGTATGAGTGTCACACATTGTCATGGTGATTCATTTTTTTATTACGGAAGAACGCAAGAGTATAAGGAGTTTTTTCATGTGCCATACAGGTATGTATCCTTTTGGACTGCATGAACATACATCGAATCATGTGGTGTGCACAATATTTCCTAAGTGTTATGCACAAACATAGGGTGAGTAAGATAATATGAACTTTTAACAAGGATATGTTATAGATCGTGGGTAAGCCAATTAGTGTGACCTCAAATTTTTGGGTATGCTCAATAATGGACTATAATATCTTTATGGAAAGTTTGACTCATGGTCCGGAGGTTTACACAACATAAATTATTTATTAATTCATCTCAATCCATAAAAACACTTCAAATACTTTTAAATTTTTTGTAGAAGGTTTATAGTACTTAAATGTAGGAATTGTGTGGTAATGTAAAAGAGGAATTAAGATGTTGTCTTATACATATGGCTATGTAGTATGATGTTGAATCCAATGGTAAAGTATGATCATGACATGGGGAAATGTTGTGGTATTGTAAGTTATTAAATTCCCATATTATATTGGATCAATTTTACCCCTTAAAGATAAATGGTTTCCATTGATTTAAACATTAGCTTTCAAGATAAGGGTGTTGAAACAATGCTCCAATTAGAAAACATAATGACATAGTGATGGTGACTCTAATCATTAAGAGCAAATTTAGGATGTCAAATCCCTAAAAATGTATGTGTATCTACTACCATGTTTCCTAATTCATTCAATACATGGGATGTTCATGATCTTACATGTGTTTGAAAATTGACCATATGGTACAGTTTGCGAGTGTGTAAACACTTCTAATAAAAAAGAATAAAATATTCTATAAGTGAAAATGCAAAAGGATATAAGTGAACCCCGTACTATTAATAATTAAAAGTATGAATATATATATATATATATATATATATATATATATATATAATCCTTCCACTCTTAACAATGATAAGTAGAAGTGTATGTACTCATGTTTTCTTATTATGGGATGTGTGAAGAATCCCTGCAAATAAGAGTGGATTGTAAATGAAGCATATCCGTGTTATATATTTGTTGCATGTTTAATAATGTTGCAAACTCCAAATTTTGATCCGTAATCCTAATGCCATAGTGGTGTTGATTCAAGTGATCTCTCTACATAAATTTTTATATCTAATGATTGAATATAATAAATTATGTTTTCTTTACTCTATTAATAAATACAAATATTCTTGTATGAGCCTAAGATATGTTGTTAAAATTAAATATGACTTATTGGAATTTCAAAACCATAGAGGTATCAGTACTTTACATTAGGTGTTATGAAGAGATCAATGTCTACATAGATCTATAACATGAAGTGTTCTCTAGTGTGTTACTAATGTTGAAATCTTGGTACTTCTAACACCATTGTCAGATGAAGAGGTGATTTTTTTCTAACTACATAACATGGAATCTATTGGGTACTCCAAAATCCTATCGTTTGTAGAGTTAGAGCAATATTTCAAGGGTATTTATAGAAATTTGGTCGCATCTAGGGCCAACCCAATCTCTTCTCCCTAATTATTTCCTTTGGCTCTATGGAAGATCCTAACCTCTTATCTTGGTCCCTATTTTAGGCCACCACCACCATTGTGGCTCCACTCTTCCTTCTTCCTTAAAAACTAACTCGGTGGTCTCCCGTGCCTTTTTATAGCCATGAACCTAAATTTTCTCACTTCTCTCTCCTCCTTATTGGATTCTTCGATCTTCAGAATTTAAATTCAAAAAGGTCTCTTTAATGCCCTTATCCACATGATCTTCTCTCGGCCAATCTGATGACCGCACCACATCACTTGGTTGTTGGATTATCCTTACCGTAAGCTCCATCATCTAATCACTATCACCAACATGACCATGAAGATTCGTGTTATCCATATTTTTATACAAATTATCTTCACATCCTTATTACCTTGGGCCTCATCCTTCATGTTTTTATTGCACCCTTACCTTAGACTACTGCTTCATTTAAGATCCTTACGCACTTCATTTATATCTCCATGCTTACCTTCCCTTTCCTCATATTTGTCTTCTTTGTGCCTTGTTTCTTCCTTGCTTCCTCTTAAAACTTTCACATGTAATCCTTTATTCCCTTACACCTTTTTTTTCACCTTCCCTGAGCCTTATTCTTCCACTTTCTCACTTTTCCTCTCTTATCCTCATTAAGGACTCCCTTTTCCATATGTGACCTGAATTCCCTATACACTCTTATCTACTTCTCCTTGTGTACATTTCTCTCCCTACGAACTTAATCCTCATATTTCTTCTTGCAACCTTCTTTATTATCCTTGATGTAATCATCCTCATGTACCATCCTCCTCTACATGTGCATTTATTCCACACATGTTTCTATATTTTGAAGTCTTAAACCATGTCTCCTTCTATCCTCATCAATTTTATCTTATGACCTTCCTATTCTTTTGACATCTTCTCTTTATTTTGTTTTGCATATTCCATTCAGTCTCCTTTCCTTATCCTATGTGGCATCTACTTCTTGTGCACACACCTTCCTTATTCAATGTAGGTTTTCCTAAGTCCCAATATTGTCATGCATCAAACACCCAAGGTAATTTATACTTGAGGTCCTCCTCAAGTGGATGTGAATGATAGAATTACCCTTCAGACAACTAGTCTTGATTCCTTTATCCAACAAGCCATCATCATTTTATTACCATTCTTCAACACTTCCTCCAATCCTTAACCACCCCCGGTGACTTTTTCAAGATGCCTCACATTCCATTGTAAGTTCCTTCATCCCGTGAACCTCTTTTCTCCTTGATGATCGTCCTTCCGATCCTTAGTGAGTTTTCTTGTTGTTCTCTTACACAAGTATTTTATTTCCTTGTATCATATTCTCTTTTAGAAGGATTTTCCTCCCATATTCCTAGTTTTTGAGTCTCTTCTTTCCTCCATCTCTTCTTTTTATGAGTTTTTCCTATCCCTTGTCCTCCTCTACGGTCTACTTTGTTGTCAGAATTCTCCTTTCTTCTACGCATCTTATCCATGTGCACTTATTTACTTGTCTTCTCTTCTCATTCTTGATGACTTTTATGTCATCTTCTCGTTATTCCTTATGTCACCTTTCCATCATGACTCTTTACTTTGTGCCTCTTTTCCCTATGTTCTACTTCTCTTTACTTCCCTTCTTTCCTTGGGATCTTTCATCATGTCTTAAATACAAAATCCTCCCTCATCTCCTTGTGTTTCTATCTTTTTGCATATTTTCTTCAACATAATTTGTTGGCGCCTTTGTATACACCTAAATTTTCATCCTAATCTTTCATACATGTTATTAAAAATTCCTTTGTGCAAATAAGGGTCACTCATACATCTATTTCTTGAGCGGGTTCCTTAAGAGGCCTACCAGAATGGGGTATAAATATTCAAAATGTCATTATGGGTTAGAGATAATACATAGAGAGACATATCGCTATGTGATCCTAGCTTTAGTTATCCTTCTTTGTCACACACACTAGCACTCCCAACACTTGCTTGCATTTGACTCCATCATTGGCACCTTTTTCACTTATTCTTGTTTTATCCATGACACATGGTACCATTTTTTGACATCTAAGTCTCCTTGGATGATGTCATCACTCGTGGGCAATGGTGTCGGTGGTAGGGTTCCATTAAATGATGCAATTATTCATGGGAGATGGCGTCAGTATATACACACACCACACTTAGACATTCACAAGGAAGGAAGGAAGATCACATGAACTAGCCATCTGCTCCAAGCTCTTTTGTGCCATCTTCGTATCTTCTCTCTTTGCTCTTAGTTCATCTTGCATTTCACTTTGGATTGGAAAATATTCTTTATTTTTGGATTTCTTACACTATTGGGTCATCTATAGTGAGTCTAGGATAGGAACAGTGTTCCCCTTCTCCACCCATAACAATTCTCTCTCGGTGTATTGCTTCTATGGAGAGATAGATTCATCAGTGACCACCCCACAGGTAAGTTATTTAACCCTCTTTTTCATTTTTCATAGATTAGTTCATTTCCCTTCCCCATTGCTCTATGTTAGCTTATTATTGTATGTACATTGGTGCTAGTTAGCATAGTGATCTTATATGATCAACTCCTTAGCTTTCCTTTACTTGTATTTCAATTATATTTTATGTTATATTGTAGTAGTGTATATTGTGCATGCTTGTCTCATCTTCCCATCAATCTATACCTCTTCCCTATTAACCGATATCCTATAAGGGTACTCTCCTCTATCTTGAAATTTGGCCTTGGAAACCATAGGTTGACCTAGTGTGGGGATTACTACCCTCTAGATATGCAACCTTAACACTTGTTATAGCCCCTTTAATTCAATTAATTGTTTGCTTTTTTTTATGTGTGTATCTTCTTTGTTGCCTCATACCCTTGTAGAATGGAATAGTTAGTGTTAGTGCAAAATCACAGCACCCCTGGATGCAGATCAGGCTTCTAGGTTGATCACTCAGGCATCCAGTGTGATTGCACAACATGGAAACCTCTCTCCAAGCGTGGGACTTGTGAAACTGAGAGAGGAATCTCCAGAGAAGGTTGGTTCCTGCTCCTAAACTACCTGCCACAAGCTATTCCAGTGCAGGCAAGCTAATCTAATCCTAATCTAACAATGCCAAGGAGACAAAGAGAGAGAGAGAGAAAGGAAAAGAACAAAAGCCTACACTAAAACGGTGATACACCAAAGAAGGAGAATGTGAGAGTAATCTCCAAATGTGTGAAATACAGAGGCAAAGTGCACACTAGAAGAGGTGATGACAGTTCACCATAATCTAGCAAAATGTAAGAACATAATAAATAGACACAATATTCTTATAGAAAGATTAAAGGGGAAAGAAGAATGCAAGAAAACACAGCATGGGAAGATACATCCACAAACTGGTATTATATTGCTTCATGATATGCACAGTTCAATCTATTACAAGATAAGGGCTGGATCACCATGCAAGGAGTCCACTGTAAGGGCCTGCAACACACTGGCTTCACAAAGAAATTTTGGCGAGCTTTGCTACCCAAAACTCTCTCTTTACAATGAGCCCAACACTCCAATTTATAGAAAAAAGAGAAGGAAAAGAGAAGGGAAAATGGAAATCCCGAAATCTGTCCTTCAACCACCTGTAAGAGGCATTAAATTGAGTTAAATGGTTATAAATTACTTGCAAAAGGCTCCCCATACTATCCCATGTGCTGCAGCAGAGAAAGAATGATGACCATGCCTCTTAATTGCACTCCCAGCTACCAAATAAAACACTGTTCTAAACCCTGCCAAGTTTTCATAAAAAAACTCAATCAATTTCTGATCAAATCTAGAATTTCTTGATTTCTGTGCATTGGGCTCGAAACCACGATTCCAACGGTACCAATTTTGTGTGATTTCATTGAGAAATACAAAAGTTATGGCCTTCTGAGTGCAGGCAACTATTTTGGGCCTGGCAGCGTTTCACAATCGATTGACGGGAATGAGCATGAACTGACTGGAGCCAAATATGTTTCCTTTCATTAAATATATTTATCCTCATTAAAAATAAGAAATCCAGTTTTTGTGGCATAGAGGACGTCGTGCTCGTTCCAGAAAGTCCAATTTTGTGAAAATCGGAGCTCGGAGTCAAAAGTTATGGCCGTTTGAAGTTTCCGGACCAAACGTTGACTTTTCTTCCCTGCCTTCGGCCGCTTCGGCTTTTCACATCCCACGTGTCCCTTTGTCCCAAATGTCCCAATGCTAAATGGGACAAATTCTTCCGAACCGCCGAAATGGGCTTCCATGTCCCTTTTCTGCCGGTGACACGTGGCGTGATCTGATTTACTTTTGGCTCCTTTGGCTATCCGTGTCCCGCGCTTCCCTTTGTCCCATTTGTCCCAGTGCTGAAGTTCCCTGTTTCGGCCGAACCGGCCGGTTCACGTACTCGCGGCCCAGATGTCCCATTTGCTTTCGGACCGTCTGGGACAAATTTTCCCGATTCGCCCGGTTCGGCCGGTTCGCGTACTTTTGTCCCGCGCGTCCCAGACTGAAAGTTCTCATTTCGGCCGATCCGGCCGGTTCACGTACTTCACGTACCTTCGGCCCAACTGTTCCGGGCTGCCTTGACTCATTTCGGCTGATCCGGCCGGTTCGCGTACTAATTGCCCAGATGTCCCAGTCTGCCTGTTTCAACAGTTAGTCAATTTTTCAACTTTTTCGGCCAGTTCGGATTTCCGCGTCCCGCGCGTCCCTTTGGCCCGGATGTCCCAAATGCTGCGCAGACCGCCTGGCGGCCTTTCGGCCGGTTCGCGACTCAGATGTCCCTCATGTCCCGACTATTGCAAGGACTAGGACTTAGCCATTTTTCATGATTTTTTCTGGCCCGAGCTTGTTTTTTGCAATTTTTTCACATTTCCTCAGAACTTGCTCTCTTCCACTGGATGGGGAGTTAGAAAAATATGAGGGGACCCTAGAAACATGAAATTTTTCCCGACTCAATCTATTTGCCTGGGACTTGAGAATTTGATGCATGTTATCAAATTTACCTCGAGGGGTGAATTTTGGATAACGATTAGGATTGAAAGCTAGTGAGACACCTTCTGGCCTATCATACATTTATGGTGAACCCGATGTGAATCCTATAGACCTCATGACTGATCATGACTTGTTAAAACCACCCATCTCTCGATTTTAATTTCATTCCAAATCACAAAATTATGAAAACATAAAAGAAATGTTGACACAGAACCATCACCCAAGGGTGATCTTTGTGTTCCAAAAATTTATTTCACAATGTCTTAACTCCTGTGCAAACTTTATTGCTTGACTGATCTTTTTGTAAATTTGACTCTCAATGCCAACGCCCTTGTGTAAATTTTCTCATATGGATATTACATTGGTAAACTCCATTTGGGACCTACACTTTGTCGATCATCACTCCATCATGGAGTATTTGGGATTAAAATACTTTGTTCTATTGTGTGCAGTCATTTCTGAAACATTTCATCCTGAAGGTAAATTCCCCTTCTACATGGATGTTGTGTTGTAGTGTAGACACAAAATCATGCACTTACTACTATTTACTATACCGCCAAGTATGTTGTTTTATATATGGATCTTTAGTAAGAAAAGTATTCACTAATGACACACTTCCTAGTCCATCCACTTGTGTTGTTTGTTTCTATTGCTTTTATCTTTCACACTTGTCACTCATACACCTAGTTCTGGTCAGGTCACATGGATCCCTATCTATTAGTCTTCACACATTTTTGTTAGTTTTCTTTGGACACTAGCACCTAGGACTAGACACTAGCACCCAGGTGCTCCTGTCCATCCTAGGCACCCATTTCCTCTTTATTTTTAATCATATTTTTGACATTTGAGGTTGGAATTTTCAGTTTTCCCACTCATATCCTAAGGTACTAGTCATAACTTCAGGTCATTAGTGTCGAAATTCAAGAAAGATATCCCTATATAAACACAACATACATACCATTATAATAGCGGACAATTTTATATCAAGGGTATCTATCTACATATAAAAGGGATTACATTTTAGGCTTATTAATTTTCATACACGTTGTATAAGAAGGGGAAGTTCATTTTTCCATTTACACATTTGCATTCTATCTACTTACCACGCACTATCTTTACATCACCGGTGTGAAGGAAACCTAGAGCACTATTGCACACAAAAACACATAAAACTACATTAGGTCTGAAATGTAGTGTAGTGCTCAATTGTAAGATCACTCATTTGACAAATTTGGCGACGATCTAACCCCTAATTTTACATCTTTATTTTTAGGATTTGATGTATTTTGATGGTTTTGCAGGAGATAACTTGTGTTGTATATTTGCATGTACTTTGCAATCCAAATGTGACATAGAGGTGATCAATGATGAGCAAGTGTAAAGCCATAGCGATAGCGACGAAACTAGCTCCCGACCTTTTCACAAACTCCAATGCCCCACAAAGGTCTAGGGCGCCCAGAGGTGCTATCACCCTTACCAAGAACCCATGTGTAGGAATTCCTAGTGTCTCGCATTTTTTCGAGTGTGATTGTGACATTTGGAGTTATTGTTCCATCGCTTTTTTTAGTCCAGGACACACTTCAGATATCAAGGTAAGTGCCTTATCTCTTTCATTTGCTTTCATAATTACATCAAGTAAAATTTCTTAGCACTTGTATTTCATTGTATATCATTATAGAAATATTTGCATTCAGATTTTAATAAAATATTCATATTTTATTGAATCATTTTGGTGAACGTAATGTGAATTCCAACTAGCTTTGTCAATTATTCGTGCATTATTGTTTCCTAAGAGAAAAAAATTTCTAGTTGTACTCCTTGTTATTCATTTGGCACTAGGACTACTCCACCTTCTTTTATTTTTGCTGAAACTCTAGATGATGCTATTATCAATTATATGTTTGGTCTTGATTGTGATACTATAGATAAAAATCATGATGAAAATGTACATGTACATGATGTTATTTCTCATACTAGTCAGGATGATTGTATAATTACATCTCATACTCCTTGCATTTCTGAAAATGTCTCTATTGATTGTAAAGATACATCTCATGATAGTTCTTCTCCTATTTCATTGTATGTTGATAGTACGCTTGATGAAATCCTTGCATGTGAATCTTTTTATGAGACTAATGATGCACATGTTAATAACAATTTCACTTCTCTACATACTGTTGAATTTGAATCTCCCACTCCGATTTCATTTTCTTATGAGATTATATCTAGTAACATGCATGTTGATTTGTCTCCTTCTATTTTTTTATCTCCTCACAATTATTTCAATGTTATTCATAATACTGCTATTGAAATTACATGATATTCACCACATATTACTCCTTCTTCACCTACATCTAGTGTGCATATAGCATCGGCATATTCCACTATTGACATTATCATGATCACCCATAATGGTAAGCTTCAACCACTAAATGTACCATTTACATCGTCTACCATTCCTTCACATGATATATTATCACTCATGCATGTTGTTGGCCAATTACAATATTAGTTTCAATCTCCCACTCTGTAAAGTAAGGCCTATTATGCTTCTATAGATAAAATATTTTTACATGGAAATCCCATTCCAAAAAAGATTCACAATTCAAATTTCCCTAAGGATTTTATCATGCCTACATTTTCATGTTTTGATGGTACTGGAAATCCATATCTACATCTCAAGCATTATCATCTAGCTATGGCTTCTTACTCAAATGATCAATTGTTGCTTAAATATTTTTATCATAGTCTTACTAATGATGTTATCCAATGGTACACACATCTACCTTTTGGATCTATTAGTACTTATTGTGAGATGGAAGAGGCCTTTCTTTGGTGCTTTATAATTAATAATGGTCCTAGAGACACACATGATCACTTACCTAGCTTACATCAGGGCAAGACAAAACCTATTATTGATTATATTTTATGCTTCAATGCTTGCAAGCATCATCTAGTATTTCAGCCCATTGATTTAAAGAAGCAATTAATATTTTGTCATGGTTTGATTCCTGCTTTAAAAGAGCACTTGTAATATGACACATGTGAATCATTCACACTATTATGCTATAAGGTCATCAATCTAGAACAAGATCTCATTGCTACACATATTATAGATCCTCCTCCTATTTTTGCTATTGTTACATCATCTCGTTATACTCCTCTTCCATCTGTTAAGTGCCCTCCAAGGTCTCCATCTCCTCCACCCTATATGAAAGTTCTTTCTTCTCCATCACATAAGAATCCTTCATCCCCTCTACTATGTCAAAGGCTACATCTAAGACTTCGCATCTCCTACTTTGGAGCATTGTAATTTTCTCATGCAATTAAGCCTCATGATGTGATGTGTTCTTTTCTTGACAAGCTCCTAATTATCTTTCCTTCTAATAAACATCTTCCTCCTCATCTCTTACAACTCCAATTCAGTCATCCTTATTGCAACTATCATCATATCAATGGCCATCATTACAATGAGTGTTGTGCCCTTCATGACAGATTATAACAATTAGAAGACAAGGGTGTCATTTCCTTTGGCTCTCGATCTTATAAGTGGTCTATGTCTCCAATTCCACATAATCTTGTTACTACAATTCATTTTTCTTCTTCTCCTTATTCTAAGGTTACTATTCATCCACCACCACAGGTCATTATTCATGCACACTCTCCATCTCATTCATCCACCATTGCACCATCTCATTTACCACCTAGTGCTCTTACTACACATTGGCTTCCTAAGCTATTGGCATATATGCTTCCCACCACTACATCACCCATTATTAGCACCATCTCATTAGGAATTCAATTTGGTTCATACACTCATGTTTCTTCCATTCCACATGCTTCCACCGCTCCACACCCACTTGGTCTTTAGTAGGTGATTTTTTTCACCTTACCACCCAATGACACACTCATGTTCTTATGGTTCTTACATGACTATTGAGGGATCTATTACAATAAGAACCTTACTACATATTTTTACTAAACATTTTCATTGATATATCTATCTAGTGTACAATATCATCCCATTTCCCAACGACTCACTCTTGCTTTATGGTTCATTCTTGATTTCTAAGGGGTCTTATATAAATGAACCTCATCTCACTACACATACGTTGGGGGAATTTCTCTTCTTCCCTCTCCTCATCTTACACATGATATCATACATCATTAGGCATCTTTTTCATTCTACACTTAATCACCTACCACTTCCTATCATCTTATGATTCATTCATTTTATCTACGATATCATACATCTATCATTATCCATCACATACATCTATTAATCTTCAATCATACATACAATCAAATTATCACAACATTACTCATCATCATCTAGGATATAACTAATAAATGCAATAATTTGTTCCAAACCTTCTTCGTGAAATTGTACTAGCATGGTAGATATTGTGTTCATGCCTCCAAAATCAAACAAGATGAAATCCTTTGTGAAATCAGGATTGATAAGGGTAGGGGCTTGTGTTATTGCTTGTTTGATGGCTTCAAAACCACCCTTCCCTTCCATAGTCCACTTGAAAGGCATGTTTTTCTTTAACATAAATGTCAATGGCTTGACAATATTAGAAAAATTTGGAATAAACTGCCTTACAAAGTTGATCCTTCCTAAGAATTTGCAATGCTTTCTTATGACTAGGTAATGACAATGTAAAGATGACACTTACCCTCTCTGGATATATTGCAAGCCCTTGCTTAGAGACAATGTGGCCAAGGATTTTTCTCTTATGCACTGAAAAGATGCATATTTTGGGATTAAGGGAAACCTTAAATTTTATACAACTATCAAAAAAAAATTTGAGATAGGACAAATGGTCTTTTGCATGCTTAGAGAACACTATGATATCATCAAGGTAGATAAGAATAATTCTATTAATCATTCCCTTGAACGTCAAATCTATGGATATTTTAAAGGTTTCTCTTGCATTGGAAAAACCAAAAAGAATTTTTCAATAGGCATAAGTTCCTCATATGGTGGTAAAGGATGTTTTGAACTAATCTTCATATTTTTCCATGATCTGATTATACCTCGAGTAGCCATCTAAAAGAGAAAACATCTTTGATCCCGCTTACCATTTTCAAAATTTGTTCCATAGAAAGAAATGAGTAATGATATTACAAGGAAGCCTTGTTTAAGTCCCTAAAATCAACCCATAATATGATTTCCCCATATATTTCCCTTACTAGAACTAGGTTGGCAACCCAAGATGAATGTTTAATAAGGTAATGTTGGCCTCTATTAACTTGTTTAACTCTTTCTTCATTAGAGGCTCAATTCTTGGGTTGACAGGTCTTTGTTTTTTCCTAATGGGTTTGGCCATTGGATCTAGCTCAATGGTATGTTGTGCCAAATTAGGATCAAAACCCCTAAGGTCTTCATAACTCCATGCAAAGACATCAAAAATTCTTGACAAAGGTCTACAAATGCATGTTTCTCTTGTGGAGTACATACCTTTCCAATCTTAAACAACTTGTCTTTGCTAACATAAGTTAGTCCATAGTCCTCACCCTTGACTACCATGTTTGCTTTCTCCTTCTTGAGTTGATCATCTGAGTTTAAAATAGACTCCAATGTGACTAAGCCTTTGGGCAACCTATTTGACCTCAGCCTAGAAAATATGCTCTCCATATTATTGCAATTTATCTTGGTTTTTTGATGAAAACTTGGCCTCTTCTTGGATGAAGTTGACAATTTGTTGGACACTTTCAAATACTTTCCTATTTGTGTTATTTTCTGGGACATTATGTTTGATAACCATTTTAATGTTTTGTTGTGGATCTTTTCTTTTAATACTCTCAGGGACATCAAATTGAGCTCCAACTATTGCTAACCTATCAGTAGATTCATTAGTTTTCCTTGGGATAGAATGAATATTTAATTATTTAAAGTCTTCTAAAATATCCCGCACCCTATGCTTTTAAGCTCTCAAAAAATCATTCTTAGATGCATTCAATCCTCTTACTTGATTTACTACCAACTCACTATCACCAAAAATCTATAATTGTTTAACACCCTTCCTTTTTTTCCCATCAGTAGGTCATGGATAAGAGCCTCATATTAAGTTGAATTGTTAGAACTAAATTGAAAACTGAAATTAGAGAAATACTTTACTTCCATTAGAGATACAAGTACCACACATACACCTTCACATATTCTACTCCTAGACCCATCAAAGAACATTTTCCAAATGCCATCTTCCCGCTCATTAGCCTTCATAATACTTTGATGAATTTTCCTCATAGAAACAATAGATGCCTAAACCAACCTCTTCAATCTATTTATAGGTATCAAAACCATGGCATTCATCTCCTATTCATCAAGCAACAAATATGGAATGCCTTAAATTTGTTCCTCTTGGAAAATCGAGTGGTCTTCTTGATCAAAATTGACACTGGGATTCATTAGATAGGCAATATACTTACATGTGGGTTCATATTGAGGTAATTAAAATTAATAAAATTAAATTCAATATACCGGTAGACATGAGGGGGTGAAAGGGTTTAATTTATTAATATTTTGAATCAGGTATTGGGGGTAGGTTAGAGAGGTGGGCCAAAGGAAAGGGAGGTTTAATTTTAATATAAAACTAAAACATTTGAACCCTAGTTTTTAAAAAGTAAATACCTTAAAATTGCAAAGGAGTGTGTTCATAAAGTTAAATTATAATCTCTTTTTGAATAAATAAATCTCAATTAAGATATTCTTAACCAAGAAATAATAAGATGGTAGAAAACTAGGATTGAGTATGTTTTTCAACGCAAGTGATATTATTTCACCATCTTAACTATTTGAAGAACTATTGATAAATGATTAAAGATTAACATTTATAAGGTGATTTTTAATAGGTATTCAATGGATTCAAACTATATTTCAAGAGGAAACACATATTAAAAAAATTGAGTGAGAAATATGATATATTTTTGTGTAATATATTAGGGTAGAAATAAAAAGGGGCAAATAAAATTGTAATTGAAAAATGGGTAAGGTACGTGAAAAAATAGGGGTATTTTCATTCTAACAATATAACATGAGGGGGTATTATCAATTGAATATTTAGAGGTAAAAACTAGAATTAAGGGTATTCTTTAATACCCTTCGAACACACGTGTTATACCATACTTTTACTAAGTGATCCCCCGTGAATATTGAGCAATTTACATTGATCGCACTTAGTACATAATTCTCATTATGATATGTGGCAATGGGTTCTGACCTAAATTTCTTTTGGTGCCATACCTGGTCTTAAAAATCATGTGAGACCAGTCGGTTGTCAAGTACCCTCCAATCTTGACATTGAAATCTCTAGAGAGTCATTGACCAAACCGGAGGTGGATCAATGATGAAAATCCCCTAAGGGATAAAGAAGTTGGGGCATGCATATAGTATGAGACTCAAACCCTTGACAACCCCAATAGTCCCATTGTTTTTTCATCCGGTTGAACTACGCCTTTAGAGATATATTCATATTTTAAGCCAAATTTATATGCTATTTATTTGGGCATAACTAAACTAGTTTTCCCGAGTCAATCATACAATTGTGTACAAAGTGATTTCCAATTATTAAGGATACACATAAGGGATGGGGTTTCATACTTTTGCTTGGTTCATCATCCTTTTTTTGAGGTGTGTTAGTGAGCACAACTTTGTCCTGTTCCTTGGACAATTTATTTAAAATGGAGAGGTCAGCCATGATGGCTTGATAAATATCTCTTTGTCTGCGAATAGCCAGGATTCCCACATTGAAATTTTTACATTGGTATTTTCTATTTTCTTAATAATTTTGAAGGGAATACCTTTATATTTTTATAATAGAGGAATGGCATTCTCCGTCCTGAGTTATTCTATCTGCGAAGGATCTTTGGATGGAGGGGTCTCTATGTTCCATGGACTAGCCTTGATATGTGGGTTTTACTTATCCCGAGAAACTCATTTATGTGCAAATATAAAGTGTTCCACAAGTCAGTCATGTATTGTGGGTGTTCTACATTTTGTGGAGTGCTTGAAAAATCTTGAATTATGCCTAAGTCTTTAGGTTTCCTATCTTTGAGATGTAGACTTGGTGAAGTAGGAGGTGGAGAGATTACCTCCATTTTTCTTCTTTTGGACCTAGTGTTACTTGTTATACTGTAAGAAGAAACTTGATTTATCCCCTGAAGTTGATTCATTCTACAAAATTCATCCATTTTCTAATTTACAAGCAAAGAATTGTTTTGCGGCTCAGAGTAGCCTCTTTTGGTGGAAGTGTTTATGTTGATGTAACTTGGGGAAGTGGTTTACACCATCAAGGTTTGGTTTTGGATGTCATTTGGACAAGTATCTTGATTATGAGCTTGATTGCAAGGAAAACACCATTCATAATCATGCACTATATTGTTTTAGACTGGAACCATTACTTTAGATGAGCTGGTTACATTAGGATTGTATGATTGGAATGGTTTTACATGGGTAATTTGGCCTTGATTTTGAGCATTTTCTTAGTATGGTGGTTTATTGGGCTGATATGGAGGTTGATAAGGTATGAAATTTTGTTTTTGTTGTATTTCCAAGGCTACTAACTCATTTCCAAAGTTTTTAGGTTATTTCAAAACTTCTTGCAATTACAATTCATTGCGAGTTCTTGGGGAATATTGACTTGGCTTTTATAATGGCTAGTTGGTGTTGAAATAGGGGCTAATTCGGGTGGTTGATAAGGTGTAGATTATCCTACATTTGGGAAGATGGTCATTGGAGGCCTTGGTAAAATTTTCCCAGCCTAAATAAGATTATTTTCCTCTTTGATGGAAATATCATAAGCATCAAAGAGAGTTCTACCTCCTATGGATTGTATCATAACTGAAATGTCATTGTTTAAAGAACTCAAATGCTACAAAAATCATATTAAGGTGTAGGTATTACCATTTATGGGATTCTATCCCATGTTATTTAAAATCGATGTTAAAATTAGTCATTAGCGGATGTGGATCCCTCTTTGTTATAGTCAGTTGCTCCACTAAAGATAAATGGTCTAACTTATCTTCAAATTGGTTGCAAAGAGCTTCCCTTAACTCATCCCAAGTGGTAATAGAATTTATTCTCAAACCCCTATACCATTGTAGATCTTTTCCCTTGAAAGAAGCAACCAATAATCTGATTGCTACATTCTCTTTTTAATATGATAAACTGAGCATATGTTTGCAACATCTTTGATATGTTTTATAAGAGTAGTTGTGTTATTTCTATTGAGTAAGGGAATTTTTTCATAGCCGCAACTATTATATCATCATGTTGAGATAAAATTAGAGGAATTCCTCCATTAAATGTGACAAATGTTTGATTTCTCTTATGAACCATGAATATGATGGGTCTTAAAACCAAGAAAGGCCTACCAAGAGGAAGAGTAGAGAGAGTTCTGTTTGGAGGTGATGGATACCTTTGTGTTGATCTTCCTCTTCTTTTTATCCTTTTTGACAACTATAAATAATTGAAAGGCTCTCCACTTACTAGTATTTACCTTGTTTGAATCCTTCTCATGAGATAAAGACCTTCTTGCTTAAACCAGTAGATATGATGATTGGAGTCACCGTAAGTGTTGTTGTAGAGCCTCCAAAGGTCAGAATCATCGATACACATCAACCCTAGTGATATGATATATCAAATCCTTCAACCTCCTACCATGGTGCCATAATAGTTAACACACAAAAGAAGCACCCTTGAAATTGATTGTGACAGATCCATAATTTTGGCTAACATGGGAATGCCTTCAAGGTGTGGGATCTTCTTTCGCTTGATATAGACCTCTAGATAATGTTTGTTCCTTATGCCTGAGCTCACTAAAAACTAACATAAACAACTTCACAATGTAACTATCTAAATCTAATCTAAAATTTTCTAGGGTCCAGGGTTGTAAGAGAGAATAAAAAATTGCAAAACGAAGGAGGTGATGCACTAATAGCAGAATAAGGGTCAATTATGACCTTTACGAGATACTGAGAGATATCCACACACATAAGAAACTGAGTAAAACATAGATCTACGAGGGAGTAAGTGAATAAAATAAAGTAAAAACAAGAGGTTCGAGCATCCACATCAAATACAATTACATTCAAAGGGGAAACCACTGTTGTATTGCACTTAGAAAATATTCATTTACATTTATAGAACATAGGTATGGAATTCTTGTAAAATGTGAGTTATAGAGGTCTAGAGGTAAGAAATGTGAGAGCTCCAAGGTAGAGCTTCCAAATCAATAGAAAATAACCCCTTAAAATGTTCCTAAGCACTTACATTTATAGAATATGAGAGAGGGAGAGATAGAGATAAGGGGGAATTTGAATTCGAATTGGCATATGAGTGAAATGAAATACCCCACCTACTAGATTTGATGCCATTACTTATGAAGGTAGGCCACTTTTTCTTCCGACACACACCATCATATTTTTTGGTGAGAGAATGGGTACCATCAAACACTTATCACGCTTAAGTGAGGTGGTTGGGAACTTAAAACAAACAGACTATGTTTTTCCCATGTAATCATATGTTTTCATGGTTCTCCCTCGAAAAAAATTTCTCTACATTTCTTCATTGAAAAATGTAGCCTTTGGAGAGACAAAGCAAATGTAATAATACTCATGTAAATTGGAACTCCCAATTAAAGCAATGACCAAAAAACCAAGATATACGGTTGGGGCAGAAATGCCTTTGTAATTTGTAACTTCTCTTTATCACAGAGTTTCTAGGCTTCTTCGGGTTCCCTTGTTGCACAAATTTGAATGTTCTGTGGAATATTAACCTTATCTAACTCAATTAATATCATAGTTGACTTCCATAGGTCACTTTTTATCTTGCACAAATATTCCTCGTCTTGCGGCTTCCGAATCTCACACTTAACCATTTCAGCTCCTGTTATGTCGTGAACCCCTTTTTTATTATCATGCAACATTTTTTCCGCAACCATACTCCTTTTTCTATGGATTTTTCATTGCAGCAGGACACTACTCTTTAGGGAACCCGTGGGACGGTGAGTTAGTGTCTCACGGCTTCTATCCTTGATCACCTCGTAACATACTTTCTCTTTCCGAAGCGGGTACTTTCTCGTTGGAAGCTTCGGCAATACCTCGGATGATAAGCTATCTGAAAAAATTTGAAAACATGGACAACCTTCGCTGGCCCAAAATAGTTGTAGACAACACTGGAACACAAAAAGAAAACCTGGATGAATCAGAATACTAAATGGATGAACAAATGGGGCATCAACATGCAAGAGTGTCCTAACAACAATAGGGAAATAAAAAATTATGTGATAGAAAAGTTCAGGACTGCCATGTGGACGGGTCAGATTGGTTGAAAGAAAGCACATTATATTAGAGAATTCAATCCCACTAGGGAACATGATGAAAAATCTTATCTAGGGGCAGTTATCAAGGGTAAAGCAAGGATTCTAGTGGCGCAGTTAAGAACCGGATCGCATCATCTTCGATGTGAAACTGGTAGATGGACTATCCCAAAGGAAGATTGGGAAAGGAGAATTTATCTCTTCTACAGCAAAGGGGTCATTGAGACAGAATGGAATTTTGTCATGGAGTGTTCAACATATGATAATATCTGTATTCAATACGAAAACAACCTGAGGGTGGACAGACTAGAGGAACTCTTCGAAGGAACAAAGCTTCAAGTGATAGCGGGCTTCATCCTTAAGATTCACAGCCAAAGAGCGAATATTGAAAGGAGTCTGAAATCTGATTAAAATAACTATTTTTTGTGGTCCCATAGACTCTTCAGTCTCGTGGACGTCAATAAAATCTTTCATTTCATTCATTTCATTTGTGGCACCTCACGACATGTTCCTCTTGCATCACGGCTTATTCCAAGCATAACCAATGTTCTATTTCCCACCGTGAATTACTATCTATTTTTACTAATTCGTGGAAAACTAAACTCTCTTTTTTACGGATTTCATATGCAAAATCTGTGGAACACTAACTTTGCAATCAATATTTCGTGGTTTTTCTCCTTATAACTTGCAAATACCATTATTTGATATTAAATCCTTTGAAATACCATATATGACTCAATAAGAATCAACATGGCCCCCACCCTAACTCTTTTTCTAGCTCGAACCATTTACGAATAAGCTTTTCATCCGGTGACTGATGAGTTGTCCAAAATTGTAAAGGGGGGGATTTTGGATAACAATTATGGGTTTAATAAGTGATGTATATTTGGTCAAAATAAATATATAAAAGACTAGAACCTTGTGGAAGAGTTTAGGCAGCCAAAGTGAAGATTCTCATTGTTAATACCTAACAAATGACCTAATAAGGAACGATGAACAATGAGTTGAAGATATTTTACTACATTTTAGAGTCAAAAATTTGGTGGCAAGTTAAAACTCCATAAAGGGTACTAGGAAATGTGGGTAGTTTTTCCTAAGTCATTTTCGGTCATTCGAACTATAAGCTTTATACAAATTTAAGGCAATAGACCCTTATTGAGATGTAGAAGACCTAAACAAAACAAAGTGATGTCTTGTATCCTAGCATGTGGTGTTATAATTTTTTATGAAGGAATATCGGGATGGAGGAGTGTATGAAGACCTTAGGAAGGTAGAACAATTTCTCTAGCAAAGATTCATTATTTACATAAATTGACATTGTAAATTTGTAATGAATTTCCAATATTTTGTTATCAACTAAGCCTAACTTTTTGTATTGGCCAAGTGTTTTTATTTTCACCGCATCAGTTTTCATGACCATTATTTTGTGCCTTACAATCAAATTTACAAGAAAAACATGATAAATTCCCATAAGCAATATATCACACATAAGCTCGTCTCTATATTCACCAATTTTAAAATTCACCAAGCATTTCTCATATACCAATATTTGATAACCCTTTAACAATTTTGAAATATTATACATATTCTAATGTGTTATCCTTTTTAGTTTCATCTTTTAGACCATTGTTTGTGAAATAATTTTACTGTTAATGTCATTGTTAATTATTAACTTACAACACTTCCTAATTTTTAAATTGTATTGAAAAATTCTTGTAATGTGATATACCATCCTCTTCTTTCATATTCTTTAATAATATCTTTTATACCATGATTACGTCGCCTATTTTAGGATCACTATCATTATGCATCAATGCAAAAATCGCTTAATTTAATTTTGCTATTTGTTTACTCACATTTCTACTACCATCTAAATGTGCATGTGGACACTCAAAATTATCTATCTCATTTCTCCATGTTTAAGTGAATCCACGTCCGTGACCTCGACCAAAAATATCAAATGTCTCTAGAGTTCCCTCAACAATTTTGTGCACATTATTATGCCTTTAGCACACACTAATAGTATTCCTCAATAGAGTGTATTTGTGTCATCCCTAATTCATCTTTAACTATCATGTGCAACCCATTCATATATCATGAAATATTTTCAGTTTCATCTTCAATATGTCCAAACCTAATAGCTAGTTTGTATAATTCTTATGTGTAATCACTTAAACTCATATATCTTTGTCTTTTATTTTATAACTTCTTTACAAAATTGATATTATTATGGAGTAAATTTGGCCTCCAATGTTTCCACAAATATAATATAATTTTTGATATTTTCCTTTCCTTTTCCCAATATCTTTGTTTGTACATGTTCCACCATAAAGATGTGTGACATTTCAATTTTGTGCTAGCAAACTTGACTTGTCTTGAATCCTCTAGGTTCTCATATTAAAAATGATTTTACAACTAAAAATTTAATTGATAGAGATCCTTAGGATTAAATCTACAAATGTGATCAAGAATGTCCAACTTTTTTTTTTGGTCATCTTTTTATTTCTTCTTCATCGATTAGAGGTGCTTCTTTAGTAATATTTACATCGCTTGCACCATCCAAAACAAAAACACCTTAATATTTTATTGTTTTCATCACTTCAATATAATCTCATAACCCTCATCAAACCTCTTAGATCTCCAAGTTTGGTTGATCTTATGTGATTACCTCTTCATCATGGTACATTGTTATTTCCTCAAATTTCTATTACTCTATAAAATATTTCCTTTTTGTTTATCTTTTTCACACCTTCTATCTAGTTCATTTAATAGAATATGTCTTCAATCATGTCTAGATACTAAATTATGACCTTGTTCACCTTATCTCGACTTGGTTAAAAGATGGTTTCACGTACTTTTCACTCACACTCATAAATGCAAAGATAAACGATACTAGATTATACAAAGGGTTGATACCAAATGATGTACTTAGAGATACTCAATTGATGTTAAATTTGTAAATATAAACCCAATTATTTCTATGGTATGCCTTAGACCATGTAGCCCTTAGGATACCGAGTAGATTACTTATGCATAAATTCACATACATGACACATTGATAACAACAAAAACTATAGAACACAATAATATTTATTAAAATTCAGAAACAATTTCATGAAAACACAATAGTTATCTCACAGGTGATATGCTCATTCAAAACCATAGATCCTAAGATCAATATTCACTAACTACCGGTATTTGCAAGTTTAGCTTTATAATACAAATCAAATTGTATTATGTAGTTTATAATATAGTATCAATTGTGCAAGATCCATCCCTAACAAGAGTTGTGGCATCCATATATATTATAATACCTTCCTACTTATGATTATCTCGCCTAAAAATGACCCATATGAAACTACTATTCATCCAAATATTATATGTAAGATAATGCCCAAACACAACTTGACACAAACTAAGTCGGTGCAACATTTACAATTATTTGATTATATGAAATTCATGTTTACTCATATCACAACGTCATATTTTGAGATTATTAAAGTTTAATGTGTTATCTAGAATCATTGTAAACAACCATAAAACAAACACCCACAAGCATGTATACATGATTAATTAATGAAAGCTTAAAGTAAAGACATAACACAAATTTATCAACGGTAACATGACTAAAACAAATTTTAATAATAAGATCTAGCTTGAATTTCCGGAGTAAAAATAAGTCTCTTCTACAACAATTACCACACATACTAGCTCTATTCTCTTATAAAGAAAAATTAAGAGGATAAGGTTAGGGTTTAGAGTGTAGTTATTTCGCAATTTGTTTTTACTTTAATATATTAATAGTAGAAGTCAATCAAGTTAATACTTGATTAATATTATTATTTATTAATATATGTGGATAAGGTTGCATTAATGGGTGAGTTAATATTATATTATGAATAATATTACAAGTGCAATTTAAATCATATAACAAAGTGTATGGAAATTAAATGCACTAACATCCTCCTTAAGATATACCTCATTAAGATATGCTTTGAAGAGGGGAAAGAAGGAGGAATCAATGAACTATACCCCCGAGGACATTTTCCTTCACTTCCAAAAGTTGCCTAAGCTAAACAAATCAAGCCTCGAGTGAGTAAGGGATTTGTGAAGATGTATGAAACCCGATTTTCTATTCGATAAAAATTAAAATCAAAAACCTTGTTCGGATCAATTATCAAATATAATGCATGTGTATCTCAATGTGATTTATGTTTTTATGCTTCACTGGGTTGCAATAGAGATGTGAATGACACTTTCAATATCATACCAAAGCATTTTGGGTTTTTTGTGGAAACCCAATTTCAGAAAACATGTGTTGTATCCATATTGATTCTCTTGTCATGCAACAATATCTCCACTATACTCTATCTTTGTAGTATACAAAGTAGTAGTGATATGATTTTTACAAGACAAAGTCATGAGACCTTCCCCAAGATGATAAATATTCTTTTAGTTCACTTACAATCATATGGATCACATGCCCAATCATTATTTGAATAGCCTACAATTCTTGTTTTAGAAGGAACATGATTCCTTGTTATTTTCCCTTGAGATATAATTATAAATTAATGTGGCGCCAACTAAATTTTACTCAATCCCGTAATTAATGATACCACAAAGATATTGTAGAGTGTATTTTGTAGATTTACAATGCATTTCATGGGGGTCCTAATAATAGCGTGATACAAGATTCATAACAAAATAAATATCAAGATGTCAACATGAGTTAATTAGAGTATACTTATAACCAATTTCTTATAGAACATCCCATAAACTGAATAAGGTGAACATTTGGAATAAATCTTAGGCCCTTATTGAAAAGGAGTCAATGTAGACTTGTAGTTTTATAGGATGTAAATACCTTTTTCAAACTATGAAATATGAAGACATGGGAAAAAATGTAGAAAAAAAAAAATCATTCATCTCAAAAGAGTTCATCAAACTTGCTTTCAAATCATGAATATGATGTGTGAAAACCTCTTTTGATGATTAAGTCATTTACATAGAGGACCAAAATGAGGAGTTTGTCTTTTTGTTGGTGTAGACTATACGGTTGGAGGAACACCATGTTAAAATAGAATTGATAAGAAACATCTTAATATTTGTATACCAAGCTTGATGAGCTTGTTTCAAATTGTACAATGAATTTTTCAATATGCACACACAAGTAGATTTATTATTATCAATGGACCTTAGAGGTTGGTACATGTAGATTTATTCCTACAAATCACCATGCAAGAAGGAACTTTTGACATCCATCTAGTGGAATTCCATCCCCATATCACAACCAAGGATATTACTAGTTATACATAATTTATTTTGGTAACTAGATAAAAGGTTTCATGGTAATCAACACCTTCAACCTATGAAAACCTTTTTCCATAAGTCGAGATTTATACATGGCAAATACCTTTATACTACATATTTAGTTTGATGCACCCACTTGTACCTAAATATTTTTATTCCTTTTAGAAGTAGGACTAAATCCCAAGTGTGGTTATTTTTCAAAGAAATAATTTATTCCACCATAACTACCCACCATTCAAGATGCTTACAATCTTGATGATAAGTTAGAAGACTCTATATTACGCCAATTGTGTCAAATGTGTAACATCATACCGATGTTGGGATATTTGCCTACTTGGATTTCTTGGATCTCCTACTAAAGGAACAATTATATCACATATTATGCGGACCCATTTGTGGCTGAGATTTTGTGGGGTTGAGTAGGTGAATTAAAAATTTCCTTTGGCACTAGTGGTGCAGGTATTGGATATCCAATATGGTTCATCACCTAAACTACATGAACTCATTCAATGGAAACCTTCAAAATTGGAATGTTCATTGTAATAAGGTGCTAAAGTGATGTATGACTCAACAAAAGGCAATGAAGGAGGTTTAGAAATAGCCTATAAGATTTTTATTATTCCTTAAACACTACATCCCATCGGTAAAGAATTTTAGTGGTTCATGGAACTAGAAAATTCTATACCTTCACATCTTCAAATTGACTAAAAAGATAAAAGTGAAAACCTTTCCATTTAATTTCATTAATCATCTAGGATATGTTCCCGCACATTACATCCAAAATCCCTAAATTCAAAAACATCAATCTTAACACCATTCCATTTTGATTTTGGTGTCATATCAACTACTACTAAGTGGGAGTGTGATTTTGAATTTATTTACACACATAATAGCTTTACCCAAAATTGGGGAGGTAGATCTTTGGAGTGTAGTATAAATTATATGTTTCCTTGAGTGTATGATTTTACTCTCGATACAACATTTTTAGGGGTGAAGGGCATGTCGTGTTGAATTTTAATTCCCATTTTCATCATAAAAGGTAATCATATGGTTATTAACAAACTTTGTTCCATTATTAGTTCTAAGACACTTTATTTTTCATTCAAATAGACTTCGCTTTTGTTTTTAATAAAATAAGCCCAAGTTCCTATAAGAGAAATCATCTCTAAAGCTAAAAACATATTTATGCTTTTGAAAATATACAAGGAGAAATGAAATGAGGTTACTATGAGCCAACTCTAGTTTTTCAATGGATCTAAGGTTTGGAAATGGATCCATTTGTTGTTTTTCAAGTGTACACCCAAAACAAACTTTTTCTCCGAAGGACACCTTCAACAACCCAAGAACAATATTATTTTTAGTTTTAACGAGTGATAGTTAAGATTAAAAATACTCATGTCAAATTTTAATTAAATCATTTTCATGGGAAAACATGCCTTGAGAAGGTTGATCAAACACTAAGTGGTCAAACTTGTATAATTTGGCTTCATGATCAACATTTCTAGTGCTACAATAGCAAATTGGTCCTTTTCTTGTTTGATAACAACATTGTTGGTGATAAACTCAATATTGATTTGTTCACTTAAGTGAGTGATATGATAAATAGACACTAAGTTCATAGACAAGGCTAAAACATGGAGAACTTTATTGAACATGGCATTCACCATATCGAAGGACCCTTCACCTCTAACATTAGAAAGAGTTTTGTTTCACACAAAAATCTTATTATTATACTTTCCATTATATTTTGAAACAAATATGCCTACCTTTCCATGTGGTTTGATTCCCTTGAATCCAAAATTCATTCATTTACTATTGATTCACTAGTTGTTGTAGAAAGAGTAACACTTATCTTAGAGGGAGGAATCTGCATTGTTTGATCTCCACTTCCAAGTATGCCATTTTCTTTTAAAAAATGGTGTTTAACATGGCATGATTTACCACAATAGTTGCAACATTCCCTATCATCTTGGGATTTTTGTTTCCCTTTGCATTTATCTTGAATTTTGGTGGAGTTTTTCTTTCCTAATTGAGTTCTATAATGCTTAGGATGTGATTTACCTTTTTCCTTGGCAAAGCCCTTACCTTTTATAGTGTTATGTTGTGGAATTGCATTAGAGTAATTTACCACCAATGTTTGTTTCTTAGTACCTTGAGGTTGAATACCACCGATAGAAATTAGTTTTTCCTTTTCTCTCTAAAGTTTCTCAAATACCTTATCAAAATTTGATGCCACATATGTTGCCCCAAATAATCCTACTATGTGTAGTAGTTAGAGATTAAAAAAAAAAATCAAGTATGGGTGACCTAGTTTAGAAAAAAAAATCACAATGATCTTGTCATTAGACTTTTTGTCCCTATCTTCAACCAAGATAAGTCTCGAGCATTTAATCTATGTGATGAGCTCCTCAATATGAGGAAAGTTTTCTAGGCTTAAAGCATAAATACATTTTCCAATTGGCATATGCTCGCATATTTCTATGTTTACTAAAGAGGTTTTCCAATTCATTCTAAACTATATAAATATTCATGTCACCCTGAAATTGAAACTTGAGTTCAATAGACACTGATTAATTTCTATCATCATGAGCTTCATCACACATATATTACTATTTTTGGTGTTTTTTAAGGTCAAGATGTGTAGGTTCTTCACTCAATTCAATGGTAAAGGCCCTTGTTAAGAAGCACATTCGTGATATATCCTCTTCAACTGAAGTAATTATAACCACTTGAGAATATTATCCTTTTGATATCCATAATGAGTAGTGAAATTTGTTGTTAGTCAAAAATAGCCCAGCTTTTTTCCAAAAATACAACTTAAAATGATTTTATCGATGATAAAATAACATATGGTATAATTTTCTTATGGGTAACAATTTTCTAAAGAAAAAAATCCCAAAATAGTATATTTGTATGGGATTATTTGTGAAAAATAAATTAGTTGTTAAAATGATTGCATTGAAGAGAAAATCACAATGTTGTAAGTTCCTAACAAGTAAATTTTTTAAAATTTGCACTTTTATGAAATCACAAGGACACACTATTATGTATCCCTTAAGGTCCAAATTTCAGTCAAAATTGCAAAATTCCACCCAATTCATAAGATATGCCACTTTTCTAATTTGGCATGCATGCCTTAACACATTTCTTACTCACTTCTCTACAACCATCAATAACAACATTTTTCTAAGTGTTTCTAGAATATGGGTTGTATACAAAAACAAAGATATGAACTATCCCTAAACAAAATACTAGACTGAAAGTAAGAAAAATAAATTTGTATTATACTTGAATAGATAATTTGAACCAAAACTAGTATCGATAATATGAATTTTTTTCTAACTAGGGTTTTACATTCAAACCGCTAGAAAAATTGAACCAATGATGCAACTAAAATTTCATGTCGAACAATATTGTGTTTAACTAGATGAACCCAAGAGATTCACTAGATTAGGTATGTTTATTTTGTAAGCTCTATGATATACTTACTCCATTCGTAAATAGTGAAAAATGCCTTTTTTTTATACCATTGACTACAAAAGATTCTATTATTCTCGTACTCACACTATCCCATCTCCAAGGTACATGAAAGTAACTTCCCAAGGTTAACCACTTATAGGTACACCGCAAAACAAATGATTAAAAGGCTTCTGTTAGGAAAAAGTCCTAGGTGTTTCATATATGTCGTGAGGTACGTGAAAGCTAAAATCCATACAATATAATGTTATCTAATGGCTTAAGTATTGGGCAGTACCCTCACATCATGAATCAAGTAAAATTGATAATTGATTATCCTAGAATGGGATCTCCTAATGTTTTCAACTCCTTAGATACGTTCTACTTGGTAGATCTAAAAAATACCCAAATATAAATCCTTAATACCCCACCACTTTAGCTTATTTTTTATTAAACTAGATCCCATGAAGGGAAATTTGATACTATACACCAAGTGTAGCTTTTCACTTTGGTTCTCTAAGATTTACCTTTTGAGAGTGGATCCTTGTGTTTTTTGTCAAGTGCACACACAAAACAAACTATGTCTATGAAGGACATCTTTAGAAACCCAAGAACCATATTATGCTTATTTAGAGTTTGTAATGGACGATACTTAGGATAACCAAAACCGTTCATGTCAAATCTTACTCAAATCATTTGTATGGGTAATCATGACTTGTGAAGGTTAATCAAACACAAATTGGTCAAACTTGTATAATTTGGCTTGATGCTCAACCTTTTAATTGGATACAATCGTAGACTAGTCTTTTGCTTATCTAACAACAAAATTGTTGGCGATAAACTCAACAAATTTTTGTTCATGTGAATGAGTTATCTAATAAATAGATAGTAATTTCATAGATAATGTTGGAACATAGAGAACTTTATTGAATGTTATTCACCATATCAATAAACCCTTCACATTCAACATTAAAAGGAGAATTTTTTCCCACAATAAGTACCATTGTGATACTTCCATGAGATTTTAAAACAAATATCATTAATTTTCCATTTGGTTTGAAGCCATGAATCCAACATCCATTCATTTATTATTGATCAACTAGTTGTTGCAGAAAAGAGCAACCCATGTCTTAGAGGGAGGAAGTTGCTTTTTGATATCTACTTCAAGTCTGTCATTTTCTAGAAATTTGATGTTTAGCATGGCATGGTTTAATACAATAGTTGCAACATTATTTGTCAACTTTGTGTTTGCATTTATCTTGAGTTTGGGTGGAATTTTTCTTTGTTGATTGAGTTCCCTTCGACTTAAGTTGTGTTTTACCTTTGTCTATGGAATGGTTGTTTCCTTTTATAGGGTTAGGTTGTAGACTTGCATTAGAGTCATTGACTACCAATGTCTATTGCTTAGTACATTTAGTTTGGATATCATAAATTTAAAAAAAAAACACTCTAAATTTTCTCACAAAACTCAACAAAAATTTGGTGCAACATATGTTGTACCCAAAGAATCTTGTTATGTGAACTAGTTAGAGACAAAAATTGAGTATGGATGACCTAGTTTAGATTGAAAAAATCATAATGATCTTGTCATCATAATTTGTTTGCATAACTATAACTAGGATAAGTCTCGAGCACTAAATCTCAAAGTGATGAAATCCTCAATCCGAGGAAAGTTATATGGGAGGATAGCGAGAATAATTTTTCCACTTGGCATATACCCAAATATTACTATGTTTATTAAAGAGGTTTTCCAATTTATTCCAAATTATATAAGGATCCATGTCACCCTAAAAGTGAAACTTGAGTTCAAGAGATAGTGATTGACAAATAATATCACGAGCTTCATCCCACTTATTTTACAATTTTGGTGTTTTTCAAGGTCAAGAGGTACAAATTCTTAACTCGGTGCAATATGGTAAAGGCCTTGCTAAGAAGCACATGAGGAATATATCCTCTCCAACTGTTCAAGAATGGAACCCTTGAGAATTACCCTTTTGGCATCCGTAGTGAGTAGTGGAATTTGTTGCTAGTAAAAAAACAACCCAAATTGTTTTCCAAAGAAGTGTTGTTAAAAATGGAAATTAAAATGATCACCTCGATGTAAAAATCAAAATGGTACAAATTTTCTTATGGGCAATTTGTTTTTGAATTTTTTTCTTTAAAAATAGCCCAAAATATTTTTTTGTGAAAATTGTAGTTAACATGGTTACGTTAAAGAGAGAATCACTATGATGCAAGTCCCCAACAAGAAAAAACTATGTAGTAATTTTTATGAAATCATGTGGAACCCTATTATGTAGCCCTTTATGTCTAAATTTTAGTCAAAATCACAAAATTCCACCCAATTCAAAATGTATGCCCCCTTTTCTAATCTTTCGAACATGCATTAATGCATTGCCTACTCACTACTTGCAACTATAAAAATAACATTTTTCTAAGTGCGCCTAGAATATGGGTTCTGTAAAAATAAAAATATGAATTGTCCCTGAACAAAATATTAGACCGAAAATAAGATAGATAATTTGTATTGTAGTTGAATAGAGGACCTAAATCAAAACTATATTGAAATGAATTGAATTGTGTATGACCAAAGTTTTATATTGAAACTACCATAAGAATTGAACCAAGGTTGCTACTAAAATTTCATGTTCGAACAATATTTTGTTGAACTTATAAATAAACCCAAGTGATTCACTATGTCAAGGTGTGTTTATTTTGTAAGCTCTTTGATATACTTATCACATTAATAAATAGGAACAAGGCCATTGTTTTAAGCTACTAACTACAAAGGATTCCACTATTCTTATAATTACATTATCCCATCTTCAAGGTGCATAGAGAGAAACTTTTAGTGGTCAACCAATTACCAATGCACCACATAGATACATAGAGGAAAAGCTTCCTATTGGAAAAAAAGAAAAATCATGTGTTTCTTATATACCATGAGGTATGTGGAAGCTAAAATTTGTATATGGTGTTGTTGAATGGCTTAAGTATTGGGGCAATAACCTTGACACTACGACTCGGGTAAAATTGATAATTGATTTGACTAGCATGACCTATCATGAGGTATTAAACCTGCCGAGACATAGTTCTACCTAAGGGAGATATGAGAAAAGACAGAGATATAGCTTGACACCTTTACCAATTTTTGATCAAACTAGATCCCATGAAGGAAAAATTGAGAGTATAAGATTTGTTAATTACAATATGCCACCAATAAAAATTACAAAACAATACTAAAAATTGCAATAAATATGAATACTTATAGAATACCTTTGAAAACTATACATTTGATATGGGTAGTTGTAAAAATCTTGAAATACTACATATTTGATTGTAAAATTGAATATAACACAATGTGAAGCTTCTATTGTTACATGATATCATATTGAAGTTTGTTTTATTCTCCAACATCATTGTAAGTAACCAAGAAAAACACCAACATATAGGCATATGAAATAAATCAATGAAATCTTAAAGTGAAGACATAACACCTATTTATCAAGTGTAGCATGACTACCACAATTTTATTAATACAATCTAGCTCGAATTCACCAAAGTGAGAATAACTCTTTTCTACAATGATTATCACATCCACTAGCTCTATGATTTTATAAATAAAATATAGGTTGTGAGGGTTAGGTTTTGGAGATTAGTTTCTTTTAAATCAAGTTTACTTTAAATGAAAAGTTATCACAAGAGGTCATTTATGTGAATATTTTCATTATATCGAGTGTCTCAAATTGGATTTATATGTATATCCCAACTACCCATAAGTCGATGAATCATATATGAATCAAGAGAAACTATCAATAGAAAATGTTGATGTTACGGTGTATGATCCATAGGTTACATCCATCATCGAATGATTATGAAACAATATCAAAACATTTTAATTAAGCAAGCAACATTGCAACCACATTTCCAAAACATGTAAGCAATTAAGCTTGATCAACTACTAAGAAATAATCATTATGAATCTAAAACATCTAAAATACAACTAATTGATTTTAAAAAATCATCATGCATCGATCATTTTATACCCGACATAGTAAATACAAGAACTAAAACATACACAAAAATGATAACAAGATAACATGTAACAATAAGCCATATTTCATATATCAAAATCAAGACTATACATCACGATCTAGTACAAAATAGGATTGCAACTACCATTAAGTGTCATGCTCACCGGATGAATTTGTGTTTACATTTGTATTTGTCATAAGCACTCTAGATGTCAAATGACTTGACTCGACTAAAGAGTAGGAACACGCATGAAACGATGCTCTCACTCCTAAAACATGACCAACTAGGCATGTAATCTAATTTTTTTCATGTTAAAGAAACACTAACTAATCCAAATGTACAACACCCAATGTATCATCATGTGGTGGAAGTGGAAGCCTCTATATCTCTACTAGTTCAAGCCTCAATTGCATTATCTCCTCCATCTCATCATGGTGGGTGACCTCATAAACATATGCATATTAGTCCTTGCAAGAGCATCAAATAGGGGCAAATCTCATTGGCATTATCCTTAGCATGTTCTTTCTACCCACCCTACTTCATGTTATGGACACGATGTGTGAGTTGACGCAATGATTCCTTGATCATAAAAATCAAGAAATGAGTAAGCAAGCATATAATCAAAAATTAACAAGAATAATCAAACTAATCACAACAAGAAAAAACACACATCTATACCTAGATCGGACTTCATAAGGTTAATGCCAATTGAAATATCTAACCCTATAAGAGCCTCTACATAAGTGGAATCACCTTGTGCTCCCATACCCATAATAAAATATGGAGTCCATTGTCTTGGATTCCACCATTGTGTATATGTTTTTCAACACATGTCATCCGCATAAAGGATATCAATCTCTTCATTTATTTTATCATATGTGATAATTAACTATTATTTGTGGGATCTAAATGATCTCCTAAACAACGTGCACATTGATCATTCCTAGTCCATGCCACTAGAGTTGGGGGATCATCATTGATGACATCATACTATCGAATGACCTGATTATACTAAAACAACTTCATAACCCTAACAGAATAAGTCGTAATCTGAATTTCGTTCTCCACCCAACCATTTGGCTTTTATAGGGATCTGTACAAGACATCCCCAAGATTTATCTCATCCAATAACTACTAACATTATGTCATGATCCAAACAACCATCCATGGGGTACCTTCCCACTGCTCTACATAACACAAATATAGAGTCCAATGTTGCAAGGTACCATTAGCCTCAATAGTAGGATGTGCTCGTGGACCCATATATGTAATAGTGTAACATCATTGATCGTATCAAAGATAATCATCCTTACGAGAATTGATATAAGTCTTTGTAAAGGTGGGCCATAATATTGCCCCATCTCTCCTTGCTATCTAAAAATTTCATAACCTTGCACTTATCGATACCACAATTATGTGCTTACACAAGTGAAGGTTGGGTTTAGCACCCGCCTATTTACAAAGTTTATATTTTCACTCTACATAAATATAGCAATATACTAAGTTTTAAGATTCAACAAAAAATAGTTCTAAAGTATTTTTAGTTGAGAAATATTGATTAGTCGTATTTGAAGGAAATTCACAAATTGGGAGTATACTAATAATAAGATTCAACATAAAACAATTCTTTAAGTAATTTGAGTTGAGAAATATTAGGTCGGTCATATTGGAGGAAATTCAAAATCGAGAGAATAATGGATTGATACACTTTGAAGTAATATCACAAAAAGGATATTAGTAATTAAGCACCCCAACTTACTTGGACAACTCTATTGGAAATAAGCCAAATCCCCTATGCTTTAGAGCTTTGTTTACACAATATGCTTCCACGTGACTTTTCACAGAGGCGGGCAATAGGATCTCCAATTGTAGATAGGTTGTGTGTAAACAAAATTTGTTTTACTAAAATATTATTCAATTTGGACATCTCGATTGAGGGATGGTCTATACAAAGTTTTTGAAGGTTGGTTTGCAATGCACAATAAAATAATAATGTTGATACTTTCTAAAGGGATGAACACATCTAAAATCTTCAAAGAACAACCCTATAATAGTCCACTTGGAGATTTTGAATACAAAGATGTCAAAATTGTATGATGTCAAGTGTCAAAGTCCAAAAAGATAATATCTCAATTGTACATAATATTACACAATCACAAGGTGGGAGTACTACATGTGGCTTGAGTACTCTTTGAAATAATGGGACATAGACAACACTTGGCCATCATGGGGCATGTTGAGGTTAGCCCAACCCAAAATCCAACCCTTTTTAAAGGTGTTTTGTTATCAAACATTTGTTGTTGTCGTTCAAACAAAAAATTAAGATTGCACAAGCTTTATTGCAATGAATTAAAGACAAACATATTAGAAGCTAGATTGTAGATATAAGGGAAGGGTTCTAGTCAATTCCATGCACTAGAAACCTCCCAAATGCTATGAGAAACCTAGACAGTGATCAAACAACCCTATAATAGTCCACTTGGAAAATTTGAATACAAAGAGGTCAAAATTGTTTGATGCTAAGTGTCAAAGTCCAAAGAAAGATACTATCTCAGCTATACATAATATTACACAATCACAAGGTGGGAGTGCTACATGTGGCTTGAGTCCCCTTTGAAATAAGGGGACATAGACATCAATCAGCCATCATGGGGCATGTTGAGGGTAGTCCCACCCAAAATCCAACCCTTTTTAAAGGTGTTTTGTTATCAAACATTCGTTGTTGTCGTTCAAATAAAAATAAATATTACAAAAGCTTTTTACAATGAATTAAAGAGGCAAACATGATAGAAGCTAGATTGTAGATATAAGGAAGGGTTCTAGTCAATTCCATGCACTAGAAACCTCCCAAACGCTACCGACAAACCTATACAACATCATCGACGTAAGCGACTAACTCTAGAACCAATGATGCCCAGACAACTCTATCTCTTGTTTTTCACTTGAGCCCTTGACAACATGTTTCCAAGTTGTTCCCAAACACGTAGCAATTTATAAGATTTAGAGATAGTTTATAAATGCCAAGTATCTTATCTTGGTCAATTATCTTGCTTAATCAACTTGACATATTGTGCATTTACCCTATCATTCCAATTCAAAATTTATGCATTTACTATCTTTATGTTCATAATCTAAATTAGCTCATGTTTACTACATTTTTATATATGTTATTGTTAAAAAAATCAAAATTGTTGGAAACAATTACAGCAAATTGAATTTTCAAACAAATTGATTTGAAACTTTTTAATCTTAGTTAATGACACACCATAGCTCACAAACAACCATAATGTTCCATCATGGTGCAATAATGAAAAAGTGCATGTATTTTATCAAAAGTCAATTTGTAAGAAACAAAAACTAAATGATATTTAAGAAAATCATAAAACATTTGGTAATTATAAAACACTTGGTAATTAAAATACAAACAAGGGATTTCCATATTTGATACCTACCAATTAAAATGTTTATATCTGTAAATGATTGAAAGGATGCAAGATAAGTAAATTGGGTTTCTATAAGTTTAAGTAGACAATTTTTTCTAAAACTATGAAATGGTAGGTTAATTTTGGTGGTCATAAAATAATGTTTGTATTATTTTTTCGTTTATAAAGGATTTAATCAAAATTGTGGTTATAAAAAGAAGAATGTGTTGAACCAATTAACTCTTTTTGGTACTAGAGAAAAATGACCACTAAATTTTAGAAATCATAAATAATACAATTAGGTATAATAACCATTCTCTTAAAATTTATAAGCCATTATGACAAGATAGTCTCGTGGGAAATTTAATATTGTTTAAACCATTTTAAGTTAATAAACATGATAAAATCAAATATGTTGCTAGTTCAAATGTATCGTGACACACTCAAACTAATATATAATAACTAACTAAATTCCATGGATGTCATTTTTAATCTTATAGGTATAAGGTTCACAATTCAAAAATGAATTTAACTTTTGCAAATGAAAAAACACACGGAATTCAATTTTGGTAAAGATCTTCACAAAAATTGCAAGGAAAGGAAACATGTTTTGAAATATGAATTCATGTTGGATTGTTTTCTAGGAGATTTAACTCCTTTCCCGAGAAAGAAACATTTTGATAGTTTTTAACATAATTAAATAGAAATTTTTCATCATCAACACACTTCAAAAATGACTTAATTGAGTTAAACTCAACATTTTGGTTTTGAGCTTTGCTAAGGTTTCGTTACTTTCTTGAATGTCATTGTGTAGTCCTTTTGGACACTATGGGATAGTACCCTTTTCATCATACCTTGGGGTTTCCCCACTTGGGCCATCCTATATAATGCCCCCATCCTATTCATGCCTAACTATTGATGCCAAGGTCGAAATTTGGTGGAGCTGCGAACAATGGTGTCGCCATAGAAACATCCCTAGAAATTCGTCCTAAAAGTGTTTCATGAGGTAATGATTCTCTTGATATTGTTCTTCATGTCTATGAATTTAATGTTGCATGTCATTGGCTAGAATGGGTTTTCCTCATCGGTTACTTTGTTGGTTGAATCCCCTCTGAAAGCATGCTCAATATGTTGGTCAACTCGGTTTGGGCTTCCCATGGCACCAGGGTTGAAATCATGCAAAATATGACAAAAGGGTTCTTTCTATTTCATTTCTATAATCCCTCGCATGCCCTGCCATCATGAATAGATCAACTACGTGGTATGTCTATAACTCCCCTCACTGGTTTCTCTCCCATGGACGCGAGCTTTTGTGGTGTCAGAATACATTACGCTCAAAGTCCCGATGCCTGGTCTCGAGTTTTCTAATTTTTGTTTCCCAATGTGCACTTCTTGCACCCGATAGCTTCCTCCATTGGGAGAGTTTTGCATGAAACCCCAATAGTTCTATAGTGTCAAGACCCAAAAAAGGGTTTTCGTGGAGATTGATTTATCCTTCAAACTAAAGGACTTTGTGGATATCCAGATGGGAGACACTCATTATTCTCAATGAGTTCTCTATATCAATTTGCTTAACACTTGCTTTCGGTGCCAGACAACTGATCACAAGATCAAAGATTTCCCGTTGTATGTTCCACATAATAGACCCACCTCCAAAGTGGTCGTTGAAACATCCAAACACCAACAGGTGGAACGTTGGCAAATTGCTGGAGGACAAAAGAATAACATAAGCAAATCAGGTGTTCATGCCAAACCTACGTGTCCAATGAGTCAACTGTTAAGGAATACACGCAGGAATCGCGAACTGCTCCAGAGCCTGCCTCTGCAGAATCTCTGTCGGTATTACCTAATATTACCTAAGTTTTCCAACACACCGTGGGCGTCTAACGTGCTCTCGGATTCCTTGAGCTCATTTTGGTTAACCTCGCCATCCTCTGCCACCAAGTCGGCTTGTCCAACAGCTTTACAAGGAACCGCAGCAAGACCCGGAGCACAATCCAGCGCAAAGTGTGGAATCGATGGATGAGACCTGCAACATCGAATTTTCTAGGAGAAGGAAAGTGGAGTTGTAGGAATTTATGAAGCACAACAATGTGCAATTTCTGCAGAATCATTTTGATGCCGGAACGTTTGGATTCATAAGGGATGGCTCTCGACTCCTGTCTCTCATGAATTTCATTTCACGGAATGTGATGGATCTAACAAAATCCAATTGTAAGTTTATCGATGGATTATTTTGGAGAAAAATTTCAAACTTGAATATCCTCTTCCTACAAGAACTTAAGATGGCAGGTTTTCAACTCTATTTCTTGCAACACCATATGGCCCGACAACCTGACACATACCAGTAATCATACCGTTGGACGTGGAGTTCTAATTACTTTAATATCTACAAAATGGTCACCCTTTTTGTTGAGCATGGCTCAAACCCAACCCGTAGAATTATTTGGGCGCTCTTTGCTATTGATAGTGGCCATTTCGACATCATCAATATTTATACTTCGAATGGTGCAACCGAAATGGAAAATTTTGGCAGTGGATCGCCAATGAAATCCCTGCAGCACACTAGTTATTTGCAGAGACTTTAATATGGTGGAGTGTCCCTCTAACAATTGCGTCCATCTACCTATGCGATGGACAACTGGCGAAAGAGAAGTCTGGCTCTATATGTGTGATAAATTCAGTTTTTATGATCGGAATGCCTTGTGTTGGCATGTCTCTAAGTCTTAGTACTCATGGACCAACCTCCGATGTGGATCAGATCGGGTTCCTTAAAGACTTGACAGGGTTATGTTTTCCATGCAAGACTTCTTTTTATTTGATGACATTTATTCCTTCCCCGTGGAAGTGATGACTGATTTTTCCTTTTTGACCATTTTTCAATCAAATTTCAAATCACTTGGCAAGCTCAGCACCCTATCTTTCATGGGTAAGTGCATGGAAATGGGGGCCAAAAGGACTAAAAGGGACACATTTTTCTTGAAATCAGCGAAACTTGAAATTCATCTAATAATTCGGCATGCATATGCTCAAAATTTTACAAAGTGATAAGAATAAGTACCGTAGAGCTCGGAATCTAGTTTTTAAACTACTATTTTTTTAAAATGGTGGAGATTAAGAGGGCCAAATGTCAAATATGACTATTTTTATGTCAAAAAAATAAGAACCTATTATGTGTGCGCCCCCGACCGCCGCCCTCCCCCATTTTTGATTTTTATAAATTATTTTTCAAATCCCTTCAAAGATGAAAATTATCTAATTCCATGTACTGAGGTGTCACTCATTTTTCATAAGGTTTGGATGAATATATAATTTTTTATTAATTTTTAAAGTGCGCACATCCCAAAAATGAAATATTTGTGTGTACACCCTCGTAACTTTGAGAAAAAAATGTCTTAGTGCGCGTAGAATGGAGTTTAGAAGAGGAGTTTTTTTCTTTTTGATTTTGGATTAAAAAATCATAAGTTGTGTACAAAACGTATGCATACGTTTTGGAAAGCCTTAAACTAGTCGATTTTAGAAAGAAGTACATTGTCACCAAGGTAAAACCGAGCTTGACGTCGTAGTATTTTTAGAATATTATGTTATAACGCATAATATATCGGGGTATACAGGTGAGAGTTTGATGTTTTTTGTTAAACACAAATTTATTGGTGGATTACATAGTCCAAGCCTTAGGGTGGGATATCCAAGGAAAACCCAAGCCTATGGATTGGGATTCCCAAACCCATAGAAGATGAAACGCAATTGTGTTTTATCGCATTCCTATTTGTTATGTGGTATATGTGCTTATGGTCCAAGGAATATTTACTAAAATTTTCTTTTATTAATTTTTATATTTTATTATTTATTTTAGTAAATATAAGAAGTTAGGGTCACTTTGCACCTTATAGAACTAGTCTCACAAATTCATCTATCACGATTTAGAAGATGGTTTTTCATATTCTAACCTAGTCAATACATAGGTATTTTTCAAGATTTCAGACATTTAGCCTAAAGCTTTTAGGGTTTAAATTATACAATTGATGTCTATTTTGGGAAAGAATATAGTCATTGTTTAGGTTTTGGGGCCTTTTGGATTGGTTATTGACATTTGTAGGAGTGTTAAATGTGTCAAAATTAGAATTTACAAACCTCAAAACTCCCAAAGGTAGCGACAATTGATCGAATATATGGACTCATGAATTTTCCCATGAGCATGGAGTTGAATCCCTAATTTTGTCTTAGAATATGGTAAAATCATACTATGGATGAGTACCTATTTTACAAGCTTAGGGAATGCATCTTTCGCTTCTTGGTCAATGGTGTGTCCTTCCTCTGGCCAACCTGCCTCAATACCACTCTCAACCTGGATCAATAGCAAGGTTTTTTTAAAGTTTGTTTCAATGTGTAGGGATGATTGGATACTGATGATTGATGAGTTCAGTGTGACTTGATGGAAGATAACTTCCATCGAGAGGCCTAAAAAGGCCATTCTAAGATAATCAAACACCCTCTGGGAGAGTTCAAGAAATATATTAAGTATCTAGAGGTGATGTTAGAGAATCTTGGAAGTGTTGGAGGAAATTTAGGAATATTATTTAGGGCTTAGGGTTTAGGGTTTAAGATTTAGGGCTCATGGTTTAGGGTTTAGGTTTTAGGGCTTAGGGATTAGGGCTTGGTGTTTAGGGTTTAGGGCTCAGGTTTTAGTGTTTAGGGTTTAGGGCTCAAGATTTAAGGTTTGGTTTAAGGTTTAGGGATTAGGGTTTAATATTTAAGGGCCATGGTTTAGGGTTTAGGGGTTTAAGGCTCATGGATTAGGGTTTAGGGCTCATGTTTTAAGGCTCAGGGTTTAGGGCTCAAGGTTTAAGGTTGATGGATTAGGGTTTAAGTTTTAAGGTTTACGATTTACGGTTTAGGGTTTAGGTTTTAGTGTTTAAGGTTTAGGGTATAGGGCTCGGGGTTTAGTGTATAAGGTTCAAGGTTTAGGGTTGAGGTTTAGGGATGAGGTTTAGGGTTTTGGGTTAAGGTTTAAGGGTTCAAGGTTTAGGTTTTAGGGCTTAGGGCTTATGGTTTAGGATTTGGGATTTAGGGTTTAGGGTTTAGGGATCAAGGTTTAGGCTTTAGGCTTTAGGGCTTAGGGTTTAGGTTTTAAGGTTTATATTTTAGGGTTTAGGGTTTAGGGTTTGTGGTTTAGGATTTTAGGGTTTAGGGTTTGGGGTTTAGGGCTCGGGGTTTAACGTTTAGGGTTTAGGATTTAGGGTTTAGGATTTAGGGTTTAAGGTTTAGGGTTTAGGGTGTACAATTTAGGGTTGAGGGTTTAAGGTTTAGGGTTTAGGGTTTAAGGCTCAAGGTTTAGGGTTTAGGGATCAGGGTTTAGGGTTTAAGTTTCAAGACAAAGGGTTTAGGGTTTAGGGTTTAGGGTTTATGGTTTAAGGGTTTAAGGGTTTAAGGTTTATAGTTTGTGGTTTATGGTTTAGGGATTAGGGTTTAGGGTTTAAGGTTTAAGGGTCAAGGTTCAGGGTTTAGGGCACAAAGTTTAGGGTTTAGAGTTTAAGGCTCATGGTTTAGGGTTTAGGGCTTAGGGTTTAGGCTTACCCATTCACTCACTGTAATGTTCTGTCTTACCCATTCTTATTAGTATTGATGACAGAGAGTATTCAACTAAAAGGGTTCATCTACTTCATAGGAAGAACATTCAAAGAGAGTCATCACAATTTGATTCCTTTCATTTGTTAATATTTTGAAGGAGGGAAATGTCAGATATCTAAGAACAATTTGGTACAAAGAAATGTTACCCAATACAACTATCTCCTTTTTATAGCTTGTGAAATATTTGGAGCTCCAAGAGTGTTATAAATTGAGAATAACAAGTCCAATGGTATTTCGGGTCTGATAGATTAGGATACCAAGCAAATTTGATCATTTTGACACTCTTTTGAATAATTCTTTCAATTGTAAGCTATCGAGAATGAAGATTTCATTCAAAGAACAAAGCTTGATATGTCCAAGTGCTTGTGTAAGTTGGCAATTTGAGAGGATTTCTAAGGTTCAATTTTATTTTCCAAGATGCATTACTCCAATGTTTGAAAATGTTTCTCTAAAATGCAACGACATTCTAATTCAGACACTTGATGATTCCTAAATGTCCAATCCTACCACAGAGCTAATTAGTCCTCAATCCTTGGATACAAGGAGACACCATTACTTGGATTCCATTTATAATGATAGAGATATTTGTAAATTTGTGTTATAACCTCTAAATCTATATGCATTTCAGTTTTTTTGGAAATCACATCACACCCTTCACTAGGCATGATGACTACCCCTATCTTTTTGAAGGTGCTTTTGAAAGCATCCATGGGTTTATCATAGAAGTAATTATCAATGAATGGAAGGTTAATAAGTTGTAGTGCCACCGTAAAATAATAATAATAATATTAAAAAAGCATGTTGTGAAGTGTGTTGAGTGGGAGTGGGTAGAAACAATAATAGACCCCATGTGAAGTCACATGGCCTCCTTGAAAAATGTTTGGGGAATTCAAAGTGATTTGCAGACTTTTCCTTTTACTTGTCTAATAATGCAAGTGCTTTTTTTTAGAATCCAAATGCTACTCATGTTAAACCCAAGTTAAGTTGCAAATTTAGTAGTCTTGGGATAGTTACTGACTAGAGAAGGACACCGCAGGGTATGGACATCCATTAAAGCATAAAGATAGAGGAAATATGTTAGACATTGTAGTTGCAAATGCATTGGTAGACGTGTATGCAAATTGTGGAAGCATAGACATGAACGGGAACTGTTTGGCAGAATGTCTTAAAAAGACATGGTTTGGTGAACAACATTGATTGTTGGATATGCATGAAACGGGTTTATTGAAAAGGCTTAGAAATTTCCAGGAAAATGCAATTGCAGGTCTAAATCCAAATCCCATGAATTTTTCCAACCTCCTCCCTACCGTGTGCGCAAATGGGACCTCTGGAATAGGGCATGGACATCCATCAAGAAAAATATTGTTGTAGCCACCATGGATGAAGCTCGAGCCATGTTTTTTTTTTGTATGCAGAAGAAGGAGATTGGGGTTGATGGTGTTCCCTCTAATGGTTGTTCTCAAATCAACGCTTAGAGAGTTAACCCAAAAGTAGCCTTTTGATTGTTTCAATCCAGTGTATTATTATTTAAAAATATCATAAAATTAGAATGTGCATTAATCCATATTGGATATGGTAGCATCCTTTTGGAGGATTTAGATCCATACATTACCATATTGTTCTTATAATTTTAGAGTTCTATCAATATTACTCAGCTCTTGGATCAAAGCCAACATACGTTGAGTGGTCCTCTAATTTAAACTTTAGATGTGGGTCTCTTCTTGCGAGTCCAGGATTTTGCACAAAAGAAGGTATATAAGAGGATCAACATTGCGATTTCAATGGGATTGCAAAGCATGGAAGGAACTGGAAGTGAGAGCAGTGATGGGGTTTGAGGGAGGTTGGCAAGGCTCATGAAGATGTTGATTTGCAATGGCAGTCCGAGAATAAGAGGTTGTATTTTGTGGCTCATGGACTACAAATTTTTCCAAATATATAAAAATGAGTTCGTTGAAAAGTCTTAGAAACTCTCAAGAAAATATGGTGGGTAGGTGCAAATCCATATTTCTACAACCCTTGTCAGCACCTTCCCAGCCTGGGTCAAAATGGAATTTAATGATTGTAGGGTATGTTCAGTTTGGAGTCTTGAGCAGGCCTTAGTCAATCGTCAAAACATAATGGGAAACATATCTTGTTTGAAATTTTCAAGGGATCGAGAAGATTTGTGTGTCATCATGGAGGATAGATCGATGCTTGTGAAATGTTTGATGAAATGCCAAAGTGTGATGCCGAACTCGAATCCCATGGGTTTGACCGACTTTGTTCCTCCAGGCATGGTTCATCTCTCCTTGTCTTTCGTAATTATCGTACTTTAGTTTCTCATTTGTGACGAAAGATAATTTTAAAATCTTAGAATTATCATACATTTAATTGTTTATATTAACTGGTTACAAATCAATAAATGTCATATCGTAACTCACGCAATCAAAATAACCCTTTTGTATTAAACCATGAACTTCAACCCTCATTCTGAGGTGATTTAGAAAACTTCCTGCCCAAACTAGATCTCTACAATATTGTTTTATCGACAAGACAAAATTGACTTCCCGGTAAAAATGTTGACCATCTCCTTGTTTAAATAGATAAATTTGTGTTTTTCGGAGACTCGTTAAGTACCCTTCGTAACTTCGAAAATGGGATGTTAAGCTTCATTCGTGTACCTTGTTATGTGGGGAGTCACCTTAACCTTTGGTTTGACCCCGAATGAACATTTGTGATCTTTTTATGCCCTACTGGGAGCAATGTTACACCATTTTGTAGTTGTAAGAAGCTACTAAAACTATAAAGTTGGCTTTCGTTTTGAACCACCATTTGAATCTTGGACAACGAAATGCTTATCCATCTTCGCAAACCTCTAGTATTTTTACTAGAAAATTTCCTAGTACTTTCAAGTATGAGGAAAAACACTTTTCTTGATAGTTTGGAAAAGCCATTTTGTAGGCTTTCAGTTGTAGTTGACTAGGTCAAACTGGACCAACTACGACCAGAGGCTCCAGAAGGCATGTCATTGTTTGTAAACCGTTTGCTAGTTCTAAATTCCATCAGTTCCTATGAATTCTTGGTGTATAGGAGGACACGTAGAAACTTACCTGGAGTGTGTTTTCTCATTAGAGGACAACGTTTGAAGTTGGCTTCTTAGCCTCCGAGCATTAATTGAACGTTTTTGCAGCTAGTAGGGAAATGTAAGAAGGAAGTTGTATGACCCATGTCGGGTTGCCCAAACCATCGTGGAAATTTGTTGACACTTATAAATAACTATTTGAAACTTTATTGTGTGATTTGTTGTGTGAAATTGAACTTTTGGCAAAATAGTGTTTCTCTCTCTTCCCTATTTCTTCTCTCTCCTTGGTTAGGAAATGAAGCAAATTGAAAAGAAATAAATGTGTCTCTAACATTTTTCCTTCAAATGCAAAATTATTAATGTTATTATGTAAATGGGAAACTAAAAATGTTAATTATGCTAGATTAGGGTGGATGCCATGCCAACGATTTATCGTTGATTTCATGCTCACATGGTTTTGCAGGATGCAAGAAAGACGGTGAAAAGGCGTTGTGCAATTTATTATTTATTTTTGTAATTTATATAGTTCCTTGTAAAATGTATATATGTATAATGTATTCCCATGTTACAGAAAGGTTGTGTTGAAATTGCTAATATGTCTGAGATGCTAGTTTTAGGGATACCTTGGGAAACGTGCATTTAATCATAGGTGCAATGTGATTCATAGGTTACTTTTGGTAAAAAGGATTGATATATATATGTAAATAAATTTGAATCAAATATCTTGTAGTGTGTTTTTAGTGTACAATAGATGATTAAATAATTGGTGTTGTGTTCCTTACCTTAAAAATGTAATAGAGAAATCTAAATAAGACAATCGACCTTAGTTTAGAACTTGCACATATTTACCCTTCTCACACGTTCCTTCTTAGCATAGAATAAATTGAAAACGTAGAATGAACTTAAACTTTGCACTCTATGGTACCTTCTGGTTTAAGTACTCAAGATTCCTAGTTTGATTTATCGTCATGGTTGGTATGTTTAGCGACATCGTCTTAAACCCGATAGTTAGGAAAGACATGGTCCAACTATTTCTGGTATAAGAAGAACTAGGACTTCCTTAGTATCCTTGTGGACTACTTAGTCTTACAAAGATCGAAATGAATTCCTTGTGGGATCCAGATGACACAAATGGAGATAGTGAAATAGTTGTTCTATGACTTAAACTCTTGTTAATGAACTCTTTAGTCCCTCTCAGTTAAATGTGTCACCTTGGTTACTAACAACATATCACCTTGGTCTTTCATGAAGGTTGTCTACCTTAAACATGTCTTCTCACCTTAAATCTCTTTTGTAGTTGGGGCATAGATCCTTAGGTGCAATTGGAATTATACCAACCAAGGTAGTTTTTCTTATGACATTTCTATGATTGTTCTCTTGGTGGGATTTAAAATGCACAAGTGGATGTCTTGGTTGCAGCACGTGTTAACACTGTTGTGCATAAGAGCAAAGAATTGAGTTGTCACGTGCTAGGTTACACTCCATGTAGTAGTGAATCCATTAGTGAAAAGTATGTGTTTATTTTGTTACAAATGTTATAAAACGATGCTAAAAATGAGACCTTAGTGCGATGTAAGAGTAAATCATATAAAAGGAAAAAGATATTTGAGGTTGAGAATAATGTCGCTCTTGGAATCCTTATAACTCAATTTGACATTTACTTATGTTAAAAAGAATATGAATTTCCTTGGTTAGAGCAAACTTTGAGATAACAAAAGATATACTTCTTCAAGATGTTAGATAAGTAATTTCAGTAACTCTTCATGTTATTAAGTGACGCCAAAAGAGACCTAAGAAACAATGTAAATGAAATGAGAAACAAGAGTATATGTGTCAATGGATTAAGAAAACAATTTCACTTGAAGTCCTTATGGTTGATTTAAGAATTGAATTTTGTTGTGGAGAGTGGATACAAACTGCTCGTGGTGGGACTAGGCATTTGAGCCATTATAGAGTCCACTAAAAATAAAATTATGTCATGTAAAGGCTTAACTGAATCAACTAAATTTTGGAACTAAAACAACCATAGTACGAGAACAAATGTGCTTCTAATGGAAGGAAGTTTTTAGGAAAGGGAAACTTGAACCTTCACCTCCTTGAATCATATTATTTCTCCCTCGACAACTTATGGTTGGTCCCCTTGCTTAATGTAGAAAAAAAAAATTTAAATGTCAACTAAACATATTTTAAGAAACAAACCTTTGACATAAGAACGAGAGAATTAGGAACTTTGTAGGAAATTTTAAATATGAAAATTTTTAATGTAAGTTATGAAGATTGACATAAGGGATAAAGAGCAAACTTAAAGGGTTGAATTGTAAGTTGAATGTGGAGTTAACTTAAGAATCTGTAGGTGAAAAAAATATATCTTTGCACAAAAATGTTCTTGGAATGTAAATCGTAACTAAGATGCAATTAAGGAAATGATGTGTTGTGGGTTTTCAATCCTTGAGTCCCTTTTATTTTGTTGCTGAGTTTTTGCTAGAATTTGTTCATTGGAGAAAGTGTGTCATCGACATGTATATGGTGTTGTCACGTGTCTATGTGAGTCGACGACTTATGTAAGTGTCGTATGCGTCTTTGAGTTTTCTTTTCTTGGAGCCCTTGTGGCGTTGTATAGTGAGCAATGTAAGTAAAAAAATAAATTATCCTGGTATTTTTACTGTTGTATTTATGTGTGTAAAATATGGGCGTTACATAAGCCATAGGCCAAGTGACTCCCATTCGAGTTAAACAAGAAAAATTTACTAGGCGATTGATTACCCTTGTGTGTTCTTAGCCATTCCCCTATTGCTATGCTTATTTTGAACACTTTAGGAATTTTTTCAATTTTTAATTCATTCCCGATGTAGCAAAAGAGTTTTCTCCTTCTCAGGAGGAGAGGATCTGCAGAAATTGGTTTTGATCCTACACCTCTACGTTGGTATTCTATTTATGTTTCTTCCATTTCCTTTGAGATTAATTTTTGTGTTGTGATGGTGGCCATAAAATATGTATATAGGGAGCTCTTAAAGGACCTATTTAATTAGGATGACTCTAACCTGCCAATGATAACTAAAGAGGTCAGTCCACTAGTTGGTTCTTGCATTCATAACAATGTTGTGCCTTAATAGTTTCTAGGACAGGATGATCTTTGAAATTTTAAGCTATGCAATTTATAGTTACAAATTTATCTATTAGTATTGAAGATCACCGAGACTTGATCTCATAAATAACTTGTACAGAGGCTCAGATATATGTCCAAATTTAATTAAATAGATTCTTTCCTTGGCCAATTGCGATGATCCCAAATAATTACCTCAAATGTTCTTGATATCCTTTGAATATTTTCTCTTCAATAAAATACAAGGATCATTTTTATAGTTTGGACTCCAATGTTGAACATCTATGTGGCAATGACCATATCTGTCATGAGAAATGTGAAGTTTTGGAGTATGTGTAATCCTTACCAAGTTAGTGAGACAAACCAAGAACTTTCAAGGAAGAAGAGGTTCTTGTGAATATGAACATGTATCAAAGTGAATCATGAATGTGAATATGAGCATGTGGTTATTTTTTCTAGCTTCCAATGGGTCATCCTAGCTTGCATAATACCATACATGGAAATATGAGAAATGTGAAATTTGTTTCAAAGTGTGAAGAAATTGACATTCAAGAGTGCAAGTATATGTGGGGAGAAACATGTTTGGCAGAGATGTGTAATATGCATTGCAAGGCACAAGGTAGATGCCATATCCATTTAGTTACTTGTCCCACCTCTCATAAACAAGGTGATTCAATTGAGAGAGTGGCTTTCATAGTGATTCAATGTAGTTGGAGTTCAAGAAGATGGATCTCACCCTCAAACATTCCTTCAAATCTCATTCAAGGATCAATCCTTCCATATAGAGGAGGAAACCTATTTCCATGAGGAGTAATCGAGCGAATATGTGTCCAAATACTAAAAGCATGTTTCCACTCATGTGATATCTTGGTCAAGGAAGTGAATTGTGAAGTTAAAAAGGGTGTCATCATGTTCAAAGGTGAAATGGGAAGCTCATAGAGTAATTTGAGGATCATCATATCTTGACTCTGCTATCATGTTCAAACCTCTTCAAGGAACAAGCCAAGATGAGATAGTCAAGCTACTAAGGCATTCATGACCATCATGTGTGAAGGATCAAGGCATCATCTATCTCCATGAGAGGCATATGAGAAAATAGGTGTATGAGTATCCTAAAGTTGATTCCATCCGAGGAGAATTTTGGAGCTAGGAGGGGTAAGAGGATGATCTTCATATAGAGCACCATATATGTAAGAATGAGAAATCATATAAGTTTCACTTGATGTCACTCACTTGGTAGTGTTCTTAAACACTCATTTGAACCTTGTAGTGTGATCACACTTCAAAGGAGGAAGGACATTACAACCACCTCATTTCTAGTCTAATAAGTGGCCACATGACAAGAATCTCATTCAATGATAAATCCTTCCATCTACATGGTGAATACCTATTTCAGTAAGTGATAGATAATCAAAAAATGGTTTGAGCATCATGGAGTTGATTTGTGGTCACTAGGGTTAATTGTGGAGGCCTTGAAAATTAAGAGAGTTTAGGGCTTCGGGCTTAAGGCTTATGGCTTAGGGTTTAGGGTTTAGGGTTTAGGGTTTAAGGGTTTATAGTTTAGGGTTTAGGGTTCATTTTAACAGTTGATTGGGCTTGTGTACAAAATGTGAGAGTAGGATATGGGGGTTAGAAGGGTAAGTTTTAGGTTGATTGTGCCATTTTTTCATATTTGAGCCTATAGAACTTGTTGGAAAGACTTCTAAAAATAAGATACTAATGAGAATGATTGAAATTGGTTGTTATGAGTTGATGAATGCATGCAAATTTATTAGAGCTTTACATCACCTCATGATGTTTCAGATCCTTCATAGACCTCATGATGATCATTCCCTTGATTATTTGAATTGGTAAAAACTTACATATGTGTTATAAGGAATTGCATGAGTCCATATATTCGATTAGTTGTCACTATCTTTAGGAGTTGTAAGGTTTGTAAATTCTAATTTTGACACATTTAACACTCCTACAAATGTCATTAACCAATCCAAAAAGGACCCAAAACCTAAACAAATACTATATTCTTTCACAAAACAAAATCGATTGTATAATTTAAACTCTAAAAGCTTGAAGGCTGAATGTTGAAATCCTAAAAAATACCTATGTACTGACCAGATTAGAATATGAAAAATTATTTTCTAAACCGTGACAAATGGAGCTGTGAGACTAGTTCCATAAGGTGCAGAGTGACCCTAACTTCTTATATTTACTAAAATAAATGTAAATATAAGTTTTTCTTTTAAGTATAAGTAACTTATCCTTACATTTATTTTAGTAAATATATCCCTCCCATAAGCACATATGCCACATAACAAACACGGAGTGTGAGCGCGTTACGACTCGGATTTATCGAGCCATAACGTGACCCCAATTTTTCTCTCTTGCGTTATAATGCGAGCGCATTATGGCCAAAATGGCCAAAAATGGATTTGTGTCTGCTTTTTGGCCCCCCATTTCCATGCACTTACCCTCATAATACACAATTTTTCCTCAATATGGCGTTGATGGAGCATAGGTCTTCTTTAAATAACATCAAGCGGAGTCGGAATTTAGTGCCATGTCACGCGCACAATCAATTGCCATGATGAATTCAATGGTGGTCTAACGCAATGACTAGGACTACCAGTTTTCTTTAAATTTATGGGCACCATCTAGCCCACATCGGGCACCACTCTTATTCTCGCTACCTCTTCACGCACGGCACCAAGTGATGGTGGCGCTCAAGAGCAACTCCTTTTCGAACCGTTGTAGATGTGGGTCGCCGAGGTTATGCACAATATTCAAATAGTTGATGACTATAATATCCGGGGTGCATAGATTCACACTAGGTTACACTTTGGCTAAAAGTTGGGGATCGTGTCTCGAAGGAAATTTTTCAAATGCTCAAGGCCAAACACTCTTCTCAAGGGATCAAAGTTGTTCGTGAAAATGGTGTTCGACTCTTTAATACCCATGAAATGCTCCAAGCCTTTGTCAAGAATTATAGACGGATCTTTCAAGCTCAAGCATCCTCTCTTGAGCGAAGTGTGGCCTTAGAGAAATGCTTGGTAGTTGTGCCTTGCAAAGTCCCCCATGCACAAAGAATTGCTTGTGATCGTTTTCTCTCCATCAAGGATTTGTAGGAGGTTGCCATATAAATGGCCAATGACAAAGCTCCTAGGTGTGATGGATTTCAAGTGAATTTTATAAAGCCCTATGGGACATTGTCATCTAGACCTTTACCGGTTTATCTGGAAGGTTTTGGGCCCATTTACTTGGTCTAAAATCAACAATGGGAATATTAAATTTATTCCCAAACAAGGTGACCCAGTAGAATTGCAAATGAAGGCCTATTACCCTTCTCAACATGTCTTACAAGATAATAGTTAAGGCCTTAGCTCTTGGCTTCGCCATTTGCTTCCTTCCATCACTGACTGAGAGCAAACTAGTTTCATCAAAGAGCGTTACATTCTTGATAATATCATTGTTGTCTGGGAAGGTATGGAATGGGCTCATAGATCTAATCAACAAGCCATGTCATTAAAATTGACTTTGAGAAAGCCTATGATCGGATTGAATGGCCCTTCATTATGCTTAGAGCATTAGGCTTGAACCTAACTTCCTTCAGCGGTTCAAATGCCATTCTAAGAATCTTCAACCCACATTACTATCAATGGCACAAGCTAGGAGACCTTTGGCCTATTCGAGATCTATACATCACGGTTGCCTCCTAAGCTTTGACCCTTTATCTTAAGCTACGGAAGGTTTTGGTTATTTGTTAGCCCATGTTAAGTCATAGGGGCTTATGCGGCGCATTTCTTTACTCGCCTCCGACATTTCACAACTCCTCAATGGTCACTTCTTTACTCCCACCTTCGACGTTTATCAAGTCCTCAATGGGCACTTTGATGATGATTTGATCCTCACCCTTATAAAGGAGGAGCACAACATCATGCATGTTATGCATTGTTTCGGGTGTTTTGTCTTGCCTTTGGTTCCTCTATTCATTGGCACAAACTCAATGTTATAGGCAATCCTTCCTACGCCAACTTGGTTGGGACAAAATGATTGGAAATGGCTTGAGCACGAGAGGAATGTTTAAGTTTTTTGGCATTTTATTTGCTTTTCAGGTCTCGCCCTCATAACTCGGCCTTACGTTATCCAATAGGTTCTTTAGGAAATTCAAGTATTGGATCGCCAAGCCTCTTTCCATAGCCAACAAATTCTAGATTTGATCTAAAGTTCTGGAAGCCACCCATGTTTACTCTTGTTGGGTGCCTTTAAAGAAATTTGTTCAAACAACTTGAAAAGCTTCTCAAAGATTTTCTTTGGGCCAATCATTATAAGGGCAAAAGCTTTCACCGAGTTGCATGGGATTATTATTGTATGCCCAAAGAATCAAAGCAGAATGGGTCCCATCGAAATTCTTCGTCAAGGGTATTCCCTGTGTGCCAAATGGATTATTCGTGTTATTGTGACCGAAAAGCTTGAAAGTGCTCTTGCATCATGGCATAGCCAAAGGAGCCCCTTGTGATCATCCGACGTGGAGATGTCTTGGTTTTGCTAACCTTCTCATTGCCTCGATCTCTTGTAAAATATCAAGTTCTTTTTTCATTGACAAAAGTATTTGGAAATCTTGGGAGCAAGTCAAACCTTGGCTCCTTTGGAATGGCAATAGTTTTCATGAAGGGGTTTCATTTAACCTTCACTCTCTGGCGGTCTCCTCTTTTCAAGTGCCACGATCATTGTCTAGTTAAGGTGCCATAGATCCCTGCACTTCATTTGTTCGGGACGTGGGATTTGCACCATACAAGATCTTTTTGAAAACAAACTCAATCTTGGAAGCCATGGCCCAACCTCATGTCCAAGTTCAATTTGGTGCCAAGGGACAGAGTCGCCATGGAGGATACTATATCCCATGTGCCTGTCCTTCTGTTCGACCTTGGTAGAAGGACTAGAAGTGATTTGTTGACACTCCCTTTCATAACTATACTACAAGCAAAGGTTGTGGGTGGCTTTCGCCTCACCCGCCTACGGTGGAAAAGGTCAACGTTCATTGGGGACTCGGTCTAGCACAAGAGATTTCATACCCTCGGTTGGCTTTGTGTGGATCCCAAAATTGCCCACTTTATTTGGTGTATTCTACACCAAGGGCTTCTTATTAAGGCTCAACTTGTGCAACTTGGAGTTACTAACCCGAAATGCCCTTTTTCTGGTCACTTGGAAATAATTATCCATTTATTTTGCTAACTCGAATGTTTTTCTTTGGCAAAGATGCTTTGTTGGGAGACGATCCCAAAATGCAATTCACTCAAATTTGGCATGCTTTCAAAGGGGAAATACTTTTTGGATTTGGAAAGAAAGAAATGCTTGTCTGTTTGCTAAGTCTAATGTAGATTAACATTTCTTCATTTATAGTAAATACATGGTTGTCTCCAATGTTTTCTTTGCAGATTCAAGTTCAAGCCAATAAAGTGGCCTTGGAGGTGGAGCATCTCCAAACTCTCCTGCACCATTGGGGGATGCTCCTTGCAACGTTGCCCATGTCTCGCCATCCTTGACTCTCTGCTCTCCGCCCTACAAAAGAGTGACAACAATCGACCAAGGGGTGCTAGTAGCCGGAGTCACTTGTTATGCCACTCCATCGATTGTGATCATCGTTCACCACGTGGACCGCTTGCAAGATGTGGCTCCTCCCGATGTCCTCTCCTTGACATAGGGATTAGAGCTCACATCTACCACCTAAACCCCAAGGTTGGGTCTCTCCATCGCTTTTAGGCCACCCCCTCTTGCTTCCCACGATGGGTGGAGTTTTCCACCACCGCCGGATAAATGCCCGCATCTCACCCTTGCTATCTCCCCTTCGCGGGCTTTGAAGAAGAAGAAGACCGTTCTAGCGGCTCAAGATGGGATCCTACTAATTTCGGTAAAGATGTGCCGGACTCTAGCTGGCATGATCAAGACCTACCTCTTGTCGGTCAACAATTTGTGTTGGCGGCTTAATGTTTATTTTCTCTTGGTCTATGATGTAGGCCTTTCTTTTCCATCTTGTTCCTAGGGCCCTCTTTGGCCTCTTTGTTTGGAGGCTTTGGTGCATGTTGTCATACCACCCACTTTTTTGTGAATAATCTTGTATCATCTTACTTGTTTTCATAAAAGAAAATGAAATAACTTTTTAAGATTGGCATGTTTAAAATGAAGCATGTCAAATCCGTATAATCAACTATAAAAAAAAGTACCAATGACAATTTAAACAAATATAATCATTGCATCTTATGCACTAGCAAAAATCTCAAATATCCAAACTTCAATGTTATGTCCCTATTTTACAACGTGCAACACGAGCAACAAAACTAGCCTTGATGGGTGCAACAGAACATCAACATCGACACTCCAGAGACAAATATTATGAGATAACAATCATTAAGCCTTTTGTACTATTCAATCTTTTATACGATTTCACTAGGTCATAAAATGCAAACCTACTCACAAAAATCTCTAAAACATCACCAACATAATTGTTGTTATTGCAGTTAAACAAGTCACAAACATGCTTGCAGACCGCTAACTAAAAACACATCGCAATAAATTGAAGCAAGTGCACAACCAATTTGAAAGGTTTTTACCTTTAGACATCCATGTAGCATTGGCATAATGAAACAAAAGTGTCGTATTAATAATTTTGTTAATTGATGATTGACCATCTACAATGCCATCCCCCTTCCCTCTAGTTTGTTTCCCAATGTTCCACAAGACAAATAGTGTGTGATGCGAGAAGCAAATTCTTATGTTGCATAGCGTTTCAGCACCCAAACATCAAATTGCAGGCCAAAAAGAACGAAGAACAGATCCTGGATATTTTTGTCACGTGAAATAAATTGACAAACCATAAACATTTAATTTACAATATAAAAAGACAAGGAAAATAGGACGGAATATTAATCCCAAGTCAACCCAAAACAACATAATGCAAGCTGCATTCTTAATTCAGTGGTGCTCGATAGCAAGTGAAAATGACACCACACAAGTTTAAATGTTTTCACAAAATTTATAACCCTAGGGATAGCTGCTGATATGATTGTCACCTATATATTATACAGATAAAATCCGATTTTACTATTCCTTTCATTTTCCATACTAATTGTAGGAAAACACCCAATACAACGAAAAAGAATAGTTGAGTTTCCTTTGAGAGGTTGGTATCAGGACTTCTACAAACATTGCATATCATAGTTGAGTTTCCTTTGAGACGATGGTATCAGGGCTTCTACAAACATTGCTTATCATAGTTGAGTTTCCTTTGAGACGATGGTATCAGGACTTCTACAAACATTGCATATCACATATTCATTTATATGACAAAATTTTCGGATTGATAATTATTCAATGCAGAAAATGGAATCAAACTAAGTATATCCAATAGCATTGTGCAACCCCCTCTAACATGTAAGCGCAAAACAAAATGGTTTTCACTTACTTTTCTCCATAATGCTTTGATCAATCATATGTTTTTGTGATCATCTTTTCACTAAATATTAGTTGTTTCTCTTAAAATTTGTTACCATTTAATAAATTTCTTCATGTTAGTGACATCCAATCATAAATACTAGGTTTGACATACAAGCCATAAACAAGTGAGCTACAAATATCAAATAATTAGAGTAGAAAGTTGAGATCCCATATCTTGAACACCCTTCAAAGGGCGTGTCGCACATGGTCCTCCCAAATTATTGTACAAGTCATTTTGTCATTTGGACTTTACCCATAGATTCCTCAAAATATTCTATATTTCAAAAACCTACAACTTCAATTTATAGCTAGATTCCCCATGTTGAAAAGGCTAACAGATCCTCAAAAGTCAAAATGACGGCAGAAAGAGTGAACAGATCTTGAATGTTTTTAATACAATAAATAAATTGACAAACCTCGAGCATTTAATTTACAATATAGAAAGACAAGTAAAAGAGCATGGAATATTGATCCTGTGTAAATTTATAACAGCAAAATGCATGTTGTGTTCTTAATCCAGTGGTGCTCGGTAGCAAGCAAAAATGACACCACACAAGATTAATGTTTTCACAAAATTTAAGTCTTGGATAATAGCCGATACGAACATCACCTATATATTATATAGATTAAAGACCAATGTTTATATTTGTTTCATTTTCCATATAAATTGCAGAAAAAAACCCAAAAACATAGTTTAGTTACATGCTCATAGTGAAAGAAGAATAGCCGATTTTCCTTTGAGAGGATGGTATTAGGACTTTTACAAACGTCACATATCGCATATTCATCTGCATGACAAAAGTTTCAAATTAGTAATTATTCAATGCAGAAAATGGAATCCAAACAAACAAATCCCAATAAGCATATCCAATAGCATTGAATATTGGATAAGCTTAAGCAGATCCTTCTACAAATTTACTCTCCATTGTAGAAAATTAAGTTGAACCTCTAAAAAAATCTATTATGTTACATTGCAATGTATGCATATGTGATGACTGAAATCTAATAGTCAATGGTGTAAGGATGAGATGCAGATGATGAGGCTGAAAACACAGTCGGGAAAACAGTTAAGCACGCAATAAATGAGCCTAATATTGATAGGAATCTGATATAGGAAAAATCAAACATCATTATTATCCTAGTGGCATTATTTCAACTATACAAATTGTGCACTTTTTCTTAAACCTGTAGCAAAGCATCAATTCCATCCTGAAATGTCTTTCTACATGCCATAGTGCCATGCAAATGCATCATTAACTAGTATAGATATTTTAAATACATCTATCTAAAATACGTCGAGAGATATCAATCACGAGGCACCTATCTAACTATGCAAATGTAGTATAAGTATACAAAAGAAAGTAACAATTAAAAATAAATATAATATAATATCAATTTCAAGGTTTTTAGGTTTGATTTTTTACATACCTCTTTAATCAACAACTTCATTAAATTCTCTATCAATTTCCCATTGATTTGTGGCAAATAGAATCATTTAGCTACGCGATTGTGTCAGTCTCAAAAATATCTATTCAAGAAAAAAAGACCCAAACATTACTACATGGCCAAGATATTACTATTTTTTGATTGACTTCTCCAAGAAAAAAGAAACAAAATTATTTAAGTGACAGTCCAATAGAAGTCAAATTTATGAATGAACTGTCACATGACAGTCAAATGAATGTCAAATTTAATATCGAGAATAAAAGTGAACAACGCACTCCATTACAGCCTTGCCTGCCATTGTAGAACGCCTCTCGGTGTAACTATCCCACAATATATAGAAAGAAAATGAAACTGGTAGAAGTCTCTGATAAGGTTGTGGATTATTTTTGAAAAAAGTTGAAAGATTTATATCAAGAAAATGTGATAAGCACAGAGCCTGTTCATCAAACAAAAGACGAGAAAAATGGAAGCTGAGTTTACACAAAGGGTTTGTTAAAGTCATCTCAGCACAGAAAAGTAATTTTCAACAGCAAAAAGAAGACTAAAGAAAAATATCAAAGAAACTGCCTATGAAAGTAACAGAGCCTAAAGTCTTCAAACCAGACCATATTTAGATAAATAAGGTCAGAAAAGCAGATATTCTGTTCTGTGATTGTTTGCTGCCTTTGACATAATGTAGCTGCATAAGCAAAAGAAGAGGTGTTCAGCAAAAAGAAGAGTATGACAGTTGTAAGCAGTCATATGTGATTTTGCTTGAATGAATTGAACTGTCATCTTTGTAAAACTCTCGTTGTAATTCCAATCAGCCCAGAGGGCTGCTGGTCGATTGGCCATTATCCAGAGTGGCTTGTGTCATCCTATTGAGAATTAGAGTCTCAATCTAACTTGATGTGGGTTGCCTTGCTTGAGGACGTTGAGGAGCTATCGCTGTACTGCCAATTGCCTGCCGCTTAGGAGCTGAGTGATAGCATTCTCTTTGAATCCTTTCTTATTCGATTTTGTAGTGAACAAGATCCTCAAATATGATGATGAGGATGTAAATTAGTTATGAATATATAAGCTTAGGAATTTCTAGCTCATGAAAAAACAGATAGGGACTGAAGATCCTCAAATATGACAAGGTTGGAAATTGATATGAATAGATAAGTTTAGGGGTTGCTAACTCATGCAAAAACAGACAGGGACTGAAGATAGCTACAACAGACCAAAAAAATTTACGTTCCACCAAGTTTCCGGGACGGGGACGGCAGGGGATGGGGGACGTGTTTCCGGGACGGATTTTTTTTTAGGCCTTTTTTAGGGGACGGCTATTAAAAAATAAGGGAAAATTTAAAAATATAGGAAATTTCTAATATTCATATGATAACATTGCTAAAGCATTCATCACACACAATATAGAACCTTAATAAATAAAATTAGAGTTGAATTGAGATTTCACATAAGATTTAACCTTAAAAATATAGGAAATTTCAAATATTCATATGAATAATCATATAATGATAAGTATAACACATTGATAAACTTAATAAAGCATTCATCACACACATCATAAAACTTAAAAACTGGAGCTGAATTGAGATTGCACATAAGATTCAAGTTTCAATTACAATGAAATGTCCAAGGGCAACAAAATGTCCGAAACATAGAAAATCAAAATGAAAATATGTAGCTGCCCCTAATCAAACTCTGCTAAAGTTGCATCAAAATCAGACTTTGAGTCGAGTCACTTTGAAACTATAAGGGGCTGCCTAATCCAATGGACCCCCAACCAATCCCACCTGTGCCTCCTCCTCATCAATCTGTGAAGCATCTTCGGGATCAACATCCCAACGTGCGGCTGGAGTTTGACGATACTCAGGAGTCTGTCGATCTTGAAGTCTCAAGGCACTATGCACGGCTACTAACTTCTCTGAAGTCTCAAGGGCACTTAGAAATGCAAGTGGGGGTCCTTGTGGGCCCCCACATTGCTTTAATTTTAATTAGAAGTGTGTCTTTTTAAAAAATGTATTTTTAAGGTTGTATGCTCCCCTAAACGTACCAGGGACGTCCAGCCGTCCCTTGCCGTCCCCCTGTCGTACCGGTGACGTTCACCATCCCCTATTTTTTTGACATCCCCGGGACGTTTCCGAAAATTTGTAGAGTTTGGGAATGGGAAGGGGACGTTTCCTACCCATCCTTGAGGTTCAAAGCGTCCCGATATGGAGACGAGCTCAAAATAATAGGGGACGCGTCCCTGTGGAACGTAAAAAAAATGAATCACCCAATTTCGTTGACGCTCAAGAGCTTTCTATTGAACTAGTCAATTGTAAAAGGTGTTGGATTTTAAATATATGGCAATTCAACAATAAAATCTTAAAGCTAGTGTTAGGTAATTATTTCCCTTTAGAGTCTTGATAATTTGACTCCGGTAAATGAAGGTTTCAATTCTCCTATGCTTGAATAAACCATAATCCGCAATCTCACAAACAAAAAACATGTATCTAAATTTATGGTACCTCAACTTTTTAGCTCAATATTAGTATTAACAATTTATTTCCATTGAAATGTTAAGTTGTTAATTCTAATAAACGAAAGAACAAAATATTAATATTAAATTCACTATATGAATAAATAACCGAGTTCAAATATGAGAATATATGTTGAAATACATTTGGAACCTTAAGTGTACTAAATTAAACAATTTATGGGCATAAATGTCAATGGTTTAGGAATGGTACAAGCCAAAACATCTCCTCATTTTCATCAATGCCTCATGTAAGGTTAGGGAATAAGGAGGTAAAAGACATTACCTATTATTCAAATTTTAGGGAGAGAATACTTGAAACAACAACAAAAAAGTAAATACAATTTAAGATTTATTTTTAAGTAAGAACACTAAGCTTTGAAAGAAGGTTACCAACATCTATCAATTTATTACTATCTGAAATAATTGGCAATCCTAATTTGCTCTAGGCAGTAAAATGTTTTTTCTCCTTTATTATAGGGGAAAAGATATTGATATATCTTCACAAAATATCTTGAAAAACTTAGGAGCAAATCTTCCCTTGATAATCATACGCTGCTGTCCATCAACAGAACCATTTGTTCCAAATTCCACAAGCAAGAAATTCATAACATGCTCGGTTATCTATGCATCCTCCAAATATTTAATAAACAATTTTTTTCCTGATTTTCCTGAACTGGAAGTCTTGTTAACAGCCCAGCTCGGGGGCAAGCAAAATCTTCGGGAGTCACCCCCTACCCCAAGTTCAAGCTTGGTAGAGCCACCACTAGTTGAAACCACTAGTGACAACTCCAGCGATACCAATCCCGCCAATTAAGGCCAGGATCTCAAGGAATGTTCTTGGTGAAAGATGTTGGGCTTCCATGCTGGCCGCGGAGGAGAAACTCTTCCGGTGAGTGCACTGACGGAAGGCATTTCCCTACACAATTGTGTGTCCGCTCATTGATGGTAAAGTATCCCCAAGGCCCTTGTCCGTTCCGGACTGATTGCAACATGTCCCCCTCCATCATCTAATCCTAGAGGGCTTTCTTATACGAGAGAGCACCACAACTAAGAAGTTCGCTACATGCACGAAGCTTGTATTTCTCTTCGATGCGAGTGATCGCCTAACAAATACAATAGGCGTCGTTCACTACACATTCCACCGAAGAGTAATGCAAGCAAACCTTTCTCACCAGCGCGTCTACGGAGGCAACGCACCACAACTCTGCGAAACATTTTAAAAACCCGCTGCATTCTTGCTTCACAGTCTTACGTGTTAGCACTTAAGGATGAGGTGAAGGAGAGAGTCCTCTCCAAAATTCTCACACAACGGGATTGATAACTGACGAAGGGATCAGCCAACCGAATCCTAACAACGCAGCTCCTAAGGTCCAACCCTTCTACCCGAGCATTGAGAAACTAGTAGATACCTTCCGCTGACACATTCTCGTATTGCTGAACCCGCTTGATGTAGCTTTGAGTTTCCTCCAACTTGGCCTGCTTAAAGAATCTCAAGGAATCCTATGATCTCAAGGAATGTAATAAAGAAAAAACAAAAGAATCTTCATTGTAGTAAAGGAAATTCGATTATATCAACTACACAGCCAAACCAGATAAATGCACACAACAATAATTAAAAAAATAGAAATAGAACTTTGCACTTTATTCTTAAACCAAAATATGCATGAACAATCAACTCTCCAGAAATACGCGCAACAAAATAACAAGGAGAGATCTAAGTCGAATCATAACATATATCACTAAGAGAGTACAGGTTGGGCACCACTCAAAACGAACATGCTAGCCCCTACCATTTATGTTAATAGGATACAAATATGGAAAATGCCCCTTTTTTGGGAACCTGGGTATTATTCATCACAAACATGTCCATACATAAATGTAAAAAAAATTAAGAAATTTAACATATAAAAATAACCATAATATCAATGCTTAGTAGGTAGTCATCATTTAAATAAACAAACACTACATAAATCAGAATATCATAGGTTTATAAATTTTTATTTTACAAATTCACGGTGAGTTCATTATGATTATTGGAGAAGAAAAATCCATCAGGCAGTAGTGTAATGTTAAATGGGTGGATTTGTATGTGCATGACCCAACTTAAAATCCGACTCCCAAATAAGGTATCACAAACATGTCCATACATAAATGTAAAAAAATTAAGAAATATAAGATCTAAAAATAACCATAATATCAATGCTTAGTAGATTTGTATGTGCACGACCCAACTTAAAATCCGACTCCCAAATAAGGCATCCCATTGTCTCACATGGACATGCCGTAATAATGCAATTTAAAATCATGGCCACAAATAGAAGTGCTTATATTTCCAAATGCTTAGTATGGTGCCATATCCTAATGATGCCCCCAGTTATCCTTGGCAAAAAAATAAAATTAGTTCTGTTTTCATTTTTTCATTTAATTTTCAACAAATCCCTGCTGTAAGCTCATCCTGGATGCATACATTGATGAGTACGAATGAATCTTTGTGGATAAACCAATAAATTAATTTTAATAAGACGTAAAACACATTGAGTTTATTAATATATATTTTTGTCCAATCTTATGCACCTTAGGTAATACAGAATATTCTCAAAGCCAAATTGAAAAGCTTGATGCATCCCCTAATTAAAACGTGATATGTGCTAAGAGTTCATTTGTTAAGCAAGGCCTGTAAGACATACACTAGAGATTGGCCTGCAAGAGAAACAACTTTGCCATTTAGATCCTTAGCAAAATGATTTTATTAAAGAATCAGATCCGTCAATTTACTTATTTTGAATCACAAATACAATTGTTAACCATCCACTTGCTTTTGAGCATGAACATTTTAATTGGCTCTGAGACAGATATAAAATGTGCAACTCCTCAACTTCCTTTTAGCACGCCTCTTTATATCGATAAACCCAGATGTCTGGCCAATTATTGAATAAGAAGTTTCTTCACTAAAAAATACACCAGAAAACCTCAATGTGGCTTGCATTAACCAAAAGCAACTCAGGTGTAGTAAGAGTGTGAATAATGAGAAATTGATCAAAAAGACTGTTCCATATTGAATTTTGCTACAGTGGTAGAACTTTGAACTAGATGAAGTTGGCATGGACAGGTAATGAGAACAATTGGTTCAATCGGTACAAGCATAGTTGGTTCAATGATACAATCATACAAATATGGCTGTTAGAGAAGCACGTAAAAGTTTCAAAAGGTAAATAAGCACACAAACTGCATGCAAAGTGCAGTTGTTACAGACCACAAACCAGCATCAACACCATCAAAATAAGATCAAAAGGACCATATTTAATGCTTGAGTTAATCACAACCACCTCAAGAACCATAATAACACTTCTATTTAATCACACCAGTAACTCTAACTTGCCACAAAAATGAAATGCTACTTCGAAGATGGGAATTGAAGGCCCAAGTTTGAACAATTCACATGTAGCTGGCATGGTTGCATACAGAGTCTAGTTGTTACGGACCACAAAACAGCATCAACACTATCAAAATAAAATCAAAAGGACCATATTTAGTGCTTGAGTTAATCACAACAACCTCAAGAACCATAAAACTTCTCCTCAATCGCAAAAGTAACTCTAACGTAACAAAAAAATCAAAGGCTTATTGAAGTAACTCTAACATAACAAAAAAATCAAAGGCTTATTAGATGACCAGAATTAAAGGCCCAAGTACCCTATGCAGGCTGAACAATTCACATGTAGCTGACATGGTTGAAGTGGTCTTAAATGGAATCTAGTCACAGTACAAAGGTGGTTAAGGATCCAGATGTGAAAGATATCCTATGAGTAATCTCATTCAAACATGTCTTCAGGTATTCTTTGATGCAATCGCTTCCAAGAATCAACCAGTGTATCAAGCATTGATTTTACACCTTGGTATTCTATATGCAGTAGAACAAAGCAACACAGATTTTCAGATTTCATAGGTAACGCCTAGCTAATTGCGTAGTACTGGTCGTGAGATAATGTACCTCATATATAGGGAACTTAAATCATTAAACAGATCTAAGATTTGATGAAAATGTATTGAAATGATCTCTATCAGTTAACTAGGTTACCAGTCCTGATACTAGTATGGGTACCAGTATTGGGGTTCGGGTATTCTGTTACACCTTGGTATTCTATATGCAGTAGAACAAGGCAACACAAATATCCAGATTACATAGGTAACGCCTGGCTAATTGCATAGTACTGGTCGTGAGATAATGTACCTCATATATAGGGAACTTAAATCATTAAACAGATCTAAGATTTGATGAAAATGTTTTGAAATGATCTCTATTAGTTAACCAGGTTACCAGTCCTGGTTCTTGTACAGGTACCAGTATGGGGTTTGAGTATTTGGTATGGAAATAATTTTTGCGATAATATAAATATAGATATTCTAGCCTAATAAACAAGAATTACCGACATAATATGCATAGAACAAACAAAATTACCACAAAACACCACCGATAAATTGATAATGATAATTGAACACCAAATGTCATCACAAACATTAAATCAGAATTAGAAAGCAAAGTCATATTAAATATTAAATACTAGAAGGTTTTAGGATATATCGGTAATCAATGTCAGACAATTTAAAGATAAAATGAAATGAAAAAATGGGTTCACCCCAACGGGCTTCCAGGCACTTCTTGAAAGTCCCAAGCATACCACAAGTTCAACCATTTTTTCAATGGAAATAAGATTTCTTCTTAACTTTTCATAACATCTTCAAATATAAGATGGTACTATATACACGTCTGATTCTCAAGAACGGATCCTATTAATTCTATGTTTTCAATAGTATGTCCAATGTGTTCTGAGTATATTTGTACGCTGAATGATTTGATTGCAGATCAAGCTCTAATTCAAAAAAATTCTGTTTCTTTTCAGTTTTCAGAATTTCTTGGGCAAAACTAGTCATTAAACCTTACATATTCTCAGCTTTGTTGCAATCCTCTAATAGACATTTCAGATACTCCACGGGTCCTTTTGTTATGGGATAGCGTCTACAAAAAACAAAGTATGTCCACGAAAAGTGCACACACGAAAAATACCAAGATCGAGTTTTAGCCCTCAGAGAGAGAACAAATAATTACTAAAGTTACCTAAGTCTCGGGGAAAGGTGGATGGAGTTTCGAAGCAGCAAAAAAAACATTCTCAGCTACTACAATAATATATAAAAATAAATATTTAAATATTTTAAGTTTATTCAATGACATTTAGGGGTTTAAACTTTATTTGATGTTTTTTTGGGTACTTTCAGGATGTTTTCAGTAAAAATAACAGTATCTTAAGTAAAAGCATTAGATTTTTTTAATTCAAAATTTTATTTTTTTGGCGAAATCGCCTCCAATTCGATCTTTCCACATGTTAGAAAACACAATTAACTATGTATTTATCTTCATTATTGCTGACGGATGAGAAAGCGGTAAACCACCAAAGAAAGGAAAACCCGCCTATACCCAAAAGAATGTCAAACTATCTTACTGCATAAGAAATGTGAGGCATTTGTGCAAACCATGACAATCAAATTGTAATTATTAACCAGCTAAACTACTTCACATGCAATTAAAAAAAAAAAACATGCAACTCTAAATCGAATCAAAGTGAATCGGAACAAGACACTGCTTATGTTTCGCACAGATCCATGAAATTCACAAATACTATCGTTTTTGTACCCTTACAAAGCACTGCAGTGGCCTCATGACAGTTCTACCCCTATCTCCAGCAAGTTCTAGATTGTTCTCTCACAAGATATTGAATACTCTACCAAGAGGCTGCATTAGCAAGAAACCAATCAGTATGTTAATTACTACCAAGAAAATCACGAAGAGCCCCAATAAATCAATAACTACTACTCTGATAACTTCACGTATTTCTCAAATATAACGATTCAAATTACCAACAAGAAATATAAGACTCGCGCAGACACTTGAAGGAAAACAAATGAACCATAAATATCGACTAATATGCTAGCAAAGACTAATATGCTACCATAAAGAACACAATACATAACAATATAGAAACAGTAGATGACATCATTCTTAATGCAAATTTTAATCAAGAAGCAGTGCTTCTTCAAGTTCCTGGAATGGATGTACACAGGTGCACATTTCTGGGACAGCAAAAAAACTCAAATTTTGGGGATGATACATATAAACAAGAATTTTTTTAGTAATATTTATTTTATAGCTTTTCAATTGCAGAGTTAAATTTTATTACGCCTTCTAAAGAGCTCAGATTCAAACACAACATCTATGACATTGAACATTGAAATGAAAAAATGATGAAACACAAAAACATGAATACAAAATTATAATAAATATGAATATCTAATTTTTATATAATCAATGATCATGAAATTAAATGTTTAAAAATTCCCCATTTTACAAATTCCCTTTTTTACACCAAATTTTATTTTTGTGCTTTCAAACAAGCTGTTAATGTGGAAGACATCATGATGTCTTTACGAATAAGTGTACAAAATCCACCTTTTTTAGGAAATGACCGGACCAACAATGGTTTTTTCTTTTTTTTTTTTTAATATAATTCTTTGGCTTGGATCCTTGCTTACAATGTCAGAAGATAATGATAGAATACCATCCACACACTTCACACAATTTAATAAAAACAATACCTGCAGAACTGGATAGCTAAAAAGGAAATGCGACTAGGGTTTTATTGGATAACCCTTCACAAATATTTCATAAATAATTTCATTTCTCTCTCAGCCATGATTAAAAATCAGATTCTTAATGATAAATATTGACTGCAAAATAACCAGAAATCTGCATATGGAAAGACTGGAAAATACTGCCAAAACCCTTCTGGAAATTAATTAAAACTGAGTCGATTTGCTCTATATTAGCAGCTGGAAAAATGGCAATACAAATCTGAATGTAAATACCTCTGGAATAGCATAGAATCTTCACAAAGTGAGTCGCCCCACACTAGAAGAAATCTGGAATCTGCTGCTGCAATTTTATTTCTTCTACAAACACTGCTGGAATAAAAAAACCTATGAATAACAATGGAATCTCTTGAGTAGAAATTCCTCACTTCTCCTGGGGTTTTCGTCCACAAGAGGGGAAATCCAGAGGGTTTTCGTCCTTGGATTTTTCTGCAAAAAGCTTTGAGCTCCAATGCCGGAAAGAAAATATCATAATAACCTGGAATGATGCCTAGGCAAGTCGACTCTCTCTTTTAAAGAGAAAAAAACACTCACATAGCCAAGTCGCATTTCCCTAGGCAAGTGGGATGTTTTTTTTTCTTTTTAAATTTCTAGAGCTAGTCACATTTTTTGCCTTAGGAAGTACATTTAAATTAAGTGCTTTTATTTTTAATGCACTTTCCTAAGTTTATTTTAATGTTAAGTTTATTTTAATGTTAAGTTTATTAATTTATTATATGTGCTTTTATAATGTTATATTTTAACTTTAGCACAATATAATAAAATTAATAAAACTTAAGTCACCCTAGAGCTCACCCTTTGGCCATCGGGTAGACAAAAAGGCCAAAGGTCTTCAATAAATTCATTCGAGAAAGAGGGACATTACAGTCCTTCCGAGGATTGCTTGTCCCCAAGCAACTGTAAAGTTGGATGCTGAAGTATAGACTCTCCTTCCCATGTAGCATCCTCTAATGGCAAATCTCTCCATCTGACTAGATATTCCTGAATCACCCGGCTCCTCAATCTTCTCTCTCTCCTATCCAGGATCTCCGGAACTAGATCCAATCTCCCCTCCTCATCCAAGGGTGGCAACTCAGCAGAAGAAGCCACGTGTTGTCCCAATGCCTTCTTCAAGCAAGACACATGGAAAACATTGTGTATCTTACTTTTGGAAGGTAACTCTAGCTCATATGCTACCTCTCCAACTCTCCTCAACACCCTGTACGGACCATAAAATCGAGGCTTGAGTTTTTCTGCACCACTCTTCTTGAGAGTACTTTGTCTGTATGGTTGTAGCCACAAAAATACCATGTCTCCCACCTCAAAAGACCTCTCAATCCGGTGACGGTCCACATACATCTTTTGTTGATTCTGTGCATGCTGAATATTATCCTTAAGTACCTTAAGGATGTCCTGACTTTCTGTAAACTCTCCCGAGCCTTGGGAGCTCTACTGTCCCCAAAAGCCAAATCAACGAAAGATGTCGCATCATACCCATATAATGCTCGGAAGGGAGTCATACCAATAGACATGTGGTAAGTAGTATTATAACAATACTCACACAAATACAACCATCTTACCCATGCCTTCTACTGCCCCAAAACATAGTTGTGAAGATAACCCTCTATCCATTTGTTCACAATCTCCATTTGTCCATCCATCTGAGGGTGATAACTAGTACTCGGAGTCAACTCTGTACTAACCAACTGGAAAAGCTCTTGCAAAAAGTGCTCAAAAACTTGTTATCCCGGTCACTAACAATGTTCTTCGGAAGTCCATGCAATCTGAATACTTGACAGAAGAACAAATCAGCCACATGTGGTGCCTTAAAGCTGGTAGGAATAGCGAAAAAGTGTGCATACTTTGTCAATCTATCGACCACCGCATAAATGCGATCGTTCCCTTGCACTATGGGAAGACCTGTAATAAAATCCATCGAAATACTCTCCCATTTCTATTCTGGAATTGACAATGGCTGTAATAAACCTGTTGGGAAAGTATGTTCTGACTTGTTCATTGACAAGTCATACACTCACGGACATGGCGTAGGACATCCTCCTTGAGACCCTTCCAAGAGAATCTCTCTCTAACCTGCCTGTATGTTTTGAAGTACCCCGGATGTCCTGCAAGTGGTGCATCATGGAAGGCATGCAAAATCTTCTTCTTAAGCTTAGATTCAGGAACTAGGTAAATTTTGCCCTTATACAAAATCAAATCAGCTATCACCTTGTATCGCTCATCCTGAATTTTACCATCCATAATGTCACATGCCAAAGTATTTTTGGAATACTCAACTAATAGTTGAGATTTCCAATCTGTTGAAATCTCACTCAAAGAACATAGGGCAGCGAGATGTGGTTTCTGGAAAGTGCATCAGCCACTACATTCTTCTTCCCCTTGACATACTCAATGTCAAAATCATATGCCTGGATCCTACTGACCCACTTTTGTTGCCTCTCATTGAGCTCCTTTTGTTCAGAAAGTATTTCAGGTTGTTGTGGTCGGTCCTCACCACAAATTTCCCACCTACCAAGTATTGTCTGAATTTCACCAAGGCATGCATAATGGCAAGCATCTCCTTATCATAGGTGGAGTACAACCTCTCATTATCTCTCAACTTCCTACTCTCGTAGGCAATAGGATGGCGGTCCTACATAAAAACTGCACCAATCCCCAATCCTGAAACGTCACTCTCCAATATGAAGGGCCGTGAGAAATCCGGAAGAGCCAAAACTGGACAAGTGCTCATAATCACCTTGAGCCTATCAAATATTACCTGTGCCTCATTTGTCCATCTAAATGCCCCCTTCCATGTAAGATTTGTCAATGGAGCTACAAGTTGAGAATAGCCTCTAACAAACCTCCTGTAATAACCACATAATCCCAGGAATCCACGCAAGTCTGAAATGTTCCTAGGTGGCGGCCAATCCTGCATAGCTTGTATCTTCTCCTGATGAACCTTGACCCCGTTGGCCCCAATGACGTGCCCAAGATACAAAATCTTTGTAAGTCCAAATTCACATTTGGACATCTTAGCAAATAGAGATTGTGTCTCCATGATGCTAAGTACCTCATCAAGATGCCTCAAATGCTCCTCCCATGTCCTGCTGTAAATCAAAATGTCATCGAAAAATACTAGCACAAACTTCCTCAATTGCTTGTTGAAGAGATGGTTCATGCATGACTGGAACGTAGCAGGTGCATTAGTGAGACCGAATGGCATCACCAAGAACTCATAGTGCCCATAGTGACATCTGAAGGTTGTCTTGTGAATATCCTCCTCACGAACACGAATCTGATGGTATCCTGATCGAAGATCAATCTTTGAAAAATAGATAGCTCCATGCAATTCATCCAAAAGCTCATCTATGCAAGGAATGGGATACCGATCTTTATAGTCTTCTTGTTGAGTGCACGGTAGTCAATGCACATCCTCATGGTCCCGTCCTTCACCAAAACAACTGAAGAAGCAAAGGGACTAGAACTAGGAAGAATATGTCCCATATCCAAGAGCTCTCTAATGTCCCTCTTTCTCGAATGAGTTTTTGAAGACCTTTGGCCTTTTTTGTCTACCCGATGGCCAAAGGGTGAGCTCTAGGGTGACTTAAGTTTTATTAAATTTATTAGATTGTGTTAAAGTTAAAATATAACATTATAAAAGAACATTAAATAAATTAATAAACTTAACATTAAAATAAACTTAGAAAAGTGTATTAAAAATAAAAGCACTTAATTTAAATGTACTTCCTAAGGCAAAAATGCATTAACTCTAGAAATTAAAAAAAAAAATACATCTCGCTTGCCTAGGAAATGTGACTTGATTATGTGAGTGTTTTTTCTCTTTAAAAGAGAAAGTCGACTTGCCTAGGCATTATTCCAAGTTATTATGATATTTTCTTTCGGCATTAGAGCTCAAAGCTTTGTACAAGAAAATCCAAGGAAGAAAATCCTCTGAATTTCCCCTCTTGTGGACGAAAACCCCAGGAGAAGTGAGAGGAATTTCTACTCAAGAGATTCCATTATTATTCACATGTTTTTATTATTCCAGCAGTGTTTGTAGAAGAAATAAAATTACAACATGAGATTACTGATTTCTTCTAGTGCGGGCGACTCACTTTGTGAAAATTCTATGTTATTCCATAGGTATTTACATTGATTAGTATTGCCATTTTTCCAACTGCTATTATAGAGCAAATCGACTCGATTTTAGTTAATTTTGAAGGGTTTTGTGTATTTTCCAAACTTTCCATATGCAGATTCTGGTTATTTTGCACTCAATATTTATCATTAAGAATTTGATTTTTAATCATGGTGAGAGAGATGAAATTATTTATGAAATATTCGTGAAGGGTTATCCAATAAAACCCTAGTCGCATTTCCTTTTAGCTATCCGATTCTGCGGTATTGCTTTTATTAAATTGTGAAGTGTGTGGATGGTATTCTATCATTATCTTCTGACATTGTAAGCAAGGATCCAAGCCAAAGAATTATAATAAAAAGGACATGGTTGGGATCTTTCGGTGATATCGAGCTTTGTGCAGAAAAATTTAAGGACGAAAACCCTCTAGATTTCCCCTCTTGTGGATGAAAAACCCTAGGAGAAGTGAGAGGAATTTCTACTCAGGAGATTCCATTATTATTCACATGTTTTTCTTATTCCAGTAGTGTTTGTAGAAGAAATAAAATTGGATCAGCAAATTCCAGATTTCTTCTAGTGTGGGGCAACACACTTTGTGAAGATTCTATGTTATTCCAGAGGTATTTACATTCAGATTTGTATTGCCATTTTTCTTGCTGCTAATATAAAGCAAATCGACTCAATTTTAAACAAAAGGGTTTTGGTAGTATTTTCCAATCTCTCCCTATGTAGGTTTCTGGTTATTTTGCAGTCAATAGTTATCATTAAGAATCTGATTTTTAATCATGGCTGGGAGAGAAATAAAATTATTTATGAAATATTCATGAAAGGTTATCCAATAAAACCCTAGTCACATTTCCTTTTTAGCTATCCGATTCTAGGTATTGTTTTTATTAAATTGTGTGAAGTGTGTGGTTAGTATTCTATCATTATCTTCGACATTGTAAATAAAGATCCAAACCGGAAATTATAACTTAAGTCACCAATCATATGAGCGATGAAAAGGTCTCGAAACTCGTGGAAAACTTCTTATTGGGTTGATAAGAAGTGGGATATGTGTCCAAATCTAATGTTGTCTAAATGGCATCATGCAGCGTCCTAGGCTTAAGAGCCTTGACCAATCCTCTCATCCTATCATGAAGCCCCTCTATGAATAGCATCACTACCCTCTTCTCGGGCATCTCCGGAACCATAACTATTATACACTGAAATTCGTTGATGTAGGCATCAACATGACCAATCTGGCGAGTTGCGCCAAATCTCTGTAGTATAGCTCCACGTCCTTGCGATCAAATCTCACTATCAGTTTCTCACTGAACTCCCTGTAAGACCGCAAAAGATCATGGTTCTGTGTAACCAACCCATGATGCCACCAATCATATGCTACTCCCTCAAGGTGTAGAGTGGCAAACTGAATAGCCTCCTGCTCCTGCATAGGCTTGAGGGTAAGATATGTGTCGAGCTTATGAATCCAAGCTCTGGCACTGATCTTTCCACTACCATCAAAAGTGGAAAGGGACACCTTGTTGGTAACTGCTTCAGCTCCCTATTTTGTTGTGCTCTAGGCCTCCTATCTTGTCTAGCCCTCAAGCTATCCCTCCTCTGTGCACAATACTACGGAAGGGGAAAGGCATCCCTCACATGTTGTGGTAAACTCCTCCACTCATCGGCTGCCATAACATTGTCTTGGAAGGCCACTTCCTCAAGTGGATTTTCAACCTCTGGTGTTTCATTTCTAGGCAAGAAACTGGGCTGCATAGGCCTATTTGTTGTCCGGATAGGCCTCCTCTCTCTGTATGAGTGTGCCTCCTCTCACAACGAAGAGATCCCCTCGCACTGCTAATCTCTGAAGGAGATCTATTGTGCCTCCTGTGATCTGCTAAAGCAATCCGATACGGATTTGTCTCTCATGTCATGTCTATCTCTTGGCCTATCCAAGACCAACCTGTCTAAAGTAGATCCCATACGCTCCATGGAATGAATCAACCGTTGCTGAGTGGCTACCATAGTCCTAAAAAGCTCTTTGTCTGGATCCACTTGCTCATCCCGAGGAGGGCTCTCCTGTCTATCACCCATGATTTCAGCCCTAACACTTGTTTCAAAACTAGCCTCTAGTCATGCTCATCTTCGTGTGTAATATCTGTGTGGTCCAACCTCTCTTGGTTGCATTCAAGTCTGATTTTTTTAAACTCTTGTTCTTTCCCACACAACTGGGAGAATACACTGCTTTGATACCACTGAAAGATCCCAACCCTGTTGTCCTTTTTTTATATAATTCTTTGGCTTGGATCCTTGCTTACAATGTCAGAAGATAATGATAGAATACCATCCACACACTTAACATGATTTAAATAAAACAATACCAGAATCTGGATAGCTAAAAGGAAATGCGACTAGGGTTTTATTAGATAACCCTTCACAAATATTTCATAAATAATTTCATCTCTCTCAAATACGATTAAAAATCAGATTCTTCATGATAAATATTGATTGCAAAATAACAAGAAATCTGTGTATGGAAACACTGGAAAATATTGCCAAAACCCTTCTAGAAATTAATTAAAACTAAGTCAATTTGCTCTATATTAGCAGCTGGAAAAATGGCAATACCAATCTGAATGTAAATACCCCTGGAATAGCATAAAATCTTCACAAAGTGAATGGCCTCACACTAGAAGAAATAAGGAATCTCTTTGCTGAAATTTTATTTCTTCTACAAACACTGTTGGAATAATAAAAAACTGTGAATAATAATGGAATCTCCTGAGTAGAAATGTCACTCACTTCTCCTGGGATTTTCGTCCACAAGAGGGGAAATCTAGAGGGTTTTCGTCCTTGGATTTTTCTGCAAAAAGCTCTGAGCTCCAATGCCGGAAAGAAAATATCATAATAACCTGGAATAATGCCTAGGCAAGTCGACTTTCTCTTTTAATTTGCCAAGTCACATTTTTTTGCCTTAGGAAGTACATTTAAATTAAGTGCTTTTATTTTTAATGCACTTTCCTAAGTTTATTTTAATGTTAAGTTTATTAATTTATTATATGTGTTTTTATAATGTTATATTTTAACTTTAGCACAATATAATAAAATTAATAAAACGTAAGTCACCGTAGAATATCATAATAACCTGGAATAATGCCTAGGCAAGTCGACTTTCTCTTTTAAGGAGAAAAAAGCACTCAGATAGCCAAGTCGCATTTCCCTAGGCAAGTGGGATGTATTTCTTTTTATTTTTATTTCTAGAGATAGTCACATTTTTTGCTTTAGGAAGTACATTTAAATTAAGTTATTTTATTTTTAATGCACTTCCTAAGTTTATTTTAATGTTAAGTTAATTAATATATTATGTGTTTTTATAATTTTATATTTTAACTTTAGCACAATATAATAAAATTAATAAAAGTTAAGTCGTCCTAGAGAGCTCACCCTTTGGCGTCAAGTAAACAAAAAAGGCCAAAGGTCTTCAATAATTTCATTCGAGAAAGAGAGACATTACAAATTCAAACACAACATCTATGACATTGAACATTGAAATGAGAAATTGATGAAACACAAAAATGTGAATACAAAATTATAATAAATATGAATATCTAATTTTTATATAATCAATGATCATGAAATTAAATATTTAAAAATTCCCCTTTTTTCACACCAAATTTTATTTTTGTGCTTTCAAACAACTGTTCATGTGGAAGAAATCATGATGTCTTTACTAATAAGTGTACAAAATCCAGCTTTTTTAGGAAATGACCGGACCAACAATGGTTTTTTGTACCAGCATGAAGAAAGAAAAAATATTGAGAATCATATAAAGACTAATCAATGATATTAAATGTTTTAAAATTCCCTTGTTTTACACCAAATTTTATTTTTGTGCTTTCAAACAACTGTTAATGTGGAAGACATCATGATGTCTTTACAAATAAGTGTACAAAATCAAGTTTTTTTTTTTTTTTTAAGGAAATGACCAACAATGATTTTTTCTACCAGCATGAAGAAAGATAAAATATTGAGAATCATATAGAGACTGGTGCATTTTCACAGGTAGAAATATCAGAATGGACTCATTTAGATAAACTAACTAAAGTCAATAAAGACGATGCAAAAATTGTGACTTTAAGGAAAACGGATACCTCCTCAGTCTTTTGAAGTTCATTCATCTCTATCTCGTCAGTAAGCCAAACTACTCAAAGTCTGTACATAGTGAATCAGTTTTGGCAAAGTAGAGCATGTCAATTGTTTTATTTTCATAACACTCAAAACCTGAAATCATGATGCAGAGGCATCCATTGCCCTCTTCCAAATTTGTAATTTTTGGGTCAGTTGGAACTTTTTAAAATAAAAATTGAAGTTATATCGTAGTGTTTTTATTTAAAAATAAATATACAACAAAATAGTGAAAATATGATAAAGTTGGGTGAATACTTATCCCGGGAGAAAGATGCAAATTATGGTATTTTGGGTTATTAATATACAAAGGGAGGAAGTTATGTAATTAGTTAGGATTTCCTTCTAAGTTTGGTGGGATTTGGAAAAAAAAATATATGGCCGTACAGAAAAAGGGATTTATATCAGAGAAATCTCTGTGTGTGAGAGAAGGAATCGTGGGAAAGGAGCTTGGAGAAATATACAGTTGGTAATACACAGGAATTATGGTTTGCAAAGAGAAATCTCTTGAGTTTATTTTTGTATTCTGATCTTATTATTTCTGTATGAATTTTTTATGGTTGAGACATATATGGTTCTGGAAATTTATATTCATTGGAAGATAGATACATGCGGGTGGAATTGTGTTATTCTGGTAATCAATAAATGAAATTTTTGTGGGTGTGAATATAACGAGTAGCGCAATAATCTGAATTCCTAAAAGTTTTAGACAACAACACAATAATATTTATTCCTCAAGGTTTTAGATAACAGCGCCAATTGGGGTGTGATAATGAAAAGAGCAAAAAAATACACAACCCATGGTCGTGGCCATTGCAGGTAAAGAGAAATTATGGGTGTAAACTAAATAGAAGGGCAACATAATCATTTGAGTAATCATTTTTGAAAGGAATGAAATATTGTATTTCTGGAGTGCTGAATAATCTTTTCACAAATTAACTCCAGCACCGAGCACATTGAGTGTGATTAGAGGAAAATGTTTATTTCTATCTATTATTCATGAATGCATGTGGTACTTGAAAGCTGTGAATGCATGATAACAGATTGGTGCGTGTCTATTGAGAAGTTTTGCAAGAAAACTATGTTTGATTAATAAATGGGAGTGGAGTACAATAGAATTTCTTCTTGGAGATAGCCAGAAATAATATTTTAATTATTTTTCAAGATTTTTAACTGTGAGGAATTTGCTGATAGAAAATTGATCAATTTGAATGAAAAATGAAATTGGGCAAAATCTAGCTAAACGTGTCTGAAGAACAGGTTATATCTCCACTTTCATGATCTGGGTTATTCTATTATTTAAAGGTTTTTAGCTTTATGTGTCATGAGCAAGCTGTCTAGTTTTCAGGAAAACCTAGAATGTATTTTAAGAGAAACGCCTTTCTCAAGATCGCTGTTCAGCCCTTTGTGCAGTTTGTTGCTTGCACCAAATCAATAATGATATTTTTGTACTCAAACTGTAGAAAATCTACAGTCTTATACAACAAACAACATAAAAGAAATAAACAGAATACTTAAATAGCTTGCATAAACATATGAATATTCAAACCAGCACTGCTGTGCATAATCTCCATTAATAAAAGCTTCATCATACTCAGAGCTTCAGCTCTTTACAATTGTGCATGCAGCTGTGTGCTTTTAATACACATCCTTCCTTGCTTGTGCAGATTTCACACCTTTGTGTGTGCATACAAAGCAATTACAATTGCTGTTATTTAAATAGAATAACTCACCCACTAACAGCTCTTCAACTGAGCATTCTAAATTTAAACTCATGCTTTAAAACAGTTGCATGCTATGCATGATTTAAAACAGATTTATTTGAATTAAATCTAATGATAAAAATAAGATAAAGCTAACTTAACTAAAGCAAGACTAAAGCTAAAATTAGCTTTCCTAAAAAAGCTATAGTTGGAATTAAATATGCATCACATGCATATTTCCAACACTCCCCCTTAATTTCAAACTGTAGCTTTCACTCTTCTAGAGTTGTGTTTGCTTTTTCAGATCTGCCATGTGCAGGATCACATACTCCCAAACAATCTCTCAAATATTCAAAAACTTCTTTTGCTAAAGCTTTTGTAAAAATGTCTGCAAACTGATCTTCAGATCTACAAAATTCAAGATGAATTTCCTTGTTGTTTACCAGCTCCCTGATGAAATGATACCTCGTATCAATATGCTTGCTCCTCTTATGAAAAACATGATTTTTGGACAACGCTATGGCTGAGTTGTTGTCACAAAAAATCTGTGTAGCTTCCACTTGTTTCTGTTGTAAATCTGTCAACACTCTTCTCATCCAAACAGCTTGACATGCTGCTCCTGTTGCTGCTACATACTCTGCTTCTGCTGAAGATAACGTGACAATGGGCTGCTTCTTTGATGCCCATGAAACCACTCCTGTTCCAAAGTGAAAAGTATAGCCGGATGTACTTTTCCGATCATCTATACTTCCAGCATTGTCACTATCTGTAAAACCAATGAGTTTGAACTCATCTGAACTTGAATAAAGAATTCCATAATTTCTTGTTCCACGTACATACCTCAAAATTCTTTTTCCAGCTTGCCAATGTGAATCTTTTGGAGATTCCATGAACCTTGATATGAGGCTTACACCATACATGATATCAGGCCTTGTGGCCGTCAAATACATAAGACTTCCAACCAACTTTTTAAACAATGTTGGATCCACAAATGATCCTTCATCCTCTTTGCTCAACTTCAAACCTACTGCAACTGGTGTTGGTGCTGGCTTACAATTCAACATGTTAAACCTTTTCAAAACGTCACTTGCATACTTTGCTTGTGAGATAAAAACTTCACCTTCTGATTGTTGAACTTCAATACCCAAAAAGTAATGCATAAGACCAAGATCTGTCATCTCAAACTCCTTCTTCATGGCTGATTTGAATGACTCTGTAGATAGATTTCCAGTAATGATCAAATCATCTACATATAAACAAACAATTAAAATTTTACCTTGCTCATTTATCTTGGTGTATAAGGTAGGCTCACTGCTGCTCCTACTGAAACCATTCTCAATCAAATAAGAATCTATTCTGCTGTACCAAGCTCTAGGTGCTTGCTTGAGACCATAGAGTGCTTTCTTCAATCTGTATACTTTTCCTTCATGACCTTCAATCTCATAACCTTCTGGCTGATTTACATAAACTTCCTCTTCAAGGAATCCATTTAAGAATGCTGATTTAACATCCATCTGATAAATAGGCCATTTGTTTTGAGCTGCAATTGCTAAAACCATTCTTACCGTATCCAAACGTGCTACTGGTGCAAATGTTTCGTTGTAGTCAACTCCATATTGCTGCGTAAAACCTCTTGCAACCAGCCTTGCTTTGTGCTTCTGTACTTTTCCATCAGCATTGTATTTTGTCTTGTAGACCCACTTGACTCCTATCACGTCCTTTCCTTTTGGAAGATCCATTAGCTCCCACGTTTGATTCTTCTCTATAGCATCAATCTCATCATCCATGGCTTTTTCCCAAACTTCATTCTTTATAGCCTCTTCGTAATATACTGGATCTGCAGCTTGAGAAAATAATGCAAAAACTGAAAATGAATTAGTTGTATCAACATTATAAATCTCACTTAGACTTCTTGTTTTCCGCTGCGTAGGAGCATTTGATGCAGGACTACTTTTTGGTGATGGAGTAGCTTCTGGTGTTCCCTGTGGTGTCTCTTGCATGGCTGAAGATGGCTGAAATCTTGGTGACCTCCTGACTGTAGATGGAGGTGTAGCTTGTGCTACAACTTGTGGTGCATGTCCAAGATTTGTAGATACAGTAGCTTGTTGCTCTAAAGTTTCATCTGTCATATCATCATGTGGAATAGATGTTGCTATACTCACTGTTTTCTCTATACTTCCATCCCATGCTTCATTCTCAATAAACTGTACATCCCTGCTGATCACAACCTTTCCAGTGACTGGATTGTACAACTTGTATGCTTTTGTATTCTCTGAATACCCAACAAAAATACATTTTTCTCCTTTGTTGTCTAACTTCTTCCTTAGTTCATCAGGTACATGTGCATATGCTACACAACCAAAAACTCTGAAATGTGAAACACTGTGTTTCCTATTAGTCCATGCTTGTTGAGGAACCATGTTCCTAACAAGTTTCGTTGGACACCTGTTCAAAATATAAACAGAAGTTGCTACTGCTTCTGCCCAATACTCATTTGGAAGATGTTTTGCCTTCAACATGCTTCTCGCCATCTCCATGATGGTTCTATTTTTCCTCTCTGCCACACCGTTCTGTTGTGGTGTATACCTAGTAGTAAACTGCTTGTGTATACCATGATATCTGCAAAAATTCATAAACTCATTAGAAACATACTCACCTCCTCTGTCCGTTCTGAGAACTTTGATGTAGTATCCACTTTGCTTCTCCACTAATGCCTTGAACTGCTGAAATGTATCAAAGGCATTTGATTTATTTCTCAGGAAATAAACCCATGTCTTCCTTGTGTAATCATCAATGAATGTCATAAAATAAATAGAACCTCCAATAGAAGCTGTTTGCATAGGTCCACATAAATCTGAATGTACAATCTCAAGTGGTGCACTTGCTCTTGCTGTTTTGCCAACTGGGAATGAATCTCTGTGTTGCTTTCCCAAAATACAACCTTCACATACCCTTTCAGGTTTCTGAATCAATGGCAAACCTTTAACCATATTTTTTCTATATAATAAATTCAAACCTCCAAAATTCAAATGTCCATACCTTAGATGCCAAAGCCATGTTTCATCCTTCATAACTGAATGAAAAGCTGATTGTGTTCCTTCAGCGCAGACTTGATTTTCATTGGTGCAGGACTCATCTGTTTGAGTGCATGACTCAACAAAAGACGGATTTGGCTTAACACATGACTTTGCTGCAAACAGATCTGATTTCTTCTTCTTTCCAGGTTTCAAAATCAATGGAAACATCCTATTGCTGCTCATCTTCACTTTTGCAATCAACTGAGTGCTAGGAGCTTTGTCCACAATCACGCACTCATTGTCTTCCATATAGACTCGGTATCCTTTCTGTACCAGTTGTCCAATACTCATAAGGTTATGTTTCAAACCTGCAACATAGTAAACATCTTGCATACTTGTTTGCTCCCCCTGTCTTGTTAGAATACTAACCGTGCCTTTTCCTTTCACAGACACAATATTGTTATTTCCAAGAGTTACATCACTCTTAACTGAATCATCCAAACTAGAAAACAAATCTAGATTACCTGTCATGTGATTACTGCAACCTGAATCTAAATACCATACATCACATGGACTCTCTTTTGACAAATTACATTCAATAGGGGATAAAGAAGGTATTGCTTCAGCAATCCTTGTGCATGCAATAAACATAGGTTTAGAAATAGAACTTCCAACCTGATTTTGATTTTGTCTCTCTTGATCATATTGCTTTTTCTTGCAATCATAAGCATAGTGCCCATACTTCTTGCAATAATGACACTGAACATGAGACTTATCTTGTCTCTGACCATAACTCTGTTCTTGATTATGTCCTCTTCCACTTGAGTATGATGAACTGCTGCCACGTCCTCTGGATGGACTTCTTCCTCTGCCTCTTGGGTTGAAACTTCCTCTTCTTTTGCCACGACTACCTGCTATCTGAGATGCAAAAGCTTGATCTACACTTGCATGTGATCTATTCATCCTCTGTTCATGATTGATTAGTGATGCATGCAACTCATCAATAGAAAACTGACTCAGATCCTTAGTTTCTTCAATAGCAACAACTAAAGGATCAAATTTCGTAGGCAAACTTCTAAGCAATTTTTCAATAATCCTTCTGTCCTCAAGAGTCTCACCATGAGATTTGATTTGATTGACTAAGCCAACTACATAAGTAAAAAATGATTCTACAGAATCTGAATCTTTCATTGCTAAATTCTCAAAATCTCTACGAAGTAACTGTAGCTTGGCAGTTTTTACTTTCTCCTTACCTTGATATGCAACTTGTAAAGTATCCCATGCAGTCTTTGCTTGACTGGCTGCTGCCACTCTTGGAAGAATGCTTTCATGCATTGCCTGATGAATATAGAAAAGAGCTTTGCCATCCTTCTTTCGTAACTCCTTCAAAGTATCTTTCTCTGCTTGAGAAAGTGCAATATATGCTGCTGCATTTGCGGGCTCTGTGTACCCATCTTCAACGATCTCCCACACGTCTTGAGATCTGAATAGCGCCTTCATGGTCAACGACCAGTATTCGTAATTCTTTCCATTAAATTGCGGTGTCTGCATACCGGATGTAGAAGCCATAGCTTGCTACCAATTTAATAAGCTGCTGGAATAACCTCGCTCTGATACCAATTTGTAGAAAATCTGCAGTCTTATACAACAAACAACATAAAAGAAATAAACAGAATACTTAAATAGCTTGCATAAACATATGAATATTCAAACCAGCACTGCTGTGCATAATCTCCATTAATAAAAGCTTCATCATACTCAGAGCTTCAGCTCTCTTTACAATTGTGCATGCAGCTGTGTGCTTTCAATACACATCCTTCCTTGCTTGTGCAGATTTCACACCTTTGTGTGTGCATACAAAGCAATTACAATTGCTGTTATTTAAATAGAATAACTCACCCACTAACAGCTCTTCAACTGAGCATTCTAAATTTAAACTCATGCTTTAAAACAGTTGCATGCTATGCATGATTTAAAACAGATTTATTTGAATTAAATCTAATGATAAAAATAAGATAAAGCTAACTTAACTAAAGCAAACTAAAGCAAGACTAAAGCTAAAATTAGCTTTCCTAAAAAGCTATAGTTGGAATTAAATATGCATCACATGCATATTTCCAACAAAACCCTAGGGCAATTAAGTCAATGCAACCTACGAATTAAACAATGCAGCAATAACTAATAACTCTAATGGACGGAATTTCAAGAGTAAAAACTATGGACAATCTGAGACAGAAACTATACCTGCAAAAATGTAAGCCGGGCATCTAATTACTGCTTTGCAGACTCCCTTCAAACTCATTTTCTAGAATTACAGTCTGAGCATGGTATGTATCTTCTATATATTTGAATCCAGAAACCAAAGAAACATCAAGTAGACTAACGAATCATATCAAATCCATTTTGAAAATTTTATGCTTGTCACGGAAATAATTCTCACCGATGAAAAGTAGTTCGTTATGAAAACGTCAAAAGAACAATTTGCCAATCTAAAATCTTTGATGGATTGAAAATATGGATTTTTTTACCTATTTCTCAATAATTGACTTAAAAACTGGACAACCTCACTTTCAATTCTAAAAGAATGCCCAAATGACTTCTTGTGAGGCACACAACCATGTAAAACTGCAAGCTTTTACAGGGAACAAAACATGTGTGCACAAAGACCCAATAGATGAAGATCAATTTCAATCTTTGCTTCTTAAATTGAGAGAAGCATTGATAAAGGAGATTGAGTTGGATGTTGATACTGGTAGCATTCACACTCTATAAAATAGCTAGCTTCCATATTCAAAGTTACAAGATGAAGGCTGAATGGTGCAATTATTCATATTTAAAACTCTAGCATGGTTTGTTGGAGGATGTATTGGAGCTTGATGTACATATTGATTTCTTGAAATTGGGTATATAGACTTGAACTTCCCATGGGATGGCTGATTCTTGAAACATTTATGGAATTTTAACAAGACACTGTTTTTCCTTTCAGATTGGATGTCCCTGTGATGTCACGTTGGTGATATAATGACATATAGTACATTCTTTGATAAGGTCACTGGAGTTTCTCATGGGATGGTTGTTCTCAGTTTTATGTAAACTTCCTTATATGAGTTTGAAACATAGTTGATCAGGTGTAGGCTGTAGAGCATCATTATGAATAAATGTAATTGGTTTGTAGCTGACCATGTTAGGTCAATCATTTTGTAGCATTAGGTAGTGATGTAACGACTGATGTTTAATTGTTGATAGTTGCATAAACCAGTAACCGTTGAGTCTAGGCATTAAAATAACATGATACATTTGGGTAAGGGTGCTCAGTACTGGGTCCTCCCAATACTAAACAGCTTGTATGGAGCACTATTTATGAATAGAGAATTGATTACTATTATGTTTTTCTATGATGTTATGCAGTATACATTTCCTATTTTGTGATTGAAATTTTTAGGTAGTGTAGTTTCACACCAAACATTTGGTGTCGTTTCCTTCAAAGAACATCAGGTCCAGTCAAAAGTCAGTTCAAAAATGGTTGTTAGTTGACAATACTAATTGACAACATATATGATGGAAACTTAACGGATCAACCAATTCAAGCAACGGTTGAAACCAGTAAACAAAAAGAAGACAAACAAGGGACTTCAAGCATTTGTGGGATCTCTTTGTACATAAATAAGCACGTCAAGGAAGAATTTGAAAGGGCCCAAACAGATTCTATCTAAGGAAAGTTGGCAGTAATGGAAGAAGCCAATCGGCTGCTTGATCATTTACCTAGACTCCTTGTCAAGCACTATATTATCTTGGAAGACCTTCGTGCAGAACGTGACTGTAAAGTACAACCAAAAAAACTCTTACAATTTTACAAGGAGAGGTGTTGTTGTGAAGAGAAAGAAAGATCTGAAGACCAATATCAAACCAAAAGGCATTAATTACATTGAGACTGAACAAAGGCGGAAGAAGAAGGCAACATAATTGGGGAGTGGACCAAGAACTTTGACAATCTACCAGAATCATGGAGCAGCAATAGCAAAGACAAACAGTGCAAGAGGAAGCCACCTCAAAAAAACCTCAAGGAATGTACAAGACGTTATCCAAGCCGAAGCCAAAGCCCAAATCAAGGACGGTTAAGCGGTACCGAAACACCATACACCGCTCACAAGTACATAGTGGGTGGAGATTGCGAGGCAACTGCCCGTTCTAGAGGAAAGAAGTGCTAAACCTTGCTAAAAGGATACAATTTGTAGGCCTTGCTAAAGAATTCATTGAATATACCATGTATTCAATCGAGCCCCCTCCTAAACGAAGTCTCTGTTACCCTTAGTTTCAAAATTAGTGATTTTATCAATTATGTGCTTGCTACTATCTATCGTTAGAAATTCAATTTTTGTACCTTATGGCATCATTTGGCTAAAATTCACATTGTGGGAAGTTCTTTTGTTCTGTGGTGTTTTGTGGTGTTTGTGCAGGGTATAGTAGCAACGGATTTGTGGTGCTCATCCCGTCTCTAACCTCTTTGAAGCTCGGTGCTTAACTACTTTTACTATTTCACTCATTTTTGAGCAAGAGCTTTAAAGAGCTTCATCCGTGGCTTTGTAATCTTGAATATTAATATGTTGCTAACATTTGTGAAAATTTGGTTTTAGTTGGTTATCGTGTTTGTTTTGGGTGTTTTTGTTGTGTCGTGTTGTTGTGCGGGATCCTCAAAATTTGGAAGCAGAAATCTCAATTTCTCTAAATCATAATAACAATCTTTGTTTCTTTGTTGTTTTGTTGTTCTTGTAACTCTTTTACAAGTGTTTGTGTCTATGACCCTTTAGCAGTGATTGTAGTTGTTTTCAAGAAGCGTAATCAATTTTTAAAAGCAAAAGAAATCAATCAAAATTTAAAAATCTTTGTTGCTTCGTTATTTTGTTGTTCTTGTAACTCTTTTACAGGTTGAGCTTAACACCCTTTCGAACATCTCATGTATGAATGTTAATATGTGAATGTTCATCTATAAACCTGATGTACATCTCGTGTTGAGTTATTTCAAGCCACTACTTTGGATGTTCTTTATACTCATTGAGAATGTTCTTTTGTAAACCTGATGTACATCTCGTGTTGAGTTATTTCTAGCCAATGTTTTGGATGTTCTTCATACTCATTGTGACCTATCATGCGTTTCAAAACATCCCTCACATTTGGAGAAGCACGAGTCCTCTCACTCCAAAAATAAAAAATTACCTTCACAATAGTTTTCTTATTTTTTTAGAATAAAGATCCCTACCTTCCACAAGACAATCATCCAATATCTTTCTCTTCGTAAACCTGATGTACATCTCGTTTTGAGTTATTTCAAGCCAATAATTTAGATGTTCTTTATACTCATTGAGACCAATCTTGCGTTTCAAAACATCCCTTGTATTTAGATAATCACGAGTCCTCTCACTCTAAAAATTAGAAATTACCTTCACAATACTTTTCTCAATTTTTTTAGAATGAAGATTCCCACCTTCCACAATACAACCATCCGATATCTTTTTCTTTTGATATATATGTTGATATGTCGATACTTTGTTGTATCCCCACTTACAACTGAAGTTAATATCGTTCTGCAAGAAACACTCTTATCAATAGACTTATTTTTGTATCTATTGAACTTATTCTTTTAAACACATTGACAACAAACTTTTGTTCCAATTGTTTTGACTTTCTCCATTCAAAAGCGACACCCAAAATTTGCAATGTGTCCTTCATATCAGCATGGTTCAAGAATGAGACCAACAAATGAGTTCTATCAACTATATTCAATTTAAAAAATTCACTATACAATCTCTCAACATATTTACTTGTTTTTTTTTTTTGACATTGGTTCTTGATAGGCACATTCTTTTACTTAAAAGAAATCTATCTTCAACAACAGTTTCACATTTTGAAGTAATTTCATAACTTCTATTATCAAATTTGCATATGATTTAGGAAAGCGGGCTTTCATTTTTGGATCACATGTGTCCATCCATGACACCAAAAACTATAAAAAAATTTAAAATACACCATTACACCATTCATGAAAGCCTTTTATTCTAGTTCTCAAAGCAACAAAATGTACAATCCAAAAAAATACATGGTGCAACATTTGAACGTGACACATCTCCAATGATGACAAAGTTGCTTCCAAAATGAAAATAAGATCCAGATCCTTCCCCCTCTCCTCTACATTTTCATCTTGACTAAGTTCAACTTCTTCGTCCCACTTCTGACCCATCAATTTGCTTTTGGAGTCATTTTTCTAGCTTTTTGCATTGCCTTTTAGCGGTGGTATTACAACCATCGCAGCGGTCGCACAACCACTAGTGTTTCTAGAGGGGCGGTTGCACAGTAACCGCCCCTCAAAGCAATAGGGGCAGTCCTATCAATGTGTAAACAAAAATTAAAACACATGTTTTCGATTGCATGTTTTGATTGTGATTTGATTTTCTCCTAGTTCACTTGGTCAAATTTGCTAAAAATACGCTCATTGGAATAGTCTTGGATTTTTGCTTCCTTATTGCCAAAAATGGTTCGTGGAATTCTTCCCATTTGGCGAGTCATTCTTTCTTGATTGACACGTGTTCTTGACTTCTTCTCCAACAACTTATAAATATAGCATTTTTGTTTGTATCACAGATTGGCAATTTTGAATTTTTAGGAGTGTTATGTTATCGGATTTTGGAGAGATTTTTGCATAGATAGTCGGTTCTCTATGTTCTTTTCCTACTGCTCTCATTCCAGCTATATTCCTTGCACCAGACCGGCTATTTGGTTTTCTTGGTTTCTTGTTATCTATTGTCTTCTCGCCCGGATCATTTGGAACTCACACGTTGAAAGGAGTCTGAAGTTGAGAAGACATTAGATACATCATCAACAACACTGGGACAAGCTACCATAGTATTGTAGAAACCAAGTGCATCAACAACACTGGGACAAGCTACCACAATATTGTAGTAACCAAGTTGGGGATGTAATTCATTTATTTCAAAGTTTTAGTAGAGGCATTATATTTTGAAATCAATAAAGTTAATTTTAGTATTGTTAAAACGAAAGCTACCATCACTTCCTATGCATGTGTGTTATTCTTGTATTTCTTTCAAAATATTTTTTCAGATAAAGCTTTTTCCCTTAATAACTTCCTCTCGCGTCTTATCCTTGTGGATCTAGTCGAGAATAGTTGGAGGAAGAAGTGCAGAAATCTCTCCATCTTTCTTTTATCATTTCTTCTAATTAGTTTTAAAAGTAATCTTTTCGGGCAAAGTGTGTTCGCAAAGAGGAAATTGCTTCTTAAAAGTTTTCCTTCCCAATAAACTTGAGGCGGGAAGCTTCATTTCATCAAATTAATAATATTTTAAATGTTTCCTCTTTAGATTAATTTTACAAAACCCTACAACAAAGGAATAACCACATCCAGTTATTCACTATATTAGTTTCATTTTAATTAGAAGAAGCAATAAATCTAGTTTAAATCATTTTGTTTGTTTCTATAGAAACTATATTTCTATTTTATTTTAAAATAATCCAGAAAAGTACAAAAACATTAGTTAATTAATTAATTTTAATTTTTTTCTTTCAAAAAGCTTTCCAAAATACAAAAAGATAGAATAAAGTAGTTGTATTTATTTTATTTAATTAACTAGGAAGGAATTTGATAAATTAAAAGATTAAGTTTACTTGTCTTTTGTTTAAATTAGATTTCTTTCTATTATTTATTTAGTGTTAGGATTTAATGTAATCTAGGAATCCAAATCAAAATGATAAACCTAGTCATTAGGAATTCACACTACCATTTCATAGCTTCTTCCTGTCATTTGATTGTTTATCATGTTTCCTTTATTCTCACTCATGAGTTGACCATACATGACCATTGGAAGAGTTTGGTCAAGTGGTGATTTGACTGAGCATGAAAAACAAACTTATATCAGATTTTTCAAGGAATACAAGGAGTTTTTAGCGTGGTCATACTCTGGGTTAAATGATGAAAAGGAAGGCAGTGGTCAACATGCCTTTATGTTGGAGTATGATGTGCATATTGGTTTGAAGAGTTGTGTTTCTCATATTATACTCATTGCACTATGTTTTGAAATAGAGGAGCAACTACAGGATTTCAAATTAATGTTGGCTCTAGGCACATGTCTCCTCATTGCCAAACTTGATGAGCATGTTCTTGGCCCCCATGCACTAGTCAAAGGTTCAACTATAGTCCGGGATCCCGGTGGTTCTTGATGGCACTTTTTGGTCCTCGGGGCAGAAGGGACCCATGTGTAGTTTCTTTTTTTTGTTGCCTTTTTGTCCCTTCGTTCCCTTTTGTTGTCCTTGGTAGTTTGTGTTGAGTTGTATAGTTTCTTTTCTTTGTTTTTGGTTTCCTTTTTTGTCCCTTCGTTCCCTTTTGTTGTCTTTGGTAGTTTATGTAACTCGTGTGATCCCTGAAATGCAAAAGACTATGTGCTTGTTTGTTTGACTCCTTTGCCGAATGAATAGGCCCCTGGTCTACTCCATCCATGACTTTCTTCTATATTTCTTTGGATACCCACTGGGGGTATCCATCCTCGAGCTAGAGCCATTGTTGGTGCCCAATTTGACTCTCTACATTTTGGCACCATTTTAAAAAAACCTCACTTATTCCCTGCTCGGCTCCTCAGTAACCCCGAATTGTTCTTCATTTGTTGATGCTCATTTCTTGCCTTGGTCATTACTAAAAGAGATTTTAAAGAGCTAGATTTGTTGAGTGAGGGAGTTACAGTGTGTTTGCATGATGCTTTTATTATATTTGGGAGATGTAGCCTGAAGCTTGGCGTGTTTTGGGTTTTCTTGCTCAAACCTCAAAAAAAACAAGATGGTTGCAAGTTTCATGGCGGTCTCTAAAAAGTTCATAGCCCTTCTCCTAAGTGATCTCGAGGATACCCATTTCAGAATATTTAATTATCTTGCAGGGAGAAGCTATTGTATGATTTTGCAACTACAAAGATGTAAGGTACAGAACTATCCCTGCCGCCTAGAGTGGTGGAGTTTTCAATTTATTATTTGTGCATTTCGAGGCCTTTCTTGCAATCTTCGCAACTCAAGCAAAATTAAAATGTGCGTGCACACCCCCGACGCCCAACGAAATATTCTATGGCATCTCGCGAACAAGTTGGCAGGTGCTCATTGCATTTTTGCACTTTGCAGGTCTACATGTTGTGCAAGTGTGCAAGATGGTCTTGGTCCCCGAGCCCGGGTCCCAAAAAGAGAGACATGTAGCATGTTGTTGTTACACATCGGACTGGTCATCCCACACATGCTTGCACTTTGCATTTTTGTGTATAATGCAAAAATACAATGTGCTCCCAAGGCTGGGGGCCGATGGTGGAAACGTTGCATTACGGCGAAGGTTCAGCTTGAAATTACAATTAACAGGAGGTCGGTTTATTTGAAGTCATGCATGTAGGGAAGGGCCCGGTCAAATAGGGACACATGGTGCGTTGTGGAGGCTTGAGAGGAAATATGCATCTGTGTAGTCTCGCAGTTTTGCGATTCAAAATGCAAACTACTTTCACAAACCCAATTCCCACATTCGATTATTGAGCACCACGTGGCATCCTCTGAGGTCCAAACATGAAATGCAGTTTGTGGGAGGTGCACTCGCTAAGTTTCATGGCGGACCACGAACCGGGCTTTTACATATTTACCTGTAACTTTTTGCCCCATGATCCAAATTTAATGTTTCTAGTGGTGTTGGAACCATCTTTCTAAGGGCTTTCCATGGAGGTTAATTTCACGATGAATGGAAAAATATATTTTTACAGAAAGCAGAGAATAAGGAGAAGATGAATTTGAAACAGCATAGAAAACAAACATTTTACATAAAATGAAACCAAAATGGGGATTCTATAGGGGGGCCCGTCCCATGTAATATATGCAAAATTATACAAAAAGATACTATAACCAGTTACATCATGTCTTCAATTTTCACAAACTCCTCTATGAAAAATGGAAGTGGACTTAGAAACTTCTCCTTACATGTGGTGAATTCCTTGCCATCAGCCGAGAAGACAAATTGTATGTCGCTCGCCAATCTACGAGACATCCCCTTCGTCACTAGTTCATGGATGCTCACCTGAGGCCCGTCTAGAATTTGGATCAACTCGATTTTTCCGAAGGGAGATGGCTCATTCCAAAAGGTTGACTCAACCTTTCGAGATATGCCTTAGTCCCAAGCGAGTTTTTTGTTTTAGCGTAGGGGTTGTTTTGAGCTCGGTTGTTGCTTTTCTCGGGGTGCACTGATGTTTTATCCTGGGGAACAAGCTTCGCAATAGACCTTTCCAGGAGGTGACTTATTCTCGTGTGTCTAGCCATCGGGTGACAAGTGGGCCTGTGGGGTTGAGGCTCATCCATTGGCACGAAATCCAGGAGTTCTTGTTCCAAAGAATGTAGGGACAAAGTAAGTTTGTGGTTCTCTCGGAATGTCTTCTTCATGATGGGGCGGCGGTGAAGCCAAAATTGCTTCAATACGTCCATTGTAACATGGTATTGCGAGCGTAGGATGTGGTGGAGCAAAACTTGATACACAACAAATGAAGGCACCATTTCAGCAAGGTCATTAACGAAGGCCAGCTGCACTACATTGCCGGTCAGATCTTCGGGATTAAATGTTTGCTCTCTACGAATTTCAAGACCATTCTAACGAAGTCTTCCTCAAGGCCGAGAGTTGAAAAATAGGTTTGCCAAGTTAACTCTATTTGTTGGATGCGCCATTTTTAAAATGAAGTAGTTGTAGAGGATTAAAATAGATACTCGACTCGTAAAAAAAAAAATGGGACTATAATTTGCAAAGACGAAGTGGTAATTTAAAGAGAGTGTAGTCCCCTAAGCAACATGTGTGATCCATTGATTGTCTGAGTTGTTGCAGGTCTTATCAAACGGGTCGGGAAGAGTGAAGTTATGATTGAGATAAATGGCTTGCGGGAGTAATTGAGTAATAAATTAGCACACTTGGGAGGTCAAATTGGCTTATGGAAACAAGTAACGGGTTTTCCCCAAAAGATCATGCGCATGATGATGATTAAACTCAAAGGGATAAGAAAAGTTTGTTAAAAGGAATATTCTCTTTATTCCTTTAGAAATCCGAAGGATGTTCCAACCTCGCAGATCAGGTGGTCCCTTTAGGATATTTGAGTATATTCCTCTAGGGAATACTTTGTATAAGAAGAGGTTCGATTATTGAATGAAAGAGAGAGAGGTGGCCCTTCTAGGCACTCTATTGGGATATGCGGGTTTTCTTCTCTTGGGGTTCATTTCTGTCAAAAATTTGTTTCATAGTGTTTCTTTCTGAGATTGATGTTAAAGTGGTTGCATTTGTACAGCCATTAGCAGGATCTCGAGAGCATTTATATATGTTTCCCTTGTTTTCTCTATGAATGAATACCTTTTAGCATGCTGCCATGTTTGTTTTGATATATCTTGTTGTTGACAGATCTTAGGACTGAATCATCTTTATCTTCCACTCTTTGTAATCTTGTATGGCATCGTGGTAGATACCTACATAGAAGCTTTCATTTCAGAGATTGTTTTGTTTGGGTAGTGCGGGAATAGTGTTTTGTAGGGCTACTTAACATCATTTTTTTTACTTATAAATTCATTTTTGCAATCTACTAGGAATGAACATCTACTACCTTTGGGTGTCCTTTGGCTCAAAATCTATACATGAGATTTTGGTTTCAGGTGCATGTGTTGGTTTTTCAGCAGTTATTTTGCATTGTTTGCTTTTCTTGGGTGCCCCTAGAAGCAAATGACCTAGGGAGGGTGAACCTGTTTCATTTTTTGATTTAGTAGGTGTATCAAAACAAGGTGGTTAGTGCAGTTACCTTTTCCCCTTAGTGCAGTTACCTTTTCCCCTTTTGGGTGTATTAGTGGATTTGATTTGATTGAGTGGGGCTTATGATTTGGATGATTTTTGGATTATTTTATTATGAGATGGGATGATATGACCTAATTGGAATAAGATTAATTAATTGAACACTCATTTTTGGTGGGAAACAGGATTCACTTGGATAAGCTTGCTGAAGTAGAGAAAACACGAGGTGATACCAAAATTTGGTGTCTACATTTGCCCCTTTTTGTTGAGTGGTTTGCGATAGCAAGCCACAAGATAAAAACAAAAATGGTTGGATGAAATCATGTGTCCGCAAAAGGGACGAGGATGGATAAAAACATGACCAAAGGCAAGATGCCCTGTGAAAAAGGATCACAATAACAATGAAAAATATGTCGGTGACTCCAATATCACATCAGTATAGGACAATTGCAGTCTCAACGGAGACAAGTAACAATCTACGAACCAATGAATGGGTGAAGACCACTGCAGTATGGATGTAAATTGTGGTGACCAATGGGCCATAGGCAAACATCAATATATGCGCAACTAAATGCGAAATCCTTCGACGTGAGGAATTAAACGAAAAATCATGCGTCCATAAAAGGGACAAGGATGAAGATAATGATGCCCCCACACAGGGCACGAAAGTGACAAAGTGGAAGATGAATGTGTAAATAAAATGCCCCAAAGGGGGAAAGTGTATGGGCACAAAGGCGGACATGAAGAACTAATTGGATAGAAGTATGTGATAAAAATCCCTAATAAGGGGAAGTGAATAGTTGTGAATAGAGATTTTCTAAGGAAGATGTTTTGTTGACAAGTGAGTAGAACAAACTGTGATTCATGGAAATGGGGAAAGATCATAATCAACGTTTACCAAGAAAAAAATTATAAAGCAAGCACTTCATGAGGATAAAGGTGATAGGTGATGGTTGTCGTGGTATCCTCGAAGACGAAAATACCATGGGAAGAAATTCTTAGAAATGGATATGAGGATGTCCTTGCGAGAGGGATGATGAAGATAAAAGATGCCACACATTTTCAAAAATAGAAGAGGTCAATGTTTTAGAGAGGAGAATGAGATTGTGGTGCATAAATGGAGAAAAATCGAAGTTGATTATGAATGCTAGGTGTGAAGGATGTGTCAAGGACGTAATGAGAAAGAGAAAAAGGAATAGAAAAGAGTAGTAGATGATTATGAGAAGACCAAGAAAGGTTGAAGTTGAAGAACACACGAGCATGGAATAGAGTGGACGGAGATGGAGGAGGAGGATAAAATGGAATGAAAGGGGAGGAAGAGGACAACAAAGATGAAAGAAAGGAGAAGGGATGATAGGGGAACAAGGAAATGAGAAGACAAGAAAACGATAGAGTAGAGGGTGAAATTACGACAAAGGGAGAGAGTTATTTAAAACGAAAGGCGTGAAGGAGGTTGAAGTAGATGAAGGGAGAGAAGTAATAGAAAACAAAAGAGAGGATAAAGCAGAGAAGATTGAAATAACTAAGTCATGGTGAGGAAATCCAAGGCAAAGAATATGGAACTGACCACATGGAAATGCACGTGGATGGTGGGATGATAAAACTTATGGGATAACGCTCAAGAGTCAGGTTATCAGTGGGGAGATAAGAGGGAAACGCGTAGTAAAAAGGGGATGAAGATGATACAGAGGAAGTGAAATAAGACGAGGAGCAAAAAGGAGAAGGCAACGAAGAAAATTATGCAGAAGGAAGGAAATGAAGAACGGAGATATTCGGTAAAGAGTGAGCAAGACGTAAATGTACACGAAATGGAAGGGAGGAATGACACAGATTGGAAAAGATGCTTGAGATGAGGATAAGTTGATGACAAGAAAATAGAGAGAGGTTATATGATGATGACAAGTAAAGAAATTGGCAAGGAAGAATGGAAGATGGAGATGTGGCAAAGAAAAAGAGGGGAATGGATAGGAGAGGCAATGTCGGCAAAGGGATGTTAGGAGAAATCCACCGATAATGATCGGTAGGGAAGGATGGGAGGAAAGGTGAGAAGAGGGAAAAACTAAATGAGGAATGGAAAAGGAACGCCAATGAAGGGACTTTAGGAGAAGTTCCCGATAATGATCAAAGGGCACAGAGGAAGGAAGGAATGAAGATAGAATGGAGGAGGTCAAAGAGAAGGAACAAGGCCATGCGAGAATGGGGAGGAGTGCTTTTTAGGAGAAGTCCACCGATAATTATTAGTGCGTAAATGGAAGATGATGATGAAAGAATGTTAGGGGATGATCAACAACAATGACGAGTAAACATGGAGGTAGATATGTGGGAGAATTCGAGAAGATGGAGTGGAAAGAGTAAAGAAAAGAGGGATAATGAATTGTGCGAGGATGAAGGCGAGGAGAGGATGTTATGGATGAGGATGAATGACATAAAGATGAAGAAACAAGACATGAAATGAATGGGGAAGCAACGGCTAAGTAAGATTACCAAGCAATGGTTAAGCAAGGGTTAAGTAAGATTACTCGGTCGTGCCATAATGTTGTACAAGAAACTTCATTCTCACGTGGGTGAATGTCGACATCTGGAAGCTACCAAGAACTTTAATGATGGACTTTGATAGAATAGGTCATAAGCAAACATCAAAATATATTGGATCATTTAACACATCGTGAATAGGATCATTTAGCACAGCATTAGGTTGAGATTGGATTGGTTGTGTGGCACAAAGTGTATCTTGATTAGGTGGTTGATAAGTTTGTGAATGTATGGGTATTTGGGGAATCGTTTAATAAGGTGGTTGATAAACTTGCAGGTGGGATGTTTGTGAAATTATTTGATGAGACGGTTGATTAATTTCATGGATGTGTGGGTGTTTGGGAAATTGTTTGATAAGACAGTTGATTAATTTGCGGATGTGTGGGTGTTTGGCGATTGTTTGATAGGGTGGTTGATTAATTTGTAGATGTGCGATGTTTGAGAAGCTATTTGATAAGGCAATTGCTTAACTTGTGGATGAGGTATTTGGGTTGCAGCAATAATCGGTGTGAGAAATAGGGATGTGATGTGATTTGGTGTCTACATTGTTGTTTCAAGTTTAGGTTGTTTTGATGTTAGGATGTGATGATAAAAATCTTTGTCCATGACCTTATTGAGGAAGATGATTTCCTCCAATTGATACAACTCATATTTCTACATTCCCATCCAACGAGTTACCTAAGACTCTCCCATCCACATATATTCCGCTTTTACCTATCATGTCATCTATAGATTTTATCCCAGTTCCTCTTTCCACACTTCTACTCGCGCCAATCACATCAACTAGTGTAACCGTGACCACATCATCCTCTTCTTCCACATCATTTGAAGAATATTGGAAAGCACTTCAACCTAGCAACTTTGAATGCTCCTCCTATCTCATCTACAGATACTTCCACATCAAACCAACCTTCGCCAAACACTAATTCTTCCACCTGTATCAACTACATTTACACAACCTTTGGACCCTCCACTGAAATCATTATTATCCCTTCTAAGAATGCTCCTTTGCAGTTCAAATCCAAGAACCTTGGTATACTTCCTCAACGATCTCTCTTGTGTGTCCCCGAAAGAGGATAGACATTCCTCCAACAAATATCGAATCTATTGGTATCCAAATTGATACTCCTCGAAGCCGAGCAAAGATCACAGATTTATCAAGATACTCGAGATGACAAATCATGGTATAAGTTGTTTTGTATCCGGGGAGGGGATTCGTCGACACTTTGTGACTCGGGCGCTGGAGAAATGGATAACACCTTCATTAAGGATTTGATCTATCCTCGCTACTTTAGGTCGTGTCTTTCAACCAGGGTGAGAGGACCCATTTTGTAACCTCTGTTGGTGAAGGACATGAAAAGAACCTTCTTTGCACAATTTTCGTGGGAACCTTGAGAAAATATAATCAATACACCACAATTTAACTCTCACGAGTTGTCACTTCTAAAGAATGGAGATATTTTCGAACAAGGTTCAAATTACTAAAAACACTTAAAACCTGCTTGTTTCTCAGTATATTTTGGTAGTAGATTTTGTTCATTTGTGGATACACAAGATCTGTTGGCTAGATTTTCTGCATAGCACAAAACCTAGGCAATCATGAGATAAATCTCCCTCATTTACCGGTGAGGCTCCGTGTCAGATTTGTCAATTAAAATATGCTAATATCTAAATGGGGTTTTACTTTAACTACTTAGTTCAAGAAGCATAATCAATGAAAGCTTCGCAACAAGCACTGTTTAAAGAAAGGAAATATTTATAGAAGGAAAATATATTAACACAGAGAAGAAATGGGAAGATGTGTATCCCAATCAATAGATAAGCAGAGTTGATCGCATGCACAGAGAAAAAACCAATAGATATAAACACATAATTCTAAGCAAAGGTAGCTCTAGATCTAGATCTAAAATAACACAAAGTCTATCAAAAGATCTAAGATAAAAAGCAAGAAACACAATACACCGTGACACAAAGTTCTCCAGAAATTTGCTCCTATATATTCCTTTGCTTCAAGTGGCTCTCAAGGGTTTCAGCACAAAGTCTGGAACACAAGGTTGCTGCTTACAAATTCTGATCATTAACCCGAAGGTTCTTCCTCTACTTATAGAATGTAGAGGGGCAATTACAAGTCGGAAGCTTTTAGTTGAACTGACACATGTGGAAGTCGGAGGAAAGAAACAACTGGCAATCTCCCTCCTTACATGACATGTATGATTTGCAACTGAAAATAGAACCTTCTATTTTGCACATGCCACCTATCTCCAAGTAGTTGACTTCTTCAAGTAATGGCTTTTAAACCAATCACTTAAGTTGTATAATTTAATTGATCGCTCAATTACTTTGTCGGAGGAAAGAAGAAGGAAGAGGAAAGCTACGCCTTGTCCTTTTCATGTCTCGCATACAACCGATTCTTTTGCCTTTGATTCTCACCAAACTAGATCTGGGGAGCGACAGGGAAGCAAGTGATCGTGATTTGCTTGCATGGTATTGCCTTTGACATGTCTTCGTTCTTATCCATGAAACTTTTTTGCGGTTCTTCTCCAAGATACATGCATCAATGCAATGTTTGTCGAGATAACTCATCATCCTTATTTTTAATCGCATATGAGCAATTAAAAATTCGAAAGCACTCGGAAGAATGAAAATTCAATGAAGGCTTAAATGGAAGATGGGAGCATTTGCAGACAAGATCTCGGAAGGAATTTTCCATGCACCGACTTCTTCACAAGGCTACATTCGAAACAAGAGGATGACGCCTTTGTGCCGGAAGCTTTGAACTATGAGATCTGCATCTGCATATGGATTTGCATCTGCATCTGCATCTGGATATGGATCTGCACCTGCATAACAAACTCTGGCAACTGGGCTGTGGATGGAAAAGTTGCAGCTCGAATAATTCCACTACTTTTAATCTGCACGCATGAGTGAAGTTTTTCTTGCACGCATGAGTGAAGTCTATCAATTCAGCAAGAGGTTCCGAGCCTAGATCCGTGTCTCCAATATTTGCAAATTTAGAAGTGATGCATGACTCGTTGTGCTTTCTTTTTCATCTTTCTTTGCCATAGCTTTGTCTATCTTTGTCTGAACAATTCTTTTTCTTCTTATTTGACTGGAATTCTTCAAAATTGGTGTAGATCTGGATAATCCTTCAGATTCGGAGGAAATATTCAATATATTGGACATTGATATAAGTTCCTTTTCTTTATAAAAGCACCTATATCTAACTCGTGCAATTAATTCAGACAAAGATGGCAACCGGAGCATGCACAGTGAATTTTAATCATAAAAATCTGCACTATTCAAGCCTACTGCCCCAAAAATTGATGTTTTATTTGCATGCAAAGTGAGCATGAATTTTTCTGACTTCACCTGAGCACCTGTATCACTTCTACAAACAATTATGCAGACATAGATCATCCTTCTTCAAAGCATGCGCCAAAACTAGAAGCTTTTAGCATCAAATCCACCTTCCTCTGAGCAAAATCTTTCTCCAAATGGGGCGCACTTTTCCTCTGGGCTGCACTTCTTCACCTATGAATTAATTAATTCATCCTTATGGTAGCCCATGCTTATATAGTCCTCATAATTCTATAATTAATGTTTGTCCTTCCTATTCCTGACAATTAATCAATTAAAAATCATACTTTTCTATTTAACTAATGTGTTAAAATAACATGTTTAAGGACAACCATCCAATTAATTAAATTAATCCAATTTAAACATCCACTCTTCACTCAACTGAAGCTTCACAGTGTGCCTTGACCTTAGCCACTGAAAATAGAAATTAATTTAATCATTTAATACTTCAAAAAGCATTAAATATCACCCAAATGGGGCGCACTTTTTAGCATGAAGAGGGCAGCCTTTTAATAAATTAAATTTAATCAATTTAGACCATCCATTTCCATCCTTTTTATTCTCCCTTGCTTTGTTGACTTTTCTCCATGTTTAGGCGCCATAAATAGAAGAAGAATTAATTAATTTAATCACATTAAAGGCTGCCTTTCTCTCTCCAAAGGGGGCGCACTTTTTAGCATAATAGAATTCTATTTTTAAAAACACATGGCAATGGGAATTTTTACCCTGCAAGGCAGCCCCGGAAATCCCATGATCCACTTAAGTGATTTGACTTTGACAATGGGATTATTTACCCTGCATGGCAGGCAATAAAATCTCATGATTTCACTTAAGTCACTTTTCTTTTATTTCACCATGGGAATTTTTACCCTGCAAGGCAGGCAATAAATTCCCCCTGCCTGTTGCCTCTAATTTTCCCACTGCAACTTAAGTGACTTTTCTATCATGGGAAAAAGTACCTGCAAGGCAGCAATAAAATCCCACCGCCTGGCGCTTCTATTTTTCCCATGATCCACTTAAATCCTTTGTTTTTTCCAAAAATGCGCCCAACCCCACAGGGGCTTTTAGTGCACGACTTCGCCTTTTCCCAATGAACTGGACCTCTGATGGCGACTTCCTTCTGGCACAATGTGTGTATGTGATCTCCGAATACTCCAGGCCAAGAATCGGGCTAACCCGACAAAGGAATTGATCTAGAGAAATTTCACAGAAAACAAAACGGGAAAACACAAAAACACGAAAAAATTGCCAAAAGTTGCAAATAAAGCCCAAAACTTATTCCTAGTTAAAACCCTTCCAGTAAATAGGAATAATGATATGTTCGATCACAACAGAGGTTAAATCGAGCGCAAATTGCCTCAAACGGGCTCAAAATAATTAAATACAAATTTCCCGCAGACAAATCCGGTGATAGAATATAATAATTTTGGGCATCTAGGTATTTGGCGAAAATGGCTAATATGGCTCTTTGGAAATATCTTTGACGCAATACAAGAACTTTCTCGGCAATAAAAACACAAAGTGACCCATTATTTTAAAAGTACATAATTTTTTCGAATAGGTAGTCACATGATTTGAGGATGAAATCTGGGGACACCAAGCACAAACAGGGGTACTTTAGGTAGGATTCATGGTTATTTGAAATTTTTGGTGGGGATTAAGCAAGATGAGGTTGATTTCACCGGATCTTTAAGAACCTTTACAACAATTGGAAAACTACATGCATGAATACTTAATAGCCATAATATTCCTTCAACTGAGAAGGTGTGCATCAATGGAGGCCCAGATCTGCATAGTTTCACACAATCTTTAAGAATTTAATACGAAGGCTCGAGCTAAAGACTCAATTAAACATTAACAACCCCTAGTTCATCACACCTAAGATACACTCATAGGCTTACAAACAATCTCTATCAACATAGTGGAAGTAAAATGATTTTAAATTGTTTATTTCATTACCAGACGAAAGCTCTTATCATAATGAAATTGCAAATGCCAAAATACTAACACATGGACGAGATCTTGTGTGATTCGGAGAGATTTTAATATAAGTTTGCAACAAGTACAAGAAAAACTATTTGAAAGACATTACGAAAGAAAATCAAACACAATTTTGCCCAAGATCAACACAAATTAATTCGAGATCTATTAGATTTATCAGCAGGGGAAAGTTTCTTGAACAATCAATATTAAAGCTTGTCACAATGGTCAGACACTCATGCAACCATCTTGATATGATCAAATCTAAAACACAAGAGATTAAAAGGTTTCTCAAATGGTCTCTCAGAAGATGGGCTTTCTCAAATTTTCTCGTAAAAATTAACCCCGACATTTGTAAGAGTATCCTCATTGCATTTATACAATTCACTCGCTCACTCATCCCAAATTTTCCCCCCAAAGAAGAATATTCGAGGAATCGTTTGTTTGTTACAAGCTTGTTCCAGAAAGTGATGTTTAACAAATTTACACCCAAAAAATGACAGTGGATAGATCATGAACTAATCGTGTTTCTCGGACTCAACCATGACTGGGGATGCCATGCCATAACTTTTTGACAGCTTCTAATCATTCTTTAACTGTCCGTGCGAGAAATCCCCTTTTAATCATTTCGGTGGCTCCATATAGCTAGATCTGACAAGCAATCTTTTTCACCCTCGAGAATACACCTTGAGAAATGAGTGTCCTCGCATGGATGCCTGCATTCGTGCGCTGCAAGTCTGAGTCGGCCAAGTGCAAAGAGGAGTCAGCGGAAGCCTCCACGTGTTTCCTTGGTGCAACTGCAAAGGTGAAGTCCAAAGGTAGGTTCCCAAACGAGCGCGGGCCTTCCACGTGTTTAGGACCCTAGAGAATTGCATCGGTTGCTGAAAAGTCAGAGTATGGGAAGGCCTACAGTGGAAGCTTCCACGTGTTTGTTCAGGCGCAACTTCAAAGATGAAGTTTAGAGGCGGGACCTCAAACGAGCGCAAGCTCTCCACTGTGCCCTGGGCCCAAGAAAGTTACCTTGGCCTTTGAAAAGTCTCAATACAAAGAGGAGCCAGCGGAAGCCTCCACGTGTCTCTTCGGCGCACTTTTGATATGGTGCCCAAAGCGGAGACCCTAAACAAGGCGCAGAGCTCACCATGTGTCTCAGCCCAACAAAGTTGTTTGAAAGAGTTTAAGGACCAGCAGAAGGTGCCACGTGCCTAGGGTCCAAGAAAGTCTCCTCGGCCATTGAAAAGTCTAAGTATGGGCAGGGCTAACGGAATCTTCCACGTGTCCTAGGCCTTAGAAAGTTGCTTGAGAAGTTTAAGTATAGAGAGGAGCCAGTGGAAGCCTCCACGTGTCTCCTTAGCACAAATCCAAAGGTCAAACCAAGAAACGAATCCTCAAATGAGCACAGGCCCTCCACATGGAAAATATTTGAGTTGAAACGGGCCAAAAACTTCAAAATGCTCTAGCAACCCACCTCTTCGCTTCCAACTTTTGATGTGGGCCCCAAAGAAAGTCGTAGCTAATTTTTATACCTTTACTTCATTTGAAAACAGAGCTTAAAAGTCCAAAGTGTTCCACCGACCCACCTCCCCACTTTGACTTTTCAAATGCTGACTCAAACATGTGACATCACTGTGTCCCCGGCAGGGTTGCAGATCAATTTATAACTTTGCTCCTTTTTCACAAAAATACAAAAATCTTCAAAATGTTCCGCCTCTCTCGCCTCTTCGCCTTTGTCTCAAAAAAACAGCCACGTGTCCATCTTCGGGGTCAAAGTAAGAATTTTGCCCTGCCGCTTCATGTTTGTTGAATAACCAATTAGATGCTATCAGTGCAGCTAGGCCAATTTGGTATTTTTTACAAATGTGACAAGTTTCACCAAAAAGACCCATCGAGCCGCATCCAATCGAAAGGACCATGTTTCCACGGATGTTGGGACAAAAATTTGTGACAAAAACATGATTGTGGAAAAATATAAGGGGAAAACCTAAATTCACGCCCAAATTAAAAATTCTTTCTCATGGACAGAGAAACGGAAAACAATATCTGGACTCAATGTGATCCTCGACCAAAGGAAAGGACTGACCATGGCAACCAAATGAAGAAAAAACTTTCACGCATCAATACTGGGAGAGAAAAAACTTCAAACCATGCAGATTGAGAAATTTTGAACAAACAGGCGAGATTAAATTGAGCACCAACATCAGCTCCAACTCGGGGATGGGCACTCCCTATGAGTGCCGCAAGAACAACATAACAGACCATGTGCCAAAAATCCATTGGGCAATGGAGTCAAGAACAAGCTTACAGAGCAGAAAGACAATAACCAAATCCCCCAAGATGAACTGAGAAACTAACAAAACTAGTCACCAGGGACCAAGACAAACCAAAATAGAAAACGCAAAAGCAAAAGACTATACACTATACAATGATGTGCACCCTGATTCAGAGAAAACAATCAAGGAAAATTTTCAAGTGCCTTCGATTCTGGATATGACCATGCTAAGCAGTTCTGATACATCTTTAACTGGTCATATGATTGTTTCTCTTTTCCATCCAATTCTTTATCGACAACCCCCTTAACGTTGGGGGACTTTACTCCTTTATTTACCTCATCCAAATCCATCCAATCTAAACTAACCCCGTCCAAATCTTCATCTCATTTTAAGCCCACTTTTGTGGCCATATGCGTCTATCCCTTAGGGGACCATTTATTTTCATCTTAAGCCCACTGTTGTGGCCATGTTTGTCCTTCCGTTAAGGGACCATATTTCTATCTTTTTCATCAAAGTCCACCTTTGTGGCCATGATTGTGTCATCAAAGTCCTCCTTTGAGGCCATGTTTGTCCTTCTAATAAGGGACCATTTATGTTCATCAAAGTCCTCTTTTGAGGCCATATTTGTCCTTCCATTGAGGGACATTATTTTTCATCAAAGTCCTCTTTTGAGGCCATATTTGTCCTTCCATTGAGGGACCATATTTTTCATCAAAGTCCACCTTTGTGGCCATGATTGTGTCTCTCTTGGAGGCACCATATTTTCATCGTAAGCCCACCCTTGTGGCCATGTTTCGTCTCGCTGGGACGCATATCTTTTTCTTGCTTATTCACTTTTAAAGGCAACACATAGATTCCATCTTATCTGTCTCGCGACGTCTTATCTAATCTTTCACTTTCATCCTAAACTCACCATTGTGGTCATTTTCGTCCCTCCCGGGGACCATCTGCTCGTCTCGTTAGGGACACATATTTTCGCTTCCTTAAAGGGTAGCGCATTTTTTTACCTTCACTCATCTATCTCATCCTACCAAGTTCTTATCTTATCTCGAACACGACGTTAATCAAGGAGACAACGGAGAAAGTTCGCTCCCAACTGGAACGAACCATATATTATCACGCATAAGTATGGGTTTGGGGCCTATCGATTGGCTTCCCTCGATGGTAAACCTGAAACTGAACCTCTCAATGCATTGCACTTACAGCCATTCTATTGTTAGCACATGCACCCATGAGTAGATAGTCAGATCTTTAGATCATTCCTCCACCATTAGCCCCTTCCGTCTATCATGGTAATGATATGAATTATGTGGTTTACCATCACTGCTTTGATATGACCCTAAATATGAGTACCACGGCTCTGCTCATAGCATATTCATTATGGATAAGTTCTCCCATTTGGTGAGAACTCCACAATCATTACATCCATCACCCTCTCATTCTCCTATTGTAGTCATGCAAAGGGTTTAGGGGTGTCTCTTGTACATTCATTATTCCCTCCTAAGTGGTCTACTTAGCTATCTCGAGATCTACCCCATGTAAAGCTAAAATTCATATATGGAAAAAGCAAAATTAAAGTTATCCAAAACATGTTGATCCCTTTAAGGACAATGCTCATGCAAAAAAAAAAAAAAAGAAAAAGAAAAGCATGCAAATAAAAGTCAAAAGAATCATAAGAAATAGACTGATCCCTCGAAAGACGGCTAACATATATATTATTCTTGTCATCCATATTATGTATAAAGTAGACCATACCCTTGAAGGATGGCTACTCTTTTATTATGGCATTTGGAAGGTTTCCCACATTAATGAACCTTCCTTTCTCAAAGCATTCTCGTAAAGCTTTCTGCATTGATCAACTTTTTTCTCGTTATTATTCTTCCCTTTCCTAAGCTGGGGCATAGACATAAGACACACCATCTTTAGAGAACCCTCTTCTTGCATACAAGTTACATCTCAAATCCCTTTGTCCTGTTGACATTAGGTTTATGAGAATCTTTCATTTATATCTCCTTCATGGTCTTTTGGTATAATTAACTGTCATTGGTTATGTACTAACACCTGCCATTGGCTGCAAGCGCAATGCCTTGAGTAGTACCTTTTCTTGTTTACCTCCTATCCGGTTTGAAGCATGACTTTCTTATGTGCCCCTTGTTATGGTCATCTTGTATCACAATTGTATTCTTAGAGATCAAATTTCATATCATAAAATCTGCATCCATATGTTTACTCTTAAGGATGTCCTCTATTAACGTCATCCAAAATCCATGAAATCAGTTACTATTTTTAAACACTCTCTTTAATGCACTATTCGGTTTGGGAATTCTACTTGATTTGTGTTGCAGTTTGTGAATTCTACTTGAGGATATCTCTCAAGTAGTATTCATTATCTAACATCTCCTTATTCCCCACCATGGCCAACATGACCTCTCTCTATCCATCCTCCCGCATCGCCCTTATCTTCATATCTATTATTCACCCACTACCTTTCTCACCATTCTTATTCCTACCTATCACTTAATGCCGACATCATCTTCTTCACCATTCCAGGATTTTCATCCATAGCTTGGCGTGTCTACTTAACTATCAACGCAAAGCATGACAATCCTATTCGAAGTAGACCTGTTATTTTGGACAAAGTCTCACTTAATCGCGTAAATGACTATTCCTTCCTCCTAGGCTCCTTTACCAACCAATTTTTCTCTTAAAATTCACCCCATCTCATTCTCCGCTGCTCTTCTCACCCACTTTGTCCTTCTCTATTGTTTCTTCGATCCTTCACCCATCCTCCACCCTAATAATTATTGTTGTTTTTTTCCCTAATGTCCTTTTACTGGTGTCGCTTCCTCCGTCACCTGTTTCATCATTTCGGTTCCCTTTCATTCTTTCAACTTTCAGCTTGACGATCTTACTTAATCACCCATTTCATGCAGGCCTCTTGATTGAAATATATTCCTTTCCTAAGATCATGCCGCTGTAGAAACTTCTTCACCATTTCCCATTCCCTTGAACGCCAATCACCACTACAAATGTCTTTCCGCTCCATCTCTTCCGCTTGACACTCTTGCGTCATCACTCTCACAACGTGGGCATCCTAATTAAGGATTCCCCTCAAACTCTCCATCCTACACCACATACATTCCTCCATCCATTTATGTTACACTCTTTTGTTTCATTCTTTCTTTATTATCCACCGTTTTCATTTCTTGTTCCACTCAGACATACACCACTCACTCTTTTCTCATCCTTCCTAATATTCGTCTTCTACTTGGTCATCTTACTTACACACTTTTGCAGTATAACAAATGTACTTAAAGGTTCCCCTTTAGTCCATCTTGATTGAAATATATTCCTTTCCTAAGATCATGCCGTTGTAGAAACTTCTTCACCCTTTCCCATTCCTTGAACGCCAATCACCACTACAAATGTCTTTCCGCTCCATCTCTTCCACTTGATGCTCTTGCGTCATCACTCTCACAATGTGGGCATCCCAATTAAGGATTCCCCTCACACTCTCCATCCTACACCGCATACATTCCTCCATCCATTTATGTTACACTCCTTTGTTTCATTCTTTCCTTATTATCCCCCCTTTTCATCTCTTGTTCCACTCAGACATACACCACTCACTCTTTTCTCATCCTTCCTAATATTCGTCTTCTTCGCTGTAATCTTACTTACACACTTTTGCAATATGACAAATGTACTTAAGGGTTCCCCTTCAGTCCATCTTGTCATACACTCTTCCCATCAACCCGTCAATCATCTCGCTTTTCTTCATCATTCTTCTCTGCGGCATGGAGATCTTACTTAAGAGTCCCTCTTAAGGACGATCTGTCATCTTGCCTTTCCCCATCGCTCCACATTCCCACCGTCCACATTTTCTCTTCATTCCCCATAAACACATCCTCTTCCCTTCTCTTTCTTCCTCACACAAAATATCTCCGACTTCCCCAAATATCATCTCCATCATCCCTCGTTTGGAAATCTAACTTAACCACTTCATACCATTTCTTACTATGTCTCGTTTCTTCATCTTTACCTCGTTCATCCTCATCCACATCCTCATACACTACATCCTCTCCTTGCCTTCATCTCCGCACAAATCGTTATCCCTCCTTTCTTTACTCTTTCCACTCCACCTTCTCGAGTTCTCCCACATATCTACCACCTTGTTTACCCGCCATCATTGTTGTTAGTATTCCCCTTACATTATTTCATCATCATCTTCCATTTCCTCACTAATAATTATTTGTGGACTTATCCATGAACCTTGCCACTTCATCCATGGAAGTTGTTTTCAATGGCCTAGCTTCAACCCACTTGGTTAAATAATCTATGGCTTCTACAATATACTTATTTTGGCGTGATGTAGTTGGAAGTGGACCTACAATGTCTATTCCCCACTTTTAAAGGGACCGAGGGAAAAATAGGACATAATGGAGTGATGAAGTCTTACGGTTACCATGTGTTTGATAAATATCACATGTCTTACAATAATTATAACAATCTTTAAAAAAGTGGGCAGTGATAACCTATATCCAAGATCCTTCTGGCTGTAAGTTGTTCGTAGAGAAGTGCCCTCCACATGTACCATTGTGGAATTCTTCTAGCAGCTTCCTTCCTCGATCACGTCCAATCGCCCTCTTCAGATGCCAATCGTGTCCTATTCGAAATAATATTCCATGCGAGAATAGAATATGGACGACCCGGCTTGAGTAATCTTTCTCTTAGTCTTTGTATTGGCACCATCAGAAACTTGAATTCATTCGGATAATTCCAAATATCTATGTATTCACTAGGGATTGTGTCGAGGATAACAATCCGCATCGGGAAATCATCATCACAAGATGATCCTAAACCATCATAGGCTCGAGAGAGTGCATCTGCATTGACATGCTTCTTTCCTAGCCTATCTATAATATCAAATTCAAATTATTGTAGCAAAATTATCCATTTTGCTATCCTCCTGATGGGTTAGGCTTATTTACAATATATTTTAGAGTCGATGATCTCACTACAACTAGAAATTTTTTCCCTAGCAAGTAATTTATAAACTTCTTTACAAGAAAATGATAAATGAGCCTCTTTTTGATTCTGTATAATTTATCTCAAGACTTTGCTCATTTGTTTGCTCCCAAAGTAAATTGGATGTTCATTCCCATTTTCATCTTTTTGGCTCAAAGTACTTCCTAGTGCTGCATCGAGGCATCGGTGTACACAATGAATGGCTTGCTCCAACTGGATTCTTCAAAATAGGTGAAGACACCAAGGCTTCCTTGATTGTCCAAAAGCTTCATGCGCCTTATTTCTGGTTCATAAGTAACATCCTTCTTCAAGAATGGGTTAGTGGCATGCAATCTTTAAGAAATTCTTGATGAACCTTCTATAGTAACCCACATGGCCTAAAAATGATCTCAACTTACTTCTATTCATAGGAAATAGTAAATCTTTGATTTTGAAACTTTATCGGGATCGCACTAATACCATCTCTCGAATACAACATGCCCTAACAAAATGCCTTTAGAACATCCAAAGACACACTTTGTAGGGTTTAGTGAGGCTTGTGCTTCATCTAACCTTTGAAATGTTCTCCATCTCCAGTGCAGTGGTCCAACTTGCTCCCATAGATGCAAAAATCATCCGAAATACTCGATGAAGGTCCGAATGTAGGGTTCGAACACCCTATTCATCAAATTTGGAATGTTGTTGGAGCATTACACAACCCAAAAGGCATAACTCTATAAGCAAATGTTCCCAAGGAGTGGTGAACGTGGTGTTCACTGATCTTTCTCTGCTATACGAACTTACCGCTATATCCATCAAGTAAAACTATAAGCACTCTGGCCAGCCTACTTCGCCCAAGATCGATCGAAAATGGAAGAGGGTAATGATCCTTCTTTGTTGCCTTATTGAGCTTCTGTAATCAACACAAATGCGTAGCCCATTCTTTTTTATTGAGATCACAATGGGAGAAACCCATTCTCGAATTCTCCACAAGAAATATGAATCCGCATCAAGCAACTTATCTATTTTTTTATAGTCTTGGAAAAATTAGGATTCATTCTATATGGCATTTGCTTTATGGGCTTAAGCACACCATGTACCAGCTCAATAGAATGTTCTACCCAACTTACTTGACGGAGTTCCTTGTAATCAAAGCTGAATAGGTGTATGTACCTTCGAAAGAGTGGAGGTAGGATTCCTTCTCACTCTCCATCACAAAGCATCACCAATCTTTATTTGTTGGAGACGATTATCAACTTCTTCTTCGAGATAATTTTATGGGGTCATGAGTTCGTGTGACTTGAAGGATATCCATGATCGAAACATCCACCTCGCTTTCTTCATTTTCGGTGTCCACTTCACCTGGTACTAGAGTAATCGAGAGGATGTCCAATCATCGGTTTCATCACTTGAATCCACAGTGTTCTCGCTTTATGATGTCGAGGATCACGTTTATCTTCACCTCTCTCTACCACGTCCAAGTGTCATGAAACCTTCATTCCAATAGTTTCTTGCATGAACTCTCCTTAGCCATGGTCTTCCCTGAAGCAAAGATTGGGTACACAACAAGTACCATTTTTCATCGGTTGAAAGTCTACCACACATACAACACCCATAACAGATATTGCCACATTTGAAACTACACCTTCGGTTTAGTTTTTCCTTTATTTAATGACCTTAACATAAGTGTTGAAGGGCGATCAATTTTTAAACTCAACATATTCATTACGACTCGGTCATTACATTAAGCTATGCAGCACCTCCATCAACTAAGACATCATGAATTGAAATACCATTACATAATACCTCGAAACATGGAGCATAGGCATCCGCCTCGCCTCCAAAACAGGGGACCTCAACCTCCTTCCTTTGCCGAGCATTGAGTCCACTTCACAACTCCCGCCTCTTCTCGAAGACATAGCCAAGAGTTGACCATATGTAATATTTGCGGGCCTTTTGGGATGATCTTCCAAGATGGAGTATGGTCTTGCCTCGTGAAATCGAAAATCCCTGCACACCCAACTTTCTTCTCCTATGTTTCTTACTAGTTTCTTCTTTCATCTTCTTAGGATCATTTCCATCTTGATTATCTTTTTCTTTCTTTTTTTTCTACAAACACATCTACTTCATTATTTCGCTCTTATCTACTACATCAAAAGAATTCACTGTGTGTTTTTCCTTTATCATTATCTCTTTTACCTGTATGTAGAAGCTCTATCTAGACAATTATACTTATAATGACCCTTTTTATAACCATAACATACGACTTGTAAATATTTCTTTTTGGACCTCTATCTCCTCCCGAGAACTAAATTTTTTTCCTGAAGAAGATTAATAGTTAACCGACCCATCTTTTTGAAAGCGAGATCTTCATACTCGGTAGATGTACTTAGGAGAAATATTTGTGCTCACCGAGAGTGGTGGATCTACGGACCAAAGCGGTGTAGGCTCTACTTTAGCCACAATTTCTTTGGGCTCCTCTTCCATGCTTTCTTCTTGCCTTGCAATCTCCTTTTGCTTGTTGATGGTAGGCGGGCGGTCATACTTCACTCGTTGTCGATCTCCGGCTTCATCCCAAGAATGAAGTGCTTGAGAGGAGATTATCCACGCCATTCATTAACCCATCCACTAATCCTTCCCCAGATCGGGCATCGAGCTTCCTCCTTAGCTCAGAACACGAGCATGATAATCCCTTATCTTCTCCTTCTCTCCTTGAGATAGCTTTGTGATCTCGATCATGAGATCTGCATATTTATGTTGTTCACCAAATTCTTCAAGAAAACTTTCAGTTAATAAATCCCATGAATTTTTCACATTATCACCTAGTGTTTCAAACCACCTAAGTGTTGAACCATCCAAAAAGGTAGGAAAAAATTCAGTCCATTGTTCCCTTCTTATAAGGCCATTACAAATACAAGATTGTTTAAACTCTTGAATGAAAGAAGAAGCATCTTCATTAGATTGAAATGAAAAAAACAGGAATCTTTCCCATTTTCAAAAGTAACCACCGTGAAATACCAACCCACAAGTACAATCAATAAAACTTATGTGCACAAATAATTGGAATCACTATACTAGAAAGTGACTTTACAACTTTCTACTGAGTAAAATAAAAATGACCACGGTAAACTATGGTAAAACTTGACTTTATCGCAAAGCGACTTTCTTGTGGTAAACACTATTCACCATAAAAAGTGAAATTTATTGCGGTAAATACTATTCACGGTAAAAAGTGATTTTTCTTTGCGGCAAATACTATTTAAAGCAAAAATAACTTTATCACAGTAACTACTATTCATCGCAAAAATGACTTTACCATGGTAACTACTACTATGCACGGTGAAAAACAAGGTTACCCTCCAATTGATTTTTGACTAAGCGGGAATATTTCTCCGTAAAATCCACCAACGAGGAATGGTCCCGCAATGGAACCAAAATGTCATCACCAATCCGGCACTATGATAATTCTTCACCGGAAACTCCTCGTCTTTATGATTATTTACTAATGCACGACCTTTAGTTTGGTGGATGTAATCTGAAAAACAAAACAACATAACACAAGAATACCATCGACTATGATAAGACGGAATGATGACAAATCTGAAATATCAAAGGAATTTATAATATTAACATGAAATTATACAATCTCACCCATGAGGTACTTCAAGTGTTATTGACTTCACTTGCCTTTCACCAAAACTATGGGAGAAACTTTTACAATTACACCTCTTAATGGCTTCTTCAACACACATTTAAAGCGATGGCTTCCTTCGCACACTTCCTACAATATTTCTCACTACTTCCTTCTATGCTAAATGAGGGGGTGGCCTCTCTATTTATAGAACTTCCGGGCTTATCCATCTTATCTCTAAGATAGGATAAAAATCCACTCGACGAATCATATTCCATACCTTAACTCTTATCTGTACATGTAAGCTTATCTTTTAAGATAAGATAAACCTTATCATTTTACATGGGTTCCACATTTTTAGACTTTTTACAAATAAAATACACAAAATATTTATGACCTCACTCCTTGTCCTTATTACCAATATAATATTTCTAATTCCTAATCATGTAGACCCTACTTTTTTAATTACCCAAACTTCGACATTTTAACATTACCGGACCACTTACGACAAATATTTACTTTTTACAACATTCTTATTATACATCGATTTATTACCGTACTCCACATTATTGGCACCGTCTTGTGACAATGCCGTTATCTTCTATCGACGCTACTACTAATTATACTTAACAACATCATATTCCTAATACATACATTAATGAAATAGAAATTACGGAGGAAAATTTTAGTATCGATGAGAACCCCATAGTCAAATCAACTCCTAATCATGTCCCATTAAATAGGGTTGATTTTACAAACCTTGATTACTCGTTAACCCTAGATTATAATGCATATTCAAGCTATAAATAAAACCCTTTCCCCCCTTTGGGATATATATGAAAAATTTGAAAATTCTCAAGCTTGAAATAACAAAATTTTGCCAAATTATTTGTGAAGTTTTGAAGCAAATTTTGGGGTGTTTGGAGGCAAAATTTTGCCACTCTCGTAAGGCCTTTTGATGATCATTTTGTGCTCTTCTACATCATCAAAGAATAATCCCAATACAATCCTCATTTATCGTTTGAAAACTTATTCTCATTTCATTTCATTTATTCGGTATATTCATTTGGCGCCCGCATCTCTGTCATCAGCCCAAGGTTGTAAGCCCTTGCATGTTTGAGGTTGTTAAGTGTTTTGTTGATTTCTCATAATACTAATCGAACAGGAAACTCCGATCAACATTTTTTGCACGCCCGGTGGTGCTGATATATGCGAGTAGAATCCAACTCCACTTTCATTAGATTCCATCAAACAAATATTGCTTCCTATGCCTATATCAGCACCACCTCCGGAGAAATTATTATAGTTCCTCCCGAGGTCACAACCTCTCAAATAGAATTCACAACCACTAAAACATTGTCCCAAAAAATCCACGATACAGAAATTTATATTCCTTCCTCTAAACAATCCAACCCAATGCCCCTTCAACTAAAACCGAAATTATCTAACACTATGAAAACCAAAACCTGACTTATGATTCATTAGAACATATTTATAGCCATGGGTAGCTCTTACATTAAATATAGAACATTAATTTGGAAGTTGTGTAGTCTCCTTATAGCAATTAGTTTACAATCTCCAAGTATGTATTTTTCATTTACAATTCTCATTATGTCATCGTCAATGTAAAAATCCATATCCATGTGCGGTAGGACCAATTGTAAAGTATCAAAAAGTAGATAAGGAAGTGTTAATAACGAAGGGTGATAAGATATTTCCTTTTTTGTCCCATTGATTAGACGTCGTATCTCATTGTATCATTGATTGACATCCAACATCTAACGTTCAACTATATTTTATATCGCTAATAAACATTTGCTTGTGAAATTTGTTTAGATTTGATAAATAAATGTAACATACATATCCACCTTCTATATCGTGCCATAATGTTGGACAAGAAACCTCATTCTCGTGCGGTGAATGCCGATACTAGAAGCCACCAACAACTTCGAATGATGGAGGGCTTAGTACCTCGGATGTGGATATGGATCTGCAGGCGCCAAGAAGATGGATATGTGATAATATCTACAAAACTGAAACAAATGTGATTAGATAAACATATGTGGGGGTTTCCTAGGACAATGTCGGTTCCAAGAAGCTGTAAACTTCCTTGGAAGATGTCAACCCCGTGTCAAGAAAGAGAGGAATAAATCATGAGCAGTTAGATAACGGATAAAAGCAAAGAAATGTAATATACTAAGTAAATGAAAAAGTGAGGGCACTTAGCTGGTGTTCTGCTTTGGTGATGAAATGGGCATCAAAATGGCATTACGAGAGCAGCATGGGGATGATGCAAAGTTTTGCCTTAAAACGTTTCAAACTTCAAAAATAATTTTCCAAAATTTTCGTATTCTCAAGCTTCAAAACTTGTTTCAGAATTTTCATATTATTCTCCTTCAAGTTTCAAAATATGCAGAGATTTCATATTCTTTTATTATTATTTAAGAGGGGGAAGGGCCATATTTATAGCTTGGATATTGGTTAAATTTGGGGTTAACGGGTAACTGAGGGTTTACAAAAGTAACCCTACTTAATGGGACATGATTATGATTTGATTTGATTGTGGGGCTCATTGATTTGAAAAAAAGAAAAGGTGTGATGTGGAGTGGGGACATGATTTGAGATGTTAGGTGTAATAGTGAAGCCATGTGCATTACTTTATATTATTGAATTTTTGAATTTGATGTCGGATTTTGATATATTTGGTATTTAGAATTATTAAATTCATGGGTGGGGTTCATGAATTAATAATTTTGGGGGATTGATTATTAGGTGGGATGTTAGATTAGTTCATGATTTGGATGATTTTTGGATTATTTAAATATGAGATGGGATGATATGACCTTATTGGAATAATTGATTATTTAGCATATAATGAGGTTTAAGTATTGTGAAAGGGGATCAATTAAATTATAAAATTAATTAATTGAACACACATTTTTGGTGGGAAACAAGATTCACTTGAATAAACTCTTTGCCAAGGAGAGAAAACGCAAGATGATAACAAAATTTGGTGTCTACATTCGCCCTTTTTGTTGAGTGGTTTTGTGATAGCAAGCCACGAGACAAAAACAAAAAGGGTTAGATGAAATCATGTATTCATGCAAAAGGGATGAGGATGGATAAAAACATAACCAAAGGCAAGATGCCCAAAAAAAGGATTGCAATAACAATGAAAAATATGGCGGTGACTCAATATCACATCGAGAGAGGACAATTGCAGTCTCAACAGAGATAGACGACAATGTTCTACGGACCAATGAATGGGTGAAGACCACCTGCAGTATGGATGTAAACCGTGTTGACCAATGGGCCATGGCAAACATCAATGTATGCGCAATCGAATGCAAAGTCCTTCGTACGTGAGGAACTACATGAAAAATCATGCGTCCGTAAAAAGGACAAGAATGAAGATAACGATGCCCCCACACAGGGCACAAAAAAGTGACAAAGTGGAAGATGAATGTGTAAATAAAATGCCTTAAAAGGGGAAAGTGTATGGGCACAAAGATGGACATGAAGAACTAATTGGATAGAAGCATGTAATAAAAATCCCTAAGAAGGGGAAGTGAATAGTTGTGAATAAAGATTTTCTAAGAAAGATGTTTTGTTGATGCGAGTAGAACAAATTGCGATTCATGGAAATGGGGAAAGATTATAATCAACGTTTGCTAAGAAAAAAATTACAGCAAGCACTTGCGAGGGTAAAGGTGATAAGTGATAGTTGTCGCGGTATCCTCGAAGACGAAAATACCATGGGAAGAAATTCTTAGAAATGGATATGATGAAGTCCTGCGAGAGGGCTGACGAAGATAAAAGATGCCACAAAGTTCTCAAAAAGAGAAGAGGTCAATGTTGTAGAGAGAAGAACGAAATTGTGGTGCATAAACGGAAAACCATTGGAATTGATTATGAATGCTAGATGTGAAGGATGTGTTGAAGGATGTAATGAGAAAGAGAAAAAGGAATGAAGACGAGGAGTAGTAGGTTAGTATGAGAAGAGCAAGAAAGTTGAAAGTAGATGATTACGACAAGAGGGAGGAATGGTTAATTGAAGTAGATGATTACGACAAGAGGCGGTAGACGGAAGATGAGGGAAATATTATGGGATGTGAAAAGGTCGGATGGCAAACCAACCTTAAAAGGAGCTGTTAAGTAAGATTGTCGTGCGGCACGGGGATGCTTGAGTAGGATCGCCAAGCCGAAGAAGAAGAATGATGGGAAGAAGTAATTGACAGAGTTCATGGGAAGAGTGCATGACAAGATGGACTAAACGGGAACCATGCTTTGAACCGGATTGGAGGTAAACAACGATAGGCATTACACTTGCACCAATAAGCGGTGTTAATAAATAACCAACCATAGTTATACCAAAAGATCATGAGGGAAATATGGATGAAATATGTTGATGTCGACATGACAAAGGGATTGAAGATTAACTTGTGTAAGCTATGAAAAATGAACTGCTAACAAGAAAGTAAAACACTAACAATAATACCTCTTCCTTCGTGATTTCGTACCAAACATTAGAATGGGAAAAGAAACATGGATGAGCCTTGATTGTGTGAAATGTAGGTGCTTTTCTCGAACCGGAGCAAGACCTTCTCTGCAACAAGATCAACTTACTTTGCACCAATGGACAAAGGGATTATGGATTTGGGATGCTTCAAGATAAGGCTATTTGGGCATTAGGATGAGGTGGGAAGGATGCTCTTTGCTCAAAGGATGCAAGAGTTCAAACAAGGCATTCAAGCTTATTCTTCATGTGTTTTAGAGGGGGATAAGGATGCATTTAGAGCCGATAATTGGATTAACTTAGGGATTTTAAGTAATTGTGGTTTGAAAATGTGGGCATGATTAGGTGAGTGGGGACAAAAAGAGTGGGTGAGGATTAAACTTGTATTTTTAATTCTCAAATGGGGGACATAGGGAATATTTGGTATGTGAGGAAGATTGGGTTTAAATTAGGGGTTGAAATGGATTAATTAACCGATTAACATCGATTAATTCTATGGGGATTTTTTTGGAAAATAGAGTGGGAAAATTAATTGTTTTGGAAAAAGTGTGAAATTGAGGTGTCTACATTTTCCCCTCTTTGGAAGGGTACTATGAAAGTAGTATTATTTCAAAGAAAGTAGACGAGATGGATGAATATGCCCCGGGTTGTAGGATTGAAGGTTTTTGAAGAGATTCTTTGGTGTTCCTTCGATAAGAAGTTATTAGAGGAAGAAAAGAGAAAGCATTCTTTAAGCAAGAAGTAGAACAAACTTTCACTTGTAAGAATGGGGGAAGAATTCAATCTACTTTTGCTAAGCAAAAAGTAGAGCAAATGTTTGTTGGGGAGAGTAGAAGGTGGTAGGTGATGGATGTCATGGTATCCTCGAAGACAAAAATGTCATGAGAATATGTGATTATGGATAGATGTGATGATGCCCCCTCGAGAGGGCTGACGAGGATGGAATATATGACAGAGCTCTTGAAAAGAGAAGTTAATTCTACGGAGAGGAGGACGAGAATGGGGTGTAAGAGAATGGAATGACCGCACAACGCAAATGGAGAAAGGATTCAATCGACCTTGAATGCTAGGTGTGAGGATGTGTGGAAGGATGTAATGGGAAAGAGAAAAGGGAATGGATAGGAGTAGTGGTTGATTATGAGAAGAGCAAGAAAGGTGAAGGAGACAAGGGTATGGAGACAAAGGAGGGGAAAAAGGAATGAAAGAGGTAGAAGAGAATAAGAGAGGGATGATAGGGGAAGAAGGGAATGATGAAGGACAAACAAGAAGAAGACAAGAAAATGACAAAGCAGAGGGTGAAATTATGAAATAAAAAGGGAGATAAGATAGATAAGATAAATATATTAATGTCCAACGAATGACCACAAAAGTAGGTCAATGGGACTGCAGCCCAAACAATATACAAAGTGCAAGCGGGGACAACTCAAAACGAGTTCCCAAAAATAGAAAAAATGAGAAAAGACAAAGCAGAGAGGAAACCCAAAGCCAATACCCCCACAGGCGGGGGCAATGGAGCAAGTGGGGGAGAAAGACGAGAGAAGCAAAGAAGGGAATGAAGGGGTGGGGGCAAACGAGGACCAATGGTCTACTCAGGAATGGTAGCCACACCCCTCCTAACATTAGAGGTCGACGAAAAAAAGCTCGATGGTGGCAACCGAAGGAGGCAAAGATCTCCTCCCTACCGAGATCTCGAGATTAAAGCGAAGGCTAGGGTGACAAATGGGGTGTTTGTCATGTCCCCTTCTAGTTGACATCTCTCAGAGCACAGGATTAGCCTATTATGCGACCCTCGTAGGCTGATAGGTTGGATAGGGGGTCATGTTGGAGTTTGGCTCAGTTTCAGTTGGCAGTATTTGATCAGTTGGCTTTCGTTCGGGCTCGTTCGGACACTTTTAGCCTGCATTGCTATTTTTAGCAGTATTCAGCACTCAGCGAGGGACCCCTGCTATTTTTAGCAGTATGGATTGATCACGTGCAGAATCACTTCAGTGTTCGTCAGCTTCAGACGGTTTGTGCATCGGGTATATATCGAGAGAGATATTAATATTTAATTGATTTAATTAAATATTAATGGTGGGAGCATTATAATATAAAGTTATAATATTTTATTATAACTTAAGTGATTTCAGTGAAGGGGTCGCCCATCATCAGAAAGGGGCCATTCTTGATGAATATATTTTATTATTAAAATTTGGCTGGAGACTATTGAAAGATTAAAATTAAAAGTTCGAATTATTTTTTAATGATTTCCTATTATTGAGGAATTCGCACTTTTCATGAGTATAAGCCATTTGCTTGGGAAGAAGAAAATTATTATTATTTGGGAATAAAAAAATTGATCAAGTCTGAGCAGAGCACAGGAGCCTAGGGTTTCAGTCTCGAAACATTGGGGAACGAGCCATCTCCAGTGAGTGCAATTCAGAGGGTGTGAAATATCATCCGATTTATTGCCAGGCAGAGGGATTTCTTCATCCAGAAGAAATTACAGAGCTTCACATTGAGTCAAAATTACAGGGTTTTGGATAGCAAGTTGTCCAGAGAGGTTTCTTACATCAAGGCGCCAACTTCCATAAGATCTGGAGATCTAGAGAATAGCCGTACTCTTATTTATTATTTGCTGCTGTACCAGATCAAGGGTTTTCTCATTTCTGCTGCAAATACCAGGTTATTCATTCTTGTTGTACCAGATCAAGGGTTTTCTCATTTCTGCTGCAAATACCAGGTTATTCATTGCTGCTGTACCAGATCAAGGGTTTTCTCATTTCTGCTGCAAATACCAAGTTCTCCAATAAAAATCATTGTCTTTTATATTGCATGCTAGTGGATCTAAATTGTAATCATCTCAGAAAATTGATAAAAAAAGACTGGCATCACTATTAGCCATAGAATATATTGTTTGATTTGATTTACTTTTATAGTATTTATTCTCTATTTCTCGCAAAATCACTTTATTGCATTTGTGCCCAAAACCGCAAAAAAAACAAACAAAAACACAGTCGGAATCGAATCGGGGAAACAAGGGTTTCTACACTGGGCTGCCCTCTGGTACGTGTGTGCATCCGATTCTGCTGGTGGTGATCGAGGGAAGTGTGAAGGTCCAACCGGGGACGAATTGATCTATGCACTGTATCTGGGTCAGAAAGGCTCTGTCGTTTAGTTCCTCCACCTGTGGGTAGAACCGGAAAGAAGGTTGTAATTCGTCTCGTGGGGATGACTCTCGGAGGGGGATGAAGAATCTGGTCCTAGAGCAGCAAAGACTCACGGATGTAGAGGGCAAGACACCGCTGGTCAATATATCTGAAGAAGACCAGGAGAGTCTGAATCCCTTTGAAGAGACAGTGAAATCGTCCTCTGATCTCATAGTAGATGGGGCAGCGGAAGATGAAATGAGTCTCGGTCTCCACCTCTTGAAGGCTACAGAGCCTACAAAGTCTGTCCTCCCGATCAATGTGGTGATCAGTCTCGCATCGAAGTCTGTGGGAGCCGACTCAAAACTGACCCAGAGGTATACGAGAGGGCATGCACCCAGTGATGAGAGGTGTACTGAGGGCGAATGATGAGTCCATCTCTTATTTCAAGAAAGTGCTCTGCATAAAAGGACATCTTAGGGCGCAAACCCCAGGAGGGTTCACCCAAGTAGTCTGAATGAAGCTCCTGTAGACATCCTCCCGAGATGGACTTCAACACTTGCCGGTGGGCAAGAGATAACTAGGAGCATCCAAGGAATACTAGAAAGGGGGGAGACGATCAATCCGAATACCAACTGAATCCAATAGGGAAGAAGTCTCGGAAAACCAACAACGGCCCACACCCTGGGCAATACTCACAGAGGAATAATAAGCGAGATATAGATATACTGTCTCCGCTCATCGAAAAGATCACCAAACCTCGATACAAAGTAAAGAAAGGTTGATATGTCAAATATAGTCTCCAGACGGAAAGGTCGGGCTCCGAACTCTGCCAAAATAATATGCTGGGGGACTGTCTGTTTGCATCTGATGAAGCGGCGAAGGAGGAGAGTTTGAATTCTCTCAGCAGAAGCCCAACCTGAGTCCAAAAGGGAGGGCCCCCAAACAACAGACCCGTAGAGAACAGTGGGGCGGATGAGGGAGCTCATAAGAAACATCTTGGAAGAGATGTTCTAGAAGTGGTGCCGAAAACACTCTCGAGAATGGCAAGAGACCCATACCCTTTATTCACCCTTGATTGAAGAGCATGCCACATACTGAATCTAGGCCCTGAGAACTGGACTCCCAGTAGGTGTATGTATTAGTAATTTCAATCTCCTGCCCCTTGAAGAAAAAGTGGAGAGCGAGTCAAAATAAAAGGAAGATAAAAATGAAGAAGAGAAGGAAATGAAGGGAGAGAAATGATGGGAAAATGAAAGAGAAGATAGAGCTGAGAAAAGCAATAAATCAGAATTGGTAAGATGTGAAGAAGACAAGGGTATGGTGAATGGGAAAAGATAACTAATGAGGAGAAGACGAGATGAGAGTAGGGGGTAAAATCAGGAAAAAGGGAGAGAAGGATGGAAAAATGAAGGGGATGAGGACGATGAAGAATTTAAAGAAGACGAAAGAGGAGGTAAAATGGAGAAAAGAAATAAACTATGAGGGACTAGGAAAGTGTGGAAAGGAGCAAAGAAAAGAAGAGAAATGGGTACAGAATGAGTGAAAAGGTAGGGGTGGTAGAGAAAAGGAGGGGAGGTCAGAAGGAAAGTGAAAATGATGGGGGAGGAAGGGAGGACAGAGCGAAGACAAAGGGAGAAGATTGAAGGAACTTGGTCCGCGTGAGGAAGACCAAGGTAAAGAATATGGAACAGACCGCATGGAGATGCATGTGGAGGGTTGGATGATAAAAAAACGAGACAACGCTGAAGATCCAGGTTATCAATGGGGAAGTAAGAAGGAAATGTGAGGTAAAAAGGGGAAGAAGATGATACAGAGGAAGTGAAATAAGACAAGGGGTGGGAGAGAGAAGAGGATAACAGAGAAAATGATGTAGAAGGAAATCAAGAATGGGGATAATAAGTGTAGAGTGAGCAGTATAAGGAATGTAAAGAGAAGAAAGAGGGGAGGAATGACACAAATTGGAAAAGATGCGGAGATGCATGAAATGAGGATACAAGGATTACGAGACAATAGACAAAGGATGTATGATGAAGACAATAAATATATTGAAGAGGGTGAAGGGAAGATGGAGAGGTGGGGAAGAAGCGACAAGAAAGGGTGGGAGTGGAGGAAAGGGATGGGAGAGAAAAGAGAATGGGGGATAGAAGAGGCAATGCCAGTGAGGGGACGTTAGGGAAAGTCCACTCATAATGAGCGGTGGGGAAGGATGAGAGAAAAAATGAAGAAAGGGAGAAAGGAAACAAGGAATGGAAAGGGACGCTAGGGAAAGCCCACCCATGATGAGCGGTGGGCCCAGAGGAAGAAAGGAATGAAGAAAAAATGGAGAAGGTCAAATCCTTCCTCACCCCTAATCGAACCCCACGGCCCCGGTCGGTCCCGCTACCGCACATGGACCGATCCCCGTCTCACCCATCCCCAACACCCGAGCTCACAAAGACACCCTCCTCACATCCTAGCCATCCCTTACCCTTGATCCCTTCCCACACAGATCTCTCCCATCCCAAATCCAACTCAACTATGCACTCTTCACTCGCCCCAACCCTTGATCCCCTTAATCGACCCATCTCCCATCGATCCCTCCACTCACGATTCCAATACCCTATCTCTCCCTCAGCCCACCCCGACCACTCTCTCGAGTCCTTTGAACTCTCGGCTTGACTCACAGCCCCCACAACTCTTGAACACCCCAATCCCGAGCCACTCAACTTCACGATTCCCTACCACCGAGCCCTTCACACTCCTACAATCCAACTCGGCCCTCCACACATGACTATTCCACGACACCGCCAAACACATTGATCCCGTCGAGACTTTGCTCACATGCCTACACTGCACACACACGAAACACACAACACAAAATTAAACGTGAGAGACGAGTTTTTAGGTTTTCTTGGTTTTGCACAAGGAATTAGGATATGTGTGGTTAAGTGTAGTTAAGGCCTCCGGTTATTCTAAGTGTTCTTTTTTTACATATCATCTTGATAATTAGTTTGGCTTCACTTCATTACTTAGTAGTGGAATTCCTTAACATTAAATTATTATTATGATTATTACTATTTTATTTTTTTAATTCACCCTAAGACCATTAATTTCTTAATTAATCAAACCTCAGTAGTCTTTTTCTTTGCAAGCAAATTTTTTTAATTAATTAGTTTACTTATTAGGGATTTTTCGAACAATTAGGACCTCTATATTGTGTTTCTTGAGTATTTGACCACGTGAACTAATCCCATTCTTCGCTTTTGCAGGATTTCTACGACGCTTCCATTAATTCATACGATGTCAAAGACTAAACTTCAAAACCCATACACGACGCACACCTTGTTCGTTTAAATTTTGCAAACCTTTCGCCACTCATGACCTGCGGTTGCGAATTTGGGATCATTGGACGTTTTGAAACCCTGGAGTTTATTTGTCATCATTTTGTCATTATTTAAATACTTTGCACTATTATCTAACGCTTCAGGTGCATCTAGTTGTCGTTTTTTCTTTTTGTGAAGTTAGTTGCTAATCGCAACCCCCTGCATGTATGCTCTTCTCTCGCGCTTGTTAAAGCGACCTTGAGAACCAGAAACATAGTGGTGTCATATTTTATCATTCTCTTTACTTTGTTTACTTTATTAATATTTGTTCGGTCATTGGTTGTGTATGCTCTTTTCTTGTGCCTTTGAGCGATCTGGAAAATCAATAACCACGATCATCTTTTCTAACACTTCATTTGCAGGATAACTATTAATTTGTTTTCTGCAGGACCACGTCACTAGAATATTGTCAAAAACACAAAAACAAAACAAACAAATTTTAACCTTCCCGTAAAAGTACCACCATTCAAAGAAAATTGCTGAAACCAAAAAAAAAGCACACTCAGATACGTTGTCATTTTTCGCCAGTGATTTATTTCAATTTGGAAAGAAGCTTCCGTATAATCACATCATCATTCTTGATTTTGCACGTAGTAGAGGTGGATTTCATCACCACCAAAGCTACATCATTGACGTAGACTTGACTACCATGCACCAACAACATTCCCATCTGCATTGTAGTTTGAGACATAGTCTCATCACAACATTCGGTATCTACCTCGCCCCTACGTTGTCACGCTCAAATACGTTGTCATTTTTCGCGGTGATTTATTTCAATTTGGAAAGAACTTTCCGTATAATCACATCATCATTCTTGATTTTGCATGTAGTAGAGGTGGATTTCATCACCACCAAAGTTATATCGCTGACGTCGACTTGACTACCACGCACCAACAACATTCCCATTTGCATTACAGTTTGAGACATAGTCTCATCACAACGTTCAGTATCTACCTCGCCCCTACTCTCCACTTACAAGTAATGCTTTATCGTGCGGAGCATGGGTCACACCTAAATAGCTATAACAATAAAGCCTGAAAATCGTCCCCGTAAATCTTCGCGGACTTATAAGGACACCATAAACATTCATACCCCCATCACCTTTTCACAAAACCTATCTTGTGATTCACTCCAAGCAGAAAGTAAGAATTGGTGAGTCTCCTCCCGCCGCACTAAGGGTTCCCTAGACCAATTTCGTCCCCGTAAAAATTACGTATATCAGGACTAAGATATATTGGAGGACACATCTTTTTGGAGTGATAAGAGCTTGCATCCATCATTCCACAACATACTTGTATGATTGCATGAAACAATGATCATTCTGAAGAATCTACCTCTTGAGCCAAAACAATTTGATACACATGATTGCTTGTTTATAAACAAAATAGTTTAGCATTGTTCTTATCATAAAACTTGGTTGATATCAATGTGTTCATTGTAAAATTCAAATCCTAGTCGTGTTCCACAACCATTTCTCAACAAATTTAATACCAAGCAAAACATTGAAACAATCCAACAACGAAGATCAAAACATCGCATCGATTTCATTAGTTTGCTTTAACCAATCCTCTATAGCGTGTTTTCAAGAGATATCAAACTGATATTAAGTGACTTGCGTTCACTTTTATCGCATCAATTGTGAAAACAAATCCCTCATAGCTTGTTTCAAATAGATATTCATTCCTTATCTCTTTAACTCGCCAAAACATCCTTCATAGCTTGTTTCAGATATATCAACGACATTAAGAGACTTGTTTGAGTTAACTCCTTATTTTGTCAACAATCGAGTTTATCAAAATCGCATCCGACACAAATCCCTTCATAGCTCGTTTCGAGTAATATCACAATCATATTGAGATTATTTTGTTTGATTCACTCTCCCCATCAACAATCCAAAGCTTGTTCAAACCAAATCTACACAACGTGACACAAATCCCCTAATAGCTCGTCTCGAGTTATATCACAATCATATCGAGATAACTTGTTTGAGTTACTTTCTTTATCAGCAATCACGAACTTATTCAAGCCAAATCCAAACCAAGTTCTCACTTACGCATAATCGTGTTTACTCAAAATTCATAACCTCTTTTATAGCTTAATCAGGCACACACCTATCTCATCATGGTAGTCACACGTAGTCACAATCATGAAAATGACGATGAAGAAGTCACGCAACCAGAACTCACCAATGAAGAACAAGAACAAGTAGATAGGGTGATAGAGAAAAACAAGAATGAATATCTACTACGCATCCTAGCCATGGGGAAAAACTACCCCCGACTTCGGGACTGAAAATATAAACAAACTTATCAACAATGGTGAATCGAGTCACCACAATGAAATACCAAACAACCCAAATAACTCTTCAACTAACGAGTTACTCACCAACATCCAAGACTTAACAAGGAAACTTGAGGAGGCAACCACTAGAACTGAAACATATGAAAGACACAACAATGGAAATCCTTGATAACCCGCCCCCTACCTCTCCATTCGCGCAAGAATGGAAACAAATGAAAGACACCATCCAAGGACTGCAAAAGCAATCAAAACAATTCAACTTTGAAGAACTATGCCCCTACCCATTTGATACGGAAATATTATGCTTACCTTTTCCACCAACCTTTGAAACTCTAAAATTTGTTAAATATAAAGGCAAGGGTGACCCTCATGAACATGTCAAAGAATTTTACATGCAATGTCAGGGAGTCGCTTATCGTGACACATATCTTTTACGATTATTCCCTAAACGTTTAGGACAGGCCTTAGAGTGGTTCCTCCATCTTCCCAAATAGTCAATCACGACATTTGCAGAACCGGTCGAAAAAATCGTCAAACATTTTTCCTTCAACTTGGACTCAAAAATAACCATGCTCGATCTTTGTAACACTAGACAAAGGCCCAACGAAAACTTCGCCTCCTTTTTACAACAATGGAAAGGAATTGCAAGCAGATTTCCCTACTCAATACCCAAAAGACAATTGGTTAGCATTTTTGTTCCAAATCTCAATGTCAAATTATCATTCCACATGCAAATGCATTGTCTAAGTAATTTCGAAGAAGTCATTGAAAAGGGAACACAGATAAAAAAACACTCATTTCTAAGGGCTTACTTAAAACACCCTTTAGGGACCAACCTCATAGAGATGCCCCTCAAAACCAGGACAAATCCAAATTCTTTAATCGGAACCAAAATATAGTCAACAATGGTGTTACTGATTCTCGCCATGTTCGAAACATTCAAAACAATCTGCTCAACACAATTAAATCCAACAAACAACTGATCATAATCCCTAGAAAGGAAGCTCCTTCTCATGACAGGTGAAGACAGTTCACTCCACTCGGAGAAAGCCTATCTAGCGTCTTCCGTCACTTAGAAATGTCAACATGATCACGTACCCTATTGTCAAACCCTTCAAAGGACAGCCCAAACCGAATTGGTATAAGGACAATGAATATTGAGATTAGCATCACATAAAAGGGCACTCTACAGATCGATGCATGCAACTTCGTCATTACGTCCGAGATTTGATCAAACGTGGAGCCATAGAATTTGAAAATACTTCTAAGACAAAACACCCAACGAAAAACTTAACATGTTCAAAAACCCCTTCCCTAACCACGATGATATTTCAAAGGATAAGGGCCAATCATCAAGCAACGCTCAAGATGACTCAGTCATCTCGACCATAGACTATGACCAAGACTTAGTAAGCGCAACCATAAAGATCGAACCGACCGTGCGATCACCACCGGACGAGAAAAAAGTAAGGGTCCCTACCACAAAACAATCTGCTACTTTGTCATCACACCACCTCCTAATCCACCATCTAACTCCACCACCACTTCCACTCCACAACCTATGCCATCATTCAATATTGTCAAATAATTGGAGAAGACTACAACATAGATTTCCATCATGGAATTACTTAATTCTTCTCCCGCACTACAACACATCCTTACGCAAACATTGAATAACGCTCATGTCCCAGAGGACATCAATTCACAACAATTCCAGGCTTTAATCACACATCTTTCGGTACCCAATCCTATTTTATCATTTGGTCCCAATGACCTTCTTAACCCCAACATCGCTAACAATCATTCTTTATACATCGAGGGTTATATAACTCATCGTAAGATCAAGCACGTATTAATCGACAATGGATCCGCATTGAATATTTGTTCCATGAAACTCTTACACTGCCTAGGTTACACCAAAAATGATTTACAAAACAACATCATAACCATTCGTGGGTATGATAATAGTGAAAGAAAGTCTGAAGGCACAATCACGTTACCTCTCAAAGTTGGACCCATCACTTTAGAAACGATATGTCATGTGGTGGATGTAGAAGTCGCATATAACATTCTTGTTGGCCGACCATGGATTCATGCCATGAAAGCCGTCCCATCAATGTTCCACTAATGTATTAAATTTCTTTATTTTGACAAAGAATTTACGCTGTGCGGATCCCCAACCCTTCGAGTATCAAGATCATGAAAGGGCGGTATGACATGATCACTAGTGTCCATCAACAAATAATTACGCTCCATCTTGTGTAATCCCTAACGAAATACGCGTCGATCCGGATACACTCCCTAAATATGCTTTGCAACCATCACCTTCTAATCAAGCAACGTTCCATTCTCTTATGCTAATCAACAATCTTCAACCAGTCCTCCCACTAATTAATCATCTTTTTCCGCTAATCAAGTTTATTTTGACAAAGAATTTACGCTGCTGTGTGCGGATCCCCAACCCTTCAAGTATTGAAGATTCATGAAAGGGCGGTATTGACATGATCACTAGTGTCCATCAACAAATAAGTACGCTCCATCTTGTGTAATCCCTAACGAAATACGCGTTGATCTGGATACACTCCCTAAATATGCTCTGAAACCATCACCTTCTAATCAAGCAACGTTCCATTCTCTTATGCTAATCAATAATCTTCAACCAATCCTCCCACTAATTAATCATCTTTTTCCGCTAATCAAGTTTCTTCTTCTAACGACAATCACTCTTCCACTACACAATCTTCTTCCTCACCTAGTTAACTTTCCTCATCTAACCATACCTCTTCAATTAAGATACCTTCTCCTTTGATTAACCAAGCTTCATCCTCTAATCCATCCCCTTTTTCTTATAACCCATTTTTTCCATCTTCGAACTACCAAACCGACATCCCCGCCACGTGAGATACCTAATGGTCCCCCATCCCAAACATTCAAAATTATTGATAAAGGATGTGGTGAATATCAATTCCAAAAGGTTGCAGACTCTTTTTACATCAACAAGTCCCCACACAACTACGACAAAACCAACGCTCCACATCGAGAATCCATTCCACTTACCAATTCGGATAGTCGGTTTGGAAAAATTCGGTTATCTCGACAATGAACATATTCCAAGTACTTAATGATCTTGGTTATATAATGACGACAATTTGCTCCTGTTTACGAGTCCCCTCAATTTACCAAAACTCATGAAATAATGAAAAACATGCAATGGAAAGGTAAAGGACTCACCCAAATCGACAAGGTCGTTTAGACCCAATCAATTGCATAGAACATCACGGTAAACATAGTTTGGGTTTAAAGGTATTCGATGCCGCTCTTGTATTAATTTCAAGTGACAACGATGATACGGCACGATAGTGACGCCGAGTCTACACACCTTTTAGAAGACCTTGCTGAAACAAATCTTTACTTTGAACATTTATCCGTTAACATCATCGATTTGAGCTTACACATCCGACTCTCATAGACCATGTCCAATCACATCATGTGGCCATGGACATGTTCCAAAATGATGAAGTCATTGAAGAATTCAATGGAACTCGCGATCAAATCCCCATTTCTAAACATAAAACAAACTTTGAAATCAACCTAGATGAATCGACCTATTTTGGTGAAGAAATAGAATATTCGAGATCCTTTACCTTTGGAAAATTTGGATCAAAAGTACAAACAGAAAATTTTCCATAGTCAAAATCTCATCGCCACCCTAACAAACAAACATGTCAATAAAAAGTTTCAACATCACACACACAAATCCTGTGCAACCTCCCTAAATCACCCGACACTGATGACTTACATCAACTATTAGTATCATTTTCCAAAAAGGATACATCTGAAATGTTTGTAGAAGAAACTAAAGATATAAACATCGGTAACGTCTAACAGTCGAAAATTTTACAACTTGGCATTAGTCTGTCTGACCAAGAATGCATAGAATTCACAACACTCCTTATTGAATTCCAAGATATTTTCACATAGACCTATAAAGATATGTTAGGCCTAGATCCATCTCTTATAGTACACCAACTTGTGGTTGCATCCGGATGCAAATCTTGTGAAATAAAAACTACACAAAATGCATCCCCAAGTAGCATTGCTTGTCAAAGCCGAACTCAAGAAACTCTTAGATGCCGACTTTATCCGTCCTATTGATTATTCGGCATGGATATCCAACATAGTTCCCATACCCAAGAAAACCCTCGGCATTAAGATATGCATGAGAATTCCCCGAGATATTAACAAAGATTGTCCCAAGGATGACTTTCGCTTGGCAAACATAGACATGATTGCGATTCTACAAAGAGGCCATGAAATGCTCTCATTAATGGATGAATTTTCTGGTTACAATCAAATATGTATTATTCAAAGGGATCAACATAAAACGACATTTACTACACCATGGGGCACCTTTTGTTATAAGGTCATGCCTTTCGGCTTGAATAATGTTGGTGCCACCTATCAACGAGCAATGACAATCATCTTTCATGATATGTTACATGATATCATGGAAGATTATATTGATATATTAGCTAAATCTAATACACGAATAGGACATCTAGGTGTGTTAAAACGCATTTTGATGATTACATGAGTATAAGGTCTGCCTTAACCCAAAGAAATGTGTATTCGGCGTGACCTCACGGTAAATTGTTAGGCTTTATTATCTCACGGAGAGGTATAGAAGTTGATCTTGTAAAATTCAAAGCCATTATGGAAATGCCTCCTCAAAACCTAAAATAATTAAGCAGTCTTCAGGGAAAAATCCAATCTATTCGATGTTTCATATCACAGTTGGCCAATAAGTGCCATCACTTCAACCAATTACTCGAGAAATATGCACAATTCCATTGGAACCACGATTGTCAAGACTCTTTTTCTAAGTTGAAGCCATTTATGGAAATGCCTCATCAAAACCTAAAAACAATTAAGCAATCATCAGGGAAAAATCCAATCTATTCGACGTTTCATATCAGAGTTGGCCGATAAGTGCCATCACTTCAACCAATTACTCAAGAAAGATGCACAATTCCATTGGAACCACGATTGTCAAGACTCTTTTTCTAAGTTGAAAGAGTACCTCTCTAGCCCACCTGTTCTTATGTCACCAGTCGCAGATAAACCCATGTTTTATACATCTGCCACTGAACATGTCATAGGTCTGTTAGCTCAACACAACGATCAAGTAAAAGAACAGGCTATTTACTACCTTAGTCGAACACTTATTGAGCATGAAGTACGATATTCCCAAATTGAAAAAGTATGCTTGGCGGTCGCCTTTGCATTCCATAAGTTACGTCATTAATTGCTCAATCACACAACTAAGTTGATCGCTAAGATTGATCCCCTCAAGTATCTCTTGTCTCGACCTATTCTCACAGGAAGAATGTCTAGTTGGGTCGTACTACTTAGTGAATTTGACGTCTTGTTCATTTTGCAGAGAGCAATTAAAGGATAGGCCCTTGCAGACCAACTTGCCGAGGCACCTCTTCCTAGAACAAAACCACTCCATTTTACATTTCCTGATGAAGATCTTCTATACATAGACATCGCGCAGCCTAGACTCTATTTTTGATGGATCTTGTAATCTCCATGGATCAGGAGCTGGTATTTTGCTTATCACACCTAGCAGACATGTCATCCCCAAATCATTTCGATTAGCATTCCCATGTACCAATAATATCGTAGAATATGAAGCTCTAATCGCAGGATTAAAACTAGCTATATCTTGGAATCTTAAAGAGTTAGTTGTATTTGGTGATTCTTTACTTATCATCAAACAAGTTACTGATGAATACTAGGTCAAGGATGAAAAACTTATCCCATATAAGCGCATGGTGGATAGCCTTTGAAGCTATTTTCAATTAATTAGCTTTGATCAAATCCCTAAAATTTGTAATAAATCCACCGATGCTATGGCAACTATTGGATCCCTGTTAGAAATCGCATCTAATCAACCCCAGGAACATTTTCTCGTAGAACATCTCTTAATGTCTTGCCTATGATCTTCCTAAAAACACTATGGTATGTGAAATCGTGGGTCCAAATAACCCTTGGTATCATGATATTTACACCTTCATCCGTGATAAAACATTTCCTACCAACATGAAACCAATGCATAAACGCGCTTTAGCACAAAGTGCCTCTCGTTACACCATTTTAGCATAAACTCTGTATAAACAAGGTTACGATGGCACCCTACTCCGATGTCTTAATCAAGAGGAAGCATCTGGTGTTTTAATTAAAGTCCACTTGGGTATCTGTGGAGCACACATGAATGGTATAGCCTTAGCTAAGAAAATCCTACGTGTTGGATATTATTGGCCCACCATGGAAAGTGACGCATGCCATTTTGTCAAACGATGTCAAGCTTGTCAAAAGCATGGCAATCTTATCCACGTACCTTCCCAAGCATTGCAATCGATAACCACACCATGGCCCTTCTCTCAATGGGGACTTGATCTCATTGGTAAAATCAGACCAACATCGTCTGACGGACATAAGTTTATCATTACCGCTACCGATTACTTCACTAAATGGGTGGAAGCTATGCCTCTCACCTATGTTGTTGGTAGCCAAATATCGAAGTTCATTTTTAATCATCTCATTTGTTGAATTGGCATTCCATCCTCTATTGTCACGAGATAATGGGAAATCATTTAAAAACTAAGATGTAAAAGACCTGCCAAACGTTTCGCATCAAACTTAATGGTCCACTCCATACTACCCTCGGGGTAATGGTCAAGGAAGTAACTAATAAGAATCTAAAATCCATCATAGAAAAAATTGTCAATACACATGGACGAGATTGGCACACTCAAATTTACCCCGCTCTTTGGGCTTACCGTACATCTTACTACACACCTACTAAAGTCACCCCATTTTCGCTCGTTTATGATTGTGAAGCCATTTTACCTATTGAGATTGAACTCCAATCCTTGAGAATCTCCCTTATAAATATAATTATTGTTGACGAATACCGAAATTATATACCTTTTGTAGGATCAACTTATATACCCCTACGTGAGACAAGAAATCCTAACAATTTACCAGAGGTCACCCCGAATGCACATTTCTTTGGGTTAAGACGAACCTTATACTCACGTAATTTGTCAAAAATGTGTCTCAACACCCCTGGATGTCCTATTCGGGTTTTTGATTTTGCTAATATATCAACATAATCTTCCATGATATCATGTAACATATCATGAAAGATGATTGTCATTGCTTGTTGATAGGTGGCACCGCATTTTTCAAGCCGAAAGGCATGACCTTATAACAGAAGGTGCCCCATGGTGTAGTAAACGTCGCTTTATGTTGATCCCCTTCAAAGAATACGTATTTGATTGTAACCGTAAAATTCATCCATTAAGAAGAGCATTTTATGGCCTACCGTAGACTCGACAATCATGTCTATGTTTGGCAAGGGAAAGTCATCCTTGGGACAAGCCTTGTTAATATCTAGGAAGTCTGTGCATATCCTAATGCCGGGGTTTTCTTGGCTACGGGAACTATGTTGGATATCCATGCCGAATAATCAATAGGTCGGATAAAGTTGGCTTATAAGAGTTTCTCAAGTTCGGTTTTGACAAACAATGCTACTTAGGGATGCATTTTCCGTAGTTTTGTTTCACAAAGCCAGATCCGGATGCACCACAAGGTGGTGTACTACAAGAGATGGATCTAGCCCCGACATATCCTTATAGGTCCATGCGAAAATATCTTGAAATTCAACGAGTGTTGTGAATTCTATGCATTCTTGGTCAAACAAACTAATGCCAAGTTATAAAATTTCAAATGTATCCTTTTTGGAAAATGATGCTAATAGTTGATGTAAGTCATCGGTGTCGGGTGATTCAAGGAGTTGCACAGGATTTGTGTTTGTGATATTGAGAGTTTTTATTGACATTTGTTTGATAGGGTGGCGATGAGATTTTGAGTATGGAAATTTTTTGTTTACGCTTCGATCCAAAGTTTCCAAAGGTAAAGGATTTGAATATTCTATTTCTTCACCAAAATATGCCACCTCATCTAGGTTGATTTCAAATCATTTTTATGATCGTAAATGGGGATTTGATCACGAGTTCCATTTAATTCTTTAATGGCTTCATCGGTTGGGAACATGTCTATGCCCACATGATATGATTGGCCATGGTCTATGAGAGTTGGATGTGTAAACTCAAAATCGATAATGTTAACGGATAAATGTTCAAAGTAAAGATTTGTTTCAGCAAAGTCTTTGAAAAGGCTATCGTCGACCTAGTGTCACTATTAGAGCTAGTGTCGTCGTTGTCACTTGAAATTAATACAGGAGCGGCATCGAATACCTTGAAACCCAAACCATGTTTATCGTGATGTTCGTGCAATTGATTGGATCTAAACAACCTTGTCGATTTGGACCGAGTCATTTACCCTTCCATCGCATGTTTTTCATTATTCGATGAGCTTTGGTAAATTGAGGGGACTCGTAATAGGGAGCAAATTTGTCATTATATAGCCAAGATCCCTGAAGCACTAGGAATATGTTCATTGTCGAGATAACCGAATTTTTCTAAATCGATCTGTCCCAATTGGTAAGTGCAATGGATTCTCGACGCGGAGCGTTGGTTTTGTCGTAGTTGTGTGGGGATTTGTTGATGTAAAAATATTCTCGCAACCTTTTGGAATTGATATTCACTTCATCCTTTGTCAATATTTTTCAAAGTGTGGGACGGGGGACCGATGAGTACCTAACGTGGCGGGGATGTCAATTTGATAGTTACGTAAGATGGAAAAAATGGGTTATAAAAAAGAGGGTGGGTTATAAGAAAAGGAGGGTGGATTAGAGGATGAAGCTTGGTTAATCGAAGGAGAAGGTATCTTAATGGAAGAGGTATGGTTAGATGAAAAAGTTAACTAGGTGAGGAAGAAGATTGTGTAGTAGAAGAGTGATTGTCATGAAGAAGCTTGATTAGCGAAAAAAAATGATTAATTAGTGGGAGGATCTGGTTGAAGATTGTTGATTAGCATAAGAGAATGGAACGTTGCTTGATTAGAAGGTGATGGTTTGAGCATATTTAGGAGTGTATCCAGATCGACGCGTATTTCGTTAGGGATTACACAAGATGGAGCGTACTTATTTGTTGATGGACACTAGTGATCATGTCAATACCGCCCTTTCATGAATCTTCAATACTCGAAGGGTTGGGGATCCGCACACAGCGTAAATTCTTTGTCAAAATAAAGAAATTTAATACATTAGTGGAACATTGATGGGACGGTTTTCATGGCATGAATCTATGATCGGCTAACAAGAATGTTATATGTGACTTCTACATCTACCACATGACATATCACTTCTAAAGTGATGGGTCCAACTTTGAGAGGTAACGTGATTGTGTCTTAAGACTTTCTTTCACTATTATCATACCCACGAATGGTTAGGATGTTGTTTTGTAAATCAATTTAGGTGTAACCTAGGCAATGTAAGAGTTTCATGGAATAAATATTCAATGCGGATCCATTGTCGATTAATACGTGTTTGATCTTACGATGAGTTATATAACTCTCGATGTATAAAGAATGATTGTTAGCGATGTTGGGGTTAAGAAGGTCATTGGGACTAAATGATAAAATAGGATTGGGTACCGAAAGATGTGCAATTAAAGCCTGGAATTGTTGTGAATTGATGTCCTCTGTGACATGAGCGTTATTCAATGTTTGCAAAAGGATGTGTTGTAGTCTTCTCCAACTGTTTGACGATATTGAATGATGGCGCCGGTTGTGGAGTGGAAGTGGTGGTCGAGTTAGATGGTGGATTAGGAGGTGGTGTGATAGACAAAGTAGCAGATTGTTTTGTGGTAGGGACCCTCCTTTTTTCTGTCCAGTGGTAATCGCACAGTCGGTTCTAATCTTTATGGTTGCCACTAAGTTTTGTTCATAGTCTATGGTCGAGATGACTGAGTCATACTCAACGTTGGTTGATGATTGACCTTTATCCTTTGAAATATCATCGTGGTTAGGGAAAGGGTTTTTGAACATGTTAAGCTTTTCGTTGGGTTTTTTTGTCTCAAAAGTATTTTCAACTTCTATGTTTCGACGTTCGATCACATCTCGGACGTAATGGCGAAGTTGCATGCATCGATATGTAGAGTGCCCTTTTATGCGATGGTCATCTCAATATTCATTGTCCTTATACCAATTCGGTTTAGGTTGTCCTTTGAAGGGTTTGACAATGGGGTACATGATCATGTTGGCATTTTCCTAAATGAAGGAAGACGCTAGATAGGCTTTCTCCGAGTGGACTGAATTGTCTTCCCCCGTCACTAAGCTTCCTTTCTAGTGATTATGATCGGTTGTTTGTTGGATTTAATTGTGTTGAGCAGATTGTTTTGAATGTTTCAAACATGGTGAGAATCACTAACGCCGTCGTTGACTATATTTCGGTTCGATTAAAGAATTTGGATTTGTCCTAGTTCTGAGAGGCGTCTCTATGCCGTTGGTCCCTAAAGAGTGTTTTAAGTAAGCCCTTAGAAATGAGGGGTTTTTTATCTATGTTCCCTTTTCAATGACTTTTTCTAAATTACTTAGACAATGCATTTGCATGTGGAATGATAATTTGACATTGAGATTTGGAATAAAAATGCTAACCAATTGTCTTTCGGGTATTGAGCAGGGACATCTTCTTGTAATTCCTCGCCATTGTTGTAAAAAGGAGGCAAAGTTTTCATTGGGTCTTTGCATTTGCATGTGGAATGGTAATTCAACATTGAGATTTGGAACAAAAATGCTAACCAATTGTCTTTCGGATATTGAGCGAAAAATCTACTTGCAATTTCTCGCCATCATTGTAAAAAGGAGGCAAAGTTTTCGTTGGGCCTTTGATAATGTTCCAAAGATTGAGCATGGTTATTTTCGAGTCCAAATGAAAGAAAAATGTTTGACGAATTTTTTTGATCAGTCTGCGAATGTCGTGATTTACCCTTTGGGAAGATGGAGGAACCACTCTAAGGCTTGTCCTAAACTTTTAGGGAATAATCGTAAAAGATATGTGTCACGATAAGTGACTTCCACGACATTGCATGTTAAATTCTTTGACATGTTCACGACGCTCACCCTTGTCTTTATATTTATCAAATTTTGGAGTTTCGAAGGATGGTGGAAAAGGTAAGCATAATATTTCCATATCGAATGGGTAGGGGCATAGTTCTTCAAAGTTGAATTGTTTTGATTGCTTTTGTAGTCCTTAGATGGTGTCTTTCATATGTTTCCATTCTTGTGCGAATGGAGTGGTAGGGGACGGGTTATCAAGGATTTCGTGAGTATTGGGGTCTTTTACCCTTTCGTTCTAATGGTTCAGCTCTTCAAGTTTCCTCGTTAACTCTTAGATGTTAGTGAATAATTTGTCACCAAAGAGTTATTTGGGTTGTTTGGTATTTCATTGTGGTGACTCGATTCACCATTGTCGATAAGTTTGTTTAGATTCTCAGTCCCGAAGTCAGGGGGTAATTTTGCCCCCATGGCTAAGAAGCGTAGTAGATATTCGTTCTTGTTTTGCTCTATCACCCTATCTACTTGTTCTTGTTCTTCATTGGTGAGTTCGCCGCATGACTTCTTCATCGTCATTTTCATGATTGTGACTACGTGTTCCGTGATGAGATAGGTGTGTGCCCGATTAAGCTATAAAAGAGGTTATCAATTTTGAGCAAACGCGATTATGCGTAAGTGAGAACTTAGTTGCTTTGTATTTGGCTTAAATAAATTCGAGATTACTGATAAGGAGAGTAACTCAAATAAGTTATCTCAATATGATTGTGATATAACTCAAAACGATCTATTAGGGAATTTGTGTCACGTTGTGTAGATTTGTCCTGAACAAACTCTGGATTGTTGATGGGGAGAGTAATTCAAACAAGTTAATCTCAATATAATTGTGACACAACTCGAAACGAGCTTATGAAGGGATTTGTGTCGGATGCAATTTTGATAAACTCGATAGTTTACAAAATAAGGAGTGAATTCAAACAAGTCTTTGAATGTCAGTTTGATATCGCCAAACAAACTATGAAGGATGTTTTGGAATTGATGAGATAAGGAATGAATGCAAATCATTCAATCCTTGTTTGGAACAAGTTATGAGGAATTTGTTTTTACAATTGATGAGATAAGAAGCGAACGCAGGTCACTTAATATCAATTTGATATATCTTGAAAACACGCTATGGAGGATTGGCTGAAGTAAACTAATGAAATCAGTGCGATGTTTTGATCTTCGTTGTTGAATTGTTTCAACGTTTTGCTTGGTATTGAATTTGTTGAAAAATGGTTTTGTTGAACACGACTAGGATTTGAATTTTACTATGAACACATTGATATCAACCAACTTTTATGATAAAAACAATGTTAAACTATTTTGTTTACAAACAACAAGTAGTCATGTGTATCAAATTGTTTTGGCTCAAGAGGTAGATTCTTCGGGAATGATCATTGTTTCATGCAATCATACAAGTATGTTGTGGAATGATGGATGCGTGAGCTCTCCAAAAAGATGCGTCCTCTCGATATATCATAGTCCCGATATACCTAATTCTTAACGGGACAAATTGGTATGGGGAACCCTTAGCGCACTCGAGAAGACTCACCAATTCTTTACTTACGCTTCGAGTGAATCACCACGTCCAAGACAGTTTTTCAAAAGGTGGAAGGTGATGCGGGGATGAATGTGTATGGTGTCCTTATAACTCCACAAAGATTTACAGGACAATGCCCAATTTCGTTTATTACTGACTATTTAGGCGCGGCTCGCATTCTCCGCACGATGCATTACCCTGTAAGTGGAGAGCAAGGCGAGGTAGATCACGAACATTGTGATGAGACTATTTCTCAAAATGCAATGCAGATGCAAATGTTGTTGTACGTGGTAATCAAGTCCACGTCACCGGTGTGGCTTTGGTGGTGATGAAATCCACCTCTACTACGTGCAAAAACAAGAATGATGATGTCATTATATGCAAGGTTCTTTCCAGCTTGAAATAAATCCTTGACGGAAAATGACAACAGTGCACTAAGCGTGCTAATTTTCTTTGGTTTCAACAATTTTCTTTGAGTGGTGGTACTTTTGCGAGAAGGTTAAAATTTCTAATGACGTAGTCCTGCAGAAAAAAATTAATAGTTACCCGCAAATAAAGTGTTAAAGAAGTCGATTGTCGTATTTTATTTTCCAAATCGCTCAAAGGGCAGGAAAAGAGCATACACAACCAACGACCGAACAAATATTAATAAAGTAAACAAAGTAAAGAGAATGATAAAATATGACACCACTGTGTTTCTAGTTCTCAAGGTCGCTTTAACAAGCGCAAGAGAAGAGCATACGCGTAGGGGGGCTTGCGATTAGCAACTAACTTCACAAAAAAGAAAAAAAAGAAAACGACAACTAGATGCACCCAAAAGCGTTAGATAATAGTGCAAGGTATTTAAATAATGACAAAATGATGAAAAATGGACTCTAAGGGGTTTCAAAACGTCCAGTGACCCCATCGCAACCAGTCGTGAGTGGCGAAAGGTCATAAAATTTAAACGAACAAGGTGTGCGTCGTGTATGGGTTTCAAAGTTTAGTCTTTGACAACGTATGAACTAGTGGAAGCGTTGTAGAAATCCTCTGCAAAGATCGTAAGATGGAATACTACGCCGTGATCTATGTGTATCCTAATCGGGAATAGATTTTGTTTTCTTTTTGAAACATCGAGCGTTGAGGGGATAAAAGACATGACAAGCATCGTGATGTCATCACATTACACCTCGTATATGCACCACAAGATGCCGCACAACAAAAACACTTCCCATAGCGTGAAGGTTAACCAAATAAGGCCATAAGGCACATAAAAGGAAATAATAATAACAATAATAAACAAAGAATGGATAAAACCACTAATTGGGAAATCAATGGTAACAAATCAAAGGTAACGAGACGTGGCAAAATGTAAGCTATGAAAAATGCACTACTAAAAAGAAACTAAAACACTAACAAGTAATACCTCTTCCTTCGTGATTTCAGAAGAACCTCGAATGGACAAGGAAACTTGGATGAGCCCTGATTATGTGAAATGTAGGTGCTTTCCTTGAACCGAAGCAAGGCCTTCTCTGCAACAAGATCAACTTACTTTGCACCAATGGACAAAGTGATTATGGATTTGGGATGCTTCAAGATAAGGCTATTTGGGCATTAGGATGAGGTGAGAAGGATGTTCTTTGCTCTCAAAGGATGCAAGAGTTCAAACAAGGCATTCAAGCTTATTTTCCGTGTGTTTTAGAGGGGGGGTAAGGTTGTATTTATAGCCTGCGAATTGGATTAACTTAGGGGATTTTAAGTAATCGCAATTTGGCGAGGGCATGATTATGTGAGTGGGGACAAAAAAGAGTGGTTAAGGATAAACTTGTATTTTTAATTCCCAAATGGAGGACATAGGCAATATTTGGCATGTGAGGAAGATTGGGTTTAATTAAGGGGGTTGAAATGAATAAATTAACCGATTAACATCGATTAATTCTATGGGGATTTTGTGGTAAATGGAGTGGGGAAATTAATTGATTTGAAAAAGGTGTGAAATTAGGGTGTCTACAACTTGTACTTGAGAAGAGGGTTCTTCATGGGTTAGTGTTCATAGAACTATGCCCCCCACTAGGAAGGGGGAAGATGCAAACACATCAATGCGGGAATTTTGCATTATTTATGAGAAAGTTGATCGATATGGGAAGCTTTCTTAGAATGTTATCATATAGAAAGTTGATCAATACGGGAAGCCATTGCTGCCATGATATAATCTGATAGCCATCCTTCAAGGGTAGAGGTATGGTCTACTTTTGTATTTGCTTTTTGTTTGGATTTTTGAAAAAAAAATTGGGTTTTAAATGGAAGGCTAATATATGCATAATAGTTGTCCTTGAGGATCGGTCTATTTATTATATGGATTTTGTGAACAAATGTCCTTGAGGGATTATTTTGTTTATGAGATAGAAGCATCCATAATAATAATAATAATAATTATTATTATTTTTGCAATCGATGGGGAAAAGCGGGTATAGCTAGGTAGACCATTTAGGAGGGGATAAAGATGTACGGGACACATCTCGTGGACCCTTTGCATGGCTCCAATAGGCGAATGAGAGGGTGATCAATGTAATGATCGTAGAGTTCTCACCAATAAGGGAGAATCTATCCATAAGGAAAATGATGGAGGAATGATGTAAAGATATGACTATTTTCTCATTGGTAGAGATGCTAACAATAGAATAGCCGCAAGTGCAATGCATTGAGAGGTTTTGTCTCTGGTTTACCACCAAGAGAAGCCAAACGATAAACCCCAGATCCATATTAAGAGAGGAAGATAGGATACGATGATATAGATGAGTGAAGATAAAAAAATGTGATATCCTTCAATGACATAAATATGTGCCCCTTAACAAGGCAAATAAATGGCCTAAAGGTGAACTTTGAGATAAAAGCATGGCCACAAGTGTGGACTTTGGAATGAATATGGTGCCCCAAAGGAAGGGACATGTATGGCTACAATGGTGGACTTTGACGAAGATGGAAATATGGTCCCTCAACGGAAGGACAAACATGGCCACAACAGTGGACTTACGATTAATCGAGATTGGATGGATTTGGATGAGGTAAATAAAACAATGTCAAGGAGTGAAGTCACCTTGCGTTAAGGGAGTTGTTTAGATAGTTAATACGGATGATATGCTCAAGGAAAAGGGAAGGCTGCTCCCCTAATGAATTAGATGTGGATGAGTTAAAGGATGTCGAAAGAGTTTAGATGAGATTGTTTTGGATTTGGATGGGATAAACGGTGGAGACCATAAGGGTGATTGGAAAGATAAGCATTATTGATGAATAATGAAGGACCTTCCTTAGGAGGAATGTCATGTGCAGGAGAGATGTTAAGGGATGATGTGGATGGAGGAATGGTGGGAAACCCAATGGATGGGATACGAATGGGATTAGATGTAGATGGATGAGGATGCTCCCATGAATGAGGAAATCATCTTTCTCAATAAGGTTATGGATGATTGTCTAAAAGGCCTTACAATGTTCAATGTCATGGTTATGGATGATAAGTGCGAATGCACGGTGGGATTGAACCACAATGGCTTTGGACTATAGGGATTGAAAGCCTTAATGGGAGGAAGCGTGATGGCAAATATTTGAATTAAATGTCTAAAAATGTCTTCGTGAGACCCAATCGAAGTGTCATGGGAAAGATAACTCTTGTGAGTTGTGATAGGATATTTTGGCTTGGAGTTAGGAGAAAAAGTGGATGTAGATCGGATGGGTAAATTATGTGGTTTGGAAGATTTTGAGAGGATGGTTACATTGTTTGGATTGGGACTCATCATTGCGAGATGTCGTATATGAAGGGACTGGACCTAAAATAGATGTTGTAATATTGGATTGCTGAAAAGAGGGAAGACCTAACTATTGGCAAGGATGCGCAGAAAACTTTTGGGGATGTTTACCACGAGCCTTAGATTTTAATCTAGAAGACTTACCCTTGGCAAGGATGATAATAATTTCAAGTGGAGGATCTAAAGATGGTGGTGTAGGTGTGGATATTAATGGAGAAAGAGGTTTTTGTATGATGCAATTAATAAGGTCTATGAGTCTATAGTCTGTAAGTAAAAGGTTTAACTTCATAGATAGTATCTAGTTATCAGATTTGTTATTATTGTATGAGAGTTATTATTGTATCTTGGTTATAAGAAGTGGTATCGAGCTATATTAACTTGGTTATAAGAAGTTATCGAGCTATATTAACTTGGTTATAAGAAGTGGTATCGAGAGGTGTTCTTTGTTCTTGAGCTTGTTTTCATTTCTGAGAATTGTCAAAGAAGATCATATGATATTAATGAAATTTACAAGTTCCGCATTTGTAATTCTGTCTTGAAGTACTATTGTGTATCTTTCTTATTTCATCTGCGAATCAAGTTGATACACCATAAGCCAGGCTAAGAGGCGAGCCTCCCGTTTGTAAGTAGCCATGGTTGTGCGTAGTTTTAGGTTGAAGGCGATACCGTAAGTCCTGCAGGAAAGTTGTTTGGTAGTACCAATATAAAATGGAGTTTGAAGATCAAGCTAGTATTTCAGGGAAGAGATGTGAAGCAAGAACTTGTAAGTCTGTCTAATGTTTTCCCTGTCAATTCGCTATTGATGTCCAAGAAGAGTCTGATCCTTTACCGGCATGAGAATTGCCTAAGATCCCATACAACCAAGTCTATGCTAAAATTTCTGCTTTTCATTTGATAGCCGCCACTACTCTTAAGACTAGAGTCTGTAATACAAGTCTCCCAAACGTCTTCGGGTGAATATAATATTCCTCTTATAGATCCTAGTGATATTAAGTCTTTAAAAAGACAAAAAACCTTCGAGTTTGCTCATATAGGATGTGTTCAGATAGGAATCACTCCTATGTTTCGTCGTGGTCTAAATGCGTCTATATTATGTTGTCGATGGATTTAAGGTTTGATAATTTTAAAGATTCTTTGCTTGCTGCAATTCAAACTGGTCTCCATAATGGTCCAATTTCCTTTGAGGTCTATCCTAACTATCCTGTTAGTCTGACTAAAGATGATCTGTTGAAAGAAGTCTTAAAGCTACATTCTTGCCACTCACCGGTCTCAATATGAAACCAGAGCATGTCCGCTTGCCATTCATTACAAAGTCATCTATAGGCTTGTCAATACCATGTATCCCGCTGTCAGCATGGTATTTCCAAGGGCAGCAGCGTGGTGAGCCATGTAAATGTTGAAAGTCAAAAATTGAACCAGAGTTAATTTCATGGTCACAGATCAAAGTACCTAAGGAATGGACTCGCCTAAAAGTTTCTTGAAACTAGTCAGCCTAAATTGGAGAACGCCACACTGTGTAAATGAGTCAAAATAATGTTACTCTGTCATTTAGAAGTAAAAGTTCTTTGTCTAGTTTACCCAGATCAAGTTCAGTCAGATCTGATAGTTCAGTTTTCTCTTTAGGAGAGTTGTCTAAAAAACCTGTACAAAAACAGGTGTATCTATGTAGTCATAATAGTCCTGTACATGACCCTAACACTGACTATTTATGGTGTAATGATTGTGAGCAACTAATAAAGCAAAAGTATGTACCATCTAATGGCCCAACCATTAGTATGGCATCTAGAGCATCTCATAGTTCTTCTTCATTTCCGTCTTTAGACAATTGTAAGTATTGTCTCCAAACCGGACTCCAAAAAGTTGTTTTTTGGTATCAAAGGTCTGTAGATAGGCAGATAGATCCATCTGAGTCATCCAAAATGCTTAACTGGACAAATAAAGCTGTCAAGAATATTCATGATAGGCTTGATACACGAGAGGTCTATTCTAGCAGAAATGGAGAAAACTCTTAAGGCTATAGAGTTAAATCAAAAGGAGATGTGTCAGAAGCTTTAAAGTTGTTAAATTCTAAGATTGATGATGTAAGTTTGTCTGTAAAAAGAGTATAAAAGCATGTTGAAAATACTTCTACCTACGTGTCTACCTATCCCGGTATTTCTAAAATAGTTACTCAGAATGTTGTTGATATCGTCCAACCACTTGTTGATCATACTGGAAGTATCAAAAGTGACGTGTCTTCCAAGTTAGGAACCACTCATAAGCTTCAGCACCCAATCTGCATCAACTCCATGAGTCTTCTGAAGAAATAAGTCATAAGTTAGATTCTGTCCAAGAGTCTGTAAATCCTATACCAGTAATAGTTCCCCAAATTGAGCAAATTGTTGAAAATACTAAGAAGCTCGATTGTTCTCGAAAGTATCTTGGAAAGATGTTGAAAGCTTTCGGGGGACTTCATCACAAGACAAAACCTGTTTTATCTCAAAGATAGTCTGTTATTTCTAACCGAGAAAAAAGATACTGATAAGTCAATTGGGATGGTAAAAATTACTCCTGAAGAAGCAGAAAGCATGTTCTTAGGAGAATCTTCGCATGCCCCCCGAGCCATGCAAGGAACTACAAGGACTCGAGACACTTCAACCCAATGGTACAAATTAGATTGTCATTCCACTGAGCAAGTAAAAGAAATGATTCATGGAATGATTGGATGGTCTAATTCTCAGTTACTTTTGTACAAAAAGGATCCACATAGAATTGCTGAAATGATTGCTAATGGTTTTGTTGGTATTGTTAGAGAATGGTGGGATGCACACCCACATCAAGAAGAAATTTTACAGAGAGCATACTGCATTAATCACTGCTGCTCTTATCAAGGAGTTTATTGTACAGCTTGATAAAGATAAGCTTAAGAATACCTCTTTATTCTTAAGAGCAAGATTATGTGATATGAGCAAAATAAAAGAGTATCAATGTTATATGCAGAAATTGTATTATAATTCTGGCAACATTAATGATCCTACTATGAGGATTAGATATGTAGAATCTTTCCTGCTTTCTTTTCTACAGAATATAAGAAAGCTATGCATGGAATACCTCCTGATGAATTAAGTCTTGGAGCCATTAATCAGATTATTGATGAAACTAATGCAAGACTCGTTAAGAAAAGAAGGATCGAAAAGAAGCTGCTAAGGCTCAAAAAGCCTTAGGACATAAATTTTGCCAGATGATTGATATTGACCCTTTCGGCTGTGAATCTCAGTTTTCCCCAAAGAAGAAGGTATGTAAAGAATGTTCTTCTTTTTCAAAAGGGAAGGGTCAGGGTAAATTAAGAAGTAAATACAGTAGATATAAAAAATTCAAGAAAAAAATAAGGATTTTATTCCTTACAGGAAATCCTATTTCAGAAAGAAAAAATATATTGGTAGAAGAAAGAAGTTTATTCCTACATGTTTCATATGTAAAGGAAAGCATTATGCTAATGAGTGCCCTCAAAAGGATTCAGAAAAGGTAAAGCTAAGATCAATACTCTTGTTGCCAAGGGTATTACAGAAAAAGAATATTGTTTGATCAGTGATTCAGATAGCTATTCTTCAGATATTTCTTATCGATTTTAGAAGAAGAATTTCGAGATAAATGTCAGACAATACTACTCGATTCGACACCGATAGTACTAATTCAGGATATAGCTCTTTACCATCATTTGTCAATATGATATGTGTTAATATGCACTCTAGCTTTCCGCATCCTATGATGCCACTATCTTCAAATCTTCTTCTCAAACAGCTATAGCTTAGACAAAGTGAATTTGAAGATTGTCCCCTTGGGACACTGCAAGAAAAATATCTTTGTCACAGAAAGTAAGAGAACTAGAAAGAAAATATGCTCAGCAATTACAGGCTGAACAATGGTCAAAAAACCGAGAAGAAGAAGAAAAAGAAAAATTATACTATCAGGAAAGGTCATATTCTCCAGCCCCTTCAAGGCCTCCATTTCAAGGATGAGTCCGACAACAAAAAACTCCCTACAGAGGAAGAGGTCGAGGCAGAGGAGGAAGAGGTTCTCCTCCAAGGAGAAATTTTCCATTCTTATTTCCTGAAGAAAGAACCACTCAAGAAGAGATTCAGGAACATACTACAAGTTTTCAGAGTACTATGCCTAGTATTGATATCATGATTCCTGATCCAGAAACAATGAAGACCTGGAGAAGAAACAGAATAGAATTTCTCCAGAGAGTGATTGCTAAAGCTACCAATGAGTACAAGAGACTCATTGAAGAGTACAAGAGACTCATCGAAGAAGAAGAAAGAGAAAAGAAGGAAGATAAAGATGAAGAAGATTTTGAAGAAGCTTATCAACAAATTCTTAAGCTTATCTTTATCAACTGTACCAATAAACTCCTTGATAAGAGCAGCAGTTAATGCAGAGTATGCTCTCTGTAAAATTTCTTCTTGATGTGGGTGTGCATCCCACCATTCTCTAACAATACCAACAAAACCATTAGCAATCATTTCAGCAATTCTATGTGGATCCTTTTTGTACAAAAGTAACTGAGAGTTAGACTATCCAATCATTCCATGAATCATTTCATTTACTTGCTCAGTGGAATGACAATCTAATTTGTACCAATTGGGTTGAAGTGTCTGAGTTCTTGTAGTACCTTGCAATGGCTCAGGGGCTGTACCAGAAGATTCTCCTAAGAACATGCTTTCTGCTTCTTCAGGAGTAATTTTTACCATCCCAATTGACTTATCGTATCTTTTTCTCGATTAGAAATAACAGACTATCTTTGAGATAAAACAGCTTTTTATCTTGTGATGAAGTTCTGAAAGCTTTGCAACATCTTTCCAAGATACTTTCTCGAGAACAATCAGCTTCTTAGTATTTTCAACAATTTGCTCAATTTGGGAAACTATTCTGGTATAGGATTTACTGAGACTCTTGGGCAGAATCTCACTTATGACTTATTTCTTCGTAGAAGACTCATGGAGTTGATGCAGATTGGGATGCAAGCTTATGAGTGGTTCCTAACTGGAAGACACGTCACTTTTGATACTTCCAAAGATGATCAACAAGTGGTGGGACGATATCAACAACATTCGAGTAACTATTTTAGGAATATCGGGACAGTGTAGACACGTAGGTAGAAGTATTTTCAACCTGCTTTTCTACTCTTTTTACAGACGAACTTATATCATCAATCGTAGAATTTAACAACTTTAAAGCTCCTGACACATCTCCTTTTTATTTAACTCTATAGCCTTAAGAGTTTTCTCCATTTTTGCTAAAATAGACTCCTGTGACTGAAGCCTATCATGAACATTTTTGACAGCTTTATTTGTCCAATTGAGCATTTTGGATGACTCAGATAGATTTATCTTGCCTATCTACTGCACTTTGATACCAGAAAACAACTTTTTGGGTTTGGTCAGGAGACAATACTTCTGAACTGTCTAAAGACGGAAATGAAGAAGAACTATGAGATGCTCTAGATGCCATACTAATGGTTGGGCCATTAGATGGTACATATTTTTGCTTTATTAGTTGCTCACAATCATTACACCATAAATAGTCAGTGTTAGGGTCATGTACAAGGCTATTATGACTGCATAGATACACTTGTTCTTTTGCAAGTTTTCTAGATGACTCTCCTAAAGAGAAAATAGAACTATCAGATCGGACTGAACTAGATCTGGGTAAAGAAGACTAAGAACTTTTACTTCTAAATGAAAGAGTAACATTATTTTTTGACTCATTTACAGCTATGGCATTCTCCAACTTAGGCTGACTGGTTTCAAGAAACTTTTTAGACAGAGTCCATTCCTTAGGTACTTTGATATGCGACCATGAAATTAACTCTGGTTCAATTTTTTGACTTTCAATATTGACATGGCTCACCACGCTGCTGCCCTTGGAAATACCATGCTTGATGTAGGATACATGGTATTGACAAGCCTATAGATGACTTTGTAGTGAATGGCAAGTGGACATGCTCCTGGTTTCATATTTAGACCAGTAGTGGCAAGATGTAGTTTTAAGACTTCTTTAAGCAGATCATCTTTAGTCAGACTAACAAGATAGTTAGGATAGACTTCAAAGGAAATTGGACCATTATGCAAACCAGTTTGAATTGCAGCAAGCAATGAATCTTTAAAATTATCAAATCTTAAATCCATCAGACAACATAACACTGATGCATTTAGACCACGACAAAACAGAGGAGTGATTCCTATCTGAACACAACCTATATGAGCAAACTTGAAGGTTTTTTATTTTTTAAAGACTTAATATCACTAGGATCTATAAGAGGAATATTATATTCACCAGAAGACGTTTGGGAAACTTGTATGACAGACTCTCTAGTTTTAAGAGTAGTGGCAGCTATTAAATGAAAAGCAGAAATTTTAGCATATACTTGGTTATATGGGATCTTAGGCAATTCCCATGCCGGTAAAGGATCAGACTCTTCTTGGACATCAATAATGAATCGACAAGGAAAACATCGATGATAGACCGACAAGTTCTTGCTCCACATCTCTTCCCGATATACTAGCTTGATCTTCAAACTCCATTTTAAACCGGTACTACCAAGCAACTTCCTCTGCGCAGACTTACGGTATCGGCCTTCAACCTAAAACTGTGCACAACCACGGCGACTTACAAACGGGAGGCTCGCCTCTTACCCTGGCTTACGGTGTATCAACTTGATTCACAGATGAAATAATAAAGATACACAATAGTACTTCAAGACAGAAATACAAATGCGAAACTTGTAAATTTTATTAATATCTTATGATCCTTTACAATTCTCAGAAACAAAAACAAGCTCAAGAACAGAGAGCCGCTCCGATACCACTTCTTATAACCAAGTTACTATAGCTCGATACCACTTCTTATAACCAAGATACAATAATAACTCTCATACAATAATAAAGCTCGCTAACTAGATTGTGTAGGTTTTGGTTTGATCAATGTGGAAATAGCTGATTTTGTAGAGGGAGAATGGATCCCCCTTGTGTTGATCTCATGTGTGATAGAAGGATTAAGTAAAGGATATTGGGATAAATGGTGATGTGATCATGGGCACGGATATAGGTATAGGTGATGAAGATGTCAAGGTAGGTGTAAGTGGATTTGTTGATTTTACATAAACAGGGGTATTTGGGAGTGATATGGAGGTGGGTGAGTTGGGATATTTGGAGATGTAAGCGATTTGGTGATGTGTATGTTTGATGTAGATGTGGATGAGGGTTGAATATGAAAGGTTGGGACACGATAGTCGTGAATGAAGTGGTATCAAGTAGTCAAGTCGATGCGGATGTGGTTAAGGTAGTTGGTGTGGTCGGTATGGAAGAAAGTGCCGAAGGAGGAATTGGAATTGATCGTGTTAACGGTGTAAGCATTCGATGGTATAAGGTAAGGTAGTGAAACCTACCGAAGGGGATGTGGTAATCAATGGAGTAGACATGATAGGTAATGCAGCAAATGCGGGAATATTATCTAATGTAGAAGTAGGTGAGAATGGTTGTTTCATAAAGGTTTCGATTGGGTTTGATGTGTAGGTGGGGTCAGTAAAGGTACATGTGGTAGAAACGAGTTCGGATTGGGATGGTTGAAGATATGAGTGATGTAGGTGTAGTAATAGGTGTGTTTGATGCAGATTTGGGTGAAAGCATAGATGTGAGAGATGTAGGGATAGGTGTGGATATTAATGGGGCTGAAATAGGTGTTAAGGATGAATCGGATGTGATAGATTGGGGCATGGTCGAAGTGTGGTATAATCAAAGTTGATGTGGATGTGATAAGGGTAGGAACAGATATAAGTATAGGAGAAGTAGAAAAAGTTGATATAGGTGTGATAGTTGTGGATATGATAGGTTTTGAATAAGGAGTGGGAATAATGTCTAAGGTAGGAACATGCGGAGTTGGTGATGAGATGAAATCGCGATTGGACGGTCTTAACAAAGTGTAAGCATTCGATGGTTGAGATGTAAAAGAGGCAACTCGATTTATTGGCGGTTGATTAGGAAAATGTTGCGTAATTTTATCAAGGGGTAGGCTTGATGAAGTGGTGGAGCTATCCAGTTGGATATCCCCTTGATTTATAAGTTGTTGGATACAATATTTGAAGGAACGTCATTTCTCAATGTCGTAACCTTTGACTTGATGATATTTACAATAGTGGGCTTCGTGATACCAAATAGGCTTGGGTTGCGAGTTGTCCACGGGTCGTATGGGAGGAAGTTGGATGGAATTTACGGCCATCAACTTGTCAAATACAGAGCTATAGGATTCTCCCAAGGGGTATAGTTAGATGTTGATTAATGGTCTTGTTGTTGAGGCCACGTTCTAGATGTAGGTGCAGATGAGGGATTAACAACCACGACGTTGGCCACACCCTTAAATGTGTTATTATGTCACGGATGGTTTAGTAGATTTGATTTCAAGTTTGGTTGATCTTAGCTTAAGATGACCCTGTTGATGACACAAGTTTCGAGTTTACTATACATGGTTAAAGCTTTGTCAAAGGTTCGGAATGATTGGATTTGCAAAGTATATGATATATGTTTTGCACATGATCGAGAGAAGAGTTCAATGAGTTAGGTTTGTGGAAGAGTGAAGGATAGTTGGTTTATAACGCTATGCCATCATGCGACAAAGTAGGCAATGGACTCGTCGTCAAACTGTCGGATGGTGTATAGGTAAGCAATAATAGTTTTACGTGCAACGTTAATTAAAAAGTGTTTAAGAACAGTTGAGCAAGTGGCGAAAGAGAATATGGAATATTGCGGGATATGGTTGTACCAGTCCAACGCGGGACCGGACAAGGACATGGGGAAAGTGCGAAGCGGTAGATCGTGATCATGCGCAATAAGACAACACGTGTGTTTAAATGTGTGGAAATGTTGGGGATATTCCCTTGCTGTTGAACTTAATAAACTCAGGAAGTTTCCAATGAGGAGAGTAGGGTTTGATTGGACCGACGAATGAATCGGTTCATTACAGATTTGTTTGTAAGATAATGTATCATTGGATGTTAAGGTAGCAGCTTCTAAACTAGTCAGCCTATTCATTAAAGCATGAATAGGATCATTTAACACAACGTTAGGTTGAGACTGGATTGGTTGTGTGGCACGAAGTGTAGCTTGATTAGGTGGTTGATAATCTTGTGAATGTGGGCATTTGGGGAATCGTCTAATAAGGTGGTTAATAAACTTGCGGGTGGGATGTTTGTGAAATCATTTGATAAAACGGTTGATTAATTTGTGGATGTGTGGGTATTTGGGAAATTGTTTAATAAGGTGGTTGATTAATTTGTAGATGTGAAGATGTTTGAGAAGTTATTTGATAAGGCAGTTGCTTAACTTGTGGATGAGATATTTGTGGATTATGTTGATAAGGATTAATATATGTCATTGGTTGAGATGGGATATGTTGTTGCAATCGTTTGATAAGACGGTTGATTAATTTGTGGATGTGTGGGTGTTTGGGAAATTGTTTGATAAGGTGGTTGATTAATTTGCGGATGTGTGGGTGTTTGGGAAATTGTTTGATAAGGTGGTTGATTAATTTGTAGATGTGAAGATGTTTGAGAAGCCATTTGATAAGGCAGTTGCTTAACTTGTGGATGAGGTATTTGTGGATTCTGTTGATAAGGATTAATATATGTCATTGGTTGAGATGGGATATGTGCTACAATGATTGGTGTTGAGAAACAGGGATGTGATGTGATTGTTGAGACTGGGTAGGTTGTTGTGGTAAGTGATATGTGGGGATATGAGTGTTATGAGATTGAGACGATTGGAGCATATGATGGGTAGGAACGTAGGTATTAAGAGGTTGAGATTGTTTGATGGGCATACTAGTAGCGGATGAAATAGAATTGACAAAAAGGGATGTGGGTGGAATGTGATCCACAAATTGAGGAGATTGTGGAGGATTTAGAAATAAAAAAGTTTTTAAAGGAACCGGAGATGGTGGTGTGGTTGGTTTAGGAAAATTAGATTGTGAAGAGATATGGGGATTGGTGTCGAGGTGGGGACAATCTTGGATGACATAGTTCTCAAGAGGCGAGACTATGGAAATTGGAGGTTGGATAACCGAAAGCATTGTTTCGAGTTTAGAATCTTGTTGGGAGAGATTGGGTAGGTTGTTGAGTGGGTTGAGACCACAACAAGTATGGATGTAAACCACGATGACCAATGGGTCATAGGAAAACATCAAAGTATACACAACTGAATGCGAAGAGTATGCAAAATCATTCGTACACGAGGAATCGAGCGAAAAATTATGCATCCGCAAAAAGGGCGAGGATGAAAATAATGATGCCCGAGCATAGGGCACGATATAAAAGGTGGATATGTAAATAAAATGCCCTGGGGGAATGAATGTAATCATAAATGTTGATCGTTTCCCCATTATTTAATTTTTTGTTACTTTACATATCATACAACTATTTTATGATCTTTCTATTTTCCTTAACATCATTTATGACTAAGCAGCTAATCGTGTTCTTCAATTTTGCAGGGTATCGTCTACGACTTGCGACCACCCAATTACACTATCAAAGACTACTATTAAAAACAAAACAAAAAAACAACAAACACGCCTAAAATTTCTTTCACCAGACCCCTCTTGCAGTCGTGAATGGTGCAAGTTTAAGGTCACTAGAGGTTCCTGATCAACGATTAGTACCTCCAAACACCGTGCAACCAGATAAAAAGGAACAAGCACTCTCCAAGTATTCCTCATTTTTTTGTTATTTCTATTTTCTCCTTTTTGCATTGTAATTTCCCTTTCTGTCAAAGACTACTATTAAAAACAAAACAAAAAAAACAACAAACACGCCTAAAATTTCTTTCACTGACCCCTCTTGCGTGAACGATGCAATTTTAAGGTCCTTTGGACATTCCGGGTCAATGATTAGTACCTCAAACACCGTGCAACGGATAAAAAGGAACAAGCGCTCTCCACGTATTCCTCGCTTTTTTTTGTTATTTCTATTTTCTCCTTTTTGCATTGTAATTTCCCTTTCCTACGTGATTGTCTGCATCAAACTTCACATTTTGAATTTGGTCTAAAATGAACCCAGTACATCCTGTCTGCTCACATAGCCTAAATAGGGTTTAACCTTCTGCATTTCACTTATCACACATTGCCTGAGACTTCACGAACAAAATCAACACATCAAAACACTCCTTTCACCTGGTTCATTGATTGGGATTTGAACACCCAACAGGAAACCGTTTTAGACATTTCCTTAGCCAAAACTACCTGAAACCAACCTTAGACTACCATTCTCTAGGCACCTTTGTTATCCACTTTTTTGTTCACATCCTCTAAATTAAACATGATGATAAAAAAATATTGCTTGATTTGTTTGTCAACAAATTACATAAACAAATGTTTCTCTATTTCACACCTATTGTCACTCTCTCTCAAATCGAAACAAAACAACAATGTCCACCCAATTAAATTACTTGTCCTGACGATCTCTCTAAACAAGATTCTATTCTCAAAACCATGCCTTCGGTTACCCAACCTCCAGTCTCCATGGTCTCGCCTCATGAGAACCATGTCATCCAAGATTGTCCCCACCTTGACACCAATCCCCATATCTCTTCCCAATCTAATCTTCCTAAACCAACCACACCACCATCTTCGGCTCCTTTAGAAACTCTTGACTCGCCTCCTAACCCCATATATGATTTTGTATTTTGTAAATCCCCCACAATCTCTCAATTCTCTCAATCTCCTCAATTGGTGGATCACATTCCACACACATCCCTTTTTGTCAATTCTATTTCATCTAGTACTAGTATGCCCATCAAACAATCTCAACCTCTTAATACCTACGTTCCTACCCATCATATGCTCCAATCGTCTCAATCTCGTAACACTCATATCCCCACAAATCACTTACCAAAACAACCTACCCAGTCTCAACAATCACATCACATCCCTATTTCTCAACACCAGTCATATCAGCAGCAACATATACCATCTTAACCAATGACATATATTAATCCTTATCAAGAATCCACAATTACCTTATCAAATAACTTCTCAAACATCTTCGCATCTACAAATTAATCAACCACCTTATCAAACAATTTCCCAACACCCACACATCCGCAAATTAATCAACTGTCTTATCAAACGATTTCAAAAACATGCCACCCGCAAGTTTATCAACCACCTTATCAAACGATTCCCCAAATACCCACACATTCACAAGCTTATCAATCACCTAATCAAGCTACACTTCATGCCGAACAACCAATCCAATATCAACCTAACGTTGTGTTAAGTGATCTTATTCACGCTTTAATCAATAGGATGACAAGTTTAGAAGTTGTTACCTTAGCACCCAAGGATACATTATCTTACGAACAAATCTATAACAAACAGATTCATCCATCGGTTCCAATCAAACCCTACCTTTCTCATTGGAAACTTCCCGAGTTTACTAAGTTCAACAGGAAAGAAGATCCCCAACAACATCACACATTTATACACACATGTTGTCTTATTGAGCATGATCACGATCTCGCTTTCGTACTTTCTCCATGTCCTTATCCGGTCCCGTGTTGGAGTGGTGTTGGGTTTTGATTTACACTTGGAATGAAACCACAATCAAGGGACAAGCAAGTCCCTCCTCTTTAATGGAAGAGGTTCCCTTATTGAAAATAGGGGCAAAACCTATGTAAAAATACACAATTTTTCATTCAATGGTGGTTTCCGATATCTTGTTACGTGCTTAATGCTTGAAAAGTTATCAATACATGAGGATAGAAGACTTCAAGAGAGGTAGGCGAAGAAAACAATACTTTCAGTGGAAAAGAGATGGCAGAGAAAACCCTTGTATGTATTGAGCAAATGAGATATAGAGTAGAACCATTCACGTTTATAACAAGCACAATCCATAGACTCAAAGTTCTTGAGATTGTATAAACTAGAACACAAAGTTTCTAAGCATGCAAGGATTAAATGATTCACAGATCAGAGCAAGAAGGAAAGAGAAAACAGAGGAAAAAGGGGAAAACCCTTGTATTGATTTCTTCAGATTCGAAATTATAGTTCCAGAATATCAAAATTCCAACCCTTTACAATGGCTTTGAAAGCCTATGAAATAGCTCGCAAGAGACGGTTACAACTTCCTCGAGCAAGCAAGAAACGGTTACAAATCATTCCAATCATTCGCGCCCTTTTGAATTCTTGATTCGCAAAGAAACGTTAATGGCGAAAAAACCAAGTTTTCAAATATACGGTCGTTACATTATTTCGCCATGTTAAATATGGGTCATTCGATTTGCTTTTACAACTTTAAATTTGGGCCGCCCACGTGAAAGAAATTGATTGGAGCAGTGCGGGATGGGAAACTTTATGCTTTATAACTTTTACAGCGAAAAGGCATTTTGGAACATTTTGGCCCGCTCACCCGCTTTGACTTTTCAACGGTCAAACACATGGCGCTATCTCTTGGTGACGGGGTCTTTACATTATTTCGCCAGTTTAAATATGGGTCATTCGATTTGCTTTTACAACTTTAAATTTGGGCCGTCCACGTGAAAGAAATTGATTGGAGCAGCACGGGAGGGGAAACTTTACGCTTTATAACTTTTATAGCGAAAAGGCATTTTGGAACATTTTGGCCCGCTTGCCTGCTTTGACTTTTCAACGGTCAAACACATGGCGCTATCTCAACTGCTGGCGACGGGTCGCGAGATCACTTTTTTACTTCTAACTCTTTTTGATAAAAAAAACTTAAAACTTCAAAATTCTCCGCCGACCCGCATCCCCTTTTTGACTTTTCAACGCAGCTACGTGGCACCATCTAATTAGTGGTGGGCCTTAGGAATTCTTTTTTCTATCTCTCTACGCAGGCTCATGGGCCCGCCATCGCCAATCGCACCCTTTGCCAACAGGTGTTGAGTGCGAAAAAAACTCCCACAGCCCCGCCAACTCGCCTTGTGCAAATAATACCACCTTAGGTCCGCTAGGCCATAACTTGAAAAATATGAAAAGTTAGGACTTCTTTACCTTTTCGGAAATGGGAAGAAATTTCCCATTTGATGAAGAAGTTTCCAGGAGACCACAAGCCTTTAGAAAGAACCATATTTCACAATTTTTGTTTTCAATATTTTTTAGAGGCACAACCTCAAAATTTTAAGTCTAGACTTGGAAAATGAAGGGAATTTTGAGGTGATAATAGCTAAGACAAGCATATCCCGCAATATTTCATATTCTCTTTCTCTCGGCTTGCTTAGTAATTGTTTACGAGAACACTTTTCAATTAACATTGCACACAAAACTACTATCACTTACCTATACACCATCCGATAGTTTGACGATGAGTCCATTGTCGACTTTGTCACACGATGGCATGGCGTTATAAACCAATTATCCTTCACTCTTCCGTAAACCGAACTCATCGAAGGGATCATATGTCTCGGTTCGTGGCTCTGGTTCATAAGGGCTCGTTCCTCTGGCTTTTTGCTACTCGTGGCTCGTATCTGTGCACGAGGTCACATTTCTTCTTGTCGCACTCGTGAGACGGTTCTACTGGGTGTTCTTTATGCCCTCGCCACTGTGTTGCTTCCATCAGTCACGTTTCTTCCTCCACGACTGTGTTTCGTGCCCTCGATTGTGTTGCTTCCATCATTGGCTTTGTCTTGCTTCCACAATTGTGTCGCCTCGCTTCGTGGATTCATGGCTCGAGGCTCATCCATCTGTATCGAGGCATGCATTGTATGTGTCGTGGGTTAGTTCGACTGCTCAGGAGGGCACGAGAGTGTATTCCAAAATCGTGGCTCCGGTTCTGCCTGTGTCCTCCATTATTCTCCTGCTGGTTATTAGTTGAAATACCCTTGTTGGGTTTGAGTTTTTGGTTCAAATTGTATGCAAACGTACAGGTACTCAGCCAATATTGCGAATGAAATGGGGGATTCCCCCAGCTCTCCCCTCGTCTTGACACCATTACAAGCGGTTCATCCTTCACCGATGTCTCCTTCCACTTCCGTCGTTGCATAACCCCCTCGGTGGGAAAACGAACAAGGGCTCTGCCTGCGTCCTCCATTGTTCTCCCTGCTTGGTTATTAGTTGAAATACCCTTGTTGGGTATGAGTTTTTGGTTCAAATCGTATGAAAACGTACAAGTACTCAGCCAAGTATAGCTCTCCCTCGTCTTGACACCATTACAAGCGGTTCATCCTTCACCGATGTTTCCTTCCACTTCCATCGTTGCAATAACCCCTCGGTGGGAAAAACAAACAAGGGCTCGCTGCGTCCTCCATTGTTCTCCCGCTTGGTTATTAGTTGAAATACCCTTCTTTGGTCCGAGTTTTTGGTTCAAATCGTATGAAAACGTACAAGTACTCAGCCAAGATATAATAATGAAATGGGGATTCCCGCCTTTCCTCGTCTTGACAACACTACAAACCTGTTCATCCTTCACCGATGTTTCCTTCCACTTCCGCCGTTGTAATAACCCCTCGGTGGGAAAAATGAACTAGGGCTCTGCCTGCGTCTTCCATTGTTCTCCCTACCTAGTTATTAGTTGAAATACCCTTGCTGGGTCTAAGTTTATGGTTCAAATCGTATGAAAACGTACAGGTACTCAGCTAGTATTGCGAAATGAACTAGGGATTCCCACTCTCCCTCGTCTTGACACCATTACAAGTGGTTCATCCTTCACCGATGTCTCCTTCCACTTCCGTCGTTGCAGTAACCCCCTCAGCTGGGAAAAACGAACCAGGGCAGCAAGGTTTACCCAACATCATAGCGGAATTACTACGCAGGCTTGAGGTAGTGGAATCATCTAAGAATGCTACGAACTGCGGTATTTGAACTGACAACCGAATGGAGAGAGCTGAAGCGAACAACATCAAACTGCACAGGAACTTACAGATATCACGACCCAGGCCATTCCTATAGGTACCAACAACCAATTACATGCAGAAATTTCAGACTTGAAGAACAAACAGGAAGAGATTCAAACCCAACATGAAAATCTCAAGAAACAATCGGATTCATGGGCACAAATAGTGAAAGGTAGAGACCAAAACACCTCTCCTCTTACCGTTGTGGAGGAAGTTGTGCAGGCAAAACTTGTGGAAGAAAGAAACAGGCGAGCAAGAGAGCTCAATCTCAAGGTAAGAGGGCTGCCCACACCTCCTTCTGATCCTTTCGCCATTGCTTCTGATTTCATCACAAATAAGTTGGGGCTGTCGGAAGTGCAAATTGATAGGGCATGGCTTGGTCTTGATTCTACCCTCTTCCTTCGCTTCAAATCAGCAGATGACAGGCTTCGGGCTCTTAGGGCTAAACGGAGACTATTCTCACTCCCAGATAAAATCTTCCTTGATGAAGATCTCACTAGAGCCCAGTGGGCAGAACTCAAACAGTCCGGGAGTTAGTCATGGCAGCCAGGAAGGCTGGTAAATGGGCGGTGATTCGGAACCTCAGACCAGTGATTCGAGACACTTTCCCTCCTGGTTGGGCTCCCGGTTGACGGTCCCGCTGGGAGTGGCGTTATAACAGGGGCATTTCCATGTCATGTTGGATTGGAAAATAGGTCTTACTGGTCCTAGCCTGGTCTTCTACAGGATGCAGTGGGTTATTCAGACTCTTAGTTACTGGGCATCGAGGCTTCGCGAGTTACTTCCAGCCAGCCTTGTTTGTGTGGTGATGGTGTTGGGGGTGTTGCTCCCTCTTCCGCTCACCCCCACCATTATCCTCTTCTCCTTTTCTGGGTTCTCCGCACTTGCTGCTTCCTTCTCCTCTTCTCCATCTCTTTTTGTATTTCGGGCGACCCGTTTGGGTCCTCTCGCTAGGTTCTTTTTGCTTTGTACTCTACAGTCCCATTGACCTACTTTTGTGGTCATTTGTCGGACATTAATATTATTATCTTATCTTATCTTATCTTATCTTACCTCGCGATCATGTGCAAAACATATATCATATACTTTACAAATCCAATCATTCCGAACCTTTGACGAAGTTTTCACAATGGCTCACAAACTTGAAACCCGTGCCATTGAACAAGGTCATCTTAAATTAAGTTCAACCAAAACTAAAATCAAATCTACTAAACCATTCACACATAACGAAAAATTTAAGGATGCGGCCAACGTCATGGTCATTAAGCCCTCATCCGCATCTACATCCAAAGACATGGCACGAACAACGATCCCCTCAATCAACAACCAACTATACCCCCTTGGGAGAATACTATAACCGTATTTGACAAGTTGATGGTCGTAAACTCCATCCAACTTCCTCCCATACGACCCATGGACAACTCACAAGCCAAGCCTATTTGGTATCACAAAGCCCACTATTGTAAATATCATTGGGTCAAAGGTCACGACATTGAGAAATGTCGTTCATTCAAAGATCGCATCCAACAACTTAGAAATCAAGGGAATATCCAAATCGATGACTCCAAGTGCGTGCTAAAATCTTCTTATGACTAGAATGATGTTTGAGTTCAAGTTCTTTGAAAGATCTGAAGCATATCTCGCATATTTTCTCTTTTCCATTTGGCATACGTTCTTTTACCAAATTAGGGGACTCATAAAGAAGAAGCGAATTTGTCATTTATATAACCAAGATCCTAAGGAACTTGGAATATGTTCTTCATCAAGATGACCAAACTTTTGCCAAACCAATTTACCTATGTTATAAGTGGGAGGGTTTTGATGTGGGAAGTATTGGGTTTTCCATAATTTTGCGGGGATTTACTAATGTGAAAAGAATTCTCAATGTTCTGGAATTGGTACTCACCACAAACCTTTATTGATGATTTTGAAAGTATGCATCGAGGAACCAAGCGTGCACTCGCATTGCATAAAAGGCAGTTTAGTGGTTTAAAAGATGGAGAGAATGGGTTATAAGAAGAGGAGGAAGAATTAGAGGAAGAAGTTTGATTAACAAAAGGAGATGGTGTTTTAACAGAAGAGGGATTGTTAGATGAGGAAGGTTGAATTAGAGGAAGATGTTTGATTAATGAAGGAGATGGTGTTTTAACAGAAGAGGGATTGTTCGGTGAGGAAGGTTGATTAGGTGAAGAAGATGGATAAAGAGAAGATGGTTGGTTAGCGGAAGAGGGAGGGTTTTTAGATGAAGAGGATTGATGAGCAGAAGATGATTGATTAGCAGACGATGGTTGACTAGTAAAGTCATGAGGATGACTCTTGTATGGTTTTGGAATATGTTTGGGAAGTGTATCTGGATTGATACATGTGTAGTTAAAGAAAGGGATTACACACAGTAGTTAGAGAAAGGGATTACACGTGTAGTTAGAGAAAGGGATTACACATGGCGGAGCAGATTTTTCCGCCGATGGACAATAGTTAGCATGTTTATACAATCCTTCAAGGAGTTTGCAATGTGAATTCTTTATCCAAGTGAGGGAATTTAATACACTAGTGATATGTGGATGGGATGGCTTTCATGACATGAATCCATGGTCGACCAAGGAGAATGTTATACGAACTTCTAAGTCTACCACATGACATAGTGTGTCTAAGGTGACTGCAATGTGATTGTGTCGTAGACCTGTCTTTCATTATTATCATATCCACGAATGGTTATGATATTGTTTTGTAAGTTTTCTTCGGTATAACCAAGACATCGTAGTAGTTTCATGGAGCAAATATTAAATGTTGCTCCATTGTCGACTAGTACACGCTTAATCTTGTGGTGGGTGATAAAAGCTTCTACGTATAAGGACTGATTGTTAACAAGTTGGGGTTGAGAAGGTCAGTGGGACCAAATGATAAGATGGGATTGGGCATTGAAATATTTGCTCGCATAAGAATACGTTGCAAAGTGTGGGAGAAGATTTATGCAATTCCATGATGGAAATTTGTGTTGTAGTTTTCTCCAACTGCTTGATAATGTTGAATGAATTGGACGAAGATGTAGGATGGGGGGATTGAAGTAGGGTAGGCCAATTGAATAGAATTGTGCATTTCGCATCATGTTAAACCAATTTCCTCCTCTGCAATTGTAATTTTTTAGTTTTTTCACAATGAGTATTAATTTTGGAGCTAAGACATGGGGCATTCCGCATTCCTAAGACTGGTATTAATTTTCTCTTGTGTTGTGTCCTGGGGATTGTGATTTCTGTAGGAGTAGTGGTCGTGCTCCTGCTCCACCCATGCTCATTCATTCGGCCTGCAACACAACATTGTACCCGATGCGACCATGCTCAACCTTTGTGACACCAAGAAAAGGACAAATGAAAACTTCGCATCCTTTCTATAACATTGGCAAGGGATTGCAAGTAGATTCCCTTTCTCTATACAGAAAGACAATTATTTAGCATCTTCATTCCAAACCTCAACGCGGAATTATCATTTCACATCCAATTTCAAGAAGTCATCGAAAAGGGTAAACAAATTGAGAGAGTCCTCATTTCTAAAGGCTTACTTTTAAAACCACCATTCGAGACCAACTCCATAGGGAAGTCCTTCAAAATTAGGATAAATCAAAATTCTTCAGTCGAAATAGAAAAATGGTCAATGATGGAGTTACGATTCTCAACCTTTGTAACACCGAGAAAATGAAAAACAAAAACTTAGCATCCTTTCTACAACGTTGGTGAGGGATCACAAGTAGATTCCCTTGCTCTATATCGGAAAGACAAGTTAGCATCTTCATTCCAAACCTCAACACAAAATTATCATTTCACATACAGATGCATTGTTTAACCAATTTTGAAGAAGTCGAAAAAGGGACACAAATTGAGAGAACCTTCATTTCTAAAGGCTTACTTAAAACACCCTTTAGAGACCAACCCCCTAGGGAAGTCCCTCAAAATCAGGATAAATCAAAATTCTTCAATCGGAATAAAAATATAGTCAATGATGGAGTTACCGATTCTTGGTACATTCAAAATATCCAAAATAATCCACCCAAAACTAATAAACCCAACAAACAACCAATCATCATTCCTAGTAAAGAGGATTCTACTCGAGAATTCAGGCGAAGGCAATTCACTCTACTTGGAGAAAGTTTATCTAAGTGTTTTTGGTCACTTGGCAAGTGCTAATATGATCACGTACCCCATCGTAAAACCTTCGAAGAAGGGTACTCTAAACTAAAATGGTATAGAGACAACAAATATTGTGAATACTATCATATCAATGGTCATCATACAAATCGATGCATGCAACTTTTTCATTATGTACAAGACTTGATTGAACGCGGCAAATAGAGGTTGAAAATACCTTTGACACCGAAACCCCCATTGAGAAATTAAATGTTTTCAAAAACCCCTTTCCTAAAGCTGCCAATACTCAGCTAGTTTGTAAAGAAGCCCGGGAAGCTTGGGAGAAGTTTAGGCTCCAGGGTTCCCTAAGGTTTTATAAGGATTGTAAGTTCAAAGAGACCCAAAGCTTCGTCAAGTGGGCACAAAGGTTCGAGAACGTGTCGGCGGAAGCTGTCTGCTGGTTGCTAAATGCCAGAGTGGTGGGGATTTTCCTTAGTGGTGGTGCCTCTAGGATTGGGTTGTTGGATCCGGCCCTTGGTTTTGTGTGTTCTGTTGTGTGGGGATTTTCTCTCTTACATCTCCCGATTAAGAGCCCGCATATCGAGGCTGCGAGAAACTAGATCCCGTGCTGGTTTTTAGGACTGCGGGAACTTTGTTACCTTGCCCCTACGGATGTTGGTGAGAAGGATTTGCTCTCGATGCTCCTTGGTGGGGAGTGTGGCGGTCATCGTCTATCGTATTGGTTAGGCGATCGTTCGCATCAAAGGGGAACTACAAGCTTCGTGCTTGTGGCGAACTTCCTGGCTGTGGCACTACCTCTCTATCAAAAGGCCCTGCAGGGTTGGACGAGGGAGGGGGTAGTGACACAGTCCACCCCTTCGGGGATCGGGGATACCTAACTACTATTAAGCCGATGCAAACTTGTGTAGGGCAAATCCTTCTCGTCAGGCACGCTGCTGGAAGAAATTCTCTTTCACTTGACCCCGTTCTTCGGAACATGGGAGTTTGTCATGAGGCCTCCTTATGGCTGGGTGGAAGGACACAATTTTCACCAGAGCATTACTTGGATATTCCCACCCTTTTAGGGTGGGCCCAAAGTATCGCTAGTTGTAAACAACTGACAATATGTGTTACTTGATATCTTTTACAGGTTGGAGTATCATAGATCAAGTCCCATTGTTGGGTACACTATCAGATGCGTAGAATCTGAAGTCGTGCGGTGATTCCCGAAGACTACGCTTGCCCCTAACTGGCATGAGCAAGGAACTCTTCCAATTTAGAAAAAGTAGGAAAAGAATAACTATGATCTTTATTGTAGCAACTAGGTCTTGATCATAATTTATAGTTGAGATGACTGAGTCATGTTAAACATTGTTGGACGATTGACCCTTGTCCTTGAAGAGTCGAGAGAGATATGGACTTGGATCCATAGGATCATGAAGTGGCTTAGGAATGTTATTCACAAGATCCGTTATGATTGTCTTAAGACCACTAGATTTTTCTAGGGCTCGAGCCCTCCGCCTGCGTATCAAGACCGGAACCGGGAAAATGTTAAGCTCGCGGTGCATAATAGCTTGACCCACCATGTTGGATGTCGAGGACTTCCCAAAAATCCATCTCATCCCTTCCACCACCACTTTCTGCAAGGCGTTCTGTTTGTCCATATCAAACATTCCTATCACTTCAGCACCAAAGGTAAGAATAGGAAAGACCAACGCCTTAAAGGTAAGAATTTTTTACCATGTGGGGACTCTTCGAGAGGCCAGAAATGTTGAATCCCGTGGAGGGTTCTACTTCCTGACGCAGCTCGCTCCTTAATGATTTTCTCGACAGACAACCGCGGGTCAGTCTCAATCCCCAAATACTTGTAGTTGTTGCAAACATCGACTTGTTGCTCCCCTATCTTGAAGACATTCTCGCCGAAATTTCATTACGCCCTTAACCTATTGCTTGTATTAAGATATATGAGTAGCCGACTTGTGGCTTACCATATCATTTTACTATATCATTTATACTTTCTCATGCTTAGTAGGTGAGCATTGGTGGTGGCCATAACATATGAATTATATAGGGATTGTAGGTAGGAGTTCATCTTTTTTTTAGCATTTGAGTCTTATTATATGGTTTGGAGGTTGCCCTCAAGTGGGGAAGCTATTTTAATTGCATATTGAGATCATTTATCTATAATATTGTGTTATTTGGTGTTCTATTGCTGCTCATAATCTGAATTATACAAGTAATTTGATTACAAGTGGTATCAAAGCTGTGATCCGGGCCAAAATTAGGGCAAAAACCCTAAATTTTTGTTTCCTATATATCTTTCGAACCAAAGCAAATTTGTCAGATTTTTTTTGCTGGAGTTGCAAATACTTCTAAGTAAGATTCCCTGAAAATTTAAAAAAAAAATGATTTATTTTGCAAAAGTTATTGCAACTTTAGGGTTTTTCATAAAATCACTCCCTAGGTTTAAATTTGTGGAATTTTTCCAAGTTCTTTACATTTTGGAAAGCCCTCAAAAAAATATTGGTAGTATCTTCTTTGTGTTTTTTCCTATTTGGCCGAATTTGTATCAAAACCCTAAACCCTAGGGTTTGACATCATGGCGGGGCCTTCCACAAGAGCCAAAAATAATCCGGTCACTCCGGGTAAAACCCCAGATAAAGATGGGGTAGTGATTGAAGAGTTGGAGTCAGAAGGGGTAAATACAAATTCCTCAACACTAGGGTTTACCTCAGTTGATCATAAGGTGAGCCAACTCGAGTATGAACTGCGAAATGTACAATTTGAGATGGCATGTAAAGGAGACAGACCAAATCAATTAGTGGTTGGATGATATCATGCAACATATAAAGGGTAAACAATATTTCCCAAATCAGTCCCAACTCAACCAAGGAGGATCTTCAGTTCAGAATAATGGGCAAAGTAACCATGTTGGATCACTTTTCCAGCCCAATTAGAATCCAACTTATTCGCAACCACAAAACATGATGTCGAAAGTGGAGATGCGCAAATTTGATGGGAAGGATCCATTGAATTGGATAAATCAAATGGAGAACTTCTTTGAGTTACATCAAACCCCATTGGGACAAAAGGTGACCTTGGCATCCTTGTATCTTGAACCAGACCAATTCATTTGGTATTGATGGTTATGTGCTCAAAGGCCGAAGAATGGTCTCAATAAGTCACTTGGACTTTTTTTACCGAGGAGTTGCAATTACACTATAGTTCCAATGTTTGAGATAACTATTTCAATCAATTGGCAAAGTTACGACAAACAGGATCAATCAAGGATTATGTGCATCAATTCAGAACACATCCTTAAGGGTGGAGATTAAAAGAAAGGAATCGAATGACCTGTTTCTTGGGGGTCTTAAGGACCACATTGAGCATGAGGTATGTATGTTTAATCCACTCAAGCTTTCTAATTCTATTATCATGGCACGTAGTAAGCAGCACGAAAAATTTCTTTGCGGTAGGAGGCGCGTTTCATTAACACTAGAGACCATAGTACCTCTTCCCCATCACTCGCTCCGCCAATTAGACCGAATCCTCAACAAATGGAAGAAAAGAGAGCAAAATGATTATGTTTTAACTGTAACACCAAATATGGACCGAGACACAAATGTGTTGAGAAGTTGTTCTATATTTAAGGAGGAAATGAGGATGAACAGAAGCTGAAATTATAGGAGAGGCCGAGGAACCGGTAGAAGATGAAGTAGAGGATCACCAACCTACATTTTTCTTAACATGCATTATCGTGTATTAGTACTCAAACTCTCAAGGTTATAGGTTATCTCAAAAACAGAAGGTTATAGGTTATTGATTCGAGGAGTACTCATAACTTCATAGATAGTAAGTTAGTTGCCCGCCTCAATTGTGTTATTTACACATCTCCGAGAAATGCAAGTTATGATTGTAGATGGTGGGACAGTCAAGTGCACAGAAAGTGCCATAGATCAAGCTTTCCATGGGAGACTACATGTTAGACTCGCCTAGGTTTGCTATTTCTATAGGAGGGGCACATATTTTTTGGGTGTCCAATGGCTCACAACCTTGGGTACTATAGAAATGAATTTCAAGAATCGATCATGCGATTTCATTGGAAGGAAGGACAATACAATTGAAAGGGATGGTAGCTAAGTCTCCACAGATTATTAGCTCTCATCAAATCCAAAAGGTTCTTTAAAAGGAGTAGATGGATTTGTAGCGAAGTTATTTTCCATAGAGGTACAAAATACGAGTCTTCAATGCCACCCGATCTTCGAAGATAGTTAATGCTCCATAAATCTGTTTTTTATGCAATTCCAAAGGGACTGCCACTAGTTTGGGATCATGATCATGCCATTCGGTTGATTTCAGGGAGCCAACCACCTAACATCAGACAATACGGATACCCATATTCCTAGAAAAGTGAGATCGAGAATATGGTGCAGGGAATGTTGAAGGTAGGTATCATCAAGCATAACCAGAGCGCATATTCTTCACTAGTGGTCATGGTACGTAAGAAGGCTGACACATGGAGGATGTGTCTAGATTACCGAGAACTCAACAAGTACACCATCAAAAATAAGTTTCCTATTCCAATAATTGATGATTTACTTGATGATTTGCATGGTGCTATTTATTTCACAAAATTAGATCTTCGTTCGGGGTACCATCAAATTAGAATAAGAGAGGAAGATGTTCATAAAACGGCTTTCAGGACTCACGAGGGCCATTATGAGTTTTTGGTAATGCCTTTTGGTCTTACAAATGCTCCCTCAACATTTCAAAGCTTGATGAACACTATTTTTAGGCCATTTTTAAGGAAATTTGTATTAGTTTTCTTTGATGACATTAGTTTCTGATAAGACATAGGAAGAACACTTCTGCAACATGTAAATAATGTGTTGGACGTTTTGGAGAAACATAAGCTCTATGCAAAGCCATCCAAATGTTCTTTTGGTGTACAAGAGGTCGGTCACATTGTATCCCCATGAAGATGTCAAAGTTGATGCTCGGAAGATCAAAGCTATGGTGGAATGGCCAAGGCCCAAAACTCTCAAAAATCTCCAAGGGTTCCTAGGACTAACAGGGTACTACAGAATATTTGTGAGGGGATATGGTAGAATCACGGCTCCACTCACTGCATTTCTAAAGAAGGATGCTTTCCATTGGACAGACACAACCACTAAATCCTTTAAGGATTGTGGAAGCCCATGCACCACACCCCGATTTTGGCTACTCCCAACTTCTCAAAAACCTTCATTGTTGAATGTGACGCTTCAAGATCAAGATTGGGAGCAGTTCTAATGTAGGAAAGAAGACCAATTGCATTTGAGAGTCATCAATTCAAAGGAAAAAATCTGCTCAAACTTGTCTATGAGAAAGAAATGATGGCTATTCTTCATGCAGTCAAGCAATGGATGCCCTATCTAATGGGTAGACACTTCAAGGTAAAATGATCATGATAGTCTCAAATACTTTTTGGAGCAAAGGTTATCATCTGAGGAACAACAAAAGTGGGTAACAAAATGTTGGGTTATGATTTTGAAATCATATATAAAAAGGGTAAAGAAAATGTACTAGCTGATGCGTTATCCAGAAGGGATACATTCGAGATGCCTTAATATGTGCAATGTCCATATTGAAGGCTGATTGGGTGGATGAAGCAAGATTGGAATGGGAGCATGACAAGGATACACAATCTCTAATACAGAATATCAAGAAAGGCTCTATAACATCTAACAAATTTGAGTGGAAAGGTAATGCCCTATGGTACAAGGATAGGTTATTCTTGTGTAAAGATTCTAAGTTGAAGCATAAGATTCTTGCAGAGCTACATGCATCACCTGTTGGAGAACACTCTAGGTTTTTGAAGACATCATAGAATAAAAAGAGAATCCTTTTGGGAAGGACTTAAGGGGGATGTACAAAAGTTTGTATCATAGTGTTTGGTGTGCCAATGAACAAAGGTGAAACCATTAAGACACCAGGTCTATTACAACCATTGCCAATTCCTAGCCAGAGATTGGAGGAGATCTTCATGGATTTCATCACAGGATTGCCTTGTTCAAAGGGTAAGAATGTTATTTTGGTGATTATGGATAGGCTCAAAAAATATGCCCATTTTTGTGCCTTGTCACATCCATTTGCAGCTAGTACAGTCGCAGCTATTTTTTTGGAGACAGTTCAAAGGCTACATGGAACCCCAAAGATAATTGTAAGTGATCGTGATCCTATTTTCGCAAGTAATTCTTAGACAGAATTATTTGCATGTTTGGGTACGGCTAGCTCACAGTTCATCTTACCATCCTCAAACCGATGGGCAAACGGAAGTGGTCAACAAATGCTTAGAAGGGTATCTATGTTGTTTGTAGACGGATAAGCTAGAACGGTGGGTATGGCTACCACTTGCAAAATGGTGGTATAACCCCATTTTTAACATTATATGGTTACCATCCACCATCTATCACTTCTTCCTTGAGAGTGCAAAACTAAGGTCAGAGATGTTGAGGAACACATTCAGCATCAACAGGTTTTGGCTAGTTTGAAGGAGAATTTGGCATTGGCACAAAACAGGATGAAAAACAAGCAGATCAACACCGTAGTGAAAGACATTTTGAAATTGGTGACTGGGTTTTTGTATGTCTACAGCCTTACAAACAAATGTCCCTGAAGCAATAGAAAAAGGACAACAAACTTGCTCCTAAATATTATGGTCCTTATCATGTTTTACAGAAAATTGGAAGTGTTGCTTATAAACTAGAGTTGCCTCAATCTTCACGCATACACCCAGTATTCGATGTTTCATGCTTGAAGAAGGTTATTGGACAGAAATTTGCAGCCCAAACAGAGCTACCCGAATTTGATGAGGAAGATAAGATAAGATAAATATATTAATGTCCAACGAAAGATCACAAAAGTAGGTCAATGAACAAGTTTGTGAAAGCCATCCAACATCCTATTCCTGCTAAGGATGATCTGCTATCCAGAATCAAAGGATCAAAAGTATACAACAAGTTTGATCTAAAAAGTGGCTTTTGGCAAATATTCTTGAAACCAGAGGACACCTACAAAACAGCTTTTGTAGTTCCTGGAGGACAATATGAGTGGAAAGTTCTTCCATTCGGATTGAAGACTACTCCATCAATCTTTCAGAAAAAAATGGATTCTATCTTTGGTGAGTTAGCTGATTTCTTGATAGTTTACATTGATGACATATTAATATTCTCTAAATCTCCCAAAGAGCATATTGATCATCTAGAGAAATTCTATGAAATAGTCTACAAGAATGGTTTATGTTTATCTCCAACAAAAATGGAGATTTTCAAAGATGAAATGGATTTCTAGGGATTAGAATTAGAGATGGATCCATTGAAATGTAGTCTCATATTGTTTCAAAAATTCAAGAATTCCCAGATCAAATCTCAGAAAAGATTCAGCTTCAAAGATTTCTAGGTTGCATAATTATGTTCTTTGGTTTTTATAAGAATATTGTTGCAGATAGGATACTTCTTAATAGAAGATTGAGAAAGAATGCTCCACGTTGGTAGAACAAATGACCCAAGCTGTAAGAAGAATTAAAGCACAAGTTCAAAAGCTTCCTGCTATGTCCCTTCCTAGACAAGGATTAAAGATCATAGAAACAGATGCTAGTGAAAATTATTGGGGGAGTTTGTTGAAAGAAAAAATAGATAATGGAAAAGAAAAGATATGCAGATATACATCTAGATCTTTTCAAGGATCAGAGCTAAAATATCATTATGCTCATAAAGAAATTTTAGCGCTAAGAAAGCTATAAAATCCTTTTTATGTTTTTATACAAAATGAGCATTTTATTTTGCGCTCTGATTTAAAAGATTTTAAGGCCAGACTTAATAATGGAGATCCTACCAACAAAACTGCTTTCAACAGACTTCAGCGATGGGGAATGTGGTTTGACAATTTCAGTTTTGAAATTGAGCATATCAAAGGCAAAGATAATTCTCTAGCTGATTTTGCCAGTAGAGAATTAAATTATTCAAAAAGTGTAAATGTTACACAGGTGATCCATGAATTTGTTGAAACCATCTGGCAATCTTCTACTTGTCACAATTACCTTGAATCTCTAAAGAGGAATGACAATGAGATGTCATATGAAGCACAACATCTGTTACTCTCAAGAGGAATTATTTCGTATCACCTTATAATATGATCAGAGGTGGCATCTAGATTTGTTGATCCTGAAATTCCTACTACAAAATTTCATACCAAACAAGAACCTATGGTTTTTGCACTTTATAATGGCAATGGAGACATTCAAGGTACGTGGAACCTCCTCCAGATGATATTCCAATAGAAGGAATTGGCTAAGACAATTGGTCCCAAGACCAAAAACATTATGGAGGTTTGAATTTTCTAAGTTTTGGCCCGAAGGACATCCTATTGAGAATGATGCATGGAACATGCCAAGCATTCCAGAGACAAGCAAGTATATTGCTAACCATTTTAAGTATTTTCTTTCTAAATATCTGCCTACTAAGATTTCTGACAGTCCTCTGCTTAATGTAGAACCTGATACTGTTAGAAATATTTTAATCAATTGTAAAATTCCCTGGTATGTAAAAATATCCTATTATGTTAGGACTAATCCTCTATAGGGACATCATGCTAATCCAAATGGACAATTATGGAAAAGAATCTATCTCCATCATACAATAAATGTCCATCCTCCTGCACCTGGTCACTTCTGCAGATTCTAGATCACTATCTTTTTCCATCTCGAAGGTATCTCATTTCCAGATAATGATGGAACATCCTCTATATCTAGACTTTGGTACAAGAGGAACACTCGTGACCTCTACTTTGCTGAAACAAGAGATTGGGAAGAATCTTCCAGCTCGACGGATAATGACAATAGCCCTAGAGTCCATTTTAGTCCGTAAAAGCTATGATGACAGGTTTTTTGTCATCCGTCTAATAAAGCTTTGAGGTGACTCCACTTTAGTCATTTCAAAAGCATGGTGGACCTCCCCACTTTCTAAAGGTGTCATATTGAGTGGCATGTACTCAATTGTTGGATCCCACTTTTTCTCGGTCGGACTCTTCTTGTTTACCTAGTTTAATTTACCGGTTCCGGTTTCTAGGTTGCTCATCTATCCAGTGAAAAGTTTCTCACATTCCTATATAAGGGCATGGTGAGACTCAATCACTACATTGGAGAATTGGGAATGCATTTTAAGCCTAGTGTGAAGTTATTGTAAGTTTAATTTGAAGTAATAATATCATAGCTTGGTATGAAATGGTATCAGAGCCTGGTCTCTATGTAATAGAGTTTTGAAATCAATAAAAATTTGCAAGATTTTGTTTTGTTGTGTTTCTATCTTGATATTTGGTGTATGATTTGTCTTTCTTCATCTGCGAAATAAGTTTATACCTCGTAAGTCAGGCAAAGAGGCGAGCCTCCCACTTTGTAAGTCGTCGTGGATGTGCGTAGTTTTAGGTTGAAGGCCGATACTGTAAGCCCTACTGAAGAGTTGCTTATCAGTACCAGTCATGGAGTTTGAAGATCATGCCAGTATTCAAGGAGAACAAGAAGATCAAGATCTTGTAAGTTTATCTGATGTCTTTCCTATAAATTCTGCAATAGATGTACACCAAGAGTCAGACCCTTTACCTGCTTGGAAATTACTGAGATCCCATATAACCAACTTTATGATAAATTCATTGTTTTTCATTGATTGCTACTACCTTGAAAACCCGTGAGTCTGTTATTTAGGTTTCTCAAACTTCTAGTCATGAATATGATATACCTTTGATAGATCCTGCTGATATACAGTCCCTTAAAAAGCAAAAGACATTTAAATTTGCTCATATAGGTTGTGTCAAATAGGTATTACTCCACTTTTCCATCGTGGTTTAAATGCTTTTGTTTTATGTTGTCTCATGGATCTGTGTTTTGAAAGCTTCAAAGATTCCCTTTTAGCTTGTTATTCAAACTGGTCTTCATAATGGCCCCATATCCTTTGAGGTCTATCCAAATTATCTAGTAAGACTTGAAAAGAAGACTTGTTAAAGCAAGTTTTGTGTCTACATCTTGCTACCACAGGCCTTCGTATGAAACCTAGTGCTTGTCCTTTGGCTATTCATTACAAGGTCATCTATCGTCTTGTTAACACAATGCATCCTGCCATCAAGCATGGTATTTCTAAAGGCAGCAGCATGGTGAGTCATACTAGTATAGAAAGTCAGAAAAAATAGAGTCTGAACTTATCTTTTGGTCCCAGAACTACCACTTCATACCAAGCTATAATATTATTATTTCAAACCAAACTTACAATAACTTCAAACTCGGCTTAAAATGCATTCCCAATTCTCGATGTAGTGAATGAGTCTCAGCATGCCTTTATATAGGAATGTGAGAGGCTTTTCACCGGATAGATGGGCAACCTAGAAACCGGGAACCGGTAACCTAGGTAAACAAGAAGATTCCCACTGAGAAAAAGTGGAAAACAATAATTGAGTACATGCCACTCAATATGACACCTTTAGAAAGTGGGGAGGTCCACCATGCTTTCGAAATGACTAAAGTGAAGTCACCTCAAAGCTTTATTAGACGGATGACAACAAGCCTGTCATCATAGCTTTAAGGACTAAAATGGACTCTAGGGCTATTGTCATTATCCATGAGCTGGAAGATTCTTCCCAATCTCTCCTTTCAGCAAAGTAGAGGTCACGAGTGTTCCTCTCATACCAAAGTCTAGATACAGAGGATGTTCCATCATTATCTGAAATGAGATGCCTTCGAGATGGAAAAAGATAGTGATCTAGAATCTGCGAAGTGACCAAGTGCAGGAGGATGGACATTCATTGTATGATGGAGATAGATTCTTTTCCATAATTGTCCATTTGGATTAGCATGATGTCCCTGTAGAGGATTAGTCCTAACATAATAGGATATTTTTACATACCAGGGGATTTTACAATTGATTAAAATATTTCTAACAATATCAGGTTCTACATTAAGCAGAGGACTATCAGAAATCTTGGTAGGCAGATATTTAGAAAGAAAATACCTAAAATGGTTATGCTTGGCATGTTCCATGCATCATTCTCAATAGGATGTCCTTCGGGCCAAAGCTTAGAAAATTCAAACCTCCATAATGTTTTTGGTCTTGGGACCAATTGTCTTAGCTGAATTCCTTCTACTGGAATATCATCTGGAGGAGGTTCCACGTACCTTGAATGTCTCCATTGCCACTGTAAAGTGCAAAAAACCATAGGTTCTTGTCTAGTATGAAATTCTGTGGTAGGAATTTCAGGATCAACAAATCTGGATGCCACCTCTGTCATATTATAAGGTGATACAGAAATAATTCCTCTTGAGAGTAACAGATGTTGTGCTTCATATGACATCTCATTGTCATTCCTCTTTAGAGATTCAAGGTAATTGTGACAAGTAGAATATTGCAGATGGTTTCAACAAATTCATGGATCACCTGTGTAACATTTACACTTTTTGAATAATTTAATTCTCTACTGGCAAAATCAGCTAGAGAATTATCTTTGCCTTTGATATGCTCAATTTCAAAACTGAAATTGTCAAACCACATTCCCCATCGTTGAAGTCTATTGAAAGCAATTTTGTTGGTAGGATCTCCATTATTAAGTCTGGCCTTAAAATCTTTTAAATCAAAGCGTAGAATAAAATGCTCATTCTGTATAAAAAATAAGAAGGCTTTTATAGCTTTCTTAGCAGCTAAAATTTCTTTATGAGCAGAATGATATTTTAGCTCTGATCCTTGAAAAGATCCAGATGTATATCTGCATATCTTTTCTTTTCCATTATCTATTTTTTCTTTTCAAGACACTCCCCAATAATTTTCACTAGCATCTGTTTCTATGATCTTTAATCCTTGTCCAGGCAAGGACATAGCAAGAAGCTTTTGAACTTGTGCTTTAATTCTTCTTATAGCTTGGGTCATTTCTTCTGACCAACTGGGAGCATTCTTTTTCAATCTTTTATTAAGAAGTATCCTATCTGCAACAATATTCTTATAAAAACCAAAGCAACATAATTGATGCAACCCAGAAATCTTTGAAGCTTGAATCTTTTTGAGATTTGATCTGGGAATTCTTGAATTTTGAAACAATATGAGACTACATCTCAATGGATCCGTCTCTAATTCTAATCCCTAGGAAATCCATTTCATCTTTGAAAATCTCCAGTTTTGTTGGAGATAAACATAAACCATTCTTGTAGACTATTTCATAGAATTTCTCTAGATGATCAATATGCTCTTTGGGAGATTTAGAGAATATTAATATGTCATCAATGTAAACTATTAGAGAAATCAGCTAACTCACCAAAGATAGAATCCATTTTTTTCTGAAAGATTGATGGAGCAGTCTTCAATCCGAATGGAAGAACTTTCCACTCATATTGTCCTCCAGAACTACAAAAGTTGTTTTGTAGGTGTCCTCTGGTTTCAAGAATATTTGCCAAAAGCCACTTTTTAGATCAAACTTGTTGTATACTTTTGATCCTTTGATTCTGGATAGCAGATCATCCTTAGCAGGAATAGGATGCTGGACGACTTTCACAAACTTGTTCAAAGGCTTGTAATCAACAAGTCTTTTCTTTTGGCGAATCTATTCACTTCTCTTATTCACATAAAAAGTTGCACATGCCCAAGGGGAGTTAGATTCTTTGATGAAACCACCTTGGATTAGCTTTTTAATTTCTTCATGGCATTCCTTTCTCTCAGAAGGGATCATGCCTTTATGATGAGCTTTGAATTTTGGAATGATATCATTCCCTTTGTCATCTTTCTGAAACTACAAATCTAGTGAATAGTAATGTTTTTTTCTTTCAATAAAAATATGAGGATTATCAGAACAAAGATCTTTCTTGATCTTTGCAACAATATCATCAATATTACCTTTACATAAGGCTATAGATTTATGAATCCATTCATGATTGGATTCTTTCTTTTGCTCTGGTAGAGGAATGATGGTTCTGAATGAATACTTTCTGGGGATTTGAACATCAGGATTGAATAAAGATATAAAATCTTTATTTAAACTGAAAGTGCCACATTCCTGTAAAGCATCTACTCCTATCAAGCAATCATATGAAAGCATATCATGCTGATAAAACTGTAGTGTTCTTTCATATCCTTCTATCCTGATAGGCACATATGTTGTATATCTAGAAATTACTTCTTTCTTATCAAAATTTATTTTTAAATATGTTTCAGTCCAACAATCAGGAGGTATGGCTTTGGTTCTAAGCAGGCTTATATCTACTCTATCTATCATTGCATCTACTCTATCAAGCAATCATATGAAAGCATATCATGTTGATAAAACTATAGTGTTCTTTCATATCCTTCTATCCTGATAGGCACATATGTTGTATATCTAGAAATTACTTCTTTCTTATCAAAATTTATTTTTAAATATGTTTCAGTCCAACAATCTGGAGGTATGGCTCTGGTTCTAAGCAAGCTTATATCTGCTCCTGTATCTATCATTGCATCTATAGAATAAGGCTTGATATTTGGAATGCAGATATTGATAGTAATAAAAGGATTTTGAGCTCCTTTTACTGAGTACATACCTCTGTATTGAATTCTTCTGTTGGGACTGTTTCCTCTACATCTTGATGCAATATTTGCTGATAGGCTTCTTCTAGAAACTGTTCATCACCTTCAACTTCTTTCTTCTCCCTATTTTCTTCTTCAACTAGTCTCTTGTATTCATTTGTAGCTTTAGCAATCACCTTTTGTAAGAATTCTATTCTATTTCTTCTCCACAATCTCATTGTTTCAGGTACTGGAATAACAATATCTGTACTAGGAGTAGTTACCTAAAATTCATTGTCCAGATCTTCTTCTGGAAATAGGAATGGAAAGCTTCTTCTAGGTGGAGAATGTCTTCCTCCTCTGCCACGACCTCTTCCTCTGTAGGGAGTTTGTCTTTGATGAATACGTCCTTGTATAGGAGGCCTTGAAGTAGGTGATGACCTTTGTTGAAGAGACCATTTTTGTTTTTTCTTCTTCTTCCTTTCTCTCTCGGGCTTCATTTTCAGCTCTGACTTGAATTGTATATTTTCTTTCTAACTCTCTAACTTTTGCGAGAGAAAAGTCTTCTTAGCAGTATCCCATGGGGGACAATCTTCAAATTCACTTTGTCTTAGTTCTAACTGCTTAAATATGACTTCAGAAGACACAGGCATGAGAGGATGAGGAAAACTAGCAATCATATTTACAAAAGAGGGAAATGAATCATAACCAAACTTTGTACTATCTGAATCTGACTCAGTATGCTCTATAATATTCACTTGAAAATCTTCTTCTAAAGATATATATGACACATCAGAAGAATAGCAATCAGAATCAGAGATTAAACAATAATCTTGATCTGTTATGCCTTTTTTTGTAAGCATATTTATTTTTGCTTTTCCCTTCTCTGTATCTTTCTTTGGGCATTCATTTGCATAATGCTTTCCTTTACAAATAAAACAAGTAGGTATGAATTTTCTTCTTTTTCCCATGTATTTCTTTTTTCTGAAATATTGCTTTCTATATGGGACTTCATTTGAATATTTGTTTCTAGAAAACTTAAACCTTTTCTTATGCTTATACTAACCCTTCCCCTTTGAAAAAGATGAACACTCTTCTGAGGATTTCTTATGCTTAGGCGGTGTTTGGGGTGACAACCAAATGGGTCAAGGTCAAGCACTACAATGTAACTTGGTTCCTAAGGCTTTTGGGCCTTAGCGGCTTCTTTGCGGTCTTGTTTCTCTTGGCAGAGACGAGCATTTGTCTCATCTATAATCTGATTGAGAGCTCCAAGACTTAATTCTTCTGTACTCCTTCCATGCAGAGCTTTCTTATATTTTGTTGCAAAGAATGCAGGAAAAGATTCTATATAGCGGAGTCTCATAGTAGGATCATTGATATTGCCAGAGTTATAATATAATTTTTGCATATAACATTGATACTCTTTAATCCTACTCATGTCACATAATCTGGCTCTTAAGAATAAAGAAGTATTCTTAAGCTTATCATTATCAATAACTCCTAGAAATTCATGAATAAGGGCTGCGGTCAATGAAGCATAACCACCAGTCAAAATTTCTTCTTGGTGTGGATGAGCATCCCACCATTCTTTTACTATACCAACAAATCCATTTGCAATAACCTCAGCTATAGTTCTAGGATCTTTCTTATATAACAAAAGTTGAGAATTTGCCCATCCTATAATTCCATGTATTAACTCCTTCACTTGTTCTGGAGTAGAACAATCTAGCTTATACCAGTTAGGCTGCAAGGTTTGTGTTCTTGCAGTATGATGAAGAGGCTCAGATGTTGAAGCTCTTGAAGTTTCTTCCATTAAAACCATACTCTCAACTTCTTCTGGAAGAAGCTTAGCCATACTGACTGATCCTTTATCTGGATTCTTTTTATCTGTGATGAACAAAGGACTATGTTCCAGTAGAACAGTCTTATGACAGTCGAAGATCCGGAAGAATTGGCAACTTCCATCCAGGACACTTTATGGGACCAATCTAGTTCTATCTCTTCTGGCTTTTTTGTATTGTCCGAATTTTTCTATTTGTGGGACTATCTCAGAATAGGACTTACAGTCTCTTGCACTTGATCAACTTTGTGACTTAACTCAATAGTAGACTCATGCAACTGATGCAGACTATTTTGTACAATCTTATGGGTAGTACCTAATTTGGAAGCAATATCATTTTTAGTATCCTCAGACTGGCTAATGAGGACTAAGCTTATTGATAATGATAAGCTTAAGAATACTAGGAGTCATTGATAATGATAAGCTTAAGAATACTTCTTTATTCTTAAGAGCCAGATTATGTGACATGAGTAGGATTAAGGAGTATCAGTGTTATATGCAAAAATAATATTATAACTCTGGCAATATCAATGATCCTACTATGAGACTCCACTATATAGAATCTTTTTAGAATAGGACTTACAGGTCTCTTGCACTTGATCAACTTTGTAACTTAACTCAACAAATGGCTCATGCGGTCGATGCGAGACTATTTTGTACAATCTTATGGGTAGTACCTAATTTGGAAGCAATATCTTTTTAGTATCCTCAGACTGGCTAATGAGGGTTGAACAACATCAATTATTTCTTTAGACACAATCTTAGGAATATCAAGACAAGTAGATACATATCTAGAAGTATTCTCCGGTTTTATCAACTTTCTTTATATGGGTATTAACATCATCAACTTTAGAATTTAATAATCTAAGAGCAGAAGATATATCTCCTTTCTGATGGAGTTCTATGGCTTTTAATGTCTTCTCCATTTCTGCTAAAATAGACTCTTGAGATTGTAGACGATCATGTACAGACTTGATGGCTTTATTCGTCCAGTTTAACATCTTTGAGGACTCAAAGGAGCTTATGCGTAATTAATGTTAGGGTTTTTATAAATAGGGGATTTTCCACATTATTTGTAGCTTGCATTTTCGACGCCACGCGGATTTCTCACTTGCCGACACATCTCCAAAACCCGACCCACATTTTTCTTAGTAATTTTGGATTATTTCTCCAGGGATTGAAGTGTTTTCACCTTGAGGTAAGTAGATTTTTATCTCGGGTTATCTTTTGAGATTTGAGAGGTTATGCCCTTATTTGCATTTGGGTAAGGTCGAGTCTTTCTCCTTTTTCCCCTTTGTTATATTTTCACCAGTCAGTCATTTTTATATCAGCCGAAGGGTGAATTTTCTTTCACTTTCATGGGCTTCAAGTGGAAAAATTGGAAAACAAAATCAAGAGTTTTTGTGCTCAAAATGGATAATCGGGTTTTCCTCATGCCTATATGCTAAAGTTCAGCCTCTAACGGCCAAATGGTGGGGCAGCCATAGCTACTTAGAATATAGTTAGTGGGCACTCCCCCAATAGCCTATTATACCTATTATGTAAATAATATATAGCTCAAGTCATTTTTGCATGCACTCCACCTCTTCTACTAACCTATAGGGTTGGGGCGTTTTCTGCAATTAGGGTAGTAGAGGAGGGTCTCAACCAATTCCTCAAGGGAGGCTACATTGTATTTATTATGTGACTAGGCTATATATAGTCAATAGTCAATAATCAACACTCATTTGCTCGACCAATGACACCCTCCCATCTATATATGGGATATGGGCATCCCAACTAAAGTATATATAACGGCAAATTAACCGATGGTAGTAGGTCAAGGGCTCATTATCACCACCTTTGTAGTCGGATAGTTGGATAGGCGGTAGTCACGGTCACCCAATGACCGCCTACTAATATAGATGGGGGGAGTTCTTTCTACAAGATAGAGGCTTTAATGGCCTACTATATGCCCAGATGAGTATAAAAGACTCATCACTGAAGAAGAAAAAGAAGAAAAAGAAAGTAATGACTTTGAGGAAGCCTTCCAAAGAAATCGTGCTCAAAGAAGAAGAAGAAAGAGCAAAGATTTCAGATCCAAAGGTATGCACTATCAGTTGCACCCAGAATCCTTTCATAACTATTACCATATGCATCCCTCATATAAAGCCATATACATTAGATGCTATGATAGACACTGGTGCAGACATAAGCATGCTTAGGTCTAAGGCTATTCCCAGATTGTTGGGTAAAAACCCATTTAAAAATTATGTTTGATAAAAAAGAAGTCATTTCTAGGTTTGTGGCTGAAATCCCTATCCAAATAGAAGGCTTTACAAGAAATCGAGATTCTACCAGCATGACATGATTTCCTATGATTGTATCATAGGTGTAGATGCCCTTCAAGAATGTGGAACATTTAGTATCAACAGAGATTATATTTCTTTGTTTAATCCAGATGTGTTGATACCTAGAAAGTATACTTTCCAGTCTATTGTTCCCATTACAGACCATAAAAAAGAATCTAGTCATGAATGGATTCACAAATCCATATCTCTGTGTAAAGCTAATATTGATGAAATTGTTGCAAAGATCAGAAAAGATCTTTGTTCTGATAACCCACATGCTTTTATCTCTAGGAAAAAGCATGTCTGTTCACTTGATTTACAGTTATCAAAAGATGCAGAAGGCAAAGAGATTCTTCCAAAATTCAGAGCCCATCATAGAGGAATGATTCCTTCAGAAAGAAAGGAATGTCATGATGAAATCAAAAAGCTTTTGCAAGGAGGTTTCATACAAGAATCAAAATCTCCATGGGCGTGTGCAGCCTTCTATGTTAATAAAAGAAGTGAACAACTTAGACAGAAGAAGAGGTTAGTAGTGGATTACAAGCCTCTTAACAAATTTATATCTGCAGTGCAACATCCAATTCCTGCGAAAGATGATCTGTTGACAAGAATCAAAGGCTCAAAGGTCTACAGACAAGTTCGACCTGAAGAGTGGGTTTTGGCAGATCTTCTTGAAGCCAGAAGACACCTATAAGACAGCATTTGTAGTCCCTAGAGGTCAGTATGAATGGAAGGTATTACCCTTTGGTCTCAAAACTGCTCCTTCAGTTTTTCAAAAGTTATGGATTCTATCTTTGGAGATTTTTCAGAATTTTTGATTGTATACATAGATGATATTCTTATCTTTTCTAAATCTCCTAAAGACCATCTGGAACATCTAGAGAAATTCTATGATGTTGTGTATAATAATGGATTATGCCTATCAAGTTCTAAAATGGAAACATTTAAGGATGAGATAGACTTTTTAGGCATTAAGATTAAAGATGGTTCAATAGAAATGCAGAAACATGTGGTGTCTAAAATCCAAGAATTCCCTGATGAGATCAGAGAAAAAGAACAGCTACAAAGGTTCTTGGGTTGTGTTAATTATGTAGCAGGCTTCTACAAAACATTGTTGCAGATAGAGTTTTATTAAATAAAAGATTGAGAAAAATGCCCCTGTTTGGAATAATGAGATGACATTGGCAGTCAAAAGAATCAAGAAGCAAGTGCTTGATCTACCTCCTATGTCCCTACCTGGACAAGGATTGAAAATAATTGAATGTGATGTCAGTGATCAGTATTGGGGAGCTATTTTAAAAGAAAAGACTGAGTATGATAAAGAAAAGGTATGTAGATATGCCTCAGGGTCTTTTCATGGTTCAAAATTGAAATATCACTCCACTCATAAGGAGATATTAGCTGCAAAGAAAGTGATCGGTATTGGGAGCTATTTTAAAAGAAAAGACTGAGTATGATAAAGAAAAGGTATGTAGATATGCCTCAGGGTCTTTTCATGGTTCAGAATTGAAATATCACTCCACTCATAAGGAGATATTAGCTGCAAAGAAAGCAATCAAGGCTTGATTATTTTTTGTTGAGGTCAGATTTAAAAGATTTCAAAGCAAGGCTCAACAGTGGTGATCCTGCAAACAAAACTGCATTTAACAGAATGCAGCGTTGGGGACTTTGGTTTGACAATTTCTCTTTTGATGTCGAACATATAAGTGGTAAGAAAAACTCTCTTGCAGATTTTGCAAGTAGAGAATTGAATCATACCAGGAAAGTCTCTGTAAATGTAACTCAAGTTTTTCATGAGTATGTTGAACCAGTCTGGGATACAAGAACTTGTCACAATTATCTTGAGTCTAAGAAAAGATGTGACCAAACAATGTCATGGGATGCTCAACATCAACTTCTGCAACAAGGAATCATTTCAATCAGCCCTTATCAAATGACAGAAGTTGCTTGCCGGTTCGTAGAACCTGAAATTCCAACTTCCCAGTTTCATTCTATTCAGGACCCCATGGTGTTTTGCACATTAAAGTGGCAATGGAGACATTCCAGGTTTGTGGAACCAGCCAATGATGAAAGACCTATCATGGGTCATAGGCTTAGACAGTTGATTCCTAGAATTAATACACTCTGGAAATTTGAGTTCTCAAGAATGTGGCCTGAAGGCGATCCTTTGAATAATGATATTTGGAATAGGCCGGGTACTCCTGGTGATAGCCATATATTGCAAACCATTTCAAGTATTTTTTTGAAATACCTGCCTACTAAAATTTCTGATAGTCCATTGATCAATGTCTCTTTTGACACTGCCAGAAACATTCTTATAAATTGTAAAATTCCCTGGTATGTGAAGGTTCATTATTATATCAGGACTAACATGTTTTAGGGACATCATTCCAACCCAAATGGTCAAGTTATGGAGGACTATTCTGCATCATACGTTGAATGTTCATCCTCCTGCTCCTGGAATGTTCTGCGAATTCCTTACCAGTATCTGTTCCCTACAAGACGTCATCTAAACAGAGATGCTGATGGAACTGCTCATATATCTAGAGAATGGTTTGAAATAACAAGGAACCTCCAGCTTCCTGAACGTAATGATGAGTCATCATCCTCTTCAAGTGATGACTTTTACCCGGACCCAGTGTCTTTGTTCGATCCGTAGGATGCTTTATGACGGATGAGCATGTTGTCGTCCTCAATAATTTAGATAAGATTCTCTTTTGATCTTATCCGAAGCGTGGTGGACCTCCCCACTTGTTAAAGGTGCTATCGTGGGTGGCATGTACCCATGTGCCCTCTGTCGGTTCTTGCTTTTTAGATAGGTAAGAATCTTTTGGTCTACGGAATTCCGGTTTCGGTTTGTAGGTCGCTCGGTTTCACCGGTGAAAAGCTACTCTAATCCTATAAATATGGGATTCGGGTTTCATTCAATACATCGAGGATTAGAGCGGTTCGGTCATAGCTTAAGGAAAGCATCTAAGCTTCTTGTCTTCTAAAGTCTGTAAGTCTCTAAGTCTTGATTGAATATTTATTCTAGTTTGAAGTCATGTTTATCTTCCATGGATCTATAATTTCTTAATGAAGATCTTAAATCATATGATAAATATTTGTATTCTATTGTGAATACTTTGTTGATTCTCGTTGTCGATCCCATGATAAATATGTCCCCGTAATGGTCCTACCATTAGCATGGCGTCAAGAGCCTCTCCTAGTAATTATTCTTTTCCATCATTAGAAAGTTCGGTAGTCGTCTGCGCAGATCAGTCCCAGAAAAGCATGTGCACGGTATCGAGAAAGCAGTGGATAGACAGATAGATCCTTCAGAATCATCAAAGATGTTGAATTGGACAAATAAGGCTGTAAAGCATGTCCATGATAAGTTACAGTCTCAGGAATCTATCTTAGCTGAAATGGAAAAGACACTCAAAGCTATTGAGTTGAATCAGAAAGGAGATGTGTCAGGAGCTCTTAGATTATTAAATTCTAAGATTGATGATGTTGATAAATCTGTTAAAAGGATTGAACAATCTATACGAGTTTACTAACAAGTTTGTTCCTTCTGAGGTTTCTAAAGAAGTTTCTCAGAATGTTGTTGATATTATTCAGCCCTTAGTAGATCATTCTGTCACTATAAAAAGTGAGCTTTCTACTAAGATCAATACTACTAATGAATTGATTGAGTATGGCGTGTCACACATACGAGGAATCTACCTGATCAAATTCTTCACAAGATAGGATCTCTGTACAAGATACGGTAGATCTTTATACGGTCATTGAGCCTCAAATCAGTCAGATCTTGGCTAACACCAAGAAGGAAGAAGAAGGTGATTGGTCAAATATTGTTTCATGGAAACAGGTAACAGAACATGCTAGTTCTTCTACTTCTAAAGATAAGCATAAGCAGTTATTAGCCCAATATAATCCCTTATTTAAGTCAGATGATAAAAAGTCTATAGGGATGGTTAAGATTGAACCTGCAAGTTGAAGGCATGATTTTAGGAGAATCCAGTCATACTGGACCAGAACCATTACAAGGTATGGCTAGAGTACAAACTCTACAACCTAACTGGTATAAGTTAGAATGTAGATCTATTGAAGAAATCAAAGAAATGATTCATGGTATGATTGGTTGGGGTAATACTCAGTTAGAAATGTATAAGAAAGATCCCCATTCAATAGCTTCAGCAATAGCAAATGGTTTTGTAGGAATCATTAAGGAATGGTGGGATAAAGTTCCTCACCAAGATCATATCCTACAAAGTGGTTTCATGGGGCTTACTGCAGCTATAATAAAAGAATTCATTGGTGAAGTAGATGATGATAAAGTTTTAAATACTTCTCTGTTTCTTAGAGCTAGACTGTGTGATATGTCTAGAATTAAAGAATATCAATGTTATATGCAGAAGCTATACTATAACTCTGGCAATATAAATGATACTGATCATGAGGTTAAGATACATAGAATCTTTTCCTCCATATTTCTCTACTGAATATAAAAAGGCTATGCATGGAAAAAATCCAGATGAGCTTAGTTTTGGTGCAATAAATCAAATCATTGACATTACTAATGCTCGGTTATGTAGAGAAAAGTATGAAAGAAAGAAGGCAGGAAAAATGAAAAGCTTCTTGGTTTTAAGTTTTGTCCAGATGTTTGAAACTGATCCCTTTGGTTGTGATAAGCAGGACAAGCAGAAGAAGTGTAAGGATTGCACTTCCTTTTCAAAAAAAAGGTCAGAATAAAAGTTTTAAGAAATTCAAAAGGTTTAAAAGGTATGAGAAATCTTCTCAGAAAAACCTTTTAAGAAATATGTTTTCCGGAAAAATAAGTATGTTGGGAAAAAGAAAAGATTTTCTCCAACTTGTTTCATTTGTAAAGGAAAACATTATGCTAATAAGTGTCCTCAGAAAGATTCTGACAAAGGAAAAGCAAAGGTGAATGCTCTTGCTGCAAAAGGCATAACAGAAGAAAATTATTGTTTTGTCAGTGATTATGAAAGTTATTCTTCTGATATTTCTTATCAATCGAGGATGATTTTCAAAATGTAAATTTTGTTCGATTACACAAATCGATAAAGTGAAAGTGACAAAGACCGATTCTAGTTATGATTCTTTGGTTTCATTTGTAAATATGGTTCATGTTAATATGAATGCTAACTTCCCTCATCCGTTAGCACCACTCTCTGCAGAACTTCTTCTTAAGCAGTTACAACTCCGTCAAAGTGAATATGTTGATTGTCCCCCTTGGGATACAACCAGAAAGATCTTTCTCCAGAACAAAGTTCGTGAGCTTGAGGACAGATACTTTCAATGTCTCAGCACTGAACCAGCAAAGAAAGATCCGGATGCAGATCGGAGAAGAAGAAGAAGAAGAAGAGGAGCGCTTTTTGTTCGAAGAACCACTCTCCCACCGGACCACCTTTTCAACAAAGAATCCGTCAAAGACAGATTCCCCAAAGAGGAAGAGGTGGACCATGGAGAGGTCGAGGACGTGGAAGAAATTTTGTACCTCCTCAACGAAGTTTTCCCTTCTTGTTCCCAGAGGAACAAGCTGAACCAGGTACATCTCAAGAACATGTTCAAGAACCTGTTCTTGATCCAAAAAAATGGAGGAGGAGTAGGATAGAATTCCTACAGAAAGTTATAGCAAAAGCCACAGATGAGTAAGGATCGACAACAAAGAATCAACACTTTTTCACAATAGAATACAAATATTTATCATATGATTTAAGATCTTCACTAAGAACTTACGAGATCCATGGAAGATAAACATGACTTCAAACCGAGTAAATATTCAATCGAAGACTTACTGAGACTTTCGGACTTTAGAAGACATGAAGCTTAGATGCTTTCCTTAAGCTATGACTGAACTGCTTTGATCCCCGATGTATTGAATGAAACCCGAATCCCATATTTATAGGATTGGAGTAGCTTTTCACCGGTGAAACCGAGCGACCTACAAACCGGAAACCGGGAACTCCGATAGACCAAAAGATTCTTACCTATCTAAAAAGCAACAATCGACAGAGGACACATGGGTAGCCACGCACGATAGCACCTTTAATAAGTGGGGAGGTCCACCACGCTTCAGATAAGACTGAAAGAGAATCTTATCTAAATTATTGAGGACGACAACATGCCTGTCGTCATAGCATCCTACGGACTGAACAGTACACTGGGTCCAGCGGTGTCATCGCTTCAAGAGGATGATGACTCGTCATTTCATCAGGAAGCTGGAGGTTCCTTGTTGTTCTTTCAAACCATTCTCTTGATATATGAGCAGTTCCATCAGCATCTCGGTTTAGATGACGTCTTGTAGGGGGAATAACATCGGTAAGGAATTCGCAAGAACATTCCAGGAGCAGGAGGATGAACATTCATCGTATGATGCTAGAATAGTCCTTCTCCATAACTGGCCATTTGGGTTGGAATGATGTCCCTGAAACAAGTTAGTCCTGATATAATAATGAACTTTCACATACCAGGAAATTTTACAATTTATAAGAATGTTTAGCGAGATCAAAAGAGACATTGATCAATGGACTATCGAAATTTTAGTAGGCGGGTATTTCAAAAAAATACTTGAAATGGTTTGCGATATCTTGGTATCACCAGGAGTACTCGGCCTATTCCAAATATCATTATTCAAAGGATCACCTTCAGGCCACATTCTAGAGAACTCAAATTTCCAGAGTGTATTAATTCTGGGAATCAACTGTCTGAGTCTATGACCCATGATAGGTCTATCATCATTAACTGGTTCAACAAACCTGGAATGTCTCCATTGCCACTTTAATGTGCAAAACACCATGGGGTCTGAGCAGTGCGGGAAGTTGGAATTTCAGGATCTACGAACCGGCAAGCAACTTCTGTCATTTGATAAGGGCTGACTGAAATGATTCCTTGTTGCAGAAGTTGATGTTGAGCATCCCATGACATTGTTTGGTCACATCTTTTCTTAGATTCAAGATAATTGTGACAAGTTCTAGTATCCCAGACTGGTTCAACATACTCATGAAATACTTGAGTTACATTTACAGAGACTTGTCTGGTATGATTCAATTCTCTACTTGCAAAATCTGCAAGAGAGTTTTTCTTACCACTTATATGTTCGACATCAAAGGAGAAATTGTCGAACCAGAGTCCCCAACGCTGCATTCTGTTAAATGCAGTTTTGTTTGCAGGATCACCACTGTTGAGCCTTGCTTTGAAATCTTTTAAATCTGATCTCAACAGAAAATGATCATTTTGAATAAAAACAAGAAAGCCTTGATTGCTTTCTTTGCAGCTAATATCTCCTTATGAGTGGAGTGATATTTCAATTCTGAACCATGAAAAGACCCTGAGGCATATCTACATACCTTTTCTTTATCATACTCAATCTTTTCTTTTAAAATAGCCCCCAATACTGATCACTGGCATCACATTCAATTATTTTTAATCCTTGTCCAGGCAGGGACATAGGAGGTAGATCAAGCAACATTAGGCATTTGTTTGATAGATCAAGGAGAATGACGAGGGGAGGGGTGAGGGCCTTTAGGAACTCTCCCCACGAAGGAGGGAGAGGAGTACTGAGATGAAAACCGATACATGCCGAGGAAAGAAATTGGGGTCTCCACTTGGACACTACTCTATAGGTCCTGTGATCTTTCATAATATGAGAGTTTCTTGGGGCTTTCATTAGTTTATGGCTCGCCCTACACTTTCGTCAATTTAGGGTTAGTGCTCAATCTTCACTTTTGCATCCAACTATGGTCTCCACTTGGGACGCTACTCTCTGTGTCTGTGATCTTGCATAATATGAGAGTTTCTTAGGGCTTTCATTAGTTTATGGCTCGCCCTACACTTTTCACAATTTAGGGCTCAATCTTTACTTTTGCATCCAACTATGGTCTCAACTAGAGAGGAATCAATGTGGGACAAAGGACTCATAGCATTTAGATATGGCAAAGACTAAAGGGAGGGCCAAGCAACCCCAACCTATTGGAAAAAGATCGAGGGGAGGTTTTCCTCTCTCGAAGAGGGTTGGTGTAAGGACTTCTACTTCATCGAGGAGTCCCTAAAGGAAAGGCCTTGACTTCATGCGATACGGGAAGCACCAATTAGTTGGGAGCAGCTATCTTTATATAGTATACATAGTCAAATAGGTACTAATCGAAACTCCCGCGATGGCCCATTTGGGAGGGCCTTTACGCACTTGATCAAGTAATCAAGGGAGAGGGCCATTAAGTATTTAGTCGATAGATCAAGGAGAACAAAAAGGGGGAATTCAAGGAACTCTCCAAACAAAGGAGGGAAAGGAGGAATATTGGATGAAAACGTATGCATGCCCGAGCGAAGCAAAAGCGGGGTCTTGATGGACATTATTCCATTGGTCCGAGATCTTGTATAGATGAGAGTTTTTGGTGATATTGATAAACCAAGTGAGGTGGGCGAGGGCCATCAGGTCTCCCATTAGTTTAGGGCTCAATTTGCACTTTTGCATTTAGGTATTAGCTCAACCGGTGAGGGAATTAATCTAGGATGGGAGATGTATAGTATTTGGATATGGCGAAAGCTAAAGGCAAGGCAAGTCCATTGTCACTCAACCGATCCCAACTTATTCAAACAAATATCGTGGGAGAGAGGTTTTCCCTTACTTTCGTAAAGTAAGTGCACGAAAGCCAAACCATAGGATTGGGATTGAGGATACCCATCTATGGTAGCGATCCCAACCTTATAGTGTTCCTCTACCAACGAGTTATTCTACATATCTTGTATATGAAAAAGGCTAAAGAGAAGAGGGGTTGGTCATTTATGCACTCGATTGGTCCCAACCTAATAGAACAAAGATTGTGGAGAGAAGTTTCCCCTCACCTGACAAAGATGCAAGTGAGCTCTTTTCCTTTGTTGAGGGAGTCACAAGGAAAAGACATCCTTTGTTGGGAAGCAAATGAGAGCATCAAATGCCCGCTTATAGGGTTAGGCGGTTGGGATCAAAGGCGACTACGTATAGTCGGCTAAAGGGAGTGCCTAACAGCAAGGAAACCTTTGTCGAAGCACTAGAGGAGGCATCGACCGCTTTGCTTTATAGGGTTGGGGAGTTGGGGTTGAGGGAAACTCTATTTAGTAGCAACCCAACCTTATAGTGGACCTCTCCCACCGGCCTCTATACAAAGCATATATATGGCAAAGGCGCTATAAAGAGAGTTGGACATTTTGCACTCGTCACGACTGACCTATCGGGAACAATGATTGAGGGAAGAGGTTTTCCCTCTGCTGATGAAGTTGTGCGTGTATAAACAATTCTCCTTTGTCGAGGAGTGTCTAAAGAAAAGGTATCCTTCATCGAGCAAAACATGAGAGCATCAAACTACAAGGTTGGGGGGTTGGGGTTGAGGGCAGTTATCTATAGTCGCTAACCCAATCCTATAGTAGACATCTCTAGACATCCTACTATACCTAGCTGAACCATCACAAGGTATAGCTGCAAAAGTTTTGTTTGATAAGAATCCATTTTGTTTTCTATAGAAAAAGATACAAATCTAATTCATACTTGAGGCTCTTTGACAAAGTTCGTGTAGACTTGTAATGATATTCCAACAATTGCTTTTATGTACAAAAGTATGACTGAACTATTGCTTTTATGTTGATTGAAAAGTTAGGGTATAGCGTGTAGACTAGCGCGTATAACCGAATGTAAAGTAAATCTATATGCCTCACAAAAATAATAAAGCTAGAAACCCTAAGGTAAAAGGCTTAAAAGAAGGTTGTGTTGTATAGTTATATAGTTTGCAGCCCTGTTGCCAATATTTGGGAATTTCCTTTAACCTAAAAGTGTACTAAATAGAATGGAAACATTTGTTGTCATTGGTAATGGTAGGAGATGCACATGTTGTTTTTCGTGTGTGCGTTAGAATTACTATAGTGGAACAAAATTCTCACCTGGGGGTACCCATTTTGATTTTAAAACTTCCTATGATTATAAACTTGTAAATTTCATCGTATGACCCTAATAAAGCCATGTCTTTCTCACAATTTTTACACATGGATGAGAGTCTTGAATCACCTATTTTTCACAATGTCCAGGCATAGCTGGAAGTGCTATTGTCTGCTGTCATGAACCATCTCCATGGAGTGAAATTCCTAGCTATTGCAAGGAAATGATTCGATTAACTATGAAATTGTTTACAATTACTATAATTTCTGAGGAAAAAATCATCATATTGGCTGTTATATTGGTAAGAAAGCTCACTAAACAAGTGCTGCAAACAAAACGCACCCAAAAAGTTGTCCTCTCAGCTTCTTATGACGGAGGTTTTGTTTATTCTTGTTTTTGGTTGGTTAGTGGTTGTGTTAAATTACTGGTATGCAAAAAAACTATTTTGGAACTACAATGCTATAAATAAATTATACATCTACCCTACTAAATAAGGAAAAGAGGATTCTTTTGTGGAAATTACAAAATCTTCTTCGGATTTTTCAGATACTGGTAATTCTTCACAATGCCCAGACATAGCTGGAAGTACTATTGTCTGCTGTCATGAACCATCTCCATGGAGTGAAATTCCTAGCTATTGCAAGGAAATGATTCAATCAACTATGAAATTGTTTACAATTACTATAATTTCTGAGAAAAAAATCATCATATTGGCTGTTATATTGGTAAGAAAACTCACTAAACAAGTGCTGCAAACAAAACGCACCCAAAAAAGTTGTCCTCTCAGCTTCTTATGGCGAAGATTTTTGTTTATTCTTGTTTGGTTGGTTAAAGGTTGTGTTGACTTACTGGTTTGCAAAAAAACCATTTTGGCACTACCATGCTATAAATAAATTATACATCTACCCTACTAAATAAGGAAAATAAGAAAAAGTCAGAGGATTCTTTAGTGGAAATTACAAAATCTTCTTCGGTACTGGTAATTCTTCAGACTCGGGTTCATGTACTTTATGCACTAGAAGTATGTTTTCATTCAACAGACCCAACTTGTGACAACAAAGATGTGCACATCGTCTTCTGAAGTTCATTGTTTCACCGGCATTTCTTGAAGAACGTCTAGCTGGAAAGGGAGCGGGTCTGGTGCGACTGCGACCCTGTACAGCTCTGAAAGAGTTTCCTAATGAGCGAAATGCGAATATGAAGGACCTTGACGCTGCTCGAGAGTCATTTTACAGGTGTTTAGGGTTTTACAGGGACTAATGTTTTAAGAGTTACCTGGGTGTCCAGCTTATTATGAGCTTTTGATATTTACGATAGAAGTTTCCTTCGTCAAAAATAAATGCCAACAAGATGTACGGGCTTTTGATATTCTTACAATACGAGCTGTCTTTGTCAAAAAACAAATGCCAGGGGAGGAGAAATGTGCAGCCTGCAGAGCTGTTGATTGTAGAGTAGGCATGGAGCTGTTTAGGATGCATTGAAACTGTTTGCAGATACTGATAATTCTTCAGACTCAGGTACATATACATTATGTGCCAGAAATATGTTTTCATTCAACAGACCCAGCTTGTGACAACAAATCTGTGCACATCGTCTTCTGAAGTCCATTGTTTCACCAGCATTTCTTGAAGAATGTCTAGCTGAAAAGGAAAGGGTTTGGTGCGACTGCGACCCTCTACAGCTCTGAATGAGTTTCCTAATGAGCGAAATGCTACGTGGCAGCACGTCCCGGTACGAGGTTTGGGTACAGTTCGGGGGATACGGGCAGGGTTTTCCCGGGTACAGCCGGGTATGTCTGCGTGGACATACCCGGGCCCGCAAGAAGAACCACGACCGCACTGCCAAGTATACACACTTTTTTAAAAAAAAATGTTTTTGGTCAAAAAAATCAAACCGACTTTTTAAACAATAAATTATTCTTTTCAACCCTAATTTGTGCCCCAAACTCTATAACAACAACAACAAGTCATTTACCTCACATTTGCATTCTTGCCTCTTATTTGCATACTTGACTCTCACCTTCAATTTTTCCACTATTTTCAATTGCTTAGGGTTGATTTCAAGTGCCATATAGTTGAAGGAGCTTGCAATAAGTGCCAAGGAGTTCAAGGAGCTTGCATTATTGGTGTTGGGTGTATTGAGGTAAGTATTTTGTGATTTTTTAAAGTATTTTAATTTGTATTTAATATTTTATTATTTTGTAGGTTTTTTTGTTTGTTTATTGTTATTGTTTTAAGCTTCATTTTTCTACATTTGATTTCATTTAAATTTAAATTTTAAAGTTTCAACATTTTCTCAAGACTAAATTTGTTTTCATTTTTTTAAAATGCATTGTGCAGTTAAAATGGCTGCGAGTTCTAGTTCTATGGGTCAAGGTAGTAAAGGTCTCCCTAACAAAAGTGATCCATCCTCCCCCCTTTGGAGGCATGTCACACAACTAGAACAATTACCAAGTGGAGGGGGCTTTATTTGGGTTTGCTCACAATGTAATATGCAATTTAAGAGCTCCTGATCGGGTAGAAGCCCATTTGTGTGGGGCTATTGGCCACGGAATTAGAACATGTGGAGGGTTGGATGGAAAGGGGTTGCCACATGCAAAGACCCTTGCATACATCAAAGAGTAGGAGGAAGCAGATGCAGCAATTGCATTAAAATCCAAGCATCCTATGGCAAGAAAAGGAAGATCACATAGCATTAGCAAGCCACCTGTTTCTCCTTTTGTTGATGTTGTGGCCCCAGATCACCCATTTTTGTCTACACCTATTGCGGTTTGGAGGAAGAGGATTCACCTCTTTCTCACAAAAGAACAAAGATGTAGGCCCATTGGAAAGGGCATTCCGGAATGAAAGCAGGGAAATAGTGACCAAAGTGTTGGGCACTTTATTTATGAATGTGGTGTCCCATTTAATGAAGCCCCTAAAGAGTACATAGGCCCAAGGCATGAAAAGGTGAGCACCACCTTATTGTCAGAAGAAAGAAAAAAGTTGAAGACACATTATTACCCATCAAGAATCATTATGGCTCGAAACAAGAGTGTTCATCGTTTCTAACGGATGGAAAGATACAACAAATAGGCCATTGATGGGCAATGTTTCTCAGGGCTATTGATTGTGAGGGGCAAGTGAAGGATGCCCAATTCATTGCCAACATCCTCATAGAATCTACTGAGCGGTGGGGCCTCAAAATGTTGTCCAAGTTGAACGGACAAGGCAAAAATTGTAGAGTTGTAGGGTTGTAGGGTTGTTTGTTGAGGCACGGTATGGACACATATTCGGACACCTTGTGCGGTTCATTCCCCGAACTTAATGTTACAAAAATTGGGCACAAAAATTGCTTGGATCAAACAAGTATATGAGGAGGACAAGTGATTGTGAGGGGCAAGTGAAGGATGCCCAATTCATTGCCAACATCCTCATAGAATCTATTAAGGCGGTGGGGCCTCAAAATGTTGTCCAAGTTGTAACGAACAATGCAAAAATTGTAGAGCTGCGGGGTTGTTTGTTGAGGCACAGTATGGACACATATTCTAGACACCTTGTGCGGTTCATTCCCTCAACTTAATGTTACAAAAATTGGGCACAAAATTGCTTGGATCAAAACAAGTATATGAGGAGGCAAATGAGATTCAAATGTTAAGTCGTGAACCACATGTCCCAAGCCATCATTCGTAAATTCTCGACATTGGAGCTATTGAAGGTAACCATCTTTCGTAAATTCTCGGCATTGCAGATATTGAAGGTAACTGTAACATTCTTTTTAATTTTTAAAATAATTATTAGTTTTTAAAATTCATTAAATTAATTTTATAAGTTTGTAATATGTAGAATTTTGAATGTTTTAAATTTACTTGTCTTAATTTTATTTCTTTTGATTTTTATTAGGTTGATGAGACTCGATTTGCCTCGCACATGCTCGTCTTGAGGACGGCTTGTGAAGGTGCGAGAGGCGATGAGTGGGCTAGAAAGGTGCGAAAGGCATTTGTAATCGGTGACCTTTGGAGTGTATGGAGGCAAGCAAGCAAAGTGAGAGGGCTAGAAATGTGAAATTGTTGATCCGGATGAAGCATGGTGGGATCGTGTGGATTACTTGCTTAGTTTCTTGAGCCCATCACGAGTATGTTGAGATTTGTTGATATGGATCATCCATGCATGGGTGATATTTATGATGGAATTGACACAACGATTGAGTCAATTAAGACCATCATAAATGCCAAAGAGCAATATCCTACAAAGACCATCATAAATGCCAAAGAGCAAGATCCTACAAAGACCTTCTTGAGGAAGTGCGGTCACATCTCATTTAAAGGTAGAAACAAAATGACTACTCCATTGCATCTTCTTGCTTTTGCCTCAACTCCAAAATACTATAGCACAGAGATTCTTTCTTTGCCTAGGAGGGTCCCACCATATAGGAATGTTGAAGTTAGTGAGGGGTATAAGGCAGCATTTGCTAGAATCTTCCCAGATCCAGAAGTAGAAGACTTGGTTAGAGGTGAGTTTGTGAATTTCATATCCTCCAGGGATCACTCCATTAGCGCTCTTCGTGACAAATACAGGATGGACAAGCATACACCTACCTCATGCCACTTGCAATAAAAGTTTTATCAAAAGTAAGATTTTAATTTTTTTAATTTCTTAACTCTTTCTTTTTTACTTTTATAAATTTAAAATTTCAATTTTGCATTGAATTTGTGGCTTGCCTCAATAGCTCTCGAGTTCTTCTTCAGCTGAGAGAAATTGGGGTACATACTCATTTATCCACTCGATTAACCGCAACAAGTTGGAAGCAAAAAAGGCGGAGGATTTGATCTTTTTTGCATTCTAACCTACACCTTCTATCACATAAGAAGGATGAGTATAGGAAAGGGCCAACAAAGTGTTGGGATATAGACCCAGAGACTCCAAACTTGGATGTTCCCATTGCCCAACTTTCATTGCTAGACCCGGACCTAGATAGTACTTTGCGTGAGCTGCAAAGTGGGGCTAGCGGGAGCGACGTTGCTGATGGTTCTGGTTGTACTCCTGATGCTTGAGGTTCTAATGAACCACGTGATGGTAGTGATGCTCTGATTGAAGACATTGGAGAAGATGCAGAGCCATTAGACTATTACTAATTAGAATGTTGATGTATCTTCATTTTTGTGTTTACAATGTTACATTGTAACATTTTGATTTGAACAATGTATTGCTTATAAGTTCGAACAATGAATTATCAATATGTTTTAACTTTTGTGGCTATTTCACTTATGTATATTTCAAATTTGTTTAATCTATGCATGTGTAAGGCTGGAATTTTGCTTATCTTGTTACTTTTCAAAATATTTGTAATATTTTATATGTATATTGTATCTGCCGTACCGAGTGCTGTACCGGGCCCCAAAAAAATTGAAGTATCAGCGTCGGATCCCTGTACTCAGTAACCGCACCGCACGTAAATCTGAAGGACCCAGACGTTAATCGAGATGTCATTCTCACGGTGTTTAGGGTTTTATAGGGACTAATCTTTTAAGAGTTACCTGCAGGTTCGACTTGTTATGGGCTTTTGATATTTACAATAGAAGATGCCTTCGTCAAAAATAAATGCCAACAAGATGTAAGGGCTTTTGATATTCTTACAATACAAGCTGTCTTTGTCAAAAACAAATGCCAGGAGAGGAGAAATGTGCAGCCTGCAGAGCCATTGCTTGTAGGGTAGGCATGGAGCCGTTTAGGATGCATTGAAACTGTTTGCAGAAATGCCCGTGATAGGGGAATACAACACCATTGTTCACATTTTAGTTAAAATCCCATGTATGGCATATGGTTTTACATTTACAAGTATATCAATCTGTTTACTTGGCTGATCTGCAACAGGGCATGATGATCATGACAAAACAATTTGACTTGGATTTCAGTCTGATTTCTTTGTGGGGAGTGCTTGTTTGGTTTCATATTTGAAATGCGGTAGTATAGAGAAGTCATGGAGCTTTTGATATTCTTACAATACAAGCTGTCTTTGTCAAAAACAAATGCCAGGAGAGGAGAAATGTGCAGCCTGCAGAGCCGTTGCTTGTAGGGTAGGCATGGAGCTGTTTAGGATGCATTGAAACTGTTTGCAGAAATGCCCATGATATGGTTTTACAACACCATTGTTCACATTTCAGTTAAAATCCCATTTATGGCATATGGTTTTACATTTACAAGTATATCAATCTGTTTACTTGGCTGATCTGCAAAAGGGCATGATGATCATGACAAAATACTTTGAGTTGGATTTCAGTCTGATTCCTTTGTGGGGAGTGCTCGTTTGGTTTCATATTTGAAATGCGGTAGTATAGAGAAGTCACACCAATTGTTTGACAAAATGAATCCTTGAGTTGTCATCTCTTGGACAACTATGATTGCTGGGTATGCTCGGGATGGGTGCCCAAACAGAGCTCCAAATCTTTTAAGAAACTAGCTAAACAGATTGCGGTCTGTTGAAGAATTGACAGATTTTGATAACTCAAGTAGGTGAGAGGTAGTGCGATGGTTTCAAGGGTTTTGAAATGTGAATCTGGGATTTTTGTGACTAGTGTGGTGATTGGTATGGGTTCTAAGGATAGGTATGACAAAGTGTTTGTTTTCTCGAAGATGTTTTGACAGAAAAGGATTTTTTGTTTTCTTGGATTTCTATTGGAAGACAAAGGCCTAGTAGAAAGGAAGACATTTTCAACACCTCTATGCTCTAAGTATTGGTCTTTTTCAACATTCGGGATCCATAGATCCTCAAGGCACTTTTTTGCAAACTATGTAAAGGTGGGTGTGTCGTTGGAAAGATTAGGCTTGTCTGTTTACTGCAGTGGTGAGATTAGGGCCTGTCAATATGGGACTTCTCTATTGGCTGTGATGCAATCAGCAGCACTGGGCAAGGTCTATCCCCTGCGGAGGAACTCTATTGGTACTCAAAATGTTAATTGTGATGCCACTTCACGAGTTTTGTCAAGAAGTTTGCCATACCTCTGAAGCTCGGTTGATCAATTTGATGAAGGGTTTTGCGGCAGATAGCCCGGGTTAGGCGGTACATTATGCAGATTTTCTGGTTTTGAGATGTGTAAGGACTAAGGAATAGGTAGCCATGTCCGGAGCTGAGGGTTACTCTTTCTGGAGTCTAAAACCTGGGAGTGGAACAACGGTTAAGTCTTCGTCAGAGGTTGGGGAAGAATTTTTTGTGGTAGGGAGTCCGAAGTCGTACTTGGAGTAAAGGCTTCTGATAAGCTGTTTGGTAGGGCTAACTTGGAAGACGAAACTGCAACATATGATCAGGTTGGAGCTGATGAGGAAAATATATATATAACAGAAGATTAGCCCTGTCCAGCTTGTTTTAGGGGAAGATATCAAGATGCATGTATTTATCATGGCATCACAGACGCGGTAGGCATTTCTGCGAGAAGAGTATTCGTAACTGGATGAAAAGGTGAGGGATCCCTTTCTAGGCTATGTTCCGATTCTTTATTTTCTGTCAGGGGCTGGCCAGATTTAGCTTTCTGTTCAGCGTTGGATACGAAGAAATTCTTGTCTCAATATTGGCATTGGAACTACACTCCTCTTTCAATCAAGAAATGGGCGCCGTCCTTTGATGCTCGATCTGAAAGAGTGGCTATTGTTCCGTTGTCTGTTCTTAGAGGCCGATATGAGTTTCCGTAACACATAAATCATGTCATTGGCAAGGATCATAGTAGCAACTTTCGTACGGAGAGTATTAAACGGTGGACACAAAATATGGAAAAAAACGGTCCATAAAAAAATACGATAAATTGTATATATAAAAAAAATATGGTAATTTCAACAATTAAGCACATAACTATACAACAAACATCATAAGTTTTGACAAGTGTTTATAATTCCTAAAAACAGGAACACAACTATGAAGCTTCCCTCTAAAAAGTCATCCCTCATTTATATTGTTCTATGATTTTTTTTTGCCTCCAATTTCTGGCTATACACTCTCAGGCTGTAATTTCCTTTAATTAATAGTTACCAACCAGTTATTAAAAATATAACAACTTCCAAATAGATTTCCTGGATTCTCGGTAATTACCGCAGTTTTTGTCTTTTGATTTTAGCAAAACAGATTTGGTAATTTTGTAATTATTGACAGGTGTGTTTTTTTCTGATTTTTAACCACCAAATCCCGAAACTTTCGGAGTTTCATACGGTAGACTGAGGAAATCGAAAAATTACGGGAAATTTGTGAAAATCGACCGTATTTGGTAACCTTGGCAAGGATACTTGTTGGCCTTGACCTAAGGGGTGATTTGGTAGCTGAAATTCGTCTTCATAAGTAATCGACATTTTTGCACATACTTTGGATTATTGTGGAGTGCCTTTCCAATGTGTTAGATGCCATGATTATGGGCATCTGGCAGCGGTCTATGCTTTAACTTTCAGAAAGAAGTGGTGGATTCAGAAGGATCCGAGTGTCGGAAAGGAAGAAGGATCCAAGTGTCGGAAAGGATAAAGGACGTTGTCATCAAGATGCAGTCCCAACTGTTTCTTTGGGAAATGAGCATGTTCGTTTACGGAGCTAGTTACTGCACTTGTGGAAGGGATGGATCTTCAAGAGGATGAAGCTCCATATGGGAGGAGCGAAGGTAAAGCTTTCTGGAGTGAGAGCCCTTTGGAATGAGACCTTACAGCAGAGATGGAGTGTGAAAAAATATTCCAGCAGAACAATTTTTGTGACTTCTGATGCTGGAGAGGTATTTGGGAGCTTGCATAGAAGAGAACCTTTTCACTTATCCGTTGGATCTTTTGACGAGGAGAAAGAGAGGGCTGTTAAGGGTGGCAATTTTTGTTTGAAGAAAGATTTCTCTGTTTTCGTTAAGTGAGGGTTCCAAAGGGAATCTTGGTAATCCGAGTAGTAGCTCAAGATACAATTTGAGATCAAGGGTTCAATTACTTCTGATGGTGGAGATGTATATGGCAGTATTGCTTTAGATCCTGGGAAAGAAGTTAGATGATACAAAGGGGTAGGAAATCTTTTTCAACAATCCTCAATTTTAGGGGTTCTTTGAGTAAATGGCCCCTCTGCAAATGGTTCATGGTTTCTCTTTCCTCAATTGTAGACATTTAGGAACGCCTTAAAAAGCTTTCCCTTAAGAGACTAGTGGAAGTACACAAACCTAATATACTTGTACTACAAAGAGACTATGGGGAGGGTGGAAACTTGTTTCAGAGTTCGGTAAATTGTTTGGGAGTTGAGTTTTTTTCTTACTGTGATCTGCTCTACTGTGATCTGATCTACTGTGATTGCTTGATAATTGAAAGAATAAAACAATTTCTCTACGATGATGCCCAACGATTCCCTAGCCTGCCTTAGCGATGGCTCCTCCACGCTAGTGTGATTCCCCCTCGACATTCCAACCCTCTGCAGTGTTTTCAACTTCCTGCCTCAACCACCATTGCAAATGGCGGTTCATGGTTTCTCTTTCCTCAATTGTAGACATTTAGGAAACACCTTAAAAAGCTTTCCCTTAAGAGACTAGTGGAAGTACACAAACCTGATATACTTTTACTACAAAGAGACTATGGGGAGGGTGGGAAACTTGTTTCAGAGTTCGGTAAATTGTTCGGGAGTTGAGTTTTTTTCTTACTGTGATCTGATCTACTGTGATTGCTTGATAATTGAAAGAATAAAACAATTTCTCTACGATGATGCCCGACGATTCCCTAGCTGCCTTAGCGATGGCTCCTCCACGCTAGTGTGATCCCCCCTCGACATTCCAACCCTCTGCAGCGTTTTCAACTTCCTGCCTCAATCGCCATTGCTTTTTCGTGAAACTTCTGATCACGATTTTTACCTGTTTCGTGGCTCGGGATTACTAGCACTTTCGTGATTTTCTGGGCACGGTTTTCACAGGTTTCGTGGCTCGAGTTTCCCAACATTTTCATGAATCTTTCTGACTAGTTCGTGGCTTTGATCTAGGGTTTCGCTAGAACTCGTGGCTCAATATTCTGGTTTCGTGACCCTTTTCCCTGGTTTTGTGGCTCGTCTCTTCTGCTCGTGGTTCGTTTTTGCTGCTAGTAGCTCCTGTCTTCTGAATCGTAGCTCGTTTTTCCTAGTTCGTGGCTCTTGTTTGTGACTACAGTCTACAGCTCGTGGTCGTGGGTTGTTTCTCTGCCTGCATCCACCTTTGCTCTGCCTGCATCCTCCTTCGACTCGCTGCCGCATCCTCCTTCGACTCTGCTTGCATCCACCTTCGAGTTGCCTTTCCTGTGTTTGCACTCACAACTTCACCGATCCTCTCGTGAAGCTTCTGGTCACATTTTTGTAGGTGGTCACGTTTTTCGCAGGGTTTGTGGCTCTCGTTTTGCTCTCATTGTGGCTCCTCTTCACTGCTCGTGATAATTTCCTTGCCCGTGCTCTGTGAGCTTTGGTTCTTAGTTGTTACTAACCTGCAACCTGCCTTCGTGGTTGTTTTTCGAGCTTCCACAATTGCTAACCTTATGCACAGTAATCTAAGCAGGGATATTGGAGGCTCAACAGACATCCCTCTAATAGTTTCTCCTCTCCAGGCAGTCTACCCAGCTCTGATGTCTCCCTCCACCTCCGTTGCACAGGTGTTTTCCAATCTTGGGTCAAACGAACAGGGCAAGCAGGATGACAACCTTCCTAACATCATTGCAGAACTTCTCAGCAGGCTTGAGACTCTGGAATCATCCAACAAATCCCTCCGGACTGAGATTTTTATTTAACCTCTCGGGTGGAAAAGGTTGAAGCTGATAATATCTCCTTGCGAGGACAACTCACAGACACAACAACCACTGCTAATAATGATCAATTACAGGTTGAGATCTCAAATTTAAAACAGAAGCAAGAGGAATTTAGAACTCAGCAAGAAAATCTTCAGAAACAAACCAATTCCTGGGCCCAAGTGGTCAGGGGTAAAGATACAAATCCTCCTTTAACAGCAGTTGAAGCAGTGGTTCAAGCCAAACTTGTCCAAGGAGTGAACCTTAAGGTCAGAGGATTGCCCACTCTTCCCTCTTCCGACCCCCTAGCCATTGCTTCGAAGTTCCTCACAGATAACTTGGAGCTGCCCGAGGTTCAGTTAGATAGAGCTTGGATTGGTCTGGCATCTACTCTCTTTATCCGTTTCAAGTCAGCTGATGACCGCCTTAAGGCTCTCAGAGCCAAGCGGAAACTTTTCTCTCTACCCAATAAGGTCTTTCTTGACGAAGATCTTACTAGAGAACAAGTTGCCGAACTCAAGAAATCTCGGGAAATTGTCATGGCAGCCAGAAAAGCAGGGAAATGGGCGGTGATTCGTAACCTCAGGCCAGTGGTTCGGGATTCCTTCCCCCTGGTTGGGCTCCCGGATCCAGCTCTAGTTCCAGATGACGGTTCCGGCGGGAGAAGGCTCGGAAGCAGGGCCTCTCCATCGCATGTTGGAATGGAAATGGGTCCTTTTGGTCTTCTCCTGGCCTCCTGCATGATGCTTTAGGTCTCTCGGACCTTCTCTTTGTTACGGAGACACATGCGAGCCCGGTTCGCCCTCTCCCAAACATCAGTGGTTACTACTGGCTTTCTGTTTGCAGACAGGAGACTCAAAGTTCTGGCGGCGTCAGAGGTTCCGGGACGGGGTTGCTTGTTTAGTCAGAGACACTCTTCGGAGCAGGATTTCTATTGTCGCTGAGGATGAGTCTACCCACTTTCTTTGGGTACGGATCAAACGTAATTCTCCCCTCAACTTCCTCTTCATTTGCTTTATCCACAACAACATTCTTGAGATGGAGACCCCTTCTTTGACCTTTATGCTGGTATATCTCAGTTCTCGGGCTCTGGGGAGGTCATCATCTTAGGGGACTTCAATGCCCGTACCAAAAACATGCAGATTCCGAGGCATGACAGGACCGACGATGTACTTTGCACCTCTGAGGTGGATCCAGAGTTGGTTGGTTTCCAATGTGATTCTGAGGACACAACAGGGCCCTTGACTTCCTATGGCCGACATTTTCTCCAATTAGGGGAATCTCATGACCTACTGATCCTGAATGGCATTCCTCGCTTTCCTGAATCCCGGTTCTTCACCTGCAGACCATTTTGTGGTGGGACCAGTGTGGTTGATTACGTCATGACTACCCCGACTTGATTCCTTACATACACCACTTTTGTGTCTCCCCCATCCCTCTTGCTGACCATGCGACCCTCTCCTTTTCCCTCCCCTCCCCCTTGCATATCACGTACTATTTGGAAATTTGACACAGGGGATCCCAACACCTTTTCCTCCTGCCTTCGTCTGCTTCTCCCCCATTCCCCACTTCACCTCACTCACCTCGGATCAGATGTTTAATACCCTCTCCTGCGCTATTCTTGAGGCGGCCACGAGTTCCTTCCCCACGTCACCCCTCCCCTCCCCTTGCATATCACGTACTATTTGGAAATTTGACACAAGGGATCCTAACACCTTTTCCTCCCGCCTTTGTCTGCTTCTCCCCCATTCCCACTTCACCTCACTCACCTCGGATCAGATGTTTAATACCCTCTCCTGCGCTATTCTTGAGGCGGCCACAAGTTCCTTCCCCCACGTCACCCACTCCACCCTACGCCATGGTACATGCCCTATGAACAAATGGTACGACAAGGAATGCAAAGCCTTCCATCGGAAACTCCGCTTTGCTTTCCTGCATGCCCTTCCCTCCTAAAGTCAGCCTATCGTCGCCTCCTTCGACATAAGAAATGCACATTTATCTCTCATAGGCGTCGTGAGCTTCGTCTGTCACTTATCCACTCTCCTAAACATTTCTGGCACACCATTCTTCCCCGTCATTCGCCTTTACCCCACATCCACTCTCTATGACTTCTCGGGCCAGCCCCACATCCAGGTTCATTCCCCTCCCTCCCTTTGCCATATTTTCACCCACACCAATGTGAGGAATGCCATTCTTGCTATGAGTTGCAGTAAAGCAGGGGATGAGGAAGGGTTCCATGCGGAATTCTTCAAGTATGGTCGGAAGACGCTCCTCAGTTATCTTGTGGACCTCTTCAATCAGGTGGTTTGTATAGGTTTTCCAGTCTCTTGGTCCCACCACATCATCCACCCCATACACAAGTCAGGGCCCACTTCCGACCCCAACAATTACAGGACTATCATGGTGGGTCACACATTCTCCAAGCTCTATGCTACTATTCTTCACTTGCAGCTTTCTGAGTTCCTCGATCAGTACCATTGTAGAGCTAAGGGGCAGGCGGGCTTCCGACCGACTTACCAAACTACCGACCACATCCACTTTTGAAGGATTCAGACCTTTTTCATTATGTAACTGCATTTACAAAATCTTAGCACTGTGGGTGAAAGATTTACTTTCAAGATTGATTTCCAATGAGCAATTTGGTTGTCTGTCAAATAGGAAGATTCAAGAGGCAATTGGGGTTGCAAAAGAATGACTGTATTCCATTAAAAAAGAAAGTTGCCTTCTATGGTATTAAGATCGACTTGTCTAAAGCTTACGATAGGATTCGTTGGCTTTATCTGGGACTTATGTTGATTCATTTGGGTTTCTGTGTGCAATTTCTGAATTGGGTAATGAGTTGAGTGACTACAGTTTCCTTTTCTATCTTGATAAATGGTTATGCTTCCAGTTTATTCAGGCCTGGTCGCGGTTTTAGACAGGTCTGTCCATTGTCTCCCTTCTTGTTTTAGCAGGGCTTTAATCAATGCAAAAAGATAAGGTTCTTTGAAGAGCATTAGGATTGAAATTCTGTGTATTTGACCCATTTGTTATTTGTTGATGATATTTTGTTATTTTGTGATGGTTCGAGACGGGATGCCACTAAACTTAAGGCGATTCTTGATCTGTATTTTATCACACCTGGAATGACGGTTAATGTTGGAAAGTCTACAATCTTTTCCTGGGGTTGAGGATGAGGATATCAGATTTTTACAGAGCCATTTCCTTTTCAAATGACTGTACTTCAGCCTTCAGGGTGGTCTGAAGTATCTTGAGTTCTTCATAAAAGTTTAAAACCAAATGACTGGTAGAAAAGATTGGGATTAATTGATTGAAAAGGTTGAAAAGAGACTTTTGGTAAGGTGTGATCGATGGTTGTCGCTTGGTGGCAAACTCATCATGGTAAAATCTGTGATTGAGGCCCCTGTATATTGAATGACATCACTCTTCATTCCGAAAGGGGTTTGAGACAAGCTGAGAAATTTATGCTACATATTTCTTTGGCAAGGAGTATGAATAAGAGGGACATTCCATTAGTCAAATGGCAAAGACTTGCATTTCCTATGGAAATGGGAGGCTGGGAACTGAAAAACGTTTATCATTTCACAACAGCACTCTCTGCAAAAAGTGTTTGGATGTTAATTGCAAGTGAAGGTTTATGGTGCCAGGTTGTTACTCAAAAATATATAGTCCTGCTACTTTTGAGGATTGGATAAGATCTCCTTCCAAGTGCTTCCATAAAGGATTAATCATTTGGAAGGCATTTGTAAAAGCCTTTCCCCTAATTGGTAGGTGGCTTGTATGGAGGGTGGGTGATGGGGTGGGCTGTGATGAAAATTACAGATTGCCTAACAACCTCTTAAGCATTCTCAAAGAAAAGGGGCCTTTCACTCTATCCCGGGTAGCTGATGATGAACTTATCACTATTTGGAATCAGGAATAGAAGACTGCAAATAAGTTAGGTCTGAGAGGAGAAGAGGCTCTAAAGTGGGAGAAGTTTATTGCTAGTCTCAGAACTAGTCGTGTCAGGATAAAAGAAGAAGAAGATGAACTATAGTGGTTGAAGAATCCAATCAGAGGTGTTTATTCTCCTAAGATTGGTTACAAAGTTATTACTGTTTATCATGGAAGAATTTTTCTAGTGGTTGAAGACGGTTTGGAAGTATAAGTGCCCTTCAAAAGCTCACATTTTTAGGTCACTGGCTCTCAACAAGAAGGTGCTTATCTGGGACAACTTACAAAAATGAAATATGAGTGGGCTTGGCTGGTGTTCACTATGCAAGGTAAATGATGAATCTATTTCACATTTGATTATTTCTTGTCCTTATTCTATACAGGTGTGGAAGGAGTTAGACCAACTCACTGAATTATCTAACTGTTGGCATGGTGCTGCTATTGAATAATGTTTAAGGTGCTAGGATGGTAATGCAGCAGTGAAAAGATTCCAAGCATTACCTACTATTGTTGCTTGGGGAGTTTGGTTGTCGAGAGAACTTGAGTATGTTTGAAAAATAGAAAATCCTTCCATTGCAATGTGCTGCTCTGAACTTGAACATAACAAATAGTTTTGTACAATACAAGCATGTTAAGAAATGTAGGCAGGTTGTGGTTGAGGTTATTCATAAGACTGGTGCTTGCTTACATTTTGATGAGACTACTCAAAGGGATCCCATTCTAACCATTCTCATAATTAGGCAAAGATAGAGAAATAATAGAGTTTATGTTTTATCATTTTCATACAGGAAACATATTCTTCCTCCATATTAACTGTATGAGAATGGGCATATGCCCATTCTAATCATTCTCATAATTAGGCAAAGATAGAGAAGGAATAGAGTTTATGTTTTATCATTTTCATACAAGCAGCATATTCTTCCTCCATATTAACTCGTATGTGGAGTTGGCGGTTATGTGCATTTGACAAACTCTCAATGGCATAAATGTAAAGCTGGTCTGGGAAAGTGATCAAATAACTATGTTGAGCATATGCCCATTCTAATCATTCTCATAATTAGGCAAAGATAGAGATAGATAAGATAAGATAGGATAAATATATTAATGTCCAACGAATGACCACAAAAGTAGGTCAATGGGACTGCAGCCCAAACAACAATATACAAAGTGCGAGCGGGGACAACTCAAAACGAGTTCCCAAAAAAAAAAACGAAAAAATGAGAAAAGACAAAGTAGAAAGGAAACTCAAAGTTAAAAATACCCCACAAAGCGGGGCAATGGAGCAAGCGGGGAGAAAGACAAGAGAAGCAAAGAAGGGAATGAAGGGGCAGGGGGCGGGGTAAACGAGGACCAATGGACTACTCAGAATGGCAGCCACACCCTCCGAAGATTAGAGGCCAACGAAAAGAAGCTCCTGAAGGACTCGACACCCGAAGAGGGGGTGAAAATCTCCTCCCCGCTGAGATCTCGAGATCGACGCGACAACCGGGGCGAATGGAGCTAGGCTGCCCTTTGGTATGTGTGTGCATCCGATTTCGCTCGTGGTGATTGAGGGAATTATGAAGGTCCAACCGGGACGAACTAATCTATGCACTTTGTATCCGAGCCGAAAGGCTCTCGTCGCTTAGTTCCTCCACCGTGGGTAGAACCAGAAAGAATGATGTAATTCGTCTCGCGAGGATGACTCTCGAAGGGGGATGAAGAATCTAGTCGCGGGCAAAGAAAGACTCGCGGATGTAGAGGGCAAGACACCGCTGGTCAATATATCCGAAGCAAACCGGGAGAGTTTGAATCCCTCTGAAGAGACAGTGGAATCGTCCTCTGATCTCATAATATATGGGGCAGCGGAAGACGAAATGATTCTCGGTCTCCACCTCTTGATCAATGTGGTGATCAATCTCACATCGAGGCTGTGGGAGCCAACTCGAAACTAACCCAGAGGTATACGGAAGGCATGCACCCAATGACGAGAGGTGTACTAAGGGCGGATGATGAGGTCATCTTTGATTTCAAGAAAGTGCTCTGCATAAAGGGACATCTTAGGGCGTAAACCCCAAGAGGGTTCGGTTCACCCAAGTTGTCCGAATGAAGCGCTATAGATATCCTCCCGGATGGACCCGTTCAACACTTGTTTGGTGGGAAAGAGATGACTGGGAGCATTGAGGGAAATCTTGGAAAGGGGGAGATGATCAATCTGGATACCAACCGAATCCAACAAGGTGAAGTCTCGGCAGAAACCAAAAGCGATCCCCATCCCGGGCAATACTCACAGAGGAACAATGAGCGAGGTACATGATACTGTCCTGCTCATCGGAGAGATCACCAAACATCCTGATACGGTGAAGAAAGGTTGATATGTCAAATATAGTCTCCAGATGGAAAGGTCGAGATCCGAACTCGCCAAAATAATATACTTTGGGGACCGTCTGCTTGCATTTGATGAAGCGACGAAGGAGGAGAGTCGAATCCTCTCGAAGAAGCCCAATCCGTGTCCAAAAGGGGGCCAAACAATAGACCTATGGAGAACAAAGTGGGGCGGATGAGGGAGTTCATAAGAAACATCCTGGAGGAGATGTCCTGGAAGTGGTGCCGAAAACACTGTCTTTCGAGAATGGCAAGAGACCTGCACCCTTTATTCACCCTCGTCTCAAGAGCATGCCTCATACTGAATCTAGGCCCTGAAAACTGGACTCCCAAGTAGATGTATATATTAGTAATTTCAACGTCCTGCCCCTTGAAGAAATGGAGGTGTGATGTCCTCAACCCGTTGAAAACCATGACCTTGGTCTTACCCAAATTGACCATCAAATGTCGAAAATCGCAGAATAAAGCAAGCGTATCAAGCTGTCTCTGAAGCCCCTCAGGAGAAGAGGCGAGAAAAACAATATCATCGGCAAAAAGGAGAATAGAAATCAAGACGTGGTGAAGAAGGCAACCATCCCCTTCCTGAATGTGATCCCGAAGAAAAGATTCCAACTCATCAATGTAAATGCCAAATAGGGTAGGAGACAGGGGCACCCCTATTTAACCCCAATGGTGCTCCTGATAAAATCGAGGCACGAGTCAGTGAGCAAGATTTAAGACGACCAAGGATGGACTCATAGAGGCACATGATGGCGATAATAAGAATCTCAGAGATACCAATGTCTCGGAGCCACTGGAAGAGGGCCATGCGAGGTACGGAGTCAAAAGCTTTCCGAAAGTCTACAAAACAACAATAAACTTTCGAAGAGCGGTGACGGGCCTCCTCAATAATAGCCCGAAGGGTGAAGATGTGGTCGATGGTGTGGTAACTAGGGCGAAAACCAACTTGACCTCTGGCTCTGAGCTGCTTCTGCTCCAAAATCTCGGACAACAACCTGTGGAGAACTATAGCATAGAGTTTGGAGAAAGAATGGCCCACCATGATAGTCCTGTAGTTATTCGGATCAGAAATGGACCCACTTTGTGAATCGGGTGAATGATATGATGAGACCAAGTAGGAGGGAAACCCATGGTAACCACCTAATTGAAAAGATCTGTCAAATATTTACCAAAGACCTCAAAACCCTGCTTGAAGAACTCAGCCTGGAAACCTTCCACATCCATTGCCTTGCTACAATTCAAAATCCTTATTGCCTCTTTGATATTGCGGTGAGTGAAGGGATTACCAGGCGGTGGGATGCCAATTTGGGTAAGTTGTTGCCCGAAACATCGTAAAGGGTAGAGGTGTGGGAAAAAATGGAGATAGGATCGATCGTCGTGGAGGGGGAGTGGCGGGGAAAGACAGTACGCCAAAAGGACCGAGGGTTAGTCCTAAGGGAGGTGGAAAGCATATATCTGCGGTGGGAAATGAAGGATCACTTCTTACGACGGAGAAGGCACCGGAGAGGCAACCCTTGAGAGTGAGGAAAGAGGGGAGGGCATGAGTTAAAGCCCTGGCGAAGGCGTCGGTGAAGGGATTTGCACTCTAAATCATACCATTGGTTCATGGGGCAAGATTTAGTAATACTAGTGGCTGAGCGATGGGTGGTGGAGTTGGGAAGGATCTCAAGGAAATCTCCCACATGGCAAAGGAAAGCCATGTGTACTTGGCCTCCGCACTAGGAAAGTTAGAGAAGTGGGGCTCAGAGGGGAGAAGGTCATGGATGTGGGATGAGTAAGATCCGTAGTCCCCTTTATCAAACTGAAAGGAGATGCGAGGTGGGAAGTGGGGAGGGGGGGTGGTGGTGGTAGGAGGACTGGCGACTAGAGAGAAAGATAGGACTACATGGTCAGCAAGGGGAATGGGGAAATAGAGGAGCAGAAGAGGGGTGAGATATCCGGGTTGGCGAGGACATAGTCCACCACACTAGTGCCCCCGCCATGGGGACGACATGTGAAGAAGTGTGAATCCGGGAAGTGCTCGATCCCGTTGAAGATCACCAACGCTTGTGACTCCCCGAGCTGGAGGAGGAACCTACCATAAGCTATGAAAGGGCCATCTGTATCCTCAGAAATCCTATGTAGACCAACTGACACAAGGTCTGTCCTCTGTGTGCAGAGCGTGCCCTCTAACCTGTCGTGGAGGGGGACCTAAAAGTGTCTGGTACGGGCATTAAAGTCACCTAAAATGATAACCTCCCATGCGACAGAGTATTGACCAATATTGTCATATAAGTCAAAGAAAGGATCACCATCCGGGCCATTGTGGATGGCATAAGGGGAAGCAACGGAGGAAAGTAACAAACTGCTATATATAAATCCCTAGAGAATCGAGTTGCCCCACTAATACAAATCCACATGTACCTGGCAAACTCATCAAAACCGACCATCGAGATCCTATTCTGGAGGGAGTCTCTATAGAGACAGGCAACCCCACCAGAGCCTCTAACACCACCCGAAGCCCGAGTCTCCTATCTACAAGCTGATAACCAAAGAAATCCAGTAATACCTGGGAGAGGACGAACCGGGCTCTCGTGTGTCTCTGTGATGAAGAGAATGTCAGCATCCCCAAGAGCATCAAACATAAGGCCAAGGGAAGACCAAAGGGAACCATTCCCATTCCAACAACTGATAGATAAGCCTCTGGCCTGACTCCTCTCCCACTTGGCCCGTCATTGGGGAGCCCCTTGGCGGGGCTCCCAACCAGGAGGAGGAGAGTCTCTAATAACAGCCTGGAGATTCCTGATAACAGCCCATTTACCTGCTTTCCTTGCTGCCATAACTTGCTCCCTAGAGCGTTTGAGCTCCCCAACTTGTGTCCTGGTGAGATCTTCATCAAGGAAGACCTTGTCTGGGCGTGAAAACAGAACCCTCTTAGCCCTGAGAGCTCGCAACCTGTCAAAAGTTGTCCTGAAACGGATGAAGAGTGTGGAATCATAGCCAACCCAAGCTCGTTCTAGTGTAATGTCAGGGATCCCCAAAGTATCTGTGATAAAGGAGTTACCAACCGTTAATGGGTCTTGTGTCGGTGTGGGGGTGGGAGACCCCTCACCTTGAGGTTTAGTTCCCTGTCACGCCTCGTACGTTCCTCAATTAACTTGGCTTGCATAACGGCCTCAACCGCAGCCAAAGGTGGGGGAACACTGCCTTTCCCACTAACAACCTTGGTCCATGATTTTGTTTCCAGTTTTAAGGAGGCCTGGTTATTTTTTATTTCCTCCTGTTGAGACCGGAGGTCTACAATTTTTGCGTGTAGGGCATCATTAGGAGAGCTAGTATTATCCGTGTTGGTGGCTAGTTTTTCTCTCAAGATGGCATTCTCAGATTCAACATCCGCGACCCTGCCAATAAGTGCACAAACCTCAGTTTGGAGTTGCTGATTGGCAATTTCAACCTTCTGGATATTCTTCCTCCAGGCAGCATATTCTTCCTCCATATTAATTTTCATACAGGCAGTATATTCTTCCTCCATATTAATTGCATGTCGAGTTGGGGGTTATGTGCATTTGACAAACTCTCAATGGCATAAATTTAAAGATGGTCTGGGAATGTGATCAAATAACTATGTTGAAGCTAGCAATCAGGTTATCTATAGACAAAAGAGTTCATAAGTTTCAGGTTTTTGGGGATTCACAGGTTGTCATTAACTGGATGGTGGACAAATATGTATGTGAAAATTTCAATCTGCAGCCAATATATGATGCAGTTACCTCCTTAAAAACTGCATTTCTCCACAACTTTCCAACATATTTATAGAGAAAGAAACTCTCAGGCTGATGGTGTGTCGAAAGATGAATTGTGCTTGGTCACAAGTAGTTTGGCAGATCTAGGAAGAGCATGAAAGAATTGTCATTGATTTCTCTCCTCCTTTCTTTTAGATGGGTTTTGGGTATGTTGACTTGTTTCCTTTTCAATGGTCAGATATCTTTGGGTATGACGATTCTTTTGTGCTGTCTTTCAATGTTGATAATACCTTTTGGTCTGGTTTGAATGTACTTATCAGTTTTTCTAGTGCAGACTCTTTCCAATATGTTTGGAATGGGATGTGTGTATTGGTGAAATTTTGGAGATTGGTAGGGTTGCTACGCTTATTAAATTTTCTATTTTTGTGTCTTGGGATCTTTTTGCAAGAGATTTGTATTCTTTTGCTACATTTTTGCAATTCTTTTCTACATCTACAGAATGTAATTTCCTTTTATTAATGAAATTATGAATCTTTTGTCTGCAGGAATAAAGGGAAAATAAGAAAATACCCTAGGGCCTAAGATTAATACCATACAAGTGCCATGGAGGCCTCCGTGGTAATCACCGTCATACCTTATTACATTTACACGCCTTATAACCTAGTATGTAAGCAACATGAAGGCCAACAATGTTCTTGGAGAAGGTAATATTACTTGTTTGGACGTTGAGCAAATGTCAATTTCAATACCCCATTCAATCTTGAGACCATAAATACCAGCCCCAATTAAGGCTTTCTCAATTAGCTGTACCTTGATGGCCATGGAATAGAGTATAGTAGAAAACACACATTCACTAGACAAAGACAATGCATAGGGTTGTGCCTCAGCATTAACACTTATCCAATTCTCCATAAGGATAAACACAAAAGGATGGATAATTAAATGTGTATGGTATAAAAACAAACATATGAAGAGGTAGGCATTCTTGATCTTCGTAGTTTAATAACAAAGATAAATTGATGGACAAATTGTGACTATTAAGGCGCAATAGGGTTGTACCTCAAGATTAACTCTTCTACAATTCTCTGTGAAGTCGGCGAATAAGGATGGTTAACTGAATGATATGAAAAGAAACATACCTATAGTTGCAAATAAAGGCTTATTTTTTAGCAGTTCAGTAATGAGATAAATTAATGTAAAAATTGTGACTCTAAAGCGTAATATAAACCCTAAAGAAGTCTATGAATGATAAATTAATAGAATTTTATATTATAACTAAAAAGACTAATGTTGATGCTAGATAAAATTTTCATGGTAGAAAATGGGTCAACTATAAGAGAAGGAAGGACAGAATCTAAAGGGCATCATGAAATTTCAATGAAGGTATGGCTACTTAATACTATTTCACAGCTTGAACATGTCAAAAATTATTGCATAAATAATATGTGGACTATGGATGAAAACCTGGCATATGGAAAAACAACTTTGATGCTTACTTCATAGGATATTTCACTACAGGCATTCTCTATAAGGCTATATGAGAATATTCTTCTGGTTTTTTCAAGGACTACAACAATGAGTTTCTTGAATGGGTTTTGTGCAAGGCCATGATGGTGTTAGGATAAGAACGTCAAGAGCCCATTAGTAGTCTTCCTTCTAAGTAGAAAAGAAAATAATCACCGTGCTCATAATATAATTTTCTTATGTTTTGGAGGTAATGGGATTTTGGAAAATACGCTAAGGCATAAAAAAGCACTTCAACAATAACCTGATGATGCTCACTTGCTAATGCAAAATTAATGGCAAATGCTATGAAGTATATGCTATTGCAATAAAAGGTTTTGTGAATGATATAAGGGGAGTATGGACAAGTAAAAAGTAAATGTGTCCAAAAGCATCAACGTAGAGGATCATGATAGAAATGTCCGGGAGAAAGAATATAAAGGATCCAAATTAACAAGCAGCAAGCAAATATATATTTAGAGAGAAGACAATATTAGAATCCAATCTAGTAGTCTAGTAAACAAACACTAAGTGACATAACTGAGGAAGCTAGATGAATGTACAACTAGGAATTAAAAATTAGAATTAAGGCTTTACTTGGTGCTCTACCCTATTAACATTTGAAGTACAACTACAGATTTGTTATTTTAATACTTCGATTATGTACCTTCATATGATTGATCGAACTAAGAAATAGTCAAGGACCAGATTAAAGAATAATCTACCATTCTTAACAAAGATCTTTCTTATAGTTAAAAAGTTGAGTTGTTGCCTGCTTTCAAATGGCACATGTCCCTTGGGAGGAATACAGGATCCCAGATGCAGGAAATGCAATGATGGAGATGCAAAAATACGTAAGCTAGCGTTATTGAAGTTGGCTTTTGAGTACTGACTTCAGTTCTCTAACTGGAGATTTTAATTTGGCTTTTCCAAGTAATATTATAGAAATCTATAAGGATATGTTTCTAGAATCTCCTACTCTAAGTTGCAAGAAAGTAATACTATAGAAATCCACAAAGATATGTTTCTGGAATCTCCTACTCTAAGTTGCAATAACTTCCAATTTTGAAAGACAATGATTACATTGTGTCGAATCAAAGTCCATCAAAATGTACAACAAATCCATACAGTTCAAAGCAAAACATAAGTGTAGATTCATCCATGTAATGGTACCTAATTAGATCAAATGATATGCATGAAAAAAATTAAAATAAGCAAATAGATTGGAGCAAACTAGGTTGGAGAACATATTTGATGTATGCGTAACAATGGTGATACTAAAGATGAAACTTCACTTGCTCAAAATACATTGAGACTCAGAAATGCATAATGAAAAACCCTAAATCCTACAGCCTTGTGCCACGAAAACAGAGTATCGATGCATAAATGAAAACCCTACATCCCAAAGCCCTGTATGAAAGCACTATGTTAAGGTGCAGAGCCATTTTATATGCTGTAAATTACTATGTAAAGAAGCATAACAGACTCAGAAATCCATAATGAAAATCCCTAAACTGTGATTCAAAAATTGCAGAATGAATTAAATTTAGAATTGCAAACAACTCAATTCCTATTTAATGAATAAGGTAAAAAACAAATAACAAAAACAACATTGACTAACCCGTGTCCACATCGGTCTGTCTCTGTCTCTGTCATCACAGTCAGAGTATCCGATTCCTCCTAGTGCATAATGTGTTTAATAAGCTAAAAACAAGGACAGTAGCAATTACGAGAAAACTCCAATTGAAAAAAGCTACACAAAAATAGTTGAAAGAAAATCCCTGGCTTACCTCGGATGCCGCTTCCATGTTTTTCCGAGATGATATTGATGGTGGCCACTGCCGGTGCCACACAGAAAACAACAACTACTTAAAAACCAAGAAACCACTACACACGCAGAACAGACCCTGGATGCATACTACAGAAGAGAAAAAAGAAAACCCTACATCAGGACAGGGACAAACAGGACAGCACAGGGCCGAACACAAAACGCAAAACACAACCGGCATTGACCATCCCATGAACATTCATATCTCATTTCCGCTCTGGCCTTTATACCGACCTACATCCCTGCAACGTTCGATTTTTAATTCCACCTCGTGCTTTTATCTGTCCAACGATCATTTTTGCTTTTTTCTCCGCTGCTTTTGCATCCGCTCCTCCGCTCCTATAACGATAGGATTCAGCTTATCATATATTTTTTTCTTCTATATACCAATAGCATTTTATTATTATTTTTTGACTCTCCTAAACTCTAAAGTTTTCAAGTTTTTAAGCATTTGATTATTATTTTTTGAATGTCCTATTTTCAAATTTTAAAGCAAATTTAAATAATTTTAAAATTGAAAATTTTCTTTTTGTGAGCCTATGATTGGTGGACAAGTTTGAAATGACTAATTATTATTATTACCTTGATAGGCTTTCCCTTTTTTATAGTGAAGCGTCTAACTTTTGACACATGCGCGGTGAATCGACGATTCTACTTTTGTAATCGGTACATGCGGATTTAAGCACGGATTTTATCCAACCGCAGGTTTTGACATGTGCAATGGTTAAGTTTATTGACTAGGACAATGCTTCCCACTTCTTTCTCCTCACAAACGGGTCGCTTTTGCAGAATCATTATTATATAAGGAAAATGACAGTTTGTAAAGCCGCGTGGACTCTAAGGCCTTAACTTGCCGGTATGATGCTCGTTTTCATTGACGTGGTTAGTGGGTCCCACTATTTCATCAAACAAGTCGAAATGCACCTCCGTCTATTTTGTTTCATCGTCATCATTTAAATATTTGGTTATCGTTAATTGGAGTCCCGGTGAGTTTGACGTTTGTGTGGGTGTTCCGGTGGACCATGGGACAATCGATCACTTAAATATTTGCCCAAACCGTCAAAATGATCAAGTATGCACTCTAGGCATATTTTACGTATACGGTGATCAAAAAGTATGCATTTCCTTAAATATAAGCGCCTTATTTTCCTATACGGTGAAATCACCAAGACATTTTATTATCAACTGCCGAATAAAAGGAAATGCACATAAAACACATAATACATTAACGAAGGTCTTGGGTATTAAAGAATAAACAAATTTCTTTCTTTTGAATGGATAGATATTTCACTTATAAAAACATATTTCTAAATGGAAATTTGAGCGCACCAATTTCAAAACTTTCAAATAAAGAATACAATTTTAAATTGGGAAAATTTTTGGCATCCATATTGCCTTATAAATTATGACTTTCTCCAAAATCATTATATTGGAATTATTATATTTTTGAAAATGAAATAAAATTATATATTGAAAAATCTATTATAATTTATCAGGAAAAAAAATAAACATAAAATAAAATTATATATTAAATAAATATTACAATTTATCGAGAAAAAGAAAGATAAAACTTTGACATGAAACACTAACATAAAATATTCATGAATTTCGTATTGCACCACCTTTCTCTTTCCAAAGTTCCTTCCCTCCATGATTTTCACATTACCGATCCTCTCTTTCCAAAGTTACACAAAAATGCTAATGTTCGAACCAATAAGATAGAAAATGAATGACTTTTCTCATTGGATCACTTTCCTTGAACATATTTTTTGTCATTTTGTCCCTCGTATGTATTCCTCTTTCCACACTTTTTACAATTACAAATTCCTTTTCATTTCACATTATTTCTCCTCTTCATTTTTTTACATCATCCCCTGCTTTTTCCCTTGTTTTTCCTTCACGTTTACATTAGTATATTTATGTAAAATTATAGATAATTGGTCAAAATTATACTCTCAACAACACTTTTTCCTACATATTTATTTGGCTTGTTTACCTCTATCGCAGACATAATCAAAATTATTCTTGCTTTTTGACTCCGCATTCTTCTCTATGTGGTCCCCCTTCTACCTTCATTTTCTATTTCTCTCTCTATTTTGAATTTATCTCTTCCCTTATTTTTTGGCACATTTTTAAAACAATTTTACTGGAAAATAACCATTTTCTTACCCCATAGAAATGGCTAAACCCCATTTAATAACCTTTTTAGTATTATGTGCACCTCAATTCATGTGTGAGAGGCTTCACTAAAAATCTCATGGAGGTCACAAACTATCAAATCTTGCATCATCAAATTTGTCATTATCCCTATTACATTTTTTCTTATTTCTTCATCAAACTATGAGGAGGAGGCTATGACTTAGTTTACAAAGGCAAAATAATACAAAATTTAAAATTCTCAACATGGACAGTTTAACAAGTCCATAAGAGTTCCAATGCAAAGGACCTGGGTGGATGGCTCATATGCATCTGTGCTTTAATGCATACCTATCTATTTTCCCTAGTTACAGATCTTATTAGACCTAAAAATGTTGGATACCCTTCATCCAGTAGAAGGCACGCCTATCAACGCCACTATTTCTTCATAATCTTCAATCTACACCATATATTGTGTGATCTGTCATGAAAAACATAGATTGCCTAAGCTTTTAAGCACTTTGAACTACTAATTGTGTAATGCCCCGTTGGGCATTGGAGTCTTTTTCTACCCGCCACCATGGCCAGCCTGGCAAGTCTTTTGGCACGTGGGTGCTTTGGGTCACCTCCCAACCACCCTACCTGTCGTCGGCATGGCTGTCTTGTCTGTCGTTGCGTGAGGAAAGGGGTGGAGTCCTGTTTTTCCTTGCCGTGATCTCTTTTGATCCTCTTTCAATGCGTTTAGGTGGAATTCGGGTGCATTCTCCTTGGGCTGCGTGTGGAGTGGGTGAGAGGCCAGAAAAAAAACCTGCTCTGTCCAGGCGCCTTCCCTGCTGGCCGCGTGAGTTTGTATGGCCATTTTAGAGGAAGCTTCAAGCTAGCAAAGCAGACTTGTTGCCTTCATTTCCTTCCTCGACTGTTGCAAGGGTGGGCGTGGGTTCTCATAAAATCATGTTGTTCAGGCAAAAATCCGGGGGGCGCAGAACAAAACTTCTCCTGGGAGTGCCGTGAGGAGGCATTTGGCCGTATGCAGCAGCTACAGAGCAGAGAAGTAAACTTATCTCAGAAAATAAGTGGCCTCCAGAGAGAGTGAAGTGCGACAGCTGCAGGGCGATCCCAAGGCACCGCTGGTGTTGATCCTGGTGTTCTGGTTGCACGCGACCAGTCGTGATCAGTTGTAGCAAATCTTGCAGCTGTAGTAGAATGAACGAGGTAAAGTTTTAGTTGCGCTGTCCTTCCTTTTCGTTTTGGAAAGTCGCTTCTGTCCAGGTGGCGGATCCAACATGGAAGAAGCTCGATCAAATCTTGAGGCAAGTTTTGCTGGTGAGGCTGAGATCGTGTTCACCACTGTTCCTTGCTGTTCTGGCCATGGGTTTGATATGGCGGTTACAGATGAAGCTGCAAGATAGGGAGGTAGGCGTGTTACCTCCACGTCCTTTGGGTGCTGTCTGGTGTGTTCTTGTTCGGGATCCACAGCAACTGCCCGCATCATTATTTAGCTAGGCTGCAGGCATGTGCAGTAGTAGAAGTTTTGTTTGAGCGCTCCAACCAACGGGTTGTCCAACTTCATTGTTGTCTGTTCAGTACAGAATGCATCCTTAAACTCGAGTTCTCCTTCAAGGTATTTGTTTTTCTGTATCGACTGGGTGGCAGTGAGTTTGTTTTGCGGCTAAGGCCACACCCTTTGCTTGTTCGTTGGGCATTCCAACTCCTCCTCCGAGTTGTCTGTCTAAATGTCAGCCGAGCCGTTTCTGAGTCATGGGTTAGCCCGTGGACTAGTTTGTTTCCACCGCTTTTGTGTCCGAATCTTCTTAATGTTATACGCAAAATTTGCAATGATATTTTGCACTGGAGGTGTTCTCCCTATGAGAATACCCCTATCGGAAAACGAGACAGTGATCTCCTTAAGCACGTGCCAGAGAGGATGCAAACTCAGGTGAAATTTGCACTGTTCGCAATTGTGGGGTTTTGGGTCCTGGAGGAAACTGTTGGCCTCAAATGGCTGGTATGGTCCCTGTTCCTGATGACGAGAGGGTGAAGAATAGTGTGGGAGCCGAACAATGGAGCAGATCGGTTATGGAGCAGGACACTAATCGTCTCACTCTCGCCTACTTCGCCATTTCAGGCCTCGACATCCTCAATGCACATCTGTTGCTATGTTATTTTCTGTTAAGTGTCGAATGCACCCTCAAATTCGAGATTCTCCTACCAGATATTTTTTATCAAAATCGATTAAGTGACAGTGTGGCTGTTACCAGGAGACCTGATGAAATTTATTTACAAAGATTCTCTTTAGAGATCTTCTTGCTGTTTGATGTAACTCATGGAAGAGAACCTCATAGAGGCGGGCCTGTTTCATATCAGAATATTCATGAAACACAATTTACTCTGCTATTATATGAGCTTCTTCAGCGTGTCACCAAGCTGGCAAGCATAAAGTTTTCTGTTGGAATAATCACGCCTTTCAGGCTATAGCTGCAATGTTTGCACCGAGATTTTGATGCTGTCCCCAAATCTGATGAAGGAAAAGGTTGTGTATCATCACGGTAGATGCCTACCCGAGCCAGGAGCATGGTGTAATCAATATGTCTCGTGTCCGAGCTTCAAATCATGGGGTTGGTTTGTAGCTGTTTTTCACTGCGTGAATGTGGCGCCGCACGAGCTCGCAGAGCACTTTGGGTTAAAGGCAAGCAACAGCATTGAAACAATCATATGCATGTGGAGATGGTGTTTTAAACCGTGCATGTTAAATCTACTCCTCGTAATAGTTTTCTACCTTCTTTCAAGATATCTTGAAATGAATATTCTTTCCTCT